>RSEF01000003.1:69797287-69854306 GCA_003993805.1 Himantopus leucocephalus | reverse complement strand
CTCCAGAGGTCCCTTCCAACCCTGACCATTCTGTGATTCTTTACACTGCTCTACATTGAAATAATTTAAAACAAGTCTATGGGAAGGCAGTATGAATAAAGAGATCCTTTCAGTTTATCTACTTTGGGGACAAGTTTTTCTCTCTAGCACAGCAGATAAGTTTTCTATCCTCTTTTTGCACATGCAAATCTTGGTTTTCCCCTTCTTTTTCTTGATTGCATTAATACAAGCAAGTGATCCCTAGGTCGCTCTTCAATGCAACTTTGCATTTGCTGAATACAGGTTAACACTTTTGCAGCTACACTTTGCAGCTACAAACAGTGTTTTTTTCAAATGTCCTGGAAGGAAAATAATGAGATTAGTTACAACCACTATAGGCAGCAAATAATGCAGAAGCCACCTACAAAAAGTGTCTGTGCTGAGCCAGTGTCTAGTAAACAACTAATAAATAATTTGGAGCTCTCTGAGAAGTCTAAGCATGATTGACTCACAGAAAAGATGGACAAGAACGAATCTTATGCCCTCCAAAGGCATCACAAGAAAAAATAACCAAGCAACATGAGGTCCAAACTGTGCATCTTTAAGCTGGTCTTTTCTCCATGGATGAGGACATTTATAGTGACCCTGTGACATATCTGCTTTTGGTTTATATTGGCAATATACATTTTTGAATAGCTTGCTATGAAACCCTTTGTTTTGAGGGAAACTATATGTCAGCCACTTTCCCTTCTTCCCAGATGACTTTATCACATCCCAAAATGTGCTTTCGGCTTCCCTTAAAGTATTCACTAAATACTAGTAAAACTGCCAAAAGATGGGGATTGAATAAACATAAATGCTCCTTTGAAGCTAGTCCCATCTGGTAAATAAAAGAATAGACATGTCAGCAAGGCAAGTTTAACTTAGTTCAAAAAGAAAAAAGTGTGTTGCTACCAAAACCAAACAAAACCAGAAACCTCAAGCTTGATTTAAATGAGGAATAATGAAATGAGGAATAAAATCGCTGGCAGAATGTGGAAGCCAGGTTTTCCTTACTCCGTTAATTTTTCTGCTACAGCTCTGCGATGCTCTCTAACATAGCCTGGGAGTGCTTTCTTCCCTCCTCTACTCCAAAGCCACAGGTCAGAGAGGTGTCAGCCTTCAACCTAGCAGACAAAGGCAGTGTGAAGTATGTGTGCTTGGAAGGCTCTTTGCAGGTAAGAGAGGAGGAATGCAATGCTCTCCTCATACATACGCCTGGCCATACTAAACTTGCTGTTTATCAGAGCCACTTTTCGGGCGGCTGCCTTCTGCTTATCTTTTCCCTTTCTTCTGACTGCCCTGGCCGCTTTGATGTCAAAAATCCTGATGTTATTCCTGGAGAATAAGAAATAACTGCTGCTGTTTTCAAGCCAGATCTATGTTTCCTGTGTCCCTGTGTTTCTGAGTTGTGACAAGTTCTAGGAAGCTGATAACTTCAGAGCTTGATTTTTTTCGATTGTTCCCCAAGGCCACTTTCGTGTAATTTCCAGGCATTTTAGTCAAAGAGAGAGAAGGAATCATAACACCATATGAAAGTATCATGTTTATTAAATAATGGGGCTCACACAGCCAGCTTCTTGGTTGTGGTGTGATAAATCATGTTTTCCTAATAACGCATAAGTAACACTGTTTCAGACACAATCCTTCTCTTATTGTCAAGATTAGGACAATTATAAAATCTATACCGAGCGCCAAATTGAATATTTAGTCTGCTTACAGATTTTATTACATTCAAAATTTTACTCCAAGTTTAGTTCCAAACCTGAATACTTTATGCTAAACAGCACAGCAAAATAAGCCTTTTTACAGAAATCATTAATCCCCAGAAGGAGAGATCATATCACTTTCTGTGCAATACACTGAAAATATATACTTATACCACTTTCATAACAATAAATTCTGTTACATTTTATATGGGTGAGAGACTTCTCAGCTATTGCTTGAAACCAATCATCCACAAATGTTTATCTCACTTGCCACTTCCCTTTCAGCGGTAGGATGTTTAGATTGCTCTTCTTCACCTTACAGCTTAAACACTAATAATTTTGAAGAGAGATATTGGTCACTGGGCATATTATGTACATATCCATCCTTTTTTTCTGTCTATAGATACAACTTTTCCTATTGCTGTCTGTGTACCAACCTAGTTGAAATTCAGCTATAGCACTATGTGTGCTGCCAAATCTAGACTGTTAAGTCACTGGGGACTTCATTAGTAGATATCTTTTTTTCAGTTCAAAGATTGCACTTGAGAGTTTTAAAACTCTCCAGTTTACTAATTAGCTTACCTCCAAGGACTGTGTTTAACAGTGTACAAACCTTTTTTATTGATGTGGGCATTTGCACACAACTCCATTCAACTTAGAGCATCACCATCCCCTGTTGCATTCAAGGACAAATGCTTTTAAACTTTGAGTGTGATAGAAAGCCATTCCCTGGTCTATCAGCTCTGCTTTTGAAGAATGCCTCTTTTCTGCTTATGTACATGAGGATAAAAAAATCAAGTTTTAAATAAATTAGTGTCATGTATTGAATGTGTTAAGAATGAGTGTTACTGTGGCAGTGCAAGGGATTTCCCACATGGTTTCATTTTTTCAAAGTCCATGTTTAAGTTAATTCTTATAACTGGAATAATCAAATCAATCCCTAACAGAATACTAATCACAACCCTTGACACAAGACCTTATTCACAAGATGTTATTCTGTGGATTGCGCAGTTTCCAGGCTGAATAGCTTTGCTGATCAGGTCTGCATAATCAATTCCACTCTGCAGCAACCCTAATTGTACGGAAATGCAAAAGATTTCTTTCGTACCGTCAGGACTCATTATGTGGCGGTCCCAGGCTGCCCCTACATTACACTGTTTCAGCTTCTCAGCACAGGCTCTGGGTGGGTCTATATTCCTAGCCCTGTTGCCTCATTCCGTTTTCCTATTTAGTGATGGGACAGAGTCCATTAGTCAAACAGTACTGGAGGACAATTTTTGTANGATGGGACAGAGTCCATTAGTCAAACAGTACTGGAGGACAATTTTTGTATTTTGGTGGGATGCTCTGACAGGTTGAGCTTCGCAGGAGTCACCATCTTCCTGCAGGTTGGTATTATGCAGTCAGTAATATTGTTCGAATTTTTGAATCTTTACTTCCTGTTTCAAAGAAAAGACGGAGTCCTGGAGGACTGTGGCCTTACAATGAAAGCGTCACTTGTTGGTATATAGAATTACACACACAATAAAACAATATATACAAGCTAATTGGAAGGCAGCTTACAGCGTTCCTGTTTCACAAGGTTGGTTGTTCTAGTTTCTGTTCCCGTGAATGTAGAACCAATCCTTAGCGCATGTGTATCCATCTGTGCTGTCCACCTCCAACTGACTTGACCGATAGAGTTTTCATCATTGCTTTCTCAAAAACTATTTCGTAGCTTGCTCGGAGTTCTGCTCAGGAAGCACACCTGCATGCCCAAATTCTCAGTCGTCGTACTGCATTCCAATATTCATCTTTGCACTGCTTGGGTAACATGTATTTAGATAGAACTGTCAGATACATCCCAGTGCAAGTGCTATCTAAAAATAGTATTTCTTCATGCATTGCTTTTCCTCTGTCCAGATGACGAGGGAGTAGGCTCTTTCTGCTTTTTAGATTGGGTAAGCACTACTGATCTGACTTCAGTAAAATAGACTATTATGTCTCGGTTGCCCATCTGTTTTTCTCACAGATTGCATCTGGGAGAGCTGGCATCTTTAAATGCTCTGAATTTTGGATCCAGATCAGTGGCTAAAATATTTTGATTAGTTTCCAGCATTAAGAGTAATTTTACTACAAATCTCCCATTCTCTGCTCCTCATCTCTGTGTTCAATTCTTCATATATATGTGGACCTTTAAGCTCACCGTGCTTCACAGGTGCTGTGCCAGCTGGCTCTGTGTCCTGAGCTGCTGGACCACTGGCACTCTGGGAAGCTGAAAGTATGCTCTGTTGAATGCTCAGGGAGTCACCATGCATACTACAGGGATCCTTCTTCTCAGCTGAAGTAAACTTTTCTCCATTAGTCTTTATCTGGGACTGTGAAATAGCAGTTATTAACGGTGAACGCAATGCACAAAGTTTGATGATGTTTGTTGTTTGATGTGGTTTGAAGCCTGTGTGGATTTTCTGTACTATGTGTACCAAGTGCTTAAGGGATACACAATATTTTATATATGTGTACACACACATGTATATGTGTTTACATATATACATTTTATATATGTTTATATACACATATATTTTTATACACACACACATNAGGGATACACAATATTTTATATATGTGTACACACACATGTATATATGTTTACATATATACATTTTATATATGTTTATATACACATATTATATATTTTTATACACACACACATATATAAAATAAGCACATGTATTATGCTTAGATTACCTATAGGTGATCCTCCTTGAAAAAACAGAATAAACTAATAACCTAATATGGTCTGAAACTTGACATTCAGAAGTAGTATTCACAGTGCTTCTCAGTACTTGTTTCTCCCACCTGTTAGGTTAATATTATGCCCCAGTGATTCAGTGTGTGTGTGTGTGTTTGAAAAACTAACACAGCAGAGTGGGGAATTGTGCTTGTTATAATGAGCACAATGTTCTGAGCATTTTGATTTGAATTTCCTTTGCTCCTGTTTTGCATCACATGTGAAGTTCTTTACTTAGAAGGCCTTTTGCATTGGAAAAGAAACCTGAGCTCATGAGAAAAAGATAAACCAAAGAGGTTATTTTTGGAAAATGCAGGGTGCTTTCTTCTGCTACCCATGGTTTGAGGTATCCTGAGGTAGGACTGCAGATTAGGGCTGGATTTGACAAAATTTGATTCCAGAAATTAAATTGGAAATCTGTACCTTTCTGAACACTTTTCCCCCTTTCCACATTGTTTCTTTGAGCAGCTCCTTTCTGTTGTTGTCTTCATGCTTTCTGTCAAGCTGCCCTTTGAACAAACAAGATGGGATGTTTTTCTCATCTTGAACCAGCAACGGAAACTCTTCGTTTCACTAAAATCACTTGTAAACAGATATTTCTTCATTGACACAAGACTAGTTTATCTGGTAGAATTTATCACTGGAATACTGCAACCAGCCATCTTCATCTCCCATCTTTTCAGCTGTTTTCTTCAGTATAACTTTCAGCTATTCTAAAAGTTGATGCCTGGGCAGACATGCTCAGGTATTACAACAAAGGGCACAGTACAAAGACCTAAATAGAACAGGATGTTGTGTTTGCCACAATTTACAGACTAACTGCAACATTGACACATAAATAGATGTTTAATTATATCACTTTTATTTCTACTCTATCAAGGGTCAAGAGAAGGAAGGTTAAACTTAATGGTCCAGATTTTTTTAGGATTTTGTTCAAAAACTCAGTTTTCAATGGTAGGACAAACTCTAGGTAATCCTCTTTGTTACTGGATTTGATTGTTTGCAAGAGGAAAGCCTAAGATTTGTATACTGTAATTATTGTAAGCAATCAGGAGGAAAAAAGTATTCCAGAATCTGTCCCTATTACACCTGTGGCATTCATTCTTGAACATCCAAAAGAGTAATTCACCTAATGCAATCTCTCTGCCATGTGAAAGTGCCTTCTTTTGTCTTTTTTTCATAACATAGTAATGCAGAAAAGTGCATTAATAATTTATTAATATTGGGCATTCAGTAGACAATCTGTCATTGTAATTTTGTCTGTTCTTTGGAGAAGTTTGGCTTTATTGAGGTCAGTTTTACTTATGTATGCTCCTGTATTCTTGTTTTAAATTATGGCTTTTGTTGTGGAGCATGTATTGAATCTTAGTCAATTGTACGACACCCCATTCAGGTTTGGTATCTTTATGCCTCCTCCTAGGTAATGATAGGCTCTAGAAGGTAAGGCCTAGTGGCTTGAGAATCACTACATTTGATGTTGGGTCTGTGCATGAAAAGTAAGGGCTTCTTTTGCGGGTTTTTTCCTTCTTTTTCCAGGATGTAAATGATGAAAGCAAATTCAGTTGTTGTTGTTCTACAGATGCCTAAGATCCAAGGCCAAATTTAGTGAGCTGTGTCTTTCATGCATTTTATAGCACTATAATTTCTTCTGCTCTTGAAGAGGAATACTTTAAGAGCTAGAAAAGAGGTGCAAGATAAAATGAACACTTTATCACTGAAGCATTCTCCTTACACTTTAATCTGATATGACTTTCTAAACCGGAGAAGAAAACCAACATAAATCAGTAGAATTTATTTCAAGCTTGCTGTTGAGAAAAGATCATGTTGACCCTTAGTTCTGGTCACAAGTACTATGGCACGGTCTCTTGTTGCCTTATTTGCTAAGAAAAACAGGGAACACACAGGAAAATTATCTCAGAAAAACAAAGAGAGAGAGAAGATAATGCCATGTAATGCACAGTTATTTTTTCTGCAATTTAAAAAAAAAATCCTTGAAGGTATTCTTTATTTGTGCTACTTTATGAGCAGATTTTAAAAATGGTTTTCACTTATGATTGTAGAACAGACTTTGCAATTCACTTTCCATTAAACTTGTAGATAAAGCTTTGCTACTCAGGAGTTTATAGAAAGGAAATACAGGTGGTAGTGTGAATTACCTAAAGAATATAAACAAATATTTGAGCGAAATGCTTTATGTTATTTGAGTAGTATTAATTGTATTAGACTTGGATAAATCACCACTGCTTACTGAAGAATTATTTTCTTTGGATTTGTTCTTATTTGTGGATTTACTTTCATTAAGTGGTTCAGCTGTCTCCTAATTTAATCTCTACTGAAATAGAACTGAAAAGCAGCATTTTAGAGGATTTCTGATTAGACATTTCAAACAATATTAACTACCAGTTTAATCCATTTCTGGTGACTGAAGTGTGCAAACTCATCATGTTTTTTTGTGAGTATATTAATTACTAGAAGGCATTCCCTAAAGTAGTTTGGATAAACAATCTTCAGAATGGGAAGAATTTGAGAACAGTTTTTCATCTGCAGCTCAGACTTCCTCCTGCATCCCTACCCTTGCTAGAACATGCCAGCCTGTGGGATCAACAAACAGTTGTCATGAATCGGTATGTATTCGCAGAAATTTTTTANCATGAATCGGTATGTATTCGCAGAAAATTTTTAATGTGAATCAGAAAAGTACCATCTGAAAAAGCTCTTTTAATTTTTGAAAATACTAGTGGAAAATATTAGCCATGGAAATTCTTTTATCTTGTACAAAAGTATCCCTGGTCAGCTGTCCTATTTGAACAAAAGGAAAGAGCAACTGCTGTAGTAAAGTTTGGCCTGATAGGACCAATCTTTGTTCAGATACAAATGTACAGTTTCTGTCCCAGACATGCAGTCCTGATGTATGTATATGGTAGTCTGTTCTATAAATCCTTTCTGGTGCAATCTTCTGGGATGCCGCATTGCTACATATAGGAAAACTGATTGTGTCTTCACCTGTTTTGCCTACCTGCTTGCCAAATCTTCTCATTGGAGACAGCAGGGCTTTTCTTCCATGAGGTGCTACCACACAGATGTTGAAAACTAACTTTGTGTTCAATATCCTGGAAGATGTGAATCTTCTTCCTAGATGCCCCGGGCCACCCAAATCAAACTCAATATGTGACTGTGAATTACTAATGTGCCTGAGGGGTATTTCTAGGGAGAACTACTGCAAAATACAAAACCAAATCCAAACTTTTTGTATGAAATATAAGTTCCTACATTCTCAATGCTAATGTGCTGTGAAGTTGACATACCTTTGTCTAGGAGTTGACTGTGCCTGGTAGGTGATCTTTTTTGCTGTCATTTACACTGTTTTCCCAGCAACACTGAAAGATGAAAGCAAACGTCAAATGATGTTTCTAGGTATTTTTTAGGTATTACACTCTATGCCTTAATCTTCACTGAATTACTCAGTTGTGGTTCTGTATATTCTGTATATTCCTCTGGACCACTTCGTACCTTAAGTTTGCATGATTATCCAAGATTGCATTTTGTGAGTAAGTGTTTCTTTTAGTGCTTCTGTTACTCAGACAGCCCTGTTTCCTACAATCAGGGAGAGTGGTCGACTGGTAGCTTCCTCTTCTTTTCTGGCAAATACATTCAAACTGTTTGATCAAGTGTAAGGGAGCATGTGGTGCCAATGATTGACTGCTGGTACAGATGAGAGGCATCCTGCAGCAGAAAAAGGCATTTTCAGTATTGTGCAGGCTGCTCATCTAAACCTGTTATTGCATGCCACGTGTACCCTAGAGCAACCATTTGACTGACTTGTGGGCAGACTCCATGCCATCTGAACAGATGGGCATGAGTGTAAGCTGACAAGGGAGCCCATATGTTCCTAAATTGTGAATGTTGAGGAGGGGATTCTTAGCCAAGAATGTGCAGATGACTGTCCAACTCTTACGTGATTGTCATTAAGAAGAAACGGCACTGCCAAGTGGAGCTTACTCCTTGGAGATGACTTTTGCACCAGTGCATGTGCAGCACTGTGGAGTGAGTTTCTGGACAGCCTTTTATCTCAGCTGAACATCGGGTGTCCTCAGACTTGGATCTTGCTTAGAGACCTTTGTGGATTTTCCACAACACTTTCCAGTCTAGCCTTTGCTTGTGAACAGTCAGGAAAGTACAAACATCTGTTCTTCACCCATCATTTTTTTTCTCCAGAGGAGAGGGTATGACTGTTAGGATATGAAATTAGGCCGATAAATATCTTGAGGTTTATTTTCTGTTGCGTGATCCTCAAGTGGTTATGAAAAAACACAGATTAAAATAACCAGTCTAAGTGCCTGGTATAATTCATTAACTCAAAGTAGGTGTTTGAGTACTGGAGACAGTTAATATTTGTAATAACTCTAATCTGATTATGGATGACAAATTTTACCATGCTTGACTGTATAATCAGTAATCAAAGGAACAAGAAGTAGAAAAAAATCTTTACAAATTCTATCATATCTGATTTTTTTTACAAATAATTCCACTGGGACATAGGTAACTATAACCTGTAAAACGTTGGAGAGATGATAATGAAAGAGTGAGTAACAAGGAGTAAGGTTTTTCAGGAAAAATTTCTCAACTTTTAGGAGAAATAATATGGCTTAGCTTAATAGCAGATATTATTCTTTTTGTAAAGTTGCATGAACTGAAATAATTTATGCTCATCTAAAAAAATGTTTATTTAACTGCACATAGTTTTGCCTGCTGCCATAGCAACTTACGACAATAAGCTAAAACTGCATGAAAGTGGGTTTCTATTTTGATAACTCCAGTATTTTCAGTCAAATTAACAATGGTGGTGGTCCTACCATTCAATGTTTCTATTGCTCAACCGCAAAAAAGAAAAAAGATGTAAAATGAGACCAATATAACAAGATTTGTTACAGAATATAGAACTAGACTGTGAGAAAAATGTAAAAATATTGTACATGACAGCAAATCTCCTGCAAGTTTCCTGTCAACAGAAGATAGGCTAGTATGTCTTTTTGTCAACACATTTGGAAAAAAAAAAGCCACCTCACTTGTGAGGAATAAAGCCTTCACCTTGGGAGAAAAAAGTGACAATTTGGGTTACAGTTGAGTGACTTGGCAATTAGTCATTAGCGGCAGAAATCTCTCATACATTTGCATACAAATATCATGTGTGAGCACCGGTAGAGCGCACCACATTTCTCTGAAAAAACGCATTTTGATTCCGTGATTGGCCAAGTACCATCTGGTGTCTCAGCAATGCCAGTAGGGTCCCATGTAAATCAGCACATTCCCAAGTTCCTTGATTGCAGCTATAGTAAAGCGAATGGTAATCTCCCAGGCTGAATGCCTGCATTTGAAAAAGCATTTCTTTCCCTGATTTGTAGTTTGTCATTAATAGCGTGTACCGAGAGCTGAAACTGAAGTTCTGAAGGCTTCGCCAAGACGCCCGTGCTTGCTCAGATCTCACACTGACGTGTGAGTAATTGCTAGTTAGCAGCATGTGCATTTCCAGGCTGCTGACACTGTGAGGTTGACAACTGACAAGTTTCACTCCCATGCCATAATAACCCACAATGAAATGCAAAGCAGACAGCAAAGATTGCAACGTAAAAAAAAAAGACAAAAGAAACCTTAGCAAATCTTTATTCTGCGCTACTGGAACATTATTATTTTAGTTTAAGGAAGATGATTATGGGCAAGAGGGAGACTGCTGCTAAAATAAGCACAGGCATACCTACGAAGTGCAGCTTTGTTGGTGCTTCATTTGATGAATACTTTTGTATTGCAAGAGGGTTGGAGGATTTAACTTTGTCTCTCTTTACAACCTTAATAGAAATACAGCACCTTTATGAAGAGTTTATTTTAATAACTTGATAAAAGTTAATGTAGTGGGTAATAGGCTTCAGACAGTTTTAAATCTGGCATTCTTCATTCATTTTCCAGTAAGGTTTTGTGGATGAAAGGAGGGAAGAAACAAGTGTTTTCTGAAGGGGATTAGCATCCTTTTTGCCAAATACAAGACTTAACTTGTTCTCATTTTACTGAACCAGGTGGTTCCAGGTCCTTTGTCCCAGAAAGGCACCTTGCCAGGTGCTGCACTGCCACAACACAGTAAACACATTTCAGCTTTCTTCATTTTAATATTAACAGTAAACCTGTAATCTCTGTCTCTTTGGAGGATTCACCACATCCATCTTTAGAGCTCCCCAGTGAAAGCCCATGTTCTCTTCCCACTCCCCAGTCTGCATTGCAGCAATATCTGACATAGGGATTTCTTTGGGAGGACATTGACACATTTCCTGGATCACTCAGAGTTACCGTAGTGTTATGCTTCTTCCCCTGAGAAGACTGTCACTCCCATGATTGTTGGCCCAGGGAGAAAGAAATAGCTACCTAATTTTCTATCCTTCTGTTCTTTTCATATTTGGAATATAGACAAACTTCAATTTTTTAGTTTGAAATTGCTGTTTTCCTTTAAAAAATCAGCAAAAATTAGTTATAACATATCATTTGCACTGCAAGGACATTGTTTTTCTGTCTTGCACACAATAGATTAATTGAAATCAGTTGAATTAATTTCAGATCAGTTGATTAATTTCAAATCGGTCATTCAAAATAAGAAATAGCAATATTTTAAGTTTCTCACTGAATTTGAGTATCTTACAGAATGGATGTTGAGGAACACTTTTAGACTGTTGTTTTGCTGGAGAGGCATATGAAAATAAATGTCTTTTTGCTAATGCTGGCAACCAGGTGACCATGAGGTCTAATGGGATGTTGGCTCATCAAAAATACTATGGCTGTTCACACCACTAGTGTGATTAAGTTTTTGCAGGGCTCAGTAACCCACATATGATGAAAAAATTTGCATTTATAGTTCCAGATTAAATAACGTATCTTTTAAAACTTACTGTTCTTTCANTTTTTTTTTTTTTTTTTTTGTTGTTTTTTTTTTTTTTTTTTTTTTTTTTCTCACAGGGGAGAACACCTGTTATGTCTTACCTGTTTCATTTCTGCGTTTTGCTCCATGAATATCAGCGCTGTTGCTGAGGCATAGTAGTGGTGTGATTATCTGTGACCATAACTTTGGGAAGAAAGGGCTCTCTCTAACTCCTCAGATTCAGCCCTGGATTGTCAAACTGCTCTAGCCTGTTTCACTTCATGGCATGGTTTTGCAACCTTTTTCTTCACCAGTGAGGATGGTTACTGGAGTTCCTGCTGCTCCTTGCTTTGCATTCCTACCTGTGTGCTGCTCCTTGCCTGTGCTTTGAGGGCCATCAGCTAAACCACATTACTGACCAGAGCTGCCTCCCTTCACCAAAGACAAGAGTTACTTAGAGTGATACGGGTGAGGAATGGGATGGATCCTGGCACGCACCCAACTAATCTTATTGTGCAAGGAGAAAGTAGGAAGATGTGCCAGCTCTCTTCTCTCCTTGTGCTCAGAGAAGCTTGATGCAAGTCTTGGGCTGATTTCTAGAGCTCGCTTCAGAGGTAAGGACGGGTTAGGTCTTGCACTAATGCATCTGCTGCACGGCCAGGCCATGAGTTGCCCAGGACATTGAAATGCAGATGCTTATATCATATACTAAAGTGAACATCTCCCAAAAGACCAGTAGATTTAAAACAGTTTGCCCCACTCCATATGATCTGATTGAAAAGCTAAAAGCATAACTATTTTTTTAATACCTAAAATGCAAATTGGTTAGAGAAAGCAGAACAAGAGGAAACAGATCTTGCATACAGCTCTCCACCTGCTCTCTTTCTCTTTGCAGGTGACCCTTTGCTTCTATGCTTGGCTTCAACTATTTCAGCAACTTTGTGTTGCAGCACCACTACCCAGGCTCTGCTCGTAGGGCAGCCTGCCTGGCTGCTCCCAGCTCCATCTTGCTGTCCAGTTTTGCACAAGCTGTGTTTTTTCCCCTGTGCCATCTCCTTCATCTCTAGAAACTCTCTCAGTAGCTGCCCCAGGGGAGGAACATCAGCCCCCTCCTCTGAATGGGCCTGTGTAATATCTTCTCAAAGAAATACCCTCTGTAACCGAGGACTAGCAAAGCTCAGCATGTGCAGCGCTGATACTGTCTGCTGCACGTACGAAGAATCATAGAATAGTTTGGGTTGGAAGGAACCTTAAAAGGTCATGTAGTCCAACCTCTCCTGCAATGAGCAGGGACATCTTCAACTAGATCAGGTTTCTCAGAGAGGTGTGCTTCTGAGTGCAGCCATAGTATTGGCTGCTGCCTGATAATGCAGTGTGTAGCTTTTGCTTAGCTTTTCTTCTGCCTTGCAGGCTTTAGGATAGATTGTTGTTTCACTTCTTATACCTTGATTTTCTCTTCTTTAACTCACTCATTTTGTTATCCTCCTTATATAGAGCATAGTAAATATACAGATTTATTTTCACATATTATGTAATACATAAAGGCCTTATTTGTTTGGATATTTTTCCTGATTTCAGAACAATTCTTTATGCTCTCCTAAGTAATACATAAAAGCAATTGAAGCAAAGCTAATTTACAGCTTTAAAATGATAACAATGTGTTGAAGGTGGCTCAGGGTGGACTGTTTGTAAGGTCACTAATTCAAAGATCTAGTTCAACTGTTGTATTTCATAGTTAGTGCTTTTGGAACACCTCTAAGCTGTTATGGTAAGGTTTCCCTTGATTCATATCACAACAGTCAGTTTTTCGTAACATCTTTCTGCCTAATTATGCTAGGATCTTGAAAATTCAAAGATTTAGGGATAAATGTATCTACAATAACTGTTATTTCTCTCTCTCTAATCTCTTACATTTCAGAATTGAGACATTTTCATGAATTCCCTTCTGAGACAAGCTGATGTTGTATCACAAAAAGGTGTTATTACAAAACAAAGTTAGGGCTTCCAAAATTTATGGTTGTTTTGAAGGCTGAAATCAATACAACTACCTGAGTTTTTAGGTCTTGGTTATGAAGGAATGTGCTGAGTTATTACATCTTTAAAAGCAAGTTTTCAGTCTGTATCAAGTATGTCACTTATCTGTAAAACTCAGTATTATTTCATTCAAGCTCCAAAACAGGGATTTTAAATAGGTGCAGCAGAGATGTGAGACTATTTGGATCATGATAATTACAATGGCAGTAGCAATAGAGCTTGCAGAGTGATCTTTATTTTTCCAGGAGATATCAGGTCCAAATATAGATTACAAAAGGAGAAGTTGCAGTCTGGAAGAGGGTTCCTAAAAATGATATAGAAGTCACAGAGTATGAAGGAAATCAAAATGAGCTTCTCTGTTACGATGCTGCAGAGAGGGGTAGACGTGCAAGTATGTATAGCAAGAGCAGTGAGGTGACTTGACTACCATATGCTGTCCTGGTGAAGTACATGCCAAAATGCTGAAAACAACTGATACCAGAGTTTGAATATAATCTTGAATTGATTTAACGGAAATTCAGCCTTCTGAAAGCTGGGCGTGCAGTCCAGCCAGGTGGCCTAGCTTCCTGCTGTAGTCTCTCCTGAGAGAGATGTCTAAGAGATAAGGATCAATTGCTCTCTGGAGTTGCCTTCTGTCCTCTGTGGAGTATAGAGGGACCTTGCAGACTTGCCTAGGCTAGATGCCCAGCTTGTAGGCAGCTAAAATGAGATGTGATGAATTAATATCTAAAGAAGGAAGCTGAAAGATAGAGAACACAGAAGAAATTAACAGAAACAGTATGAAGGCTGAGGATAATGTCAGAATGAAAGACAGAGAGAGCGCGATATGGTTATCCAGAAGATGATTTACATGTAATGTGATCAATATGGATTAGTGTTTTCATGGGAAGAAGTTCTGGGTACTACAGAGCTCTCCAGTCTAGCAGGGAGCTGCACAACAAGAACCAACAGCTGGAAGCCAAAACTAGAGGCATTCCAGCTGAAAATGAAGTGCGAATCATTAAAACTAAGGATGATTAAACTGTGAAATACGATCTTGGGAAGTGTTGGATTGTCTGCTCTGCAGGCTTAAAGTCAAGATTGGCACTAAAATGTTTAAACCATAACTGACATTTTACCGGCTGTATAAACTGTTACGTGTAAGATATCCGGTTTGTAATACCAGCAGGTCAGATTAGGCCTTACACACTTTCAATTTAATGACTAATTGCACCTCCTTCTTTGTCATATTTCTGTTTGATATAACATATACCAGGAGTCTTTACTGTGTTGTTCTTTGGCTTCTGTGATTTATTCTTGGTTTAGCAGTTCAAACAAGCTCTGATGCAGGATTTCATTAGTGTTCGTGCTCTTTCTTTTTATTCTTACAGAAGATATAGCTAGAAACTCACAAGTGTGTGTTTCCTGTATGCTGCCAGTGAATACTGATCTACTTGCTTCATAAAAAGCTTCAATTCTTAATTTTAAGAGTAATACAAATAAACTTTTCAAAGACAGAATGACTTTGTCTTAGGCTTGTGAGCTAGAAAACTCCACCAGTCTAAGAAAGTCAGTTACACAATCTCAAGTTAAGCACGAGTGTAGTACATGGCTGTGCTTTTTCTATTTCAGCTTGGATGCCGACTCAGATCCTGTGAAGGTCAAAAGGACTCTGCTGTATTTTGAACCTGGCTTTGTGTGCTGGTCAAATAAATAAACATTATTCTTGTTAGGGGTTTCCTGAGTGTCTGAACTATTAAGCATTAAAAATATATAAAAATATATTATGTCATCAACCCTAACATGATGTTTGTGCTAACAATTTCTTTAGGAAGATAGCATAGAGGCCTTCTATTACTGTCTCCTGCCTTCACAGCCTGATAAATCTCAGGATGTTGGTTACTATTGCTATCCTGACCATCCAGTCGGTATAGTGCCATTACTGAACTCCTCCTAGCTAGGTCTGCAATGACAGTCCATAGGGGTTCTACTGTACTGTAGGTACAGATCATCTGTTAACTTGTACTTCATATTAAGGCTTTATAATGTAAATTATAAAGGCTTATAATGCATAGTTACACTTATCCTGTAGTTTTGCCCCAACCCAATGGAACAATGTTCCACTGATTGTTTTTCCTCTAAGTTTCCAATGTGACTATTGTATCAAGAGTGGTGTTCGTTTCCCTGTGTTATCCATATAGACTACTTTGTAATTCTGGTGGACCACTGTTAGCAGTTTTTGCATGTCTGTTCAGGCTCCCAGGAGCATCAAACCACTATTACATCTTGTAGGTAAACAACTACTTGGTCCACTCCGATACTACTAAACAATATCCTCACTGCAACGAAAATCCCCTTTCGCATCTGAAACTTTCTTCACACAGGTAAGAGGCTTTTTCTGTGCTTTCCCTAAGCTTTTTACAGGAATAACTGGGTCTGCCTTTCAGTCAGAGCCTTTATCTTATTGACTAATTGTACAGTTAAGCCCTTTTTTATTTTTTTCCCCCTCTTTGAATCATGGATTATGTTTCATCCTGATCAACCTTTCCTGTTTCTCCACTACCTGCTGACTCTTAGGGTATTTGCTTGCATGTACTTTAACAAATTCTAGTGCCTCTGTTTGCTTTTATATGTAGACTCAAGGCACTTGCATGTCTCCTTTCCAGACTTTATGCCCTCCTTTGATGATTATATCATATTAACTATTTTGCCTTGCTGACTCTACCACTTCCTTCACTGCATGTCTTTTTCTCTTGTCTTGTTTTTTCCCTTCTTCTGGTCCCAGGCATTACTCCATATCTGTTTCCATATCTGTTATGCTTTCCTCTTCTTATGTGTTGACAGACAGCATTGATTTCAGAGCTCTCTCTTACAAGTTCTTCTCCCCGGTTTATTTACCTTAGATCCTATGAAACTTGATCCTGGAATGTAAGTTAGCCAGCTATTGTGGTTGATCAGGTAATCCCTGGGTCAAGAGACTGTTTCCCATTAATTCTTCCCAAGGATTACACATGTGAAATCCTCCTCAGATGCAAATAATATATGCCATTAATTCATCTGTTAACCCTCATTTTCTTGTTGATCCCATGCCTTCTCCCCATTGGACGCAGTGATAGTTATCATAGAGACCATCTTGCTTTGAGCCTTATTTCTAGTGGGCAGAGCTATTCTAGATTTTGTTTCAACAGGAATCTGCCAGGATCATTTATTCCGACGTGAAGGGCAACCAGGGGAGTTTTTTCTGTGCTTTCCTCACCCCCACTTGCTATCAGCATTTGTTCTTGCCTTAGGCACATATCTCATACCTTTTGCTCATGGTAGATATCATACATCTTCCTTGGCTGCAACAGTTCAAGTGACAGACTTGTCAATTCCTACAGCAAAGCCTAGAGTCACTATCTTTTCCTAGTTCTGGTGTAAATTTTAGGCTTTCTTTCTGCTGTCAGCAGATCATTCTCTGCTCCTTCAGACCCTAGCAACAAGTCATCCTTAACCCTCTTGTGTTATGGTCCCTTGCTGGCTCAGTCTTCCCCCTGCTCTTTTGCTTGTCACTTCTGTGTTCTCTTATTGCTCTCCTATGCAGCATGTCTCAGTTTCTTTTTCTCAGGTGTGTAATGTGGATTTGACACCTAAGGGGATATAAAGGGTCTCACTTTGCACTCTCCTTAGTCTCAAATTTTAAAGGTAGATGGGCAAAAATTGTCCAGACTCACACACAAAGATACTTTGTTCTTTGCTTTTATCTGACTGCTGGTGTTTTTTGCCGATGTCAGTCCTTTCTCCTTGTTAAAACTTGGTGGTTCTCAGCCTGTGGCAGTGATCAAAAGAAGGAGGTGAGCTACAGCACTCACTTGGGAGACCTGTCTCCCAGTCCCTGTCTGGTTACCCCAAGCACTACTGATTAGCAGGGAACAAGAAGCATTCATCTAAACCAAATGATCAAGTAGCTGCTCCTTCCTCATCAAGGAGTTAAGTTTGTATACTGTTGCTGCCTGAATCATTTATGAAGAGAACCACAATCCCTGTGAGGATGTAGCTGAGTGAGTAGCAGTTAATCTGCAAGATTGATACCATCTCTGAGAGGGAGAATGGCACAGAATCACATCAGGAGAATGTACGTATTTTGTGAAATTTCTTCTCAAGACATATCCTTTTGGTGCAATTCTGCACCAGTGTGTGTAGACTGTAATTGCAATCTCTCTCAATTTTGATATTTTCTAGGATTTGTTTTTCTACTATTATTTCTCCCCCACAAAATAGCCATAAAAAAGAAAGAATTCCATTTGAAAGGCCAACCACAGCAAAATACAGGAGTGCCAGAAGTAAAATTACAAGCCTGGGTCATCCCACTGGGGTGTTCAAACTGTGTAGTGATGTTACTTAGGCATCTTTTTCTACCCCACACCCTGAACATTGTATTTTCAGTGCACAGATGCAATGTACTTCCTTAAATGATCTGTTCTGCTGTCACTGATCAATGAGTAACCATAAGCCTTATTTACTGATTGTCAGCAGTTTCCAGAGAGGTGTCATGACCTCAGGTGAAGTTGTGCCAGGATAAGTGGGATTATCAGCCTGACCCTTCCTACTGTTATAGTACATGGGCTTCACAGCCTGACAGAAGAGGAGCAACTGGAAATGGTGTCACAATCAAAAGAGAAATGTGAGGTGCTTGTACTTTGCGATATTCATATACAGTTTTGAGGATAGGGTGGAGATTTCGCCTGTCTGCTCCGCGCTTCGTCAGCTTGAAGACAGGCCTGGGAAAGCTTGCTCTGCTGAGCGGGACCATGTCATGGTCCCTGCTGGTCAGCCTCCGGAGGGTTGCTGCTCCTCCATATCCTCCCCAGCCTCAGACAGACATGGAAACAGACAGAGCTGAACAGGCAGCGGCTTCTTTTCTGTACCAGCAGAAGTAGCTACAGCTGCAAGAATGCTAAGTCTGGCACTTGTGCCTAAGTGCCTCTGGTTGGAATCAACAGCCATCGACTTAACTGCAAGGGTGGACTCCCTCCTGGGTTTCTACCCCAGCAACTGGTGGAAATGGAGGGCACTGGAGATCTCATAAAGGTCCCCTGATTTTCATAATAAGACTTTCAACATACTCCGTTGAGATGATGAATTCTGACAATGCTGACAACACCTTTGAGAGTGGAGCATACACCTCTGCGCTATATATCCTTGTTAAGTGTAGAATGTGTGTTATTGGTGTATTGCATTTGGTCTCTGCAAGAAGCCAATGGAGTATAATAATAGCTGGCAGTCGGTATCTTTTATGTCATTTTTTGCTGTTGCAAAGAAGTTTTATTATAAGGAACATTACCTTGTCTGGCTAGCCAGCCATCTAGTCAACTTACTTCCTAGTCAGAACAGGGGCAAAAAATGGGAAATTGGCAGCCTTATGAACTATGATCAAGCAAAAGGTGAATATGCATTTTTTTTTGGGTACGAATTGGGTTCAGCTATGTGTAGTAGCACTTGAAAGACAGCGTATGAGTAGGTGGTGGAGGCACATCTTAGATTGCCTCATGGGGAGTTACCTGGCTAGCTAAGGAGAAATTGCATTGGTCAGGTTTAACCCAAGAACTGCACTGTACTAGTTCTTATATTTGCCATGTTTCTGGGTTTGTAATCCAGATCTTGATCTTTTGCTGTGATAGAGTATGTTTACAGTATTTTCACTCTCAAGTGCCCCTGTTAGAGTGAAGTCCAAATGAAGCTGATCAATTCTTTGTACAAGCTTCTTCCGAGGAGACAAATCTAATCTAACTGGTGAATGCAGGCAGCCACAGGGAATTGTGTATAACCCTTTACTGGGACATATTGAGACATATTTAAAAGTTAGAGGGTGCCTCTTGCCATGTTATAGAGGCAATACAGAGGATATTGTGGCCAGGTTCTTGATTGTCTCAGATCTTTTCTTGCAGAAGGAAAGGATTTCAAGGCAGACACATAACTTACAGCTCCTTGAGTCATCATATATACCCTGGGTTGTTTGGACACTATTCAGTAAAGAGAGAGGAAGAAGAGCGGTTTTTTCCCCTTAAAGACTGTTAGAAGGGCCATCTAAGTAAAGGAAGACCTTAGCTTAAATTCATTTGGGATAAGGAGAATCACTTGCCACTACAGTATATATGTGAATATATCCCAGAGTCTAGTTTAATTTGTTCTTTTAAACTGTATCACCAGAATGAATGACTAAATAAAAGTGTGTTGTTCACAGGGATGGAGTGCAGCTTGCTGAATAATCTCTAGCACTTCTTTTGCCAGTAAGCAGTATGGCAAATCAGCATACAAAAGGCCAAGCCACAGATATGTGGTGAGTCCTCTAGGCATAGCAACAAATACATGTACACCCACTGATGAGCAACCAACTTCTTATTCCTTAGAAAAACACCAGTCAAATTTAAAGGTTAGAAATTCAAATATATTCACATATAAATATGTCAAACCTACAGGATAGACTATTTACAATGGAGTCACTCCTGTACAAATACATTTGTGTTCTCTGATTTTCTTGGATGAGCTGTAATGGTAAATCTCTCTTTATGCTTCTTGAGGATAGACAGACTCTTCACTATGTTTTTAAAAAATTAAAAAAATATTTGGTCTTCTTAACCTCTGTTGCTGTTGTTAACTATGCCACATCTTACTGAAATCTTACTGGACTGTTTTCCCAGTTTCTTCTACAGGTTTTCACACCTGTCGATTTTCAGGTTTCTTTCCAAAACAGTTGGCTCAGGAGATGAGAGGGGAAACACAGGGTTTTTTGATTCCCTCTGTTTCCTTCTTCTCTTTCTTTCATTTCCTCCTCAACTTGCCTCCACCTTTGAGCCATGCACTAAGCTGTATTCAGCTGGATGACACTGTAGAAGCTAAAAGAAACTGTCTTTAGTGACTGCTTTCTAGGAGGACAAAATGTATGCAAAAAGTGAATAGACCCTTCAGAGGCAGTTGAACCTACACGGTTAAATCTTCAGTCATCAAAATTCACAGGTAGCTTTGGACAAGTCCAAACAAGCAAGCATCTCTCCCACACCCCCACCAAAGCCTCCCTGTTCTTTAGCTCTTGTGCACTTCTTCCTGCTCTCATGAGTAACACTAACAGAAGTGAGCAATGTTGTTGGAAATTGTATTGTTTAATATCCTTTTTATACCATGTCAATACCAGGGATAATACTGGTTTCGGGTAGGTAAGCTAAACTTTAGGCATGTGTCCTGGTTTGAGAGCGACTCGGGACTAATTTATATTTTAATGCTTGGGAAAACTGCACATTTAGAAGACTCTAGTGTCTGAATTTGTGAAAATATTTACTTTGTAGCCAGCTATGGTGTGTGGGTTTCAAGGTCTCAGTGTTTATTGAGCTCACCAGGTGCGGGGATGAGGAGGAGTAAGACCTGGGCACTTGACCCAAGCTGGCCAATAGCATTATTTCATACCATGAACGTCATGTTCAATATAAATTAGAAAGTTTGCTGTGAATTGCTCTCTCTTGCTTGATGGCTGCCATCCTGAGAACTTCTTGCCCCGGTTCCGGACCCCTGAGGCCTTCCCTCCCTCCCAAAGCCGTAGCGCTCGCAGTGTCTGACATTTGCTGTCCACTGCTGGGAGTGCACGGCTTCCTACTGATATCATTGGCTGAGTATAGTCTTTGTATGTTTTGTATTGGTATTGGGATCAATATTGGTTCTTTAGTGTTATTAATGTTAATTATCTGGTTTTATTTTATTAAATCTGTTTATATTTCAACCCCCTGGGTTTCCTTGATTTTTCCCAATTCCCCTTCCCAGGTGGGGAGGGGTCATCGGGTGATAGAATGATTATCTAAATGACAATAAATTGTTGTGGGTTTATCAAACCATAACAGCATGGAAAACTGGTAAATGGACCAGTTCTGGTAAAAAAAACTTGGGGAAAATTGAATATTTTTCAGCGATGATGAAAAAATAAAATTGGAGTCCTTGTCAGTGCTGTCAGAACAGATGATGGCAAGTTGCATCTGTGCCTGAAGTCACCTGAAAGTCACACTTTACTTGATATAGCTGGAAGTGTAAGGACCTGTCTTCACCTGTTAGTTATCAGAATCTGCTTGTATTTTACTTGCTTCTTGGACTGGACTATTAAGAGCTTGCACCTAGACAATGAAAGTTGGAACAAAGGTGGAACTCAGAGTTACTCATCTCCCACTACAAGTCACTAATTTGCTGGTGGCAGGAGTATTTCCCCCACATTGGTCCTCAAGGGAAGGTATGTACTAGGCTTCATTTTAGATGTCCATATTTAAAAGATGGTCCTGCTTTGTTGCTCAGAGGCATGTGTCTGGGAAACTTCACCTTGATGTGCTTGTGGACCGCAGCACAGCTCATCACATGATCAGAAGAGAAAAACTAGTTGACATCTGAACATTTGTTGCATTTTGAGAAGTTTTTGCATATTCTTCTGTGAGAGAAATCATCTTTTTTCTCTCCTGTCCTTGAGGAATATTTTAATGCTACCTGTAGGGTAGGAAAGCAGAACTGAACTATTCTGGCTATGGAGGTTTGTTTTACCTGGAGAATTGCCCACGGTGGTCATTTTGTTGCTTCTTGTGACTGACAAATGTGATTTTTGCCCTCCAGCTGCAAATAGACACAATTACCTATTGTACTGGATTTGTGGACTTTATGTGAGGTGATGATATTTCAAGTTAGTGCGGATATATGTTGCCGTTTGCACAAGTGGCAGCTGTGGCAGGAGTCCGTAGGAGAAAATAAAAGAGTCTCTGCTATGGTGACAACATTCCACTTCTCCTGGGCTTCTAATTTATGTAAATTGCCTTGCTTTCCTCCTCCTCTGAGGTATGCATTGCAGATGTCCCACAATATCTGCCCTCGGCCTTCTGAGTTCAAGAAGATTATTACTATTTTGATGTCAGTTAAATAGTTGCATTGGCTGTGATTAGGGTAAGGTTGAGGTGGTAGATGAATGCTGTGAAGTTAGGTATGAAAAAACGTGTGTGCATGAGAAAGCTAAAACATACTTATTCCCCAAAATGAAATAGTGAAGATTTTAGGGCAGCTTTCTGGATTAATATTATTTGGAAGGAACATATCTTTGCATTTACTAATGCAAAAGTTTGCCTTTATGTTTTGCTGTGGAATTTTCCTGGCTTTTTCCAAAGTAAATTTCTGCAAAATGGTTTAACTTTTGGGTGTGGTGTAGATTTTTTTGTGTGTTTTGTTTTGTNTTTTTTTTTTTTTTTAATTGTGTTGTCACCATCTGATGATTTACTAGCTGTTTGGAAAGACACCATTATTTTCCTAGTTTTGTCATCGGTTGGTCTTTTTTATGAATAACTATGGAAAGAATTTCCTATATTTCTGGGGAATGTTGATGGAAAATGATAGAGATTGTGTCGATGGATCTAACTTACAGATGGTATACATTTATAAACCTTGGCACACATACTGTAAGCTTCATGAGATATTGCTACAATAGTCCTTTTTAAGTAATTTGTTGCATCACCAAAATCCAACATTTTTTTGTCTGTTATTACTTTAACTTTGCATCTCAAGATTACCAGCTGGCAAAGCAGTTTCCCTTTTTTATCCTTCTCACACAGAAGGTAAGCTCTGTGATCCACTCAGCTCTCATTTAGATTGGTTAATCTTAATAAATTCTCTAATTTGTATTGATTCCTCTATGGTCTGTTTGATACTTTGAAATTTATTGTCCACTATTCTATTTCTTTTGGCAGCTGTTATCCCAGTTTTTGCCAGCTATCTTGAACCCTCTGGGAGGCCCTGTCTGCTGATGCAACACCACTTTTCTGCCAACATGTTTTCAGATGAATGGGAAACAATTTTTGTAGCTGTTGCTTTATATTTTTCTTACTTTATAGTCGACTCCATTGCTCTGTTGCTGAAGGCAAGCTCTGATATAGACTCAAAGGGAACAATAAGGAATATATACTGCTCACAGGAAAGGAAGGCACAACAAAATTGACATCTTACCTTAGTCATATCCACATGTTGGAGTGGAATCATGCTGCCTCTTTTGGCCATTGTTTGAGGTCTCTGCTGTAAAAGAACACACAGAAAATAACCCCACCTTTGTTGAAGATTTAGAATTTGCTGCATACTCTAATACTTTCTTCTCAAAGACATCTATCTAATAGCATGAACAAGCACAGCATTAAGCAGAGATAAACCAATTGTGACACCAGTTTCATCCTGGGAGTCTCCCAGAGAATGCTAGTAATTGAACATTGATAGCCTGGCGACTTCTGGTGTTGCTTTACAAGGCTGGGAAAAGAAGTCAACCAAGTGTGCATGTGCAATTATCAATAGTCCTCTGTCAAATTTGGAATGCAATTTTGCGATTGAATGCAAAAGACTATTTGTGCCCCCTGTTAGCCTCCTGTATGTTCTGCCACTAGATTTATACAAAAGTATACAAAGATGGGTGTGGATATGTTGATTTATTTATTGCAAACATAAACCTAGCTTATCTTTGTCACTTTATTATCTTTGCAGAATACCAGGGATGCCAAGTAAAGCTAAAATTAATCACCACACATGAATGTTATTCAGCATGACAGATTGTGATTTTAGTGCATCAACAGCCTAGTGTCACATCAAAGGAAAGACTTCAGGAGCAATCTGGAGGAGAATAATGACGGAATTTCTTGGATGATTCAGTAAATTCTTTCTAAGAGGGAAAAGCATAATAGGAAAGAAAAGTATGTTTGAAAATGGAAGCTATCCAATAGGCTGATTAGAGTTAACTTCTTGAAACTGAATATGAGATAATGGTGAGGATTGAACTAAGTTGTGAAGAGCCTGTAGAGGGACAGTAAATACCTGATGTACAATGCAGTAGATGGCAGAGCTGAGAAAGTGATTCAGAGAGATGTGAGAATCAGGACAAATTATCACCAAGCATGATTACTAACTAGGAATAGGATAAAAGCTACAGGAAAAGTCTGCAGCATTTGAACTTTGGTGGGAGATTGGAGATGGAAGGGTTGTCTCTCTGTAGTTAAATATGTTACGCAGACAGAAGCTGCAATATATATCAATGATGCTAATGTCAGGAATAAGGAGGTTCATTTTGAAGATGATGCTTTACTTATACCAAAAATAAGACACACTGATGGATGTTGAGAGATAATGTAGCGATGAAGGTTTGCAGAAAAATATGCATGGATCTTTTATAACTGTGTTAAGCTTGATATGAAACCAGTTATTAGACCAGATAGAAAAGATCATATTTAGAATTGCATAAGATAGAGAGGTCTATAGAATTAAGGTAGGTCTTTGAACAGTCTGCAGGATGATGATAGTTACATTCACGATTGTAGATGAGATAAGTCATATCTAAGGTAAAAGGGAAAATGGAAGAGAACCCTCAAAATCTGGAAAAGACAGAGATGAGATCTTCTAAAGGAAATAATGCATATGTGGGACATAAAGCTGTATGAATAAATGACTTTTGAGGTCTTTGAAAGAATAAAAAGAAGAATATGACTTCTTATGAGTTCAAAAAGAAAAATTTTCAGGTTTGTTGGTGAAATAGACTTACTTTTTACACTTTACTTTGTGTTTGTTCCTTGTGATCCAAAATAATATTTTCTTTGGATAAATATTTGACAGTTAAAATTGTGAAATATATTTGCAAATGGAACCAGTGCAATGTGAAAGGCTGACTGCTTCATGCTGAAATTATTTTAATGAATAACGTTGACCCTTTCCAGAATATATCGGCCAAAAAAAACCTTGGTACAAACTTACAAATATTTTTCCCTGCTCTAATTGAAGGCAAATCAAGCAAAACAGGGTCATATTAGGAGACCATACATTGTGTGAGCCTGTGGCATCAAGGAAGAGGAAGCTGTAGTACTGGGGCTGTGAACTGGATAATTTCTTCACTTTATTAGTAGATGTATATATGAAAACACTGACATGAACACCTGGTTGTCAGTGAATACATTGCTCCTTTGATGCTGTGAGGATTAACTATATTGACTGGTTAGAGACAGGCAAGAGTTTTTCAAGGGGAAGTTAGACTTTTATTGTCAGATAGGATTGATTAATTAAGAATGATTTTTATTTGTAAGTGCCTACTATGTTTGACAAAACCATCACATTCTGGTTGGAAACTCTGCTTGAACCAATGGCTAACCAATGTCCAAATTATCAGCTGCTTCATGGCCCAGGCACTGATTTGGAACATATGTAGCCCAAATTCAAATTCCTTCTCAAACTTAAAAAAAAAAAAGGGGGGGAAGGGGTGTAGTCGTGAGATTGGAACCTCCTTTACCAAAAGGAGTGTCTTCACTGCCAAGTTGTCTGGATTTGTTTGGGGTCTTAATGTCTAATTTATATTTTTAAAACATCTCAGAAAGATCTTTATTTCTATGGCAGATTATTTTAATCCTTTTTAATCTAAAAGTTGTTTCTGCCCAACTTGATACATAGTGTTAAACCCGCAAGCCGCAGAGCATTGGAAGCTAGGTATCCTAAGTATTAATAGGATAGGATGTTTTATTTACATGGTTTTGTACACTAAATATTATCTGCTTTACAATTCTACTGTAAAGAATGTGGTGAGAAAGGCACTGAAACAAAGTTTTGGAATACAAACTAATGACTCTGAAAATTTATCAGCTTATATCAGCATACCATATTTGTTGGAACAAAACCAGCTGTTTGCAAATTCCTGGGTTGTTTCCATTTTCTTGTTCAAACTGGCTTGTGAACTTTGATTTTATTGCTAGTGTTCATGGAAGAATGTAGATGTTGCAGTACTACAAGGATCCAGTGGCATCGTATTGAATCAGTAACTGCTATGGTGATTGTGCCAACATACTTTTTACCTATGCATTTCCACATACTCTACAAAGAATGTGTTACTTCTACTTTAACAGATGAAGGAACTGAAGGGTAGAGAGGTTAAGGGACTTGTCTGAAATCTCAGAATGAGTCAGAGGCAGAGACTGAAAGAGAGTCTAGGTTTGATTATTTCTTGTTTACCCCTTTATTCACTGGACCATAGCCTTGCTTTCAAATTCCTAATCCCTTTGTAAGTAACTGATGAGGTGGCTGTTTTGCTGGTTTGGACAGCTGGCTGGCATGCGTTATTTGAGTGAAACTGCATTCTCCATACTCAGGTGGTTAATAATGTAACATGTCTTACTGGCTGGGTGTTTAAAGTTTCTATAACCAACAAAAGTGAGAAGAGAGACAAGAAAACAACTAAATCCTTACAGTGAGACAGTGAAAATTCCTATTCTTAATAGCTCTCTTTCAAATCCTTTTTTAATTTAACTTTTATTGAAATATTTCAGTAGGAAATATTAAAAACTCACAGGGGAAATAATTAATGGAAACAAAAAAGTACACATCCTCATAGAAAGGAATAGCATTAGAGGAATTTTATACCTAGGTCCTGTGTTCACCCCCTTTATTGTGAAAGTGCATCCTACACACATTTATTTAACCTGTTGAAAACTGCTGCTGTTAACTTGTTTCAGCCTCATTGTCTGGACAGCCAACAGTTTAAGAATCTTTACAATGAATTAATCCAATTTGTTTCATGAAGACACGAATGGTAAGTCTCTAGTTATGCTAAAATTCCTTTGATTTACTGGCAATGTCACTGCTCATAAATTGAAAAGTGTACAGGTGTGGGCATGAGACTTATCTGTAAAACTGATAGACGGTCCCTCGCAGCTTTTGGCCCTGGCTGAGCACCACTGGTCAGACCAGCTCCAGGGCAGAGCTCTCACTCAGTACTTTCAACATTGCTACATTTTTGGAAACTGCAGGTTTAATAATATTGATCTTGGCAGTCTGGGATTGTGGTCCTCTGAGCCAGGGACTGAGTTCTGGCACTGTTTGGTTTGCTAGTATCAATGCAGCCACATATTGCATTACCCTCAGGACCACCAGAGCTCAACAAGGATGTGAACAAGGGAGCTAGCCTGGAAAGAGCCTGTGGGAAATCATACAGAAAGCCACCATCTTTGAGGAATTTGAATTTTGGTTACTTAATGAATTATTGATAATGTCTAAACAACAACAACAAAAAAGCAGTGAGTTTTGAAAACTAAACTCTCAGTAGGAAGCACTGATTGGTCTAAATTGGCGAACCCAGGCTTTGAAGGAAGTGAAAGACAAAACCCTGTTACCAAGGAAAAGTTTATGTGGTAACCCACAACTCTTGATGGGAAATATGTTATCAGTGTAATCTGTTTAATCATTGTCTTTCACAAGAGGCCAAACACCTGGATATTGTTAATACATGTGGTGACATCAACAGAAGACACGAAAAAGCAGTGTGTCCAGACTCAGCAGCACAAAATATTGCAAAACTGCTGCCTTTGCAGTGCTCACAGCAGAACAGGAAATAAATGAATTTAAAATTACATGAGAAGCAGAAAATAAATTTGAAAATAAAGGCATTATGCACGATGCAGAAAGATGTAGAATGCTGCTTTAGAGGCAGGAGCAGGAGGGGACCAGCTTTTCAGCCTAGTTGTGAGATGGTTTATAGGGTGGAGAATGATCTGATGAAGTGGTCAGATAATAATGAAAATTCACAGACATTTTTGAAAATCAGGCATCTTTTTCAATTTGTGTTCAGAATTTCTCAATAATAAACACAACCAAATTTACATAAATCATATTAAAACTATGTGGGATGCAGTTAGGTACCAAACGATGTATATTAGCGTTCTTGGAGTATAAAGACTTGGGACATAAAGGTCCATTTACTTTTTATTGTCTTTTTTTCTTAACTTCCTTCAAGCCTGGAAGAGTCAGTAACCCTAGAATTTACACTGAAAACACCTCCAAATGACATAATTACTAACAAAGTCTTTCTTCTCTTTTGGGCCAAATGGTGTGAATCAACATAACACCTCAGAAGCCAGCTTTCTGTACAAGCTGCTCATAACAAATAAGTGGTTATTAAGGAAAAGAGACTTCAGAAGGAACTTCTAGGGACATTAAACCCTAGTTACCTTAATTACAGGTACTTTCAGAGTAGAAATTTGGTCCAAAGAGCTCCCCAGAAAGTTTGCTCTGCACATCTCACTCCACTAAATGACTGTCTCCTCTCAAATTGGAAACTTGCTATTCATAGAAAAAATATCAGTGTTTCAGAGAGATGTGAAAGGGTGAAATCAAGGCCATACTCAGCACTGTAGGATGCTTTGATATCAAGAGATTTAGAAGGTGGAATTTCCAGCTGTTCACAGAAAGCAGGTCATACCCTTCGATAACTAAGTTGGTTCTCTCTTTCTCCAGAAGGAATGTCTTTCGCTCACCTTTCCAAAGAAAGATTAACTTTTTAGGCGACCAGGGTCTGGACCTTTTTAACTCCTTCTCTTCCCCCTAGTTCTTGAAAGACCACCCTTCCCCAAAAGAGGAAACATATCAGTTCTTGAAAGTTAGTAATGAGACCTGAACTTTCTTGCAGAAGTAGCAGCCACCATTATTCCTGTTAAATCAATGTCCATCTTGCTGTATCACTGTAATATTGTTTTCACTATTCTCACTTATCCTTTTAAACAAGTTGAAATTACAGAACTGGTAGCTGAGCTTCTTCAAAAGCAAAGCAAATGCCCAAACCAAGCCAGTGAAATGTATCAAACACTGCCGCTGAAGCCTCTGAAGGAAAATTTGCTTCATGCCTTGGAATAAACGTGCCTGTGCTCTGATCCTGACAGATCATTTTGTAATTTTTTTCCCCATCTGTGTATATGTGCAAAATCAGTGGCTCTTGTTTTTCTTTTCCATATGATGATAGAACAAATCTATCTATGCTATCCTTTTCAGAATAAGCTCACCCCTCTAAGTCCTTCAAAAAGCATATATTTAGTATATTTTCTTGCTTTTTAGCCATTTCCAAACTGAAGTTAAGGATATACCTTTCCCACTGAATACTTGTTATCTCCAGATATCTTATTTAAATCTGGCTTTCTAATTGGATATATAAATAGTCCCTGATTCCCTAAGGATTATCAGCGATTCACTGGTGTCGGAACACATTTTAACCCACCTCAGCAGTGCAGAATTTAAAAATAAATACATGAAATCAAATGAAACAATGGATTATTGACCAGCTGCACATTCATCCTGCAAGGCTGAGTCAAGCAGGAATCATTTATCACTTCAGTTTGAAGAGTTTACCCATGTCTTTAGATGATAGTACAAAAAATAACTCCAAGAGCTAGAACTCCACAGTCTGTCAGAAATGCCACCCATTACATTAATGTGGGAATTAATCTGGGACTTAATCTTGAAGTACTTGAATAATAGTAATTGTCTAGATTTTGTAGTTTTTACCATGATTTCTTTTGAAGTCAATGTGAATTGCTGCTCTCATAGGAGTGAAGAAGAGTAGCATACATTGGTGGTTTACCTTAATTCTTGTATACCTTATGTGCAAATATCTACAAATATTCTTGGCTTCTATCCTGAAAAAAGGGGATGTAGAACAGAAGGAACTGTGTCATTTAATCTAGATTGCTGCTATTACTGGACAAATCTATTGAGCTCCATCTTATGCTTAATTAAGGTGTTTTCCCTATCTGCTGTCACTGAAAGAGCCTTCTAAAGCTCTGTTCCTTTGATGTTTAGAAACCTTCTTCCCACCTCTGGTTGAAATTTATTCATGGTCACTTTATAACCATTTACTTTTGCGTCAACGTTGTCTCTAATTTTGAATAGTCCTTTTTCTCTCCCTTCTGTTTACCTTTTGATGTATTAATAGAGAGCTTTAACATCCACTCTCAGCCTTCATTTCTCTGGGTGTATGAGATAGCTTTCTTTTAGTCGTTTCTAAAATCAGCTTTCTGCTTCCTTGATCATCTTAGAAATCTTTCCCTGTATCTGTTCCAGATTGAATAAATCTTTATTGCCCCTGGGAGATGAGGGTTGTACACAGTATTAGGAATAAGGTTTTATCAGAGTCTTATAAAGAAGACTGATGCTTAAAAACATTTCTGTTACTGCATTATCTACCTCTGTCTAGTTAATGTCCTCTTTTGAAATATGAACATCTTGGCTGATACTACTTTTCAAAAATGTGAGCCAAAATACTCACAATAATATACATGTGTGTGTCTGTGGTGGTTAGAGGGGCAGGAGGAGTTTAAATCATCTTTTATTAAAAATGGCAATGATGTGCTTCTCTTCAGTAATTTGCTTTCATGGGTGCAAGAATATATTTAACAACAGGAATTTATTCTGGATACAGGAAAATTCTGTAAGTGAAATTCAGATTCTAGCTTTTTGTTATTATAGCGCCTGTTGTAGTAAGAGAGGCATCCACAACCCAAGCTGCTGAGTTCTGGACTATTAGTTTTAGTTTAATACATGGCAGGAAAAGAAAGGAAGCAAAAACTCTTGAGTTCTTCAAATTGCAGTGGCATCTGTGTCAGTAGAAGGAAGAAGTAATGAATAAATAAATGAATACTATCAGCATATGGTGACAGCTCCTAGATCTGTTTTGTCATGGGCATTAAAGTGAAGGAGGCTGAAGAAATGTTCAAGCTAATGGATAATTCTGGTTCAAACAGGCTCAGCAGGTTAATAACTTTCTGGGTTTGTTTCATGACTTTCTGAGGTTTGGGGAAGCCATTTTCTTTGTATCTAGAGTGAGTACCATCAGCTGAGGCTCCTGGCTATTATTATCATGCTATTTCTTTTTTGCTTTTATGAAAAATGTTTTCTCTGCATAGGAGAGAGTGGCCTGTGACCTACCTGTCTGGCAGGCTGCTCCCCCTGCTGACCTGCAGGAAGCAGTTAAAATATATGTTGGGAGGGTTTAATTCATCTGCCCCTAAATCTGAGGACTCCTTGGTTAGAACTAAGGCTTTCTCTGCAAAGAGGATTTCCTAGGCAGTTCGACAGATCCCAATTCCGGCAACCTTCAGGGCATAGAAGTAAAGGTTACAAAACAGCTTTTCCCACGTGAATGAAATCCCTGCAAAGCTCTGGGTCAGGAGAGTATGTATAAGTAGCCCATCTATTACAACAGGGCCATTACCTTTATGCCAGATATTGCTTTTCTCTTGGACATCTCCTGGTTCTGTGTTGATAGCATCCCTTTGAGACATATTTTCAGCCGGTAGCCTGCCAGGCACTGATTTATAGTCTGATGCTGGAAAACAGTCCTGGCACCATTGCTGCTGCCTGGAGCCTTGCTGAGCCTCATTTAAACAAATGCCTTGATCCCTTTTCAAGTTCCATCTCTTCAGACTTCCTTTAGGATCTGTCTTTCCAGAGCAGGCCCTCCTTCCTCTGGGCAGCACAAGCAGTAAGCAATCCATGTCTGTAGCTGCTTTCTGTGCTGTCACCCCATTATGTGCTCTCTTTCAGCAGCAGGCAGAAACACAGGCACTTCTGACCTTCTGCTCGCCTCTTACCTCACCAACCTCCTGGCTCCAAAGTGGAGCTGCTACTTTGTCAATGATTAACCGACTTAGCTGGTTGTTGTTTTCAGAGTAGATCTGGTGAATGCTGAACAGAAGCCAAAATTTTATGAGCTGTCTTTCCTTTCTACACTTGAAATGACTGGGCTGAAATCTGTAAGATCCTGTTATTGGGTAAGTGTCAAAGGACCACTCTGAATCTTTTTTGACGTTCCAAAGCAAATTCTGAGATTAAGCAAAAGTTTACCAACTCTTATGGCAGTTCACATTATACAACTGCTGCCTACATTCCCCTCAATAACTCATCATTTCAAACGAGCTCGCAGCACCTCAGGGTAGAAGCCTAAGTCCGGTGGGAGATTTATCAAGGTGGAAAGGCACTAATAATTTTTATAGTAAACCCTAGGTCCCAGGCTGGCCCAGCTGCCTTGTAGTGCTTCTTTGCTGAGGTGCTTTATTCCTTCTGTTATGGGAATGCATTTCTGAGAAATGAAAAATCAAACAAAAATCAAACTGTGCCCTGAGATAACATGATGGGAGGAGAAAGGGAAGCAAATTCATGCTGCTAAACTTCAGAAATTGAAATGAGTTGCTAGAGTTAGGTTCATCACACCAGGCTCCCTGTAGAGGTGCTAGCCTATCTCCTCTGAACAGGACCTAAAATTAAGGTGGCCCCTTTGCACCCCTTACCCTCTTACCAGGCAGATAGGGTTTCCAGAGGCAGGAGGTGTGCCTTCGGTGCAAAGCTGTGTTAGCTTCACCTGAGAGAGGGTGACCACAATGGGAACCAAGTTTTAAGCTGTGGACTGATCACAGCAGGAGCAGAGGAGTTATTTTAATGAAAACTGCAATATATGTTGTGTAGTAGGCCAGCCAACTCAAGGGTAAAGATTAGAATTGTCACCGTAGGTAGGAGATACCTGTTTATACGTGGTCAAAAATGCAATAATAACAAGATACACAACTGTAAACTGCATACACATTATACAAGCAAAACTTATGTACTTTTTCTTGTTAATTTTCAATTTAGTTTATGAATTGAATTGAATTGTATGACACACAAGATATGCTCTCTTAGAAGTTTCTCCAAATTAGTCACAATGCTTAGGGGTTGAATCATGCTTATGGTTCAAACGTGGACCTTGGAATTAGATGCCCGGATCCCTTTGATGCTTGAGATGTACGTAGTGCATCCTTCTCCAAGGCTTCCATGCTCTGTATAGCCACTTATGCTTGTACAAAATAGGTTTAGCAGACCAGATCACAATGAAAAAACGATTGTTTGCACTCATTTTGCTCTGGTGCAGATGACTAATGTGAGGTGCGAGGCAGCAGGGAAAAATCAAAGAAGCGGCAGGCTAACAGTAGGGTCAGAGGTTTGTTACATGGGTGGTGAGGCATGAGCATCCTGAGCATCTTCTATAAATGGATTTCTAGCTTCTGAAAGACTTGCAAGGTTTACTCTTCCCTTGTGCACAGACTGACAGGTTGCATTTCAGGTGAGGAAGCAGTCATGCACTTCAGGAACCATTCTGAAGTTTTTACCGTGCTGGTTTTAAGATTACTGTAACTCATAATAGTTTGCAAGATGGTTTGAAATTTATTGCTAAGCTGGAAGTAGCTAGATGCATTTCTTTCTGAAGGACAGTAGAATTTAAGGTCTTATTAAGAAAGCTGAGTCAATGTTACAGAGCTGTACAATGGAGAGAAATAATTTATCCTGAAACTCTAATGAGATTTGTGTTATTACCATTGTCACCCACAAAATATTCATTTTTCATTATATATAAACGTGATAAAGATGTCATACATTGCCACCTAACAGCATGAAAACTAAGAAAAAAAGGTGGTATTTTGCAATTCAGTAGTTACTGAGTCTACCACCTGACGTGTAACCAGGGTAGGGAGCTCCTCTAGAGAATTCATTGTTACAGCATATTTTTTTTTTTTTATTATTGTTGTCCCTTTGTATTGTACCTTTTGAAAGAGTAGCTTCTGCTGCTGTTTGTCTGGATTTGTTCCACAGTTCCCATGGTGTATGAGGCACCTGTCTGGCTTAATTTAGTTGAAAAAAGAAGTGTAAAATACTTAGATTTATACTCTGGCAGCTGTCACAAGAGAAAGAAAACAAATGTTATTTTTATTAGTAGGCAGCTCACTCTTCCAGTGCAGTGGTTCACGCTTTCTGGTGTGGCTGCTGGCTGCTGTCAGCCCTCCCAGCAGTGATTCAGGATCTCTTAGTCACAGAGCAGGGGTGGGCTGGGGATTTCTGCTGGCTGGTTCATCAGAGCCGAAGGATTATATTTGGCTAAGGCCAAATCACTTTGAAATATTGGAAATGTAGGATGATGAAGGGAAGCCGAGCAAGACGTTTTGAATTTATCAGAATTCAGAAGCAAAGATGGGAGATATATGCATGCTGTGTGTAATGTCTCGGTCAAAAGCTTGCACCAGGTGTAAGCCTGGGCAAAGTTTAAGCTACTACACTCTCGAAGCAGTATTTTCTTCTAGTTCAGAAACAAACAAACAAAATCTTTGCTTCTAAAAATCCGGCAACTTTGGTACTGTATAATGAATCTGGATGGTGAGGACAGTGTTAAAGAAAAAACATCACGCAGCTACTTAGCTGTGACTGGAACAGTTTAGAGCTGAAGAACTGATCTTTCATTTGGACTCAGTAAATGTCCAGTCAGAATTCATCTAGTGGGTCTTGTCTTTTCTTAGGGGCGCAGGAGGACTGTCAGATTTTAGCAGCTTTGGAGAAAATGGAGAGAAATTCCTCCTATTTAAATACTAGTTATGTGAATGAAAGAGATGCAAAGGCTTTTACAAGTACTAAATGTTATGCTGCATAGTATCAAAAGAAAATAAATTCTGGAAAAAAAAAACCCTGGAGAAGATGAAGGTCCACGGGGCCCAATTTCCAACCACAAACGATGCTTAAGAAAACCAAAAGTTTTGGCAGTAGGAAAGGTCTGAAGGATATGTTTAAATTTGGCTGTTTGTGCCTACATACTTACAAAGAATTGGAAAGACTCCCCTTTCATCTGAGTGATTTATGGGCATGGAACAACGGAAAGCATAGGTGTTTCTACAGTTTCAATAGGCTGAGCATAATCCAGTGTGTGTCAGCTCTGAAATTCTGTTTGGCTTCATGGTCCACTAGTTTGGATGTTAGCAACGAGGTCCAGAACCCAGAGATGCAGTATTTGATAATAGAATCACTTTTGCACTTAAAGCCAGCTTTTAATCTTTAGTATTTTATATAAGGTACAGTATACCTGCTTGAGATTTACAGTAAGTTTATGAATCAAGGTTGAGTTGTGTAAGTATTTTCTAGTAAACTTTATTGATTTTATGCATAAATAAAAATGCTTTAAGCAGAGTTCTGTGACTTCTCTAAAGTTTTATTTTCTTAAGCTAGCAAACGGCTGGATGAGTAGTTACTGTATGGATGTAGTTTGCCTTCCCAATTCTATTGACTGTTTTCTATTATGCATAATAGAATTAAAGATATAGTAAGATGACCATCAACTTATTAAAACTTCATTGTGTAAATCTTAACTATTTCCAGAAAGAAGGTTTCACATTCTGAAGTTTATGAGGTTAAAGAACCCCAAAACACCAAAGGAACCTCTAGAAACAACATCAGCTGTAATAATGACTTCCAATTTTGCTTTACTTGTGCAGCTGTATCAAAAAGTAGTGTCTTTTAGTGTTGCTTCAATAGTAATTCAGGTTTCGTAACAAGTGGCAATAAAGCTGTAGGCAGATGCTTTGCAACTTTTAGCAGGTATCCGATAAGAGAGATCCTTGGAAAGAAATGGATTTAAGCCATTATTGAAATATGTGTTAGTACCATGATCTTAAGCCCAAGATACGTAAAAGATACGCAAAATATGTTTTTTAAAAGACTGAATTCTTATTTTGAGGGGTTTTAGATAGCAATCAGGAATAGGTGAAAACCGCACCACAGCACAGAAAGAAAACCTGTGAGGTTTTTTTTTGTACAGCTTTTATTTATACGCTTAGAGAAAACTAATTAACATGCTCACCATAAAAAAAAGGTAAATAGGTTGGATGTTATTTTAAAGGCTATCAGGGGTCTTCTAAATGAAGTGATATTTTAAGCCTTCCCCTTCTAACTTTTACCTAGTTAGCCTTCTACCCATAAATCCCAAACTAAGAATGTTTTAAGGTGTCTTGCCTGATCATACCAAAATGACCACACTGTCTGAGTCTGGAGCCAACAGCTTCAGGGGAGTAACGAGACAGAGAAATATGCTTTTAATTATACAGGCCTAGGAGCATTTTACTGTTATCATTAACAAAGTTACTTAAATATTGTTTGCAAAATGGCTGATGTAAAATAAAGAATGAACTCCCATGCATCTGTCTTAAGTTTGTATATGACATTTCAAAAATGCATGCAGTATTATGGAAGGTCTTAATGACATCTAATGCTATCACTATGGCATTTCCACTGTCTCACTGCTAATTCCTCTGCATTGTCTACAAATAATTACTGTGCTGTAGTCTTGCAATCATTATTTCAATTTTTCTTCTTGTGATTTATCCTGTATTACTAAGGAACTAGGTCTGTTTACTCTGTTTTTATTATCCTTGTCTAAGATGACTTTATGATTGAGCTTCTGTGGCATCTGCTGGAAGTTCTTTGTTGCTCACATTCAACAGTCATAGAGTCCCACAACATGCAGGTGAATATATTGCTATGTAACAGTAAACAAATTTATTAATTTTCCTCACTAGATTTTAATCTGACATTTCTCCTTTAAAGGTTGAGTCAGTGAAACAGAGGTAGGTAGAGTAGATGGGGGGAAAAATGTGTTAAAACTCTAGAGTCGCTTGTATAATACTGATCCACAGTTCGTCTGTACCAGAAGAGAATCCATTTCCATCACTTATTTCCTATGAGCTGGTATGAAGATGTACTTGACTGATATCTTAACATTCAATACACACTGTTGCTAAACTTGCATCTTATACTTCAAAGTTCTGTAATTTCCTTGGCTTTATTATGAATGATTTATGGAACATTCTGCTAAAGTAAACACTGATAGCATCAGGTAGTCCTTTCAGAACAAGAGAAAATGATCTTATTTCTGTTAAAAGTAGATGGAAATAATAAGAAGACAGTATTTGCACCAAATGCAAAACAAATTTTGTTCTTTATGCACAAGGTTTATTTATGTCTAGAGTATATTGAAATACAAATACTGTACAGAGTAGAAATGATAATATGGTAGAAGTTAGGGACTTTTTGCCTATATTTCTAGAAGGCAATGTATCTTACAGATGCAGTTTGTATGCATCAGCTAGCATTTTTAATAACACCTTTATGGGGGATCTGGAAGGGTGTTACCATGAAATAACTACAACCTCAGAAAAGGGTATAATCTCAGAATTACAGAGATATTTATTACACTCCTCAATTACAAGTGGGCTTTCTGGAGTCTTCAAAGCAAATAAATTAATCAGTGTCAGGGAACAGAATATTAAAATAGGAGAATGCTGAATTTCATTTTTAAGTACGCTTTAGAAGATGAAAATGGCCTTGGGTATGATTGTAGGCTGTGCTTGGAGCTTACATAATTTGCACATGATGCTGTTATGAGAATACAGATGGCAGACAGAAAAGGTTCTTCATATACTGTGGAAGTTACAAAACTAAATACACAAATAATTAGATGACTATTTCTTGGGAACAGAGGGAGATATACGCTGGAAAATGCACTCCTGAACACCTAGTATCCCTGCCCCTCAGTCCACTTCCCAAGTGCAAGATCAGTACAATACATTGAGAAGGTTTCTCTTTCTGAAATTGTTAAACATGGAATGTTGCCTAGTTTTCTAAGGAAACAAAATTTCTCTATTTTTGTGTGTATATATATATTTGGATGTACTTATATACATGTGTCTGTGTGTGTCTCTACATGTGCATGTCATTTTCTTTAAAATTTTTAAACCCAGTGCAAAGTACTTAGAACAAAAAGCCCACCTTTGCCTTTCATTCAGAAGTCTTCTCCTTGTGAGGCCNGTACTTAGAACAAAAAGCCCACCTTTGCCTTTCACTCAGAAGTCTTCTCCTTGTGAGGCTCTTCCTTTCTTCACCTTCACCTTCATTTCCCAGTTACTTATTTTTGCTGCTATGATCCTCAGGTATGTGAACGAACCTTGCAACTATTATTGCATAACTTGCATTTCTGTCAGAGTAGATCCACTCTGAAATGAATATCTTTGCTTCAGAAATCTTTTGTGTTTAATACTTGAATTTATCAGGCCTATGGTAATATCTCACTGCAAAAGAGAACAAGATAATTTTTTAGAGCATATGGCAAATGCTGATAAATTGTATCTATATTATTTAATTCAAGTTACTTTATACATGTGTATTGGGTTTGTGTGGTAACGTTTTTAGTAGGTGGGGGGGACTATAGGGGTGGCTTCTATGAGAAGCTGCTAGAAACTTCCCCCATGTCCAACAGAGCTGATGCCAGCCAGCTCCAAGACAGACCTGTTGTTGGTCAAGGCTGAGCCCATCAGTGACGGTGGTAGTGCCTCTGGGATAACATAGTTGAGAAGGGGAAAAAACACTGTGTAACAGCAATTTCTGCCAGAGAGAGGAAATGAAATGAGAGGAAGTGAAAATATGTGACAGAAACCGTGCTACATACACCAAGGTCAGTGAAGAAGGAGGGAGAAGGGGTGCTCCACATTCTGGAGAAGAGATTCCCCTGCAGCCCATGGGGAAGACCATGGCGAGGCAGGCTGTCCCCCTGCAGTGCATGGTGGAGTAGATATCCACTTGCAGCCCATGGAGGACCCCACACTAGAGCAGGGGGATGTGACAGAAGGAGGCTGTGACCCTATGGGAATCCCATGCTGGAGCAGATTCCTGGCAGCACCTGTGGACCCATGAAGAGAGAAGCCTACAGTGGAGCAGGTTTGCTGGCAGGACTTGTCACCCCGTGGGAGACTCATGCTGGAGCAGTCTGTTCCTGAAGGACTGCACTCCGTGGAAGGGACCCACGCTCAAGCAGTTTGTGAAGAACTGCAGCCCATGGAAAGGACTCATGTTGGAGAAGTTCATGGAGGACTGTCTCCTGTGGGAGGGACCCCACGCTGGAGCAGGGGAAGAGTGTGAGGAGTCCTCCCCCTGAGGAGGAAGGAGCGGCAGATACAATGTATGATGAACTGACCACAAACCCCATTCCTGTCCCCCTGGGCCTCTCGGGAGGAGGAGGCAGAGAATTCGGGAATGAAATTGAGCCTGGAAAGAAGGGAGGGGTGGGGGGAAGGTGTTTAGTTTTTATGTCTCATTATCCTACTCTGATTTGGTTGGTAATACATTAAACTAATTTCCTCAAATCAAGTCTGTTTTGCCCATGACAGTAATTGCTGAGTGATCTCCCTGTCCTTATCTCAACCCACAAGCCTGTCGTTATATTTTGTCTCCCCTGTCCTGCTGAGGAGGGGAGTGATAGAGTGGTTTTGATGGGCATCTGGCATCCAGCCAGGTTTAACCCACCACAACATGTGACTTGGGGATCGTACAAAGGACTAAAATCAGGAACTGAATTTTCCTGGATCAAGCATCAAGATGCTTAAAATAGTGCAAATGCCACTGGTTGGGTAGTAGTACTGTACAAAAAGACCATCTGGGAATCATAAGCCAAAGAGGACTTAACATCCTGGCATTGCCAGACTTTGACATGCTAAACTAGAATATAGATATGGCAACGTAGACTTAGAATGAGCTATGTAATCCTTTTAACTCTGTTCTGCAATTGTAAGGTGTTGCATAGCACACAGCGTGTATTCAGATACTGAAAGGTGTGGACCAGCTGGAGAGAAACTGGTGGAGGGAATGAGAGTAGTCAGAGGTCGAAGGAACATGATTTTGGGGGAAAGAGTAGATGACAGCATTGTTTGACTTAAAGAGAAGACTAAGGAGACTAAGGTCACAAATGAAGACCTATAAGAGGATAGAGATAAATTCCTTTCTGTATTGCTAATGGATTGTAATAATAATGAGTTTACACTGTAGCACTGGAAAATTTGTGTCCCAAATATAATTGAATTACATTTCCTTTGGGGCTGTGTGGTCTCTATTATTGTACATCTTTTGTAACCAGTCTAAAAATTGAAAATACGTCAGGACTGGCATAAGAAGTTGGGGCAGGAGGCTAAACAGATGACTTCTTGAGTGCTAGTCCGATCCTACGAATCTCTGAAAGCCACCTCTTTGTTCAAACAAAACTAAGAAGTACTGAGTTACACACAAGAACCATATGTGTGACAGAATAATTTTTCTTCACTGTGCTCCTCACTCCTTTAATTTTATTTTTCACTTTTTATTTACAATATTTGTTTATTTGGCTACTTCTATTGCAGTTTTCCGGCAAGGACTGGGAAATGGCAGTTGGGTCAAGAGCAGGGAAAGTTGGAACAAAATGTCTCTTTCACAGGATGTTTATTTGAATCTTTGAGGTTAGTGATTCCTGGTTCCTCACACTGGGCTGCTTCTGTGGTATCACATGTGTAGCACCATTTCTGTAATGTTAAAATGGGGAAAAGTCACCAGAACAAGCTACAGAATTAACTTGCTTGTGGGGAAAGTAAAATAAGAATCAGGAATATTAAAAAAGGGTTTCATTCTCCAGCACTATAGAAGTATTTTGTGTTTATTAGAGCATTTGAGAAGTTAGCACAGACTAGTCACAACATAGAGGTGATCAGACCTGCGCATACATTGTTTTCTAACCTGTCCTCTTTCTCACTAAGCACTTACAATGGAGCAGGTGCTGCAATTGTAGTGGATTTTGGATTACTTCTGAATACAGGCAGCTTTAAAAATATGTTGGTATGGCATAAAATACCCTAGTTCTTGAGTATAAAATGAGTTTACTTGGGCATCTTTATTCCTACCTCTGCGAAGGGCTGGATTTTGTCCCTTTTTCATGATGCTTATACCTCTATTAGTGGTTTGTTCAAATTAAGTCTTGGTTCATACATGTTTTTCCTGTTATCCTTGTTACACGCATACTCATATTGGTGATTATATCAACCTAAGTAGACATGGATCTTGTTACCTGTCTTGCTATGTAAATGTTAGCATATGCCATTAGGAAGAAAAAGGGCATTTTCAATGTAATCTGGTAATCGTGAGAAATATCTATTACTTTTTTCTAATAATGTCTTTGTGGGGAGGGAGCATGGGAAAGCAGCTCCCTTCATTCAACTTTAAGCCTTAAAAGACATTTCTAGTTTCTTTCATTGGTCTCTTGTTGCTTTTCTTCCAGAGAACCTTGCTGCATTTGTAGCTGTCTATGGCTTGGAAAAGACATTTAGGACTAGGTGTAAATTTTTTTTATTTAGGGGTTTTTTTTATATCCAGAGAGTCTGGTCTGCTGTAGTTAATCCAATCTCAAGCTATATTGCTGTGCTGATTGAGCGCTGTTCAGGAGAAATAAAAGAAAAAGCCAGCATTTTTAAACATGTTGCAGGGCAAGAGGGTAGAGATGAGATTGTGGCAAAAAGAGCAGAACTCTCTTTTTGTAGCTGCCACTCTGACTAATGAACTAGTAAAACGCATGACACCTGCAGTAAGGAGTTATTGCTGCTTGCATTCAGAGAGGTGGCGACTCTTCTTGCTTTAACAGCTTCTATACCAATATATCCTTTTTGGATTATAGATGCAGACATATTGATACATGAGAATTCAGGGAGAAGGTCGTTCCCTAGATTGGCAATTTTATGCGAGTGTAGGGATTGACAGACTTCATTGGGCTGAGGTTTGTCATTCGTGTCCTGCTGTTGTCAACAATAGCTAGCACCAAAAGCTGTTTTGGAAAATGTAAGAACTCCTTGTGGCCAGGATAGGATAACTTGTAGTCCTGTTCATCATTGCTCTGTGCTTTTTAAATGAATTGACTTCAAGCCTGGGAATATTAAGCTTCCTATCCTTTGCAAAAGCAAAGATGTTTTCCAACAGCTCTGATTATTTTGGACTACTCTTGTTGTCTCTATGAATGTTCAGGTGTTCCTTGAACCTTTCTAAGTTCTTGATGTCCATAAATTCTTGTGTAAATTATTTTCAAAATGTTTGATTTAAAAAAAAAAATTAAATTGGTTTTGAATTAGCTTCATTTTTATTTTATTGGATATCCTATGTTGCCGTGAGAGAAACTGCTAAACTATCTTTCCGATATTACTCATTTTAATAAATATTACTGTTTCCTTCCTGTAATTCATCCTAGAGTACAGACCTACCAGTCTTTTTGGTCTCTCTTCATTGGATTGTGTCCATGTCAATAATTCTTACTATCCTTCCTTGAATTCCACCTAATTCTGCATTTCCCTGGTTGGAATTGGCTACATGTTAATCCAGATGAAATTACACTTCAGTTGTATAGAAAAAGTATTGTAACATTTTCAAAGGTGCTTTTTCCCTAATCCTTATATGTCTTCTTTGCCTGATTTGACTATAGTTGCAGATTTACCAAAGAGCCTATCTTTTCATAGTGATAGTCAAGTCCCCTTTCTAAACTGATTCTGATAATTAAGAATCTTTACAGTTTGTATGAATGTGAACCAACTTGGTTTTAAAAAGAATTGTCATTCTGAATAGCCAAGTTAGACCTTGACCTTTTTAAAAAAAAAAAAATTAAATAGCTCTTAAATTCTGCCATTACTGTTACATAAACCTTGCAATACTCTAGTGGATACATGGCACAGCTAGGCAAAATTCTATTATTTTTTTTGTTTCTTTCTTTACTTTACAATTCAGAATTTAACTTCACAGTGAATGGTATGAGCTCTGCCTTTCTGAAAATAACACTGTTTTTCTTGGGAACACATTTCCCAATAACTGGGGCCTACACTAGAAACTGAGCTTCTATTCCAGCCAGCTCTTACTGACACTGACATAAGAAGAGTTTTTTGAAAATTTTAACATCCAGAATTTTTTGGTATTCCAGAAACATAGAGAAAGAGCCACAAGAATAACCAGAGGTTTTGGTCCCCCTTGTGTCATGTGGGATGTTCTCAAACACACACACAAAAATATAACATTTAACCATTTATAAATCTTCTGAAAATTTGAGTCTGAAGGACAGATCTGGATCTTGCCTGGGTTGTCATTTAATCTGACTTAATCTGGTTCCCTGACTAGATAGGTGTAATTCAGGCGGGTAAAAAACAAGATGTGGCTTCCTGTGAAATAATGTCCCTGAAAGCAACTATAAGGGCCTTTATTTTTATTTTAAACCCACATGAACCCACGGGGACATTAGTGCATCATTAACAATGGCAAAAGGGTGAGGACGATCAGCTGCTATTTCTTGTTTCTCTAAATGTGCTCCTTTGGGAACATTTCCAGGTTTGCCATTTTCCCTTGTTCCTACAGAAGTTGTATTAGCACCCTAAAACAATGCAATAGGTTGTGAAGATGGCCTTCCCAAACTTTATAATCTCTTTTTTGAAAGGGTTTAGAAATAGCACATCCAATCTGCTGGACTTTCTTTTAAATGGCTAGCACTGTAGTCACTTCAAAGGAACAATTCAACATCATTATAAGAAATTAAAGAATAACTAATACAATTTTTCATTTTTTTTCCATTTTTCTTCTCCTTAATATCCTTTTCTACATTTGCCTTCTTTAGTATTCACTGTGGAGGCCTAGCTGAAGTAAGACTGAAAAGTTTATGCTTGCTGAGGAAACATCAGCATGTTTGCCCGACAGTGTGATGGCAACTATGTGGGCTCAGGGTAATTTTTTAAAAAAAATTCTATTTCTGGGGTTTTTTTTGAGGAGGGACTATTTGTGTCTTAGAGCAATATTAATTACATCTTTTCTGGAAAGTGTCAGAGAACATGAAACCTGTTATTTATTTATTTAAAGAATGTGAAAGCTGAAGAGGTGACACTGTGAACTTAACTTAAAGACCATTCTGTGTCTGCCCTGGACATTTATATCTACTGTATGGTTGTGCCCTAGCAGTGCTCACAGTTGGGGAATGTGACCACTCAGCTTCAGTGATGTGGTTCTGCAGTGACTGGAGATGTCCTGCTGCATCTGGGAGGGATGGGAGGAGGCAGATATAAACTCCTCACTAGTGCATTACTGGAGAGCAGAAATCCTTCAGAATTTCAGAGAGCACAGACAATGTGGTGTAAATAATAAGAACAACAAATTCAGACATGTTATAAGATATAATATTATCCTGAAACCTTACAATTCATGTTGTCTCTGCATAAGTGCTTTATACTGTATTGAGCCCACACAAGTTATGTTGTATTTGTGGGGGCTGGGGCTAGTAGAAGTGGTAGCAGTTGCCATTTGTTATGAAATGGTCTGTAAAAATACGAAGGAGTTTTACTGAATGGAGGATAAGATGCAGAATTCAGTTAAGAAGCCTTGGAGTTGCTGTGGTATTGCTTCCTTTCTCCCCCTGCCCTCTCCTCTCTCTTCCCCTGAGTTCGTTCAGGAATGATTCTGGGTTATTTAAGTAATAAGCTCTATTAAAAGAAAACAACAACAACAACAACAACAACAACAACAACAACAATAATAATAATAATAATAATAATAATAATGTAGATGGAGGAGAAGACAATGAGGAACTGGGAAAATTAAAAAGTGCAGGGATGGGAAAGATTAAAACAGAACCAGAAAAAAGGAGGTAAGGATAGAAAAGACAATTGTGGCTTTAACTATTACAGAATAGATGATGCCTTTCCACTTCTAGAAGACAGAAAAGAAGCAAAGCTGGAAAAAGACTTTTCCTTCAACTATTTAATCTACTTATTTTTTAAAAGCTACTTTTTTAAAGTGTATGAGTAAGTTTTAAACAAAAAATGCTGAGGAAGCTGTGTATGTTGATTTTATTTCCTTTTTTTTTCAAAATAAAGCAACTAATGTCAAGAATATAATAAAAATTATTTTAACAGTTAAATTTATATAAATACTTAAGTATTTTCACAGTTTCAAAATCCAAGTCAATTTTTAATTATTTGTATTCTATACTTAATAGTTTCTTTCATATGAGATCCATGAATAACGGAAATTGTACTACAAATTTATATTAGAATGGAGCTAAATGGCTCTGAGTAGATTAATTGCTTGAAATCATTCTTGGATTTGTTTTGAATTCAGCAAATATTTCCATCTAGTGGTGCTCCCCTTTTTGCCTAGTAGATTAGGGGTTTGAATCCTCCTTGTGATGAAAATTTTCCAAGTGTCATGCTCCGGACTATGCATGGCTGAAAGGGTAGGTGAATTTAGTTTATATTGGTGCTGTTTTGCTTCATGTCAGATATTTAAATATTAATTCAGTTAACAAGATGTGCTGTAACTGGACCACTTTATAAAGAAGTGAGTGATCTGTCTGAATTCACCATTGCAGTTGCTGCTCCAGACCGTATCCCAGGCACTGTCTTGTAGGGCATTGATGGATGGACAGCTCTCAGTACTGCCTGTTGATGCTGTTCTGCTTCATAATGTGCTTCATGTTCACTGAGCAGGGACTAGGAACAGCAGTGTACTGCGTTGCTGCAGCCACTAGATTATAATGTCATTCCTTTCTATGGCTTGGTGTAGAAGTACCTTCTACAAAGGTGGAAGGTGCTCAGCAGGAGACATTGGAAACTGCCCCTCCCTGATGCTTGATGATGTGATTTCAGTCCTTTCAGGGAAGGGAAGAAATATGTTGTCCATCACCAGCTCAGGAGGTTTTGTGGACAGTGCCCGTGTCCTCCCCATTTCTGTTCCTTTTTTTTTTTGCTATAGATACCTCAAGCAGTAAATAGTCAAGTTCTGCTCCACATTTTCTCTGCCCACTTCCCATTTAGGATCTAAATAAAAAAATGAAGCATTTGCTGAGTTGTAATCTTGGCCAAGTGCTTGCTACTGATGGTGTGGTTATTACAATTATTTGTTATTGTTATTATTGTTTGGGGAAAAATTATGAATGACCTAAAGCTCCTGTGTACAGGTTTTCTACAAGTGCATAAATGTGCTCAGTAATGCTGTAATGGGGAAACTAATTTGTAAGGAAGTTGGTTTTGCATTTAAGTGCAGTTGAAGCAAATAGAGGTCAGGTGAATTGGAGGCTGTGAATAAAATGAGATAAAAGGAGTGAGCTGGCCAGAAATGGTTATTTATTTATGCAAATTGCAGTTCTGCTAATTTGTACATTATTTCCAGTGGCAGAGTCTAAAGTCGGCTTTTTTTCCTTCTGTTCTCAATCCCATCTTCTTCCTCTCATCTTTGTATTTTGCTTAAAGTTTTATATCCTCCTACCTTGAAAGGCTTTCATATAATTCTGTTTACCTGTTGTGAAATAGGTTTCTGTGGGCTTATTTGAAAAGCCAGTTCCTTCTGTAGCTACAATAGCATAGCAATAATCTCCTTTAGGAGGAATTTATGGTATTCAAATACTCTTGTAATTTTTTTTAACCATCTTTTATAGCCAGATTATAGCAGAATTTCTGCTAATGCCTTTGTATTAGCTGTTGAACTTGTTTCAGTCAGCTGTACTTTGTTTATCCCTGTAATTGCAGCCTTTCTTTAATAACCTCATTATTTTGTAGCTTTGTCCTTGTGATAGTCTTGCTCTTCTCTTGAATTTCTGAAATATTAATGACTGCTGTTTGTCTGAAGCAATTTGTGCAGGATGTCATGTTGTCACTGTTGTCACAAAGGCATTACTAAATTTTAAATCCATTCATGCTGTTGGTATTATATATGATCTAAACAATAGACAGGTTCTATTTCTGCTAGTTTGTAGGTGTGCCTGTGTCATACTTATTTAAAGTTACCTCCAGTATCCAGCACTCAGGAGATTGGTAATTGAGTCCTTTAATTTCTTTTTAGAAGTTTTTTATTTTGGCCAGGTTGGTAGGTAGTGGCTGAATAATCTCCTCTGACAGCAAGTCTGTCTTCTCATTATCTGCTGAAGTGTTTATCTAACATTTTTTGTTCATGAAGATATTTCTAGAGAATTTCACTTAATGTAGAAACCTAAAAAAAATGAAGACCATGTGAATGGCCATGGTGGGTTCAAGAATGAATTTGAGGAGCCTTAAAAGCAGTATTAAATTTATCAACAGAGTTTGTATTTAGTGTCTGTTGATTTCCACTAAGTTTTGTCTTTGCAAATTAAGTTCTGCTACCAGATCTAGTTTCTTATATCTCTTTGTATGGAACATGTCAATACATGCATTGCTACAAGACGTTCTTAATCTCAATTCCACAGGGTTCAAAAGTGGCTTTCTTTTTCTACATTGGGCAAAATCTGCCTCTGAGTTCCTGTTTTCTTTGTGAAGTGCAGACGTTAGCCTGCTGTGGTTTAAGTAATGTATATAGGCTGTGTAACAAAGCAAAGCTAATGTTGCTGTAGAAAGCTAACATTCTAAACTTCTTGCCTTTTGTGATGCCTACCACCCCAGCTATAATATTCCATTAACATTCTTTAATTCATCCCCTTGATGCTGTTGGTGATCTTCACTTCTCATACCAAATCTCTGAAAACCATTCAGGTCATGGTCCATATCTTTATATTTGTCCTGGAAAACATCCAGCAAGCTTTTGGGAATTGTAGAAATAGTAGTCTTCGATTTTACACCTAATATGGGTTAAGTTTAGCATCAGTAGCAGATCCACCATCTATTTCATCAAGGACTGATTGTTTTCATAGGTAGCTGCTTCTCATTCCATCTCACAGACTTCTGCTGTTCTATGCTATTTTATCAGGCACAGACTTTTTGCTACCTTCATTGTCTTAGAAGCTGAGTATCTAGCATGTTATTTTTTATTCTTTGTTCCACTGTTTTTTCATGGGCTGAATAGCATGTGAGGTATAGCATATTCCTTGGGTAAGGAAGGGTTTTATTAATATCTACGTATTTATTTATAGGTACACACATGTATACATACAGAAATTGTATAGTTCATTTTCCCTTCCTTGTTCATAGTAGTGCTGACAACTTATTCTTGAAGCAACTGAGGGATCACCCCCCTGAAAGCTCCATAGCATTAGGAGAAGGAAGGCAGGAAAAGTCTAAAAGGAGAATAATAAGATGGAGCTTCTTGCTGCCCATCAAAACTTTTGGTCTGTTCTAAATCTCTCCTTTACATACAAACAGCATTTTTCAGTTTTGAAAAGTGAAATTCAAGGGGTTTTATCCCCTAAAGTACATTCAACGATGAGGACTAGGCATGAATCAGAGCTTTGAGAATTTTAGTAATGCCGTTTGAAGGTCACCTCTGCCTCCCTTTTTTATAGTGTTGCATCAGTTAGTTAGGATGGAGACAGTACTGATGTGACTGTTTGGACTGAGTCACCAGATCTATTGTCCCTCACTACTTCAAAGTCTGTGATACCAAAGTGGTCAAGACCTTAAACCTTGCAGAGGATGCTGCAAAATCGTTCTTCTGCTACCAGTGCTGGAGATGGAGCTTTGTGGGTTCACAAGCTTTGCTCATGCCTCTGTTCCTCTGCTTTTAGGACCACCCTTCTCTTCAGTGTGAATAGGAGGAAAAGAATGGTTATTGCACAACAGGTGCTTGATTTTTTTTTGCATTCTGTTTTCAGTTCTTAAATAATATCAACTCTTTTTCCAGGAAAATCCTGTATTTATAGAAATATTTATATCTGCTGCTGTTGGATACCTTTGAGAGGGTGCGATTCAACTAGTATGTAGTCAAGAAAGGGTTGCTGTGAGGTAGTCAGAAAGGAATATGAACCTGAGGCTTTTGAATTGACAGTTGTCAACAAGAAGGGCACTAAATAAGTCTGATTCCCTTTATTTGTGTCTTTCTTCTCCCTGGGGCATGCCCAACCATGAGGGTGCTATTTATCATTTGGTTTTATCGGCCATGCTACCTAAAGCAGTCACAGCAGCAGCTGGGCAAGATTTAGATTTCAAAATGAGGAGAGTGACAGGTGACTAGGGGTAGTAAGGCTGAAATCAAACATGTGACAATAAGTGTATAAAGTACATGAAGCTGGTGCTGCATGACAGCAATCTCCTTTGGACAAGAAGGTTGTTATCAAAGTCGCAGCAGTAGTAATCTTCATGCTTTCACATGCAGAAGGACTTTTTTCGATGACTGCTGTTTTAATACACATAATGAGAAGTAAGAGGGCAATCAGCAAGGGTCTGTCCATATGATATATTTCAATAAGGTCCGAGCATCAGGCTATCTGTAAGGGCTGTAATTAGGATTTATAAGAAAGATTCATTTGTGTTTTAGCTTTCTTTGGGATGTTTTGGACTGACATTTTGTCTCCATTTCCTCCGCTGTATTTTATACAGGTCTACACATTCTGAGACAATGATACAGATAGCCACTGTGAGAGTCTGCAATGTGTACATTGGTGATATATGTTACCATGGTAAATCATTGGTTCATACAATAGGTTGCAATATTCTGCAGTGGGAATTAAGAATTAAACCATGCCATTGCTCTTCTGAGAATCAGACTGGGTTATCAGTGCCAATTGCTGAATCAAGTCAACTAGCAAAGTGTTAGCAAATTAGCCTTGGAAGTTATTTATACTACCACTTTGTCAAGCCTGACAGAGAAGTCATTTATTTAGCCATGAGTATGCTAGCAACTTCTATTTAATTTCTTTCCTGTGCTATGCAGGCCTCTTCCAACCTAAATTCTCTGGTGATGTTCTCTAAAATGTGCAAAAGTAACACAAACTCTTGATTTTGGCCTAAGGACAAAAAGAACCTATTGCTTTTCCCTGTAGCATGTTTTCCTCTTTATTCATGCATGGCTTTTGCTATTCCAGCAACCTTTGGGACATTAAATGCACCACCGTCTTGGCATTTCTTATTTCAAATGCTGTAGGTATAGGATATTCTGTATTTGTGGTTATTGCCTGTGAATCATTTTGTGTGGTGACTAAATATATATTTTTGTCTCCCAAATACGTAGTCAGGTGAATGTGGCATGCCTGCAAAGCCCAGCAACAAATTGATAAAATTACTGTGAGTTTTGGCATATAATATTTCAATAATGGTATTGATTGATAAGTAGTATACAGTTTTGCAGATGTAACTGCCCTACTGTGTGCTTGCTCAAGTAAAACATGAAGTAGCAGAGCAGGGAATGGGGACTTCCTCGGTAATATTGTTAGCATTCAGAGTAACGCAGGCCATGTTCCTAGATGGATATAATTTGATAGCATGTTTAATGAGCATCTAGTTAAGTATGAGCATTTGCCTAAAGTACTTTTAAAAGCCATCTGTAAAGCTTTTGTTGTCAGTTTGCAGGACTTTTAGTTAAACCTATTCCTTGCTAGCCAGTTCATTGGGTACTGGTCTCTTTGGTGGCCATGCCCTTCCAAGGAATTACCCCTTCCAAGCAAGTGTAGCCTATTTGTGTTGTGAAATTTGTTGATGGCATTTCTGCGTGGAACGCTGACAACTTACATATCACATAATAATGTCTGTTTGTGTTAAAAGTGGTTCATAAACTCAGCTTTTCATCCTTCCTTCGTTGCCTGTTGTTTTGAGAGGGCTTTAGCGGATCAGGGAGAGGCCAGGTTCTCTTTCACTGCTGTCTCAGCAAGTTGTTATTATAGGGTCTGAACAATAAAACTGCTTTACTGTTGAACGGTTTCTAGAATAGTTTCAGTAAAATTGATGCAACAATTGCTTTATGTGCTGTGTATTAAAAAGCCTAAGAAAAATAACTAAACTGTTTTGCACCAGGGGCATTGTCTTTTGCTTAGCTCTCTAAAGCATTTTAGAGCCTTCCCCCCTAAAGCTATCTGTCTGTAAACAGATGCTTGGATAGCTGGATTCATTATGATAAAAAAGGGTATTTGGTTCTGCTTGTTTAGCTACCATGAACCGAAAAATATACACTCAGTATCAGTTTATCAAGAGGAGAAATCTTAGTAAAATATAATCTTTCTTTTGTTTGCTGCCAAACATTTCCTAGTTTCCATTACGTTTCTCTTCTTTGTTAGCAAATGGGACATTCAGACTTTAAGAGCCAGCTCCTCAAAGCTATTTAGTGTCAGTTTGCCATTTGTTTTCATGGGAAACTGAGAATCTAAATAAATGTGAGGATCCAGTACTCTGTAACTGAATGGAGTGCTAGAGAGGGATAAAATGAAGCAGGATAGGTTGGAGGGAGAAATGCTGACAAGAAAGCTTGAGGTAAGCGGTCCTGACTGATTCCCTCCAGATTAAATGAGACAATTGATAATGTTGTCCTTTGCTACCAGGTTAACTCACCGATTCCTTCTTTCTGGATCCTGCTCTTAGTAAAAGGAAAAAGCTGAAAGGCAGTTCTGGTCCCTGACATTTGCATGGCTCCAAAGAAATTCTGTTATCTGAAAATTCCCTCTATTGAGCGTAGTAGAGGCTATATACCTGCAGTCACAGGAAAACCTATGCACATGAGCAATTTAGCTTTGTGGAAAATTTTAGATTTAGTTTAGAAGTTTCAGTTCTGTGGATACTCTGATATTTTACTAGGCATAAGTTTGGTTGGCAAGGGAAGGAGAAGGTCGTAGCAAAGGATAGTGTTTGGGGGTCTGCAAGAGGCTGTAAAATTCACCTTGAGATTCTTGTGGTCGCCTGGCTTGGAGCTGCAGATAGTACCTGACTTGGTGCCATACTTTCAGGGAGCTGGATACGAGCTGCAGTTGCAGGTAGCTGTTAGCAGAATGGCAATGCAGAATTTATGTGAAAAGTGAACCCATTCAGCTGATTACTTTGTTTTCCAAGATAGACTTCCTGTGTCACCAGGTAGTTTGTTGAGCTGGAAGAAGAGAAGGAAAAATAAGTATCTTCCAAAAGTATACATACAACTAGATTTCAATTTCCCATGGAAAGAAATTTAAATATGACTCTAGATGGGAATTTCAGATGAAGTTTGTGCTTCATTTAGAAAAAACTCTAGACAACATGATAGACCCACCCCTTGCTACTTGTTACGATTGCCAGTGTGTGTTGATGAGAAGCCTTCATTAGAAGACCCTACTGTGAAAGCAGATTTGGCCTGAACTCCTGAATGGACACAAGCACAGCGTACCTTATTCTGAATGTAGGTGCTGGTTTAAAAATAAGGGTTGCTGAAAAGTGGCACTTCTGATTCTATATTCAGTCCCAAGTCCTTCAGTGACTGACTTCCAGAGTGCTTACTTGCCTCCCTTCCTTTCAAATGTAGAAACAGGTGACTGTCTTAGTGTGAAATGTTCCTTTTTCTTTGTGATATTTTTTCCGCAGCAGTAACTAGGAGAGATTTAACAGCATGTCTCAGTGTCCGCTAATGCACTCCCACAAAGAAGGCAATGCCATCAGAGCAGCACCTTAATTAAGGCTCTCTGGCTAAATGCTATTTCTACTGAATTCATACTAGCATTGCTTGCAAGACTGACTTTTCTTGGGGAAGAACAACTTCATGCACCATTATATGCGGGGGGCCACGCAGCTGGAAAGCAGCTTGGCAGAAAAGGACCTGGGGGTCCTGGTAAGAACCTTGGGGGTCTTGAGGGTTCTGGTGGACAGCAGGGCGAACAGGAGCCAGCAATGTGCCCTTGGAGCAAAGAAGGTGAATGGTATCCTTGGCTGCATTAAACAAAGTACTGCTAGCAGGCAAAGGGAGGTGATCCTATCCCTCTACTCAACACGGGTGAGGCCACACTTGGAGTACTGGGTCCAGTTCTGGGCTCCCCAGTACAAAAGAGACATGGACATGCTGGAGAGTTCAACAAATGCCACAAGGATGATTAAGAGACAGGGGCACCTCACATATGAGGAAAGGCTGAGTGAGCTGGGACTGTTCGGCCTAGAGAAGAGAAGGCTCAGGGGTATCTTATCAATGTATATAAATACCTGAAGGGAGGGTGCAAAGAGGAGAGAACCAGGATCTTTTCAGTGGTTCTCAGTAACAGGATCAGAGGCAGTGGGCACACATTGAAACACGAGATATTACCTCTGAACATTGGGAAATGCTTTTTTACTGTGAGGGTGACCAAGCACTGGAATAGGTTGCCCAGGAATGTTGTGGAGTCTCTATCCTTAGAGATATTAAAAAACTGTAAAGACACAGCCCTGGGCAAATGGTTCTAGGTGGCCCTACTTAAGCAGGGAGGTTGGACCAGGGACTTCCAGAGGTCCCTTCTAACCTCAACCATTCTGTGATTCTGTGATTCATGTTTTCAGAAGAGCTGACCTTTGTATGCCATGTTACTTTCATTCAAACTGCAAGTATAGTGCCAGAAGCCTCCCTGTTTCAGTTAATATCAAATGTGCATAACAGCTATTTTGGTCATCAAATCAGCTACTGCCTAGAGGTTGCAGCTGCTAAAATTGTACAGAAGTGTTAATTTTGCTTCAAGGTTTTGTCAGGAACAGCTGGTATTTTTATAGGTTTTTGTATGGATTTATTACCAAGAAACATTTTGCCACTTAAATTTTTATTTTTTTTAAAATGGCAAGCTAATTTGCCAAACTTCATAGAATATGCACTAGGATAATATTTTCTTTCCTTTTATTTATTTATTTTTTATTTTATTGGTAGGTTAGTATTTAAATAAACAAAAAGTTAGCTGTATCAGCCAATGGCAAAACAGAAATTCAGGATGTATGAACATTTAGTTTGGTACCAGGAAATGAAGAATATTATACCTCTGGTCAGGAAGGTGCCCTAAAATCCACTAGAGTTTTGGGGGTTCTGATAAGTGAAATAAAGCAATGAAGATAGTTTGCTTGTTTGTGTGAAAAAGTGTTTCTTTTTTAATCCGTTTTTTGTATACACTCTGTTGGGAAAATTCTCAAACCATTTTTCTCATGGACATAAATACATGACTCAGTGTTTTGAACAAGTACTACTTTTCGTTTTACATGTGCCAACTTGCTGTTCTTCTTTCCTACTGATTTTGCTAGCAATGAGAATTGTTTTGTAGAAATCTACCATCAGATGGGATAATTTTAACATATTCTTTTTCCTTTCTAACATAAGCTCAATGCATTTCTCTCACTAGGACCACCAACTGATGTTCTGTTCAGTTTTGCTTGTTAATTTTTATTGCAATATTCTTTCACTCTTCCATAGATTAAGATGCTATATAATTGTATATCAAATTGTTAAAAGAGTTGATTCAAGGCTTGTAAGCTTTGTAGGCAATATAAAGTGATGGGGAAGCATGAAATGGATAGATGTGAAATTTTTGCTAGGGAGGTAAGGGAAAAAAAACCCCTCTCTTATTCCTTCTCCCTTTATGCCAGGCCATTGCTACCTTACAGTACTGTGTTGCAAAGGATGGGCCTATACAGGGGCAGGTACCTCCTGTGACTCCCTCTTACATTTCTCCTAGATCAACACTTAGACAAGACAACACCTAAGCAAAGATTACAGCAAAGTCTATTGTTTTCAGTACAAGGCAACTACCTATTTGTCTTATGCCCAAATCTGTTGGTGCTTGTCAGCAGTTGTTTCTCTGGGTGGCTGGTGATGGTGATGTAGGAGGAAAGGAGCAGAACACCTAGGGATTAGTCCCCCACCCCTAACCATAACAAAGTCACAATGCTGCAAACAAATGGACTGCTTACAGCTAGTGCTGATAGATTCAGCTGAAAAGGGAGAGGGTAGCATCAGGATTGCCAGCTGGAAGTGCCCAAGAGCTGTCAAAATCCTCACGTTTTTGAAACCATGATTTTTGTTTTGTTTTAAAAAAATCTTTTAAAAGTAGGAGCCTGTAAAATTTACTTTATGAGCCTTTTCTGTGACTGTGGGAGCTAAAAAATAATAGATCCTTGAGCTAGGGATTTAACTAAGACACGTAAAATATTGAGACACATTTATAGAGCTGAAGCAATCACTTAGAGTTAGACAGGGACATCACCACCCTCTTTTCATGGTTAGGAAAGCAGCCTGGGATCTGTTGCCCTTTAAACTGCAGTTTTACTGCCAGAGGGTATTGGGAAATATTGTTCTGGGTTGGAGTATGACGTTTCCCATTGTGACAGAGAGTGACCTGGCATCTCCTGTCAGTCATGGCTTAAGAGAAAATCTGTGTTGTAATGTGATTTTTCTGTCTATAAACATGCTTGTTGACTTTTGTTTATGCTTAAATCTGTAACTTGCACGAGACTTTTCATTCATCCATCCATTGCCAGTTTAGCCTACCGAAGCAGCCAGGCAGCTCTTCTCATTGAAGTTTTGAAATCAGAGGGGCTTTAGCAAGCATTGCTTAACTGAAGCAATAAGATAAATGTGAAACCCTTTCCTATGGTTGAACTGTGAAGCTTTCATAGGTGCAGCAATGTTGCTTTTGCTTTTACAGGGGAGTGACACAAGGCTTGTGACTGCCCTCCCTCTAATGGACACAAAACTTGGGATAAAGAGATAAAATATCCCCCTTACCCTCAAAACCATGCAGCTTTACCTTGCCCCCTCCTTCCTCCCTGGTTTAACTGTATTTTCTGTCTCCTGTCTGCAGAAGCACTAATGACCTATGGAGAGTTTGAGTCCCCTTTGGCTGGTCCTCACAAAGCCATGCTAATATACCCAGTAAACTTTGCTTTTTTCAGTTATAAAGGGAGAAGTACTCAAGCCCTCACGAGGTCACATCTGCAGAAAGGCAAGATAAATAAAGGACTGGAAATGCTGGAACTGGATCTGGACTGCTAGATCTGAACTAGATCTGGAATGCATCAGCACTGGGAATAGGATGCACACTCTGTTTTGGAAGAAGAGGAGCCTGTCAGGGGGAGCAAGAGAAATATTAGTAAAGGGAAAGGGGTACTTGCATCTGAGATGGAGGAAGGAAGAGGCGGAAGGTTACAGTCATTAGTCCCTTCTTCTTTGCAGTGGAATAACATTTCTTGTTTTAACATGTTGCTTGCAATGCTGTTGAATACTAATTGCTCTGCAGGCCTGGAAGAAGTTGTTTTTCAGTGATCCCATGTCCCCTCCCGGTGTCCTCACACCAGGTTGCTGTAGGCTGTATCTCTGCTTCCCAGAGGGTTTGACAGCTCTACAGAAAGAAAGTCAGAACCACATAGCAAAGAAGCAGTATTGTGAGATAATTGCTGGTGTGTGACTTGAGGCTTAAGGCATGAAAATCAAGATGAAATATAGGTAACATCTGAGCTGTGCAAAAGATGCTGAGGAACTGGAGTTTGCCACATGGAGTGACAAGTCGGCATAGTTCACATGGACAAGTTCACATGTGACAAGGAGTCACAGCACCCTGAGAAGACCTGAAGGATGAAGACTGAGAATTGGCCATGGAAAAATGATTAATAACTGTAGAGGTAGATGACTTCATAGTTATATTTTCTTAAAGGGAAAATGGAAAAGTTAATGGAAAAACTGAGGCAGAGAAGTGGTTGGCTTGACTAAAATGCCACCACAAGCTAGCCTCAGAATCAAAATCATTTCCACACTGTGAAGATCCAGGAGATAAAACAGAGGTCTCATTTCAATCTGGAGATGTTTGGATTAGGTAAATGATTCAAAATTATACTTGGAACATGAGAGTTTAGTCCAGTGCTTAGGATGTCTCCTCTCATGAAAATTTGTTAGCACTCAGAACATGCCAATTGGAATAGTTACTTTGTTTGGCTGGAAAGCAGAAGAAGGATTGGGGCAGCAGAATGGATTTTTTAACACATATAGCCAAAATTCCACTTGCTCCTTCATCCAAAACAATTAGCTGTTTTAATAGGTCAAAAAATTAAATATTTTCCTCAATTATAATGGGAAGCACAGGCAAAGAGCTTTTATGCAAAATATTAATGAAAACCTTATGCCAACTTAATTCTTGTGCTTGAATGAGTTTATTTTGCTGTCCTCAAACTAATTGGGAATTTTGTCCATCCTCTTGGATATGAGGCCAAGAGAATGAAGTTCCTAGAATTGGAAGGGTAGAAACTTTTTTTATTTTCTTTTAATTCTGAGTGAACTGATTTCATCACCTGTGTCTTAGCTAAGCCAAAAACCCCTCCAACTCTGCAACCCAACAACAGTCTACTGACTGCTCTGTGAGTTGAAATTCACTGTTTTTTGTAGCCTTTGGCTAACAACCCTTAGTTATCTTTTCACTTTTCTTTCTGAGGCTGAGGCTTACAAACATCCATTGCTGCAAAACTCATGGAAGAGTATTTTCAGCAAACAGGTTTTGAAGGCTGC
>RSEF01000003.1:69766769-69797187 GCA_003993805.1 Himantopus leucocephalus | reverse complement strand
CTCTCTCTCCTCTGCCTCTCTCTTTGAAGAGAGGTAGGGGGGAACATCTGTTGGTCGCCCGGTGGCCGGTTCCCCCCAAACCATGACACTATTATTCCAAATGTGTAAGAAAACACAGGGAAAAAGGGCTTGCTCAGCCTGTTTGTATAATCTGCACGTTGTGCTCCTCAGCTTTTTGTAGGAAACTATGACTTGGTGAACTACAACATAAGGTTGCGATTTTCCTCTTCATTATAAGTATTTGTAGAAAAGGAAAAAAGTGTGGATTTTTTTTTACCAAACTGTCTGACGATTTTGTTGTATTGCACTTTGGTGGAGTAATGCTCCATACGAACTGGTGTGACAGGAATGACTCCAGTTTTCCAGCATACTCAAGCAAAGAAAGTACAGAAATGGTTTCTAATTATGCATTACTTCCTCCTCTATGCTGATGGAGAACATGGTGAGAGTAGTGAACTCTTGTAAGTATGATGTCTTCTTTGCACTGACCTTGGGTGAGAGAACATTTTTTATAGTTACGGAAACAAAATTTATCTGAAATCTTTCCTAAAACAAAATGGATTCCAACAGTATGATACTGCCAGAGGCCTTTTTTAATAACATCAGGTCAAAATGAAGTCTATGAATCTGAAGAGCTTTAATTTTTTTCAGTACATACCCATCAAACTCTGCATAGGCTTGAACACCAGAGAAGTCTTTCTTTTCTTCTTGCCTCAGGCCTTGATGTTGCATTCTCTTCCCACAGCAGACACCAGAAGTGGGGTGTAACAAAGGACAAACAAAGTCATATTTCAGTGTTATCTGAGAGAACTCAATAAGATAAGATTTGTTATCAGTGCACATTTATTAATGTTGTTTTCATTTTTCACTGCAGTAGTCAAGCTGAAGTATAGATACGGGACTCAGACAGGCACCTATTTAATGTAACTTGCTGTGTTCAGTTATTTGATATGCAAGCTGATGTTATTTATAAACCAAGACATTTGAAAGTGAAACATAAATTAAGACATATAAATTGGTGAAATGTTTATTCTTCACATTTATTGCTGAAACTGCTTTTCCTATGTGCGTATCCTTGACCTGACCCCTTTCTTTTCCACTTGATGTTGATGGGGAAAAGGGTAAAAGTTATGATCATGTATGGATCCTGGAATTTTTTTAAAAAAGCTTAAAAAACTGCAATCAAGCTGTTAGGTGTTAGACTGGAGAGTAAAGAATTGGCAAAGCACTCCTATTAATGCAGGAGAGTGATGGTGAAAGGTAATCAGGGAGAAAAAATAGGGGATAATTTCTAATCCTTGTCATATGCTGTTTAAACCCAAATTACCTTAAGGCAAAATTGTTCTTGTGATTTCATCAAGAAATATACAGATCGAACTGTAACTAACTAAAAATAGGATGATAGGATGAGGGCTAATGGCTTCAAACTGGAAGAGGGGAGATTTAGAATAGATATTAGGAAGAAATTTTTCACTATGAGGGTAGTGAGGCACTGGAACAAATTGCCCAGGGAAGTTGTGGATGCCCAATCCCTGGAAGTGTTCAAGGATGGGGTTTGGATGGGGCTTTGAGCAACCTATTGTAGTGGAAGGTGTCCCTGCCCATGGCAGGGGGGGTTGGAACTAGATGATCTTTAAGGTCCCTTCCAACATAAATCATGCTCTGATTCTATGATTCTGTTTCTATGAAAAATAAGATAATCTGTTTTTTCATGCGTGTGTGTGAAAGAGAGAGAGACCTTGCATTTAATTTAGATTCTTTGCATTAGAATAACCTTCTGAAGTACTTAGTAAGATGAGTTACACATTCCAGCATCACTATAAGGAATCAATATCCTCATTTTGCACAAGAAAAAATAGAAAGATTTTAAATGAGAGAGTATCTCCCAGGGTCTTGCAGAAAACTGTAGCAAGCCTTGAGTATGATTTCTGGAGCAAAGATCTTCATTCCCAGACCAATGGTTTTTAAACCTAGACTTTTTCTTTGCTATGTTTTTGAATGTTAATAAAATCTTCCTTTAACATAGTTTGGGAGAGGACAGTTAAAATGGATATTTCAATGTCTTCTTAAAAATATATTTACGCCAACACAAAATATATACCCCCAAAATAAGCCAGAACTGGACTCTGGGAATATGCCATCAACTGTAACCTTGTTTATGCAGAGAACTTTTGTGTAGTGGGATCTTGCCAGGATAAAAATAATAGATCAAAATGTTTCTCTGTTTATGACAGTGGAAACAATGAAGAATTTTATGTAACTTGTGTCTGGTCTGTTGGTCATCTTCTGATACTACTATGGTACAGCAAAGATGAAAAGATGGCATTAAATGAAGAGCTGAAAGGAACTACAAAACAAAGAACATAAAGCTCCTCTTAATTTATTAATATGACATTTTTTATGTCATTTACTTTCACTGCCTACTTTGTAAGTTCCTAAGTTGGTCTTCAAAATGGATGGTGTTCAGTAAAATAGAAATGAGGAATTCCTTTCTGTCTTTATTTAATTTTTAGATTAGCAATGATAATTGAAATTGTTGGTTGTCTCAGTGACTCACAAGCAGTAGCAACTGAAAACCACTGCTGAGTATCAAAGAAGTTATCCCCTTGCTGCCTGTTATGTCTGTCATGTTGTCTTTTTAATAGATCATGTATTGCCATTTGGTGATTCTTATAAGATGTCATAAAAAAATTATTCTTTTACCTTTAAGACGAAGTAATTTTGCTGGGGCCTTGAGTTTAAATAGGGTTTGTGAAGTCACATTAACATACTTTATATTACAGGGTAACTGATTAGTGTATAGTTTATAGCACAAAAATAAAATTTGCTGTTTTGGATGATGAAATGGAAGAACGTTTCTGAAGCTTGTAGATCAATTTTTAAATACGTAAAAATTTGGAATCCGAAATGCTGTCATTTTTCTGGGATGCTTAACATGATATTTGATTACATTTAGTTATTATTTTATTATGTTCAAATCTGTGTAAGGTTTTGTCTGTCTCTGCTGTCCTCTGTCTGCGTTGGTCCTGACTGAGTACGCTGCAAAAACAGTTACCTTTATTATCTGCTGAAAATACATTTTTTCCATGCAACCTTTTTGTATCTTTTTCTCTCTTTTTTTGACTCATTACTTATGCTCAATGAAGTATGAATAAGTATTTGTATTGTAAACATGACATTTCAGATACAATCCAGTTATGAAATCCATAACAATCCAGCTATGAAATTAATAAAATTTATCATTTTGTGCATAGCTCTTGAAAAATTGTGACTTTTGTCTTTTTTGTTAAAAATTTTAGTTTTAAATCAGTCTTCAAAATATTTGGTGAAACTTCTTATATATCTAATTTTTATTTGACGATTCTTGCCAAAGAAAAGAAACTATTTCTACTGAAATCTTCACATTTGTAGTTTATTTTATACATTTGTTGTTTCTTTAATGTGTATGGCTATGTGATTATGCCATCAACTTAAATATGTTCTCCCAATATGACCTCTAGTGAATACAGATGGTATCTCACTCTTAACAGTCAGATGTTCTTGAATCTCTTATGAAGACACCTTTGTTACCTGATCAAATGTTCCCCAATTACCCTAGTTTTAAAAACAGTTGGCCAGTCTTTCAAGCAGCAGTTTCAGAAAGGATTTTAATTTTTGTTATTGAAAATGTCTGACCCACTGAAAATAATGGTGTATAAATTTTAACCAAGTTGCAGCCCGGAGGATATATGAAGTCAAGTGAGGGAAGCAAAATCAGGCAAAATCAAGGAAAACCTTTCTAACTTTCAAAGGTACAGGCAGCAGGTTTGACTCTAGATTGCAGGTTGTGTTTCTGGAAGTGCCTCTGTGGCTGTATCTGTGTAAGCTGGTGAAACAGAACAGTAGAAGTGAAACTGGAGAGAAAAACTGTTGGCATTGCAGACATGACATCCAACCTATGCGTATGTCAGAGGTTTTACTTCGCACCAGCTCTAGGCTGGTCCCATGGATCTATTAGCAGTTAGGGCTTGTTAGGATGGCCTCAGACCTATATCTTCTGGTTTCATCCGACAGGCAACCAGTTTGTGCAGTGCAAGACCAATTCCAGTATGAAATGAATCATGGCAGAAGATGAAGAGGTTTGCTTCAAAAGTGTCATCACAGTCTGAAATAAGAATGCACTATAATACAGATAAGGATGCACTCTTGAAGTGAAACCCAGAAACGTGGTAAGGTCTGTGGTAATGGTCCTTGCCGTATGGTCTTGCTGCAATGGAAGAGCTTGCAGTGCAGTTCTGTTGCCTGGAAATAAAGAATTTAGCCACTGATTTCTCATCCCATTTCTCAGTATCTTGGCCCACATCTAAAGTACATACAGAAGAGTTCTGTATCCTCTTCAATTTCTGTCTTTGGAACCATAACAACAAAAACCTACTCAGGAATAAATGCAAGTATCATCTGCTCCCCATTGCCACTCTGTCTCTCTCCTTGTTTCATTGCTTCCTATCCTTTCACTGTCTGTCTTTGCTTCCTCAATACCTACCTACTCTTCACCTGACCACTTTCTCTATTGTTTGTCCATTTCTTCTTAGTCCCCTAGCACTTCTCTCAACTGAATTCCTGTTGAGTATTTCATTATTCCTTGCTGCTTTTCCTGTAGTTGTATTCCTTACTACAGCTTTCTAAAATAACACATAATGTTCTCACTTAGTTGTGTTTGCATTTTACCAGGCAGAAGATAAATTTAACTAGTGGTACTTCCCAGAAACAGGTTCTTTTGCTTTTAAAGATGGAAAGTGTATTGAGCATTTTCTAAATTTTCTGGAACTTCTAAAATAATTATTAGTTATTTGGTAAAGCCCTCAAGTAAAAGACTGTTTCAGTCAAAACAGTGACAAAAACACATGCTTTGAATTCTTGGGCATACACAATTTCTGGCCCGCTGCGTTGTACTTTCTGAAGTTCTTACCCTAGATAAGTGCCGATGTAAATTATTTTTAGCTGACTTTAAAAAACATCTCCTGATACATTTCATTTTCTATCGTTGCATTGTAAGAACTTTTAATACATATCCCATTCCTATAAATTAGTGACTTCTGGAGTTTAGATTAATGAACTCTCATTAGTTATTTCCTTTGCATTTTGTTTCCTGTATAACTTTGGAGATGATTACTTAAATAAATTACTTGTACAGGCAGTGGCTTTAAGTGCTTTTCTGTTTCTTTCCTGCTGTGGTGACAAGTGCCTCATTCAATTGTTTCAAAATGAATGCCTTAAGTGGCTTTTCTCCTTTTTGAGCGTCGTCCTCCATTGCAAACTTCACTGAAGCTAAAACTTTGATTATAGGATCATTTCTGTTCATTAGGGCTTACTGCAGGAATTTTTTTCCTGAAAAAGTTATTTCCCAATAAGTAATTGCTTCAGTTACATGGTCGTGGAACAAATTACAAATACAACTTCTAATAACCTTATTGAATTAAATGTGCTAGGTCTACAAAATGGCATGAAAAATCTTTTTCTTACTTATTTTTGGGATAAAATGTGGACTAGTCTCTGTTACGACGAGTGCTATCTCCTTTGTAATAAAAAGAATGATTTTGCTCTCTCAAACCCAGGGCTATATTGAAAAAGAGTTATTGTCATTCTACTTAAAAAAAGTCCTGTCGTTTCAGACTATATCCCAGATCACCAGCAACAATAAAGCAGAACAAAGAAGCTCATAATGAGAATTTTTTCCTCTTTGGACTCGTCATGCTTACACAACAAGTTGCAAAATGCAAAATATTGCATTTTCAAGTATGTATATTTTAAATATTTATGGATAGTGAATAATTCCTTTTAGTAAGAAATAAAAATTACTTCTGATCCTTTAGCCCACCACAGTTATAAAACCATTATTTAAATTCATTAACTATTTCAGCTGCTGAATGAAGATCTCTGCAATGGCTTTTTACAACTTATCAAAACATTTCCAATGTAGATGATCAATTCTGACAGGTTTACGAGATTTGAGTGGTGGCAGATAAAAAATCAGAAAGTAAATGTCTATTTCTGTGAACATAAGTCTTACCACTGGACAATATGAACAAAACTTTGCTAGTCAGTGTTTTCTAAACAAATGCAGTCATGAGAATGCTTAAATAGTTAAGTTGCCTTTGATAAAGTAATAATACATTGCTCTTTTCATGTAGTTCAGATTCCCCTTTGCTATTTTAATACAACAGATGCGTATTTTGCCAAGAATTTACTTCTTTTTTTGACTTGTCACCTAATCTTTAACTTATGTTGAAGTCATGACTTGGGTGACTTTCTGATATGAAAAGTAATTCAAGAGAAAGAGATTTTGATATTGCTGTAGAATAATTAAGAAAAGATTGGGTAATGATGAATAAGACTACAACTGATTTTCATTTTTCAAAAACAAAGAAAATTTTGTCTGACTTTTGATATTTTGTGCATGAGTAGTTAGATGTGTTGACAACAACAATATGACAACAACACACAAAAAGGACAGTGAACTTTTAATGTTGGTTTTAATTTCTCCAGGATGATGCTTCCCTTAAATGCCTTTTTTTGGTTTTGTTTTGGGTTGGTTTTGTTTTCTTGCTGTTTATATTGGTTAGGCTGGGTTTGCCAAATTCAGTTTTGGTTAAATACTGCTGTATTCCCTTCCAAAATAATTTTATTATTCCATCATAGTGTCATTTTGGAGCCCATGTCTGCACGCTGATCCATCTGAGCTGTTCTGTGACTCCATTGATTTTATGTAGGCGTGAGAGGCTAACCAACAGACTAGGCTGCAATACTGGTCTCTTCTTAATTTGTATTAAAAAAACATATTTCAGATGTTTGCCTGTTACTTTAGCAAAAAAACCCAAACCGAACCAAAACAATAAGGATAGATGATAGTTATACAGAAAACAGGAAAATGCAGGGATTTTGTGACCAAGAAAATCTTCCTAGAACACATTGCATTGGTAAAACTATTTTTCTACAACTTTTGCTGTTTTCATCATAGTTATTTTGTATCTTTTCTTAATACCATGATAAAACATCACCCCATTAAGACTGCAAATGCAAACATTCAATAATTAGCTCTAGTATCAATAGAAACTAAAAATTACAGCCAGCGTAAATTACTTTAAGCTCAACTGGCCTATTATTTTAAGCTTGCACCAGTATTAAAGTTTCTCATTACAACTGAAATTATTTTAATGTGACATATTGAATTATAATTAATATAATTAGAAATAATAAAATATTATTCAAAGACTGTTTATTCAATAAAGCTTGTTCCCATAGAAACAAGGAACAAAAGATTCAGTTTATTCAGGTTTAGCAAATAAATACTCTGCTGTGCACATTTAATGCTCCCACATCTATGTTTCATAAGAATATCACAAAAAATCAATAGGCAACTGAATATAGGATATTTCCTTTACTCTTTACATGGAGTTTTACTTGCATTCTTTGTAAAAAACAAAGCAAAACAAACCAAACACAGAGTAAATCTGTTTGTGCACCAAGAAGAGCCACAGATGTTTTCTTGGTATTGATCTTCAGCAATAATGATCTTTAAGCATTGAAGAAGTGCATATGGGGATTTTGTGTGAAGGCCAAGATGAAAAAAAACCAAAACAAACCAACAAAAAAACCCAAAACAAAACATGGAGGAAATAGGAGGCTAAAGAGCAGCATCAAGACTGCCAGCAGTCAGCACAGCTTTCATCTTATGCAAGTACTGTAGGCTTGTGTTTGCAAAACCTCATGATTTATTTAGAATTTTAATTAAAGAAAAGAAGTTATTGGAACAGCATCCTAGCAGTACCTAGCATCTGCCGACCGTGGCTAATGATTTTTACAACCTCATCTGCAAACACTCCATTAAAGAAGCTAACCATGACGTGTGGCACGACTGAAGCAAATGAGTGAGGGAAAACAAACCTTGCCTGCAGCTATCACTAATATAAGAGACAGAATAAGGGTAAGAAAAAAGTCACTACGTGCAAAGTGTTGTAACCTCAGGGCTCAATCTCAAGTCCTTGGGAAGAAGGATTGTTACATACTCATGAGCGTGTGAAGTATTTTGGCCTCTGGATGCTCTCTTGACAGCTTTTTCAGAATTTGCATTTTTTGTTTTCCAAAGAAAAGAAAAAAAGGCACTTCAATGTTTAAAAGCATTGACCCTCCGATTTTTCTTTAATCATACTTGTCATTTGCTCTCTCTATTTGTAGCTCTTTAAAAACTAATACTTTGCATTTGGTTGGGATTTCACTGTGCAAGGTACAGCTCTAAGTATAGCAGCTACTGGGTACAGAGGCAGATGATGGTCAGAAGTGGTTATTGATGAGGAATAAAAGGGACAATGTGGCTATAACTTCCCTGCTCAATGGCTGCAGCATTTCTTCTGTGCTTAAGTACTCTATCCTCCTCTTGGTTTAAAATGTTAAATATTGCAGCAAACTGGATCCAACCAAGATTCTATTCAAAGTACCCCTTTTGGGATTTAGCCTAACAACCAGCAAATTCTAGCATTTTCCTTGGGAAAAAAAGAAAAAGAGAAGTAACTACTACAGTGTTGGCTAAACTATTTCGGATTCACTGTGCTTCTCTTACATAGTTGTTGGAGATGGGAAAGAGCTATTAAGTGTTGCTGCCCTTTCCCTGCCAGTGCAGGGTGCTTCACTGCATTATACCACAATAATACCACCACCATACTTAAATAGTGCATTTATCTCTGGATGCCTGCTAGAGAAGTCCTGAATCTTAGGTTTGACTCTTCTCCAGACAAACCTGTGCACATGGGAATGTACAGGCACACCAAAATGACTGTAAGTGTCTGCAACAACAGCTGAGCTCCTTCTGATAGTCGATCATGTGTAAAACAAGCAGAAAACCCCCAAAGGTCAGATATTGTGTACTTCAGAGATTAAGAAAGCTTGAGAAAGTTGACTAGAATAATAGAGAGCTTCATTTGACACAGAACGTTTTAATGGGCAGGTTCTTGTGATAGCTGAATCATTGTAAAGCTTGACACGTATTTTGTGCGGTGTATCACAAGTTTAAAAATATACCCCTGCTGCTACCTAAAGTCATTCTATAGCTTCGTGTGTTTAATGAAGGTATTAAATCTGTGGGTTATAAGAGACTGTGTAAAGAGTACTGATACAAAGAAAAGAAACATGCCGAGTTTTCCATCCCCTGTTCCTTTCTGGCAGTGGGAAAGTTTCTGATCACTGAAAATGACTCTATAGAAAAAGAACTTGCTTTCTTTTGGAAAACGAACAGTCTCCTTAGGGAATCAGGGCTCTTTTCCTGGCAGAGTTGGTTTTTATTCCAATCCCGAGAACAGTGTAGCAATGTTTTTTTATTGTTCTGGAAGAAAATATACCTGTATAATAAGCGTTCTTGCAGTTAATACAATCCCTTCACACCAGCATTTTTGTTAGTTAGCATGCACTGGGTTTCGCTCTATTGTCTGGCTGGCAGGCTTCAGCTGCTTTTTGTAATACTGCAAGCATATATCAGTCCTTTTACAGCTGAAGTGAAAATCCTTAAGCTTTCTTTTGATTGCCAATCATTCTCTATGCATTAAACTTCACCTAAATACTATAATTAAGTGTATTTTTTCATGTCCCACATCTTCTCAGTATGTTACCTTTAAATCACATGGGTATCACGGAATTTATTTGCTGAGAACTAGTGGGATTTCAGAAATGTCCTCAAAGGAGATGCTTCATAAAATGCTGCATACAGAAGCATTCAGAACATTCAGCTGAACTTATATGAGATCTTAAAAGACTTAAAATATTCTGTATTGATTTTCAGAAAAGCCACTGGACTTATGTTGCTTCATGCAACGCTACTGACAACTTTCAGACAGACAATGGAAAAAGTAATTTGGACTCAGCTCAGAAAAAGCTCTGTCTGCTCTTATTGCCCATCTTGCAATTTGTTAATGCTTCAGTTGGGAAGCTGACCTCAAACACATCCAGACTAAGTAGTTTTATGAGGCACTGAAGTGGAAGAAACAGTCAGAAGTTCAAATACATCTGTAGACTCAAGCCAAAATTCTCAGATTTATGCGTTTTAAATTAGTCTTTTTACTCCATAATTAGAAGCTGGAGATATTTGGTCTGAGTTTTAAGTATCTACAGTTAACACAAAATTGAATGGGGATTTCAGATCCCCCTAGTTTTCCTCAGCTACAGTTGCAGCAGCTCTGAAAAGAGCAACTGTCAAAACATGTATTTCCAAATTTAACTTTAGACAGCTAAATGTAATTTTTGTGGTTCATTGGTTTATTTTTTTCTCTGTATGAACCATATCTCCATCAGAAGATCTGTTGCATTCAAATCCTGCTTTCTTACCTGGCTGGATTTTGCGCAGCCTTGTCACACTCAGCTCGTATTTTGGGTGGCCAGAGTTATTCACGTCAGCCTTGTGAAAACAGTGCAGACACAGAAAACAGGCCTGATTCTTTTTTATTTGTTGCATTACCTTTGTTTGATTTGTTTTCAGGCATGGATTGATGGGTTAGAAATAATTCATTTTTCATATCCTGAGATAAATTGGAGGGGGCAAAGAATCTGTCTCTATTGCAAGAACATATTTGAAATTGAATTATTGTGAGACAATAAAAATCTATTTTTAAAGCAATTTTTCAAACTATTGTGTCACATTTCAAACTTGAAAGTACCATTGCCTTATTGGCTCTAATTAGATAGATAGATGTCTAATCTCATATTTATGAATTTCAGTATTTATATAGTTAAAGATATACGTTGAAAGTCCAAGCCAGATGCTTTTACAAGTCTGCTGCTTTAGAAGGGAAGATATAATCTATCATCCTTGAAAAAATGAGTTTGCTGCTGGAATAGTTCACAAACTGTGTTCCTAAAGAGGTGCTTCTTGCTGTTCTGTGAAGGACTAGTAGTCTTTATAGTCAGGTCTTTGTCAACTCTTGACAAGTTATCGTAGAGGATATATAGAATACACTAAAAGGTTCCCTAATGCTAATTTCATAAATACAATTTTAATGATTGCTAGCCAGGTGATACACAATTGCAAATCAGAAAGGAGGATGGTTCTAGGAACTAGAAGGAATTAAAGGTAGGCTAAAATCAGCCAGCCTGTGGGAAAGGAATCGTGGAATTTTATTTTGATTTTTAAAAAATGAAATCTAAAATAATTGAAAATCAGTTTTGCACCTGGCCTTTAATTGGTTAGATGGTCCCTTGTCTTTATCTAGGGACTGAAAAGAACAAAACACCCTGGTCTTTCCCCTGGCATGTGATGAGACTGTTGAGTCTTTGCAGAAGAGTAGGGTAAATTCAATAGGTCCAATTTTACTATGGGCTTAGGGATCAATCCTGGCAATGCTGTGTGTGTTAGCACACAACACCATTCCAGAAAATGAATATACTGTATAGCCGTACCAGTAGTTCTGGCCCAAGTGACTTTTCTTATGTCCTGTATCCTTTCTGAAAATCACATCTGTATCCTGTCAACATTCTGTTATTTGCAGGTGAATTATTTGGCTTGTGGATTAAATGTACTCAGTGTCCCAGCAAGTAGAACCTTTTATTAGACATAGTGCGGTGCTGTTATCTCTCCCCCTACCATATAACTTGATGCAGTTGATGGGAAGGTGAATTTTTTATTTCAAGTCTAAATATAGAACAGTATGTGTACTAAATGCATTTATGGTTTAAGTTTATGCTTGTATCTGATATATGGCCCTCCATATGTGCCTTCTGCTCCCTCGCTCTTTTGCCTGATATAAAGCACACTAAGAGAATCTATTCGGCTTTTTGATCAGGGCGGATGATCTGGCACCTAGGATTTTTGCATTTCTCCTGGAAATTTTCATTGTTTGACAGATCCAGGAGCAGTGAGCAGCACCAAAGATATCTTCAAGAAATGATGACACTGTGCTCTCGTGGGTTTCTTCTCAACTTTTAAAATTTCTTCTGCTGATGCGAATGTCACAGGTGAATATGATGTCTGAACTTGGTGAAAGGGAAGTATTATTGGCTTTGAGGCTGCCTGCAGTGTTTTGTTCACAAAGAACTGGTGGATTACCTTGTTTGTCTTCTCTTTTGCTCTGCTGGCATATATTTCTGGGTGGGCAGAATTGCACTGTAGAAGGCTGATTGGCAATTAATAGCCATTATTGCCACTTAGATTCATCCTTCTATCCGTGTGTCTAAAGTGGTAGTCTGTTTTAAACCTTATAAAGCACATGTGAAATGATAAGACTAGTAAAAAATAATGTCTTGAACTTACTCTTTTTGTATTTTACTGACTTTTTACTGTTTAACCTTCTAGAAGTGTGTAGTAGAGGCTTGAATTGTCTATTTGACAAGAGATATTGAACAGATTGCATGAAATAAGCTAGTCAAGGTTTAATACTTGGAATTAATCTTGTGGTGAGCAAACCATGTATTACAGCTACCTATGACATTGCTAATTGAGGTATTTGGTTTTATTATTTTAACAGGGATAATAATATCCACACGAAGTGGAACTATGTCCCAGATACTTCAGATAGGTTTATATCAACCCTGGAGCAAAGCTAAACTGGGAGCTTTATAGCTAGATGATTCTTTTATATTGTTTACTGTATTTATTGGAGATCCCACACTTGGCTGCCCTAAACAGTGTAGAACTACTTTGGGGCTACTCTTACATTTATTTCATGGTATACAAACATGCATGGTAAATTATTCTTGGTTTTCCAAGACTCATGTGTGGCTATGACCCAATGTAACCCGATGATACCAAACACTATCATGCACAACAATTACATATCTCTAACCTGAGGAAATGTTTCTGCATTTTAGAAGCTGAAAGATGTTTTGTTCAGATTCCTTTCTTGCACCTTTCTGCTTCTATTTGCAAGTCTTTGAAAGTCCATCTACCATAAGAAACTCCCCATTGGATCCATATTTTCCACATATAATTTGCCTGAAAATTTCAAGTGCTAGGATGCAAAATATTTTTTTTTGTAACCCAGTGTGTTGCAGCTTGTACTCTGTTTCTGCCATGACCGTATTCTGCATGTAGACACATTCAAAAATCTCTTTCTTTCTTTCTGTCTTTTAAAAATGGTTAGCTATTCTTCTTTGTTTATATAGATGTATTTGGCTTAGGGCCTACTATATTAAACACTGTTTTCCTTTGTACAAATCTCACCGCAAATTATTGTTGCTGGAGGCATTCCAGCTACAGAATGCCAGAGGAAAAAACCAAAACCACAAAATGCAAAATGCTGGGAAGACAACTTCCATTAGAGGTCTCCTCCTGCTTTGTCCAGTATCTTGAACTTTAGGTCCCACTTCAATATCTTTCTGCAGGCTTTTTTCAGAAAGATGTACAAAGCATTTTAACAGATTCAGAACAAAGTTGGGTATTTCTACATTTTGGTTGGTGGCTGAGTTTGTATAATCTTATACTGGTGGGACTCAACCTCTAAAACATTCTCCACTGATGCCTAGGACATTCAGTTTCTGTAGCAAGTTTGGCAACAAGATGGCTTGATTCCACTGTTGACTGTTAGGAAGTGGAAACTTGTAAAGGGCTTGTAATTAATATACATCGATCAATCATGTAGTCGTAAATAAAAACATGGGCAAAATAACATTTCTGGTGTCCCAGGCTTGGCAACAGTATGAAGAAATCTTTAGCACTCTGCTTTCCCTGGAGCCCTCCAACTGACTGCACTGCTGGTGTTGACCCCCTGTAACCTCCCTGATCCCTTTTCAATGTAGGTTCTCACCTGCACTTTTCTGCAAATGGAAACATGGGACAACTATCAAATAGAAATTTGAAGAAGAGTCCTGGAATGTCCTCTTTCTCTTTCTTTTTCCTTTTTCTTTTTTCCCCCGTGTCACATACTAAAATTTCCAGAAGACAGAAAAAGGGGACAGGTCAGATCTTTGTCGTGGTTTGGGCATGACTGGCCGCTGAGGCAAAGGACAGTTGCTCTCCCCTATCTCTCTCTTCAAGGAGGGGAGGGAGAAAGAGACGTATAAGTGTGTCTTGTGTGCTGGAAAAGAGCAAGGTAGTAGCCCATTAGGCACGGGTACGTGCAGAGTGTGTGCTCAGATGAATAGAGACATACATAGAAACTCAAACTGTGTGTCTCCTCCTACTGTCATGTTGGTCTGTGAATACATTATCTAGTCCGTTGATTCAGTGACACTGAGTGGAATAAAATGACAGTGCCAGTGTGCAGGGCACATTTTCTCCAATTTGCAGCTAATAATTTTGGTAATGTATGTGTTAAATAATCTCCGGAAATGCCTGAAAATACAGCTTAATGAATACCCACTCATATGTTTGAACATAAATGATTACAAAGATTCCATATTACTACAGGCAATTAACTTATACTTATTTAAGATTTACTTTTTCATGGCCAGCGGGGATACATCCCTCCTGGGTTGTGACCAGATGTTTAAACATGAAGACTGTAATTTTAGCTTTTATAGCAAGTATATGCCTCAGTGGTAATGGATTTGACTCTTTCCAGCAAGCATCTCAAATCCTGCAATTTGGTGGTCAGCTTAAGGAAAAAGAAATGCTCTGCAAATGAGTAAAAACCAGTCTGCATCTCATATCAGTGGATCCTCTGGAGCCAGCTGCATAACTAATGGAATCAGCTGCTGGCCTTTTCACCCATGGGGAGCACATTCTCTCTTAATATAATAACTGCAATCCCACAGTCTGACGTAGTTTGGGAAGAAGTGAATTTTGGACTCACTGAAGCACAAGCCTTTCAAGCAGCATGTTTGGTTAGGAGTGAATGAGTCCAGCGTTAGAACTGGTAATGGAGAGGCAAGATGCCTAGAATCTATTTGCAGCTCTGTCATTGATTCCCAGCGGGAGCACAGATGCATTCAAGTGCTTGAAACTCATTCTTCTTTTTCCAGTCTCCATCTCCAGCAAGCTCTGTTTAATAAACATTCATTTCTGCAATGCCCCTGCCCCTAGTTTTATGTCCTTGTGAATCTAAGGCACTTAAAGATACAGTTTCCAGAGATTCATCTACTTTCCCTGCCAAAACTTAATACGACTTAACGAACAAAATATGATCTCAAATACTTACAACAAATCTGTTATCCAGATATAACNTTTTTTTTTTTTTTTTTTAAATCCATGCAGGATTCTGCATCATTGCTTGAACTTTTTCAAATACCAGTCTTACTCATTATTTCTGCAGTGACTAGATCGGAGTGAGACCATACTTGTGTCACAGCTTTTGAGCCTCAAATATTATATCAAGATGACAGGTTGCACATATTTTCATGGGAAAGGAAGGTCATGCATACTCAACATTTCAGAATCACTGTCAGCTGTGCCTAAAAAAGCAGGGGCTTGAAGATAGGACTCTAAAGACATGCCTCAAAAGCATGCCTCAGTGAGACCACCTGCTCCTCAGAGGTGGAAATTTTCTGTGTAATTTCTTCACCCGGGACTTCTATCCTGTTAGTTTCCCCCAGAATTCCTATTTTGACTTATAACTGTGTTTTTGGGGTGAAAAGAAAGTTTTCCGGTTTACCTTAAAAATTTCACAGGGCTTGGTTAGTTGAACTAATACTTGCCAAAGCAAAGATATGTCTTTGATTGAAATGGTAAATTCAGTACCCTTTGTGCCTCCCTTCTGGAAGCTAAGATCTGTTCTTCTTAAAGCATGTCTGTTTGGGGAGCAATCTGATGAGATAACGAGGCAATCTCTGCAATATGGTCACTGCAGCTGACAAGCACTGGGTTCCTCTGCACACCTGTATTGCCACATGTTGGAGATAATTTTTTTAAAAAAATATGGTTCCCAGTCCTGCCTCTCCATTTCCTGGGCAAAATGTAGTATATAGCAAACAACATACAATCCCAAATATTTATAGCTATAAGCTGACAGAGTCTAAAACTATTGTTTTTAAATAGCTATTTCAGCCTCTTTGTATTGATACAAAACCCTGGGGCCTCTGAATGTACCTAATATCGGGGCACGTTATTCTAGTTCTTAGCTATTTACATGATAAATCACATTTTATTGAATTCATGTTTCATCAGGGTCATCCTGTAATTTAAAAGAGCAGCTGACAGAAATGCTTGAAAGGCTGAGGATGGAGCATTTATGCTTCCTGCAAGAAAGAAAGAAACAGAAGTGATTTGGGGAGTCAGCAATTCTAGGAAAGCCGTTTGGTTCCTGGCAGCGCAAGCCCTGTGTTATCGCTGTGCTCTGCTTGGACCAGGCTACCTTGCTGAACAGATATGGAGCTCTGGCAGCTCAGCCTCCCACGCTGCAGATATAGACATGGAAATGTCATTTTTTAAATGCTAGCAGTATATCAGCTGAAACCCATTTTCCTTTAACCCTCTAAAGGACATGTTTGCATGTTTTCAAGCAGCAAGCAGGCATTTCACAATTTCTGAACGCGACGGTATACCTGAAAACACGCCATCTTAGCCAACCTGTAATCATTCCATCTCATCCAAAGCTCTCCTCTAGCAGCCCGAGTTCATGCCTGGGAATGGACTGGCTTGTTGGGCTGTGCTTTTGTGCTTGCTTTTGTTCTGAAGGGAGGATGTATTGTGTGGTGGTAATGGGGAGCTGTCTTGGTTTTACTCAGATTTAAGTTGGCTCTGAAGTCCTTTCTGCTGTCTTGTCAGGATTGTGCATTAACGCCTACCAAACTCTTCTCAGGTTGTATTCAGCCACCCAGGGCCTAGAAGGGCTGATGGTGTTTCCTGCAACTCTGGCTTCCTAACAGCACAGAGGTGAAATGTTGTGTACCCAGACACCCCACCAAATCCCCATCCTTGGCTGTCTGTGGAAACGTGGACACTGTAAGCAGTCAGGGTTGATGGGGCAGTCATTGCCTTTGTCTTTTCCAGGGACAGGCTGCCTGTGGAGCAAGCGCCGGGGATACCCACAGCGTCTTGCAAGAGCCAACACCAGGCAAGTTCAGCCTTGCAGTCCGCTCACGCAGCAAACGTGCAGGCATGGGTACAGGCAAGGCCAATGGTTGCCCTCTGGAGCAGGTGGTAAGTGAAACCCCAAATGTGGGAGGCCCCGTGGTACCCGCCAGCCAGCTTGGATGCTGGGGGGCTGCAGCAGCTGCATGGATAGGAGATAAGCACCTCTGCAGTGAGCCCCTCTGACAAGAGACTGCTCTTCTGCACTTTGTGGACCTGGGATGAGTGGTGCAAAATGTTGTGATATCAGTAGCAAGTCTTACATGCTCTCTCTCTCTTCTCTGTCTCTCTTTTGAAGCAAATCAATGTCAGATTAACTGCTATAAAAGAAATAGCTATGCTAGAAATAAAAGGTGAGGCAGCTGGATAAATCATATTGTATCCTTTAAGGGGTAATATCTTATATTCATAGCACTTTTCCATAAAAGCGGAAAGCTCTTATAAGTGAGCAAAAATGGGAAGATACTTCGAAAGCCTGATGTAACCTCAGGTAAAAAGAGCACTAGAAACAGCAAATCATTCAGGTCCATGCACAGCAGGGTGTGTTATCTGCTGTACGCACAGCAAGCTAAGCTGCTCAGAGTTGTGAGCAAAACTAAATCTGCCACCTCCTAGTCAGTATTTAGTTAGGTAGTCTCAGCGGGTGACACTTGCTCCTCCTGCAAGGCTGAGAGTGGGGACAGTTGTTATCTGGATGGGACTGCTTTCCTCCGGTCTCTGGAGCAGCTTCTCTCCTGGGGAGCCTCCGCAGGGGTACAGTCCTGGCTGTCAGCCCCGGGGCTCTGCATGGGCTGGCTGGAAACATGCCATGGCTTCACTCTGCAAGAAGCCTTCTCCTGTCCTGGGCTTTCTGCTGCAGAGGCAGCAGGATACTCTGATGTGACCCTGCCAATGTAGCCTATCTATGCAGCTGGCAGGGAAGGCCATTATTAGGGTTCAGATAGTTAATTGACCTTAGAGGGCTGGATTTTGGGTGCCCAGTCCTGTTCTGAAGTTTTTCTGATTGAGTAGGTCAAAGGCTGTGTTGCGTACATGTTGATCCATTGATCTACATGGGGTGTGATTTTAAGAGGAAGCATCCTCCCCTTCCCCATCTCCCAAATCTTCTTCCTCTCTCCCCAAGGAAAACAAACATGTCTAAAGACTGAGCAGTCTCCAAAGGTTTTCTCAGCAGCTGCCAGAAGAAAATTTCATTCAAAGAAACATATAAGCCAAATGAGACCTGGGATAATTCAGAGTGGGAGAACAAAGCAAACCCAACCACAGATCAGGTCATGCTCCCCTCCACTTTTTATCTTGCTGGCTGAGGAAATGCACTTCAGGTTGGCTTTCATCTCCTTGGGATTGCTGTTCCCTCCTTACGGACAGCTGGGGATTTGGGCTATGAAAGAAAAGTTAACAGCTTTGTGCTCTGTGCGTGGAAATGTCTACTTCTGACCTAGAATTTATCAAAGGAGCAAAGCAATAATGGCAGTGAAAGAGCTGTTGGAGTTGCTCTGCTCAGTAATGAGGAGATGCTCTCTGCAGTGATGCTGGATGCAATTGCTAAGGCCAATTAAAGTAGCTGAGATGGAAAAAGCCAGTCAATGTCACTTTTCTCCCTCCCCTATAGCATTAACTATTCTACAGGTCACAAATATAACTGTTTACTGGAGACATTCCTAGGCATGGACAGACATAAACACTCAAGACAACATGTAAAACAAGGGACATGATATCTCAAAAATTATTTTCTGTATTTAGCATCTTTTCTCGCAGAGAGTAAGACCTGCGCTTCACAGCACCTCACTGACCTTGGATATACTTAATTAAACATTAGTAAATTAATTCTGTTAGTTTTAGTTTACTATTTTTTTTTCCTTTTTCCCCTAGGGCAACTAGAAACCATAACATAAAAGCATTAGATACATTTGAAAGCAATTTTGAAGTTCTTATACTCATTTCAACTGAGGACTGGCATTTGACTTGTGACTTAAACCTTTGAATATCTTTGAATACGTGACTCCCTATATTTTAAAGAACTACAGATATAAAAGACAATTTTTTTTTTATGGGGCTGTGGCATATTCTGCTAGGGAGGTTTACTTTCTGCTGAGCTGAAACCCAGTGAAAGCAATTGAATATGGTGGATTCAGCTTGGTAAAAAGAAATATTTTCTTCATGTGACAAAGAATTAAGAAGCTACTGAAATTAAAAAGTAAATCAGTCCCTTTGGTGCATAACAAAGGATTGTGAGCCTTAGCAGTAAGTGCTATCCCATTTGAAAACAGTGTAATTTAGGATTAACGTTATTTTGTTTTAACCTACAAGGTGTTTAGAAGAGACTTGTTCATGGCAGAGTCCTGTACAACTACTTAAAATAGAAGCATCTCAAACATCTTTTGGAAGCTTGTGACCATTAGGATGTCAAAATAGATGGACTCAGATCACATCCAGTCTTACTTTTACCTTTGGTAAGAAAATAGAAACTGACTTACTGTGCTTACCCAAAAGACGGATCCTCATTGAAAGAACCAGAGAGGGGAGAAAAGGCTGGGGTAAGGAGGAATGAGCAGGCAAAATCTGAAGAAGCCCATCACAAAAGCTAAAGCTGAAGCATCCAGACAGAGCAGGTGCTAATACAGAAGGTATCTGCATGCTAGGGCTGGACTCAGTTGCACGTAGAAATGATACAGATGCTAAGCACATCTGAAAACCTTTAAATATGTGTTTTTTTCAGATCCTGAACAGAGCACTATCATCAGCCCATGATGACAACAGAACCAAACCAAAATCCAGTTGTAAACCTTCTTACACTCAAAGGAAATTCATCTTCGCATTTAAGCATAGTGGGTTGGTGCCATTATAAATTTAGAAGTGGTCAGCTGCTTATTCACACCATGAAAATAGTCAAACCATTGGCAATGCTGGTACTTGTTTGAAGATAAAAAGGTATTTTTCTTTATAAAGAAGAACATATCCTTTATAANTCATCTTCGCATTTAAGCATAGTGGGTTGGTGCCATTATAAATTAGAAGTGGTCAGCTGCTTATTCACACCATGAAAATCGTCAAACCATTGGCAGTGCTGGTACTTGTTTGAAGATAAAAAAGTATTTTTCTTTATAAAGAAGAACATATCCTTTATAAAGAAAAAATATTCTTCTTTGTAAGGAAGAATACCTAAGATTGCTGGGCTACTTTTGAAATTATGAATTAGTTTCATCTGGCATGCAAAAGCCTCAACTGCCTAGTAAAATTAAATAGCTGTGAGTTTGTGCGGTAGTTTCTTTTCATGAAATCATTGGCAATTAAACATGACATGTTTTGATCAGCTTATGCTATCTCTGATGTTCATAGTTTAGTTATCCCTTATCATCGCTAGTGACAATATTCACAAATGCAATTAATATTTGTAATGTATGTCCAGCCCTTTTTTACAGTCCAAATTTTGTCTCAGTGACCATTTGTACCAATGGACTGGATAGGTACATGTGACTTGTAAAGAAATACCTTCTTTGCATGGTTCTAGATTTCCTTCACTTTAGCTGCAGTCTGATGGGTTTTCTTTGATATTTTAAAACAGAGGAGCAGTAATCAGTTTCCCCATGATTTTTCTGAAAATGTTTCTATTGGTTTCCTACATGATTTTGAATATCCTAATAGACTTTCTGTGCATCACTACGTATCCCTTTTGACCATTTTTTTTTTTTTTAATCTAGAAAATGTGACAATACATTTGGTGACATTTAGAAATGATTTCCTTCTCAGGTCTGTTTCAATTTCCAATTGAGATAAAAGCATATTTTACCCTTTATAAGAGAGCAAAGCATAGTGCCATCATGATGTTTTATTCAGAATATCTTTCATTCCCTTTAATCCGCTGAAACATCTCGTTGCTTGTTTAAACACTCAGGAGTGATGGCTTCATTGAACTATCCCATTCATCAACAGCTCGATTCACGCCTACCACTGCCTGATGTTGAGAATCTGTTGCCAAAATCTGTCAAACACAAAAAAAAATTCTTCTTGCCTCAGTGACAGATGGTTCTCCTGAACAAAGATCTTTCTCCTTTTTTTTGTCGCAGACTTATATTAGGTAGCCACAGCACCATCAATACAGTCTTGTTCCACCAGGCTGGGCCAGCAGGTGAGAATACAGCTTTGTGCCACTGCTTTGCAAGGCTGGGTCAGCAGCTAAAACCCCAGTCCAGAAACTGTACCATCACATCATTAGAGTGCTGTATCATGATGTTTAATTCTAATTATATGATATATATATATTATATCAGGTCCCATGCCATGCTAAAGCAGTTACGGGACTTTCAGAGCTGAGCTGGTTTGTCTCTGACTCCCATGCCAAATGGTCTGCCCTGTTCATTTGGGTGCAGCAGAACATGAACACACCTCTACCCTGTTTTTCTGTATCTCAGACTGCAGAGGAAATGAACTCTGGGCAATGTTTTTATCCTGTCTAGTTTTTCCATGTCCCATTTAATAATCTTTGAATCCTTTTGACTATTTTCAAGAACATAAGACACGTGAAGAATGTTCTCAAAGACATTAAGATCCTTGGCATTTTCTGGAGGAAAAAACCCAAACTCATTGAAAGAATATCATTGAAAGGTTAAATCTTAATGGACATCCTAAAATTTGTGTAGATGGAGAGTAATATGTTTAAGGTTTCTTTTGAGCTCACTTTGAAATTTCTCCCTAAAAAGTCAAAATCCGAAAGCGATTCTGGAGAAGATGAAGGGTTCCTTGCTTTAAAAAAAAAGATTTATAGAACAAAACCATCCTTCCTAATACAAAGTCCATTTTCCCCTCTTATGACATATACAAAACATTGCAGGGCAGTACCATGCTAAAGCAGAATTGTCAACTCCTTTGCTCTTGTAATGCATTCAGCTAGTTCAGCAGAGCTTATTGCAGCCAGATTTTGTTGGAAAATGGGTTAACATTATGCAGTATTGTATACTGAAGCCATCAGATCCATGCAAATTCAGTAATCGTGTTATGTGAAGCATCCTGTTTGCCTGGGTAGCCAGAAGAAATAAATGCATAAATTAAAGCTTTATGCATATCCAAACATTGTTTTTAAATGATGCTGAGCAGCATGAAACCTACCAGCCAGCCTAAATAATGAACCATGAAACAAAGGAAGGCTTGCTGGAACCCTCTTAGATAAGTTCAAGTGTATTTGTCCTGTTATGCTATATGTTATACATATATATGTTTTATATATTTTATATATATATATCTTTCCTTAGTACTCACTTATTTTTCCTTTCTCCCTACTATTTTAAAATTCTGTCTTGATAAACTAGTTCCTTCCAGCCACCCAGAATAAAAATAACGCCGTTCTCTTTACAAGTATTTTTTCCCGGAACCACTTGCATGATGTTTTATGTTTTCTTATTGCCCCACTAAAAGAAGATTGAAATATATCTCAATATTGGACTTGACTGTAGTAGCTAAAATTCCCACCCTAATGGTGACTTCTTCAGCTCTGTTTGTGATGCAGTGGCGGAAGAGTTGATGCGAAAGTTACACTTTTCTATAAAGCTGAAAGCTTGAAACCTGCTCTGCAAAAGGTTTTTGAAGATAGGATACTTCTAAAGTTAATATCTGTCTTCATGTTTAGTCCTACCAATGCCAGTGGTGGCGTTGAAATGGTACTGTCTTTAGAGATAAAACATTACTGCATTAGCTTCACTGACAGTGTCGAGCAGGAGGCTGGATGAGCTGAAATACATTGCTTAGCTCCAGAAGTTCTGAACCTCTTTCTGAACTGGGTGCTCCCATGAAGCAAGTAGAAAGTACACTTCATAGAGTCTGATGGATCTCTGTCACCCTTGTGTTCAGGCACGGCTGCAATCAAAGGGGNGCTCCAGAAGTTCTGAACCTCTTTCTGAACTGGGTGCTCCCATGGAGCAAGTAGAAAGTACACTTCATAGAGTCTGATGAATCTCTGTCACCCTTGTGTTCAGGCACGGCTGCAATCAAAGGGGTTTTTTTCCATCTAGAAAATAAGAGAGTTGACAAACAGTATTTTAAATCACTACAGTATTCTTGCCTCCAAATATTTGATATCTGTGGGAGTTAATTCTGTTCAACTTTATTTTGATAAAATTTTGAGTGGAATATTCATAATAATATCTTTTGAATGATTTACACAGTCATTTCTTTGAGGCTAACAATACAGATCATCTTTTTAATCATGCATTTTGTTACAGCGTGTGAAAGTTAAAAGATGCAGGAATTACAGTCAGCTAGTAATGCACCAGAAGGCTGCCTAACTTCACATTCAGTTTTAATAGGACCCGATTATCCACTAAACATCCTAAGGAAAGAAGGGTTTTTCCATTTCTGTAAAATATATAGAGGAACATGAAATAGTTGATAAACAGTCTTTTATCTGCCTGTTTTGAGTTCCCTTAAATCTCTCCTGCTTGTGTTGTTGCAATGCACCAAATCTAGACTTCAGGTTCTTCATGCACAGACCATTCCCTCACCTATCTACCTGATTGAAAGGGAAGTGTAGCTTGATATTAATTATTAGTAGATTAAGTAGAAATAGAAGAACTATAAAGTTCTAGTTTGTACCCATCTGGAGTACTGTACATGATGTAGAACTAACACTAGAAAGGACATAGAAGAAAAAACATAAAGTCAAGAAAAAAGAAAGAGATAAGCAGGTAAGACATGGGAAGACTGAAGAAACAAAATGTATATATTCTTTAAAAGAGAGATCTCAAGGGACACAAGAATCATAAAATACCTTCAAAGTAGCACCCCTAAATGAAGTCACTGTCTACAGTTCATTGAATGCAAACCAATGGAATTAAGGAAGGGATTTCAAAGCAGACAATAATGAATAAAATCCTATTGCTGCATAGATTCCTGAAGGAATTAGTCAAAATCAGAGTTATCCAGAATCAGTGAAATGTTGGGGGAAAGATTAATTCATGTAATTGATATTGAAATGTTGTTTATTTACAACCCAATAAAAGCCTAGACTTCACCAGAACAATTAGTTTATATTAAATACTAATTGATTACTAACACATGACAATTGAGAACTAATTACCATGGTGTTGGTATGTAGTCTTTTATTTCCCAGTCTTGGCAGATGGATTTTTAATAATTTGTTATTAACAAATATAGATAAATATCTTATTGAATAAAAATGAAATTGATATTCGTTGACTATCACTTAATCATTTGCTTTCGTATTTCCACTAGGGTTCTTTTAGATCCCTGCGTGTTTTTTTCCCCCCTTCTTCCCATCTTTATGCCTGAGGATAGTAATAACAATGAAGTGAGAGTAGAAAGTCATAAAAATAATTTCATTCTTTGGCAGGTAGTAAAACCTTTTCTCCTTCCTAAACTGCACAGAATGTGTCTGTGATTAGATAACAAATTCAATAAAACAAAACATATCGATTGCCAAAGGGAGGATTTTTTTTTTTCCAAACTAATGGTGCTAAGCACCATAGGAGGCTGTTCAAAGTAAAGCTACTTCTTCAGACAGCTGTCATCTGCAAGAGTGATCCGGATGTCGAGGGTAACACAGTTATGGAAAAAAACAGGATTTTATTATCACCGATAATGCCTGCAGAGCAATTCTAGTGGGATGCAACTGTTCTAGATGTTATTGTAAGTTAGGTATTTCTTACAATACATGGATATTTGATCAGCTTCGTTGTTTTACAGCATTTTGCATCTGAGGATCTCAAAGCACTGTATCAGTAGCAAATATTTAAACTAAGCAGCTTATTTGTGAATGCCATCTGATGCAAAAACTAGAAAGAAAATGGCTGTCATGCTTTGTGAAATTTATCTTTCAATACTCATTTTTGCTTATTTGCAGTAGAGTGTTAAAATTCTGTATTAAAATAAAATTTTGAAAGAATTTAATAAGCATGAAAGCATGGTGTTCAAAAATGTGAATGCTTTTCCCATAAGGTAGAAATTATTAATCTAATATCTGTATATTGTTACATTAACTTTAATATTAGAAGAGTTCTAGTATTTCCACTGTGTCTAAACAAAACACTTCATTGTAATCCACATTATTGAAACAAACAAGCAGAAATGATTTGTTTTGACACTTCTCATCCAAAATATAATCAAATTGGACACATTCTTGTGAAATGTTTTAATTCCCATGCAACTGCAGTTTTTTTCTGACAGGACAGTGCCTGGCCCACAAGCAGTATCTTACTTGGCGTAGATCTGCTTTCTATTTTAACTGAGGCCCAAAGGACACACTTTCTAGATCACACAGGAGTTGGTGACTTGCCTTGCATTAAAAGCTAGAGCTCCTGGCTTTGCAAGACTTGTTCTCATCATGAGAGAGGGAATTCAGGTATGTTCATCTCTGATAGCCGCATTAGCCCAGCACACGCTGTGAATACAAGAAGTGTCTCAGCAGTCAGCATTGTTCAAAAGGTGAAGATATGCCTGGCCATACCCTTTTAAAAACTCGGACTAGGTTTGAGGTGCCATAAACTTGCTTCTGATTTCTCTGCTCAGGTAATGGTTTGGCATTCAGAAATTTGGGAAACAGCATGTTGTTTTGTAACAGATTATGACAGGCTGAGGGAATTTGGTCTTTTTAGTCTGGAGAAAAGAAGACTGGGGGGGGGGGCTTATCAACACTTATAAATACTTAAAGGGAGGTGGTAGATGGGAACAGTCTTTTTTCAGTGGTGCCCAGTGATAGGACAAGAGGTAATGGGCACAAACTTGAACATAGGAAGTTCCATCTTAACATGAGAAGGAACTTCTTTACTTTGAGGGTGGCAGAGCACTGGAACAGGCTGCCCAGAGAGGTTGTGGAGTCTCCCACACTGGAGACATTCAAAACGCGCCTGGACGCCATCCTGTAGGTGACCTGCTGTAGGTGACCCTGCTCTGGCAGGGAGGGTTGGACTAGATGATCTCCAGAGGTCCCCTCCAACCCTGACCTTTCTGTGATTCTGTGATTATCCTGCCCAAGCACTTTTGTTTGGAATTTGAGGAAATGTGTTTCCTGATGTTCTTGCTCCTTTAGGAAATATTTCTTTGATAATTTTTTCTCATTAAGGAAAAGGAAACTAACCTGTGATGACACGGTGTCTGGCATATCCCCCCTCCTTACAAATTAAACAACAGGTCTAGTTAAAAGATTTTTACATGCATTGAGAAGCTTTCTATGGAGAGTCCAATTCTCAAATGTAATGCATCCCAGTGTGAGAATCCAAAGATCGATCCTGCTTTAAAGATCTTCTAGCCAGTGGCTTTGTAGCAATTAGAGTTTATGCTGGTATTGATTTAAAATAGTTGCTAAAATAATGGCTATTCAGTTTCTGTATTCAACCAGCTTGATATGCCCATCCAGTTCTCAATATAAACACTAAAATTCACAGTCATTATCACAATCTACTGTCGCAATCTCATAATCTTGTGGATGTTACTTGGTGATTCTCAAGTCCTCATGGTCACATGAAAGCTCTGTATTTTTGTAGGCTGGAGTACTACTTGGTACAAAAGGCAAACAAGGTTAGAAATTGGTCAAGGACCAGCATGAACATGGTCATGTACTCATTTGCACAAGTGGACACTGGTAAACACTATTCTTATATGGCATTAAGGGAAGGAGAAAGAAATATGACTTGATGTAACAGAGGGCAGGTTCACAGAACACTTTGCCAACACCTTGCCATATAGCAGTTAAGTGAAAGAGATGTTCCTGTCTCTTTTTAACCTCAGAACTGTCCATGTGCACATAATTGCTTTATGTCAAGGTTAATGAGGCAAAATCACATTTAAGCGTTGCATTCAGACAATAAATCTGTCAGAATCCAAGAAGTTTCAGGTTGCCTGAGTCTACCAGTGAAACGTAAGTGATGGAGAAGGTTTTTTCCACAGTCACTAATTAAATTAGTCTTTCTACCTTGTCACAAAATGAGGAACCTTGAACTTAAACCCTCCTTCTGACTAAAGCTATGCTTATCCAGTTGAGAAACTGAAACAATATAATTTATTTTGTTTCTAACCCTGAATAACTCTGCTGGAAATGTGAAATGAAAACTGTTTGATGAGAGTGAAAATTAGGCTATGAAAATGTGGAAAATATATTTGAATAATTTGAATTGACTGAATAAACAAATTAAATTAAATTATATAAAATGTCCAAAAAAACCTAAAATCCCATAGTTGATATTTTACAAGCAGAAGTCTAATCTAACTGAGCATGTTATTCACTGCAGTGTATATGTTCAATTATAAAGGCAAAAAGGGATCATTGTAGGCAGACAGTTCGATTATAAGTACAAAATAGGGTAAATAGCTTTCATTCAGGCTAGACAGAACTGTTGGAAAAACATAAAAACTTGATCTGCAATGTCCTGGTTTCAGCTGGGATAGTGTTAATTTTCTTCCTGCTGCTGTGTTTTGGATTTAGGATGAGAACAGTGTTGATAACACGTATAGTTTTAGCTGTTGCTAAGTAATGTTTATATTAAGTCAAGGACTTTTTCAGCTTCCTGTAGCAGCTGAGAGTGAGCATAGCCAGGACAAGCTAGCCAAAAGAATATTGTATACCATAGATGTCGTGCTTAGTATATAAACGGGTGTTGGCCAGGGGGCAGGAATGCACGATCACTGCTCGGGATGAGCTGGGCAATTGATCATCGGGTGGTGAGAGAAATTGTATTGCATCACTTTATTTTGTATACTCTTTTACCATTATTATTATTATTATCTTCTGTTGACAGACATTTCAGTCCAGATTACAGATGTTGGCTGCCTACCTTACAGTTCTCAATGATCCTTCTCAGGGGCCTACAAATGTTTTACGTGCTTATCTTCAGAAATACACTTCTGAACCCTATGGTGTCGAAGAACACCATGCGTCGGAGCTGTTGGGTCTGCCCTACCTGCAGCTTACTCTGCAAAGTCCAGTTCACCTTTCAGAGAACAGGTCAGGAGTGTGAAAGCAAACATTTCCTAAGGCAGGAAATGACATTGTTTAGCCTCCTATGTTAGTTCTCATAGAAGCCTTTTTTAATTAAAAAAAAAAAAAAAAATTAATGATCTTTCCTGGCTGTGAGACGTTTTGTACTGATGCAAAAATGAGGGAATGTAACAGGTCCTCTGTCAACCTCCCAGTCACCACTAACACTGTACTACAGTTTGAGGGGACACTGAGGCATTTCTTAGGAAGAAATTAATAATTTGATAAATTTATGGTATGTCACTACACATGATACCTGGCTACTACCCAGAAATTATGTTGTCACCTTAGTTTCTCTGGGGACTTCTGACACTAAGCAAAGTGATAAAAATTTCCAAATACACCCACCAACCTCAGAGCAATTTTTTTACTAACACTTTATTTTTCATATTTTCAGTCTTTTCAATGTCAGGGTTATTCTTTCCACCCGACACTTCCTTCAGCAGATATAGCAGCTATATAGGTCATCTTCTCATGGATCTGTCAACAGTGACAAGCAGTGTGCATCTACTGAAAGTTTGTCTGCTGGCTGTCCTGATAAAGTGTCATGAGGGTGCTTACCTGTTCCTTGGAGGTGTTCTACTTCAGTGCAAAACTGAATGTTGATACTTGTGTTGTCCAGTGTATCAGCAAAGTTTTGTCTCAAATTGACAACAGCGATGAAATATTTTCTTCCTTAAAAAAAAAAAGCTCTGGATTATATCAGCAGTTGATTACTAATAGCAGAGCCTCTTTTTTTTATGCATCTTTCCAGTGTTCTTTCAGTCCACCATTATTTAGCTTTTGTCTTTTTAGAGCAGTATGTCTATATGCTGCTCATAAAGAAATTTTAATTGCCACTTTGTCCTTCAGCATTCTTGTAGATACCAGTGCAGCATTCTTGTAGATACCAGTGATTAAGAATGCATTAGTCTTGCATTTTTAATCCATGATAGCTACACAGGCTAAAACTCTGAGTTACTTCAGGGATTCAGAAGTTAAATAATCTTTTATTAGTTTTAGTGTGGCTATTATGATCATGGTTATGGCTTTGATCAACATTTGCCTTTGTCAAAAAGTTCTGTTTTCCTGGTAGGGTGGTTTTGAAGCATGCTCTTGGGGACACTGTATGGAGACAAATGCATGAAACTATGAGAGCAGGCTTTTATTCCATTCATTTCCTTACTTGTGTTTCACTTATCCCTAAGTTATTGAAGCATCTCTATTATTGAGACTTTTTTTTTTTACAGGTGGAGAACAAAAGGCCTATGACCTTGAAAAGTCCAAGTGTTGTCACAAATATGAAAATGTGGTTGCTGTTTCTCTGCTGTCCTCTGTTGAACCAGTACAAACAACCCTAGATCCTCCTTCTACAGAGAATCATCCCTCTGTGCTTTTCCATGCAAATGGAAGATGATAGAAACAAATTGCAAAGTTTCAGCTGCTGTGTAAAAATGGATAGTACTGTATCACTGATCTAAGACAAGGAAACGAAAGTAAGTCTGAACATCAGGTGTGATGGCTGAAACCTGTTCTCTGCCTTTGGAAGAAAGCAGTTTAAATATTGTCCTGCAGCTTCAGCAAACAAGGGTCTTAGCATGCATCCTCAACTGTTTTTAACCAAATCCTAACCTTCACTTCAGAGATGCATGCATGGTCTTACAAAGGTGACACAGAAGAAAGCAAAGAGGCCAGCAAATTTTCCTGAGCAAGTTAGTCAGTTAACACCTGTTGAGGTACTTTTGTGAAGATTGCCAGACATCTCTGTATAGCACATAATTTAGATTATAGATGAGCTATTTTCTTCATGGCTATTCTAATTCAGAGGTTCTGAGGTGAAAGGAGATTTTTTCCTTTCACTTACTGGCATTAGCATGGCCTGATACTGAGAGGCTTTAATTCGTGTGGAGGTTTCAATTTTAATTATTTTGTTAAAAAGGTTAGTAACAAGGGATTTTTGATTTTAAGAAAGAAAAACCCAGATGAACTAGAAGCTTAGATGGTGAATATAAAGGAGAAGGTGATATATTTTTGATAAAAAGAGTATGCGATTTTTGATAATTATATTACAGGCAAATAAATGCTTCTTATGTATTGATTTCTTCAATGTGTTTTGACCAGGTAGAGAGGAAATGCTAACATATTCTGAAACAATTTAGTTAAGTATTGAGTAAGAAGAGACCCAGAGATCAATAGCAAAGTGCTCTAAAGTGAAACAAACTAAGCCCTGCTGGGAAGGACATGGGGGTACTAGTGGATGAAAAGCTGGACATGAGCCAACAATGTGCGCTCGCAGCCCAGAAGACCAATTGTATCCTGGGCTGCATCGAAAGGGAGCAAAAGAAGCCAGCAGGTCAAGGGAGGTGATTCTGCCCCTCCACTCCGCATTGGTGAGACCCCACCTGGAGTACTGTATCCAATTCTGGAGTCCTCAGCACAGGAAAGACATGGACAGGTCCAGAGGAGTGCCATGAAGATGATCCGAGGGCTGGAGC
>RSEF01000003.1:69736615-69749181 GCA_003993805.1 Himantopus leucocephalus | reverse complement strand
TTGGTATTAATTATAAACATCAGGCCTTATCTCTGCTAGAAGCTCACCCTGTCTGAAAAATATACTGTTAATTTCAGAGCGTGCAGTTAGTTAGAAGAGGCTTAGCTGAAAAGTAAAGTTACTGAAAAGAAAATTTGTTCTGTTTTATCTCAAACCTGGACACTGATCCGCTAACACTAGTGCAGTCCAAGCATTTTTGTAATGAATTTTTTAATTCTCATTATTTTAACATTTACACCTAATGCTGGTTTCTGATCTTCTGGGTCATGTTCCCACTATTCTTGGTGACAGTTCAGGTAGGACCAGTATTCCCATCCAAGTCCATCTGTGGCCTGTTGTTGTTTTCAACCACACTGTACACCTGGCTCTGAGCAAAGATCCTGTGCCAGCGTGTGGATAATCAGAGCGTGTGAGCTGGGTTTGGGCGTGAGCCATACAGACACGGCTCTAAGTCCTGAAGTCCTTTCAGACTATTGGTCTTAATAAGGAAAGGTTTCATTGGCTCTTTCTGGCTGAAACCTCTCTTCAGCAGAATAAGCTACCTGTTCTATAAAAGCTTTTTTTTAATTACATGTAGGGATCTTAACTCTTGCTTCATCATACATTATTTGCACTTTGCAGGCCTGATTCTTCATTCTTCTGTAGCCTTTTTTGGCCATAGAAATGTACTATTAAGTCAGCAGATCTACCCAGTTGGAAGTACTTAGGTCATGAGGCTCTGATTTATGTCTGGGTGAGAGAGGTTCTGGAAGTCTCAGAATTTGGCCTGGCAGAGAGGAGTTATAGACCTGCCTTCTTTTTATCTTCTCCCTTCCTGTGGTGAACATTATTCTGTCTGGATAGGGAATCAGTGCTATTCATTACTATGGATGTTATTCAAAGAAGGAAGAGGACCTAAGTAATTTATTTTTTAAGGCTTATATGTTTCTTTGTCTACTAGATTTAGGCCTCAGATTTACTGATACAGCGCCAACTCACCTTTTCTTTGTATCTGTTGCTTCAGGCTTCCCTTTCTGAACACTACATAATTAGGTCTTAAATTTCATCATGTGTTTGTTTTCATAGTAGGATTACTTGTACTGACATTGTGTGACTCTGATATTGATTCACATCAACAGTGCCACAAATATTGTCATCATTCTGACATTGCAATATATTTTTTTAGACTTTCCAGATTGTTTTGAAGACATGTTTTTCCTTCAAAGCAAATTAAAATTCTTAGGAATGTTTCTGACCACATTTCTCTTCTCTACATGTTCCACATTAGTGTTTTTTGAGCATGAAGGTGTGGTAAGAATACACACAACCCAGAAACCCACATAAAAATGTTCTGTAGACCTCATGTCCAATGGGACTTTCCCTTGCTGCTTCTTCAATTTTATCACAAGCCTTCTCAATTCATCTATACACTAGCCAGAGTGTTCCTAGTTAGAGGTTTCGGGTTTGCATTATTGTAAAATTTAGGATGTGCAGCTGACTAAAGTAGCTAAAGTTCCTGATAAGGCAGGAACCCAGAAGGCCCAGAGGTGCCTTGCTTTATTAGTTTCTTTTATTGCATTAGTTTTGTCCCCTGCTACTCCCTTATGCCATTAACATGAAACTTTGAGTAATTTGTGTAGAACAGGGCAATAGCTAGTTGCAAATGTAAGAATGTGTTTCATAATCACATCTGCCCTGCTTTCTAGCAAAGCCATTTTGCTTCTAGGATTGTGGAATAATGCTGAGGAATGCAGAATCGTAACATTTTCAACTTCTATTATGGATGTAGGCATGTGAGAAAAGCTAGCATGGCCTCAGAAACACTTATTCACAAAAAAAAATGATAAAAAGGTTAGCTCTGGATGAATGCCATTAATTCAGACTAGTATTCTTCAACTGATGAGTCACGACTTCTTAGAGAGGTTATGAAGAGCTTCCAGAGGCATGTGAAGACCTGAAAGTTTTATTGCAAGTCTAAAGCAAAGAATATTTCGTTCTCTTTTCCTCTGCACTCTATTAGCTTCACAGGCACGTGTTCTCTGTCAACTTCTTGATTTGGTGATATAAAATTTTTAACTTTATCTCTGATATAAGTTCACCTTTATTTTTACAAGAAATGTGAACTTATTGGGAACTAGAATATGGAATACGGAGGTTTAATCTCCTTATATGCTAGAGGGAATTTGGTTATGTATGCTTTTTCCCAAGGCCCTATGGGACAGACAGGGTCATGATTGTTCCCAACTCGTTACCTAGAGAAAATTGAATCATGTCAATATGTATAGGACTAGCAAGTAGACTCTGGGTAGTGACTCCTAAGTGTCCTTCCTACTGTCCTGGATCATCCTCTTTTGGGCTAGTGACTCTTTTCTCCAAGTATCCCAGCTACAACAAAGAGAAGTAAGAATCACCTCCTCCAATTTATGCTGTGTACTAATGGAATTAACTAAGAGGTCGATGCTCAGACCTACTGTTTCCCTAGTTTATAGCATGGGCTTAAATAAAATTCTCTACCCAAAATACTTGAGGATGAGATCTGGACTCAAATCTCCAGAAAACAATGAACCTAGATTTCTAGGCATAGGAGCTAGCATGTTAACTCCACCACTTCTTCAGTTCTGTGAGACTGTTCCTTCCTCCGAAATCTTTGATGTGCTATGAATTTTCAACTAGTTTGACGATGATTGAAATTGTCGTCTTCTCAGTGAGTTTGATATTTATTGACAAGAATTAATAAAACAAAAATGAAAGAAACTTTACTGCACTGTAGTTGTTAAGTATAAAAGGGACAAACATTAAGCTACTTGCTTTCTAAAACTGTTTTATAAGATGCAGCATTTTGAGTGTTGAGTCTGGCAGATAATCTGAAATCCAGTCCGGGCTGTTGCAACGATCTTGTCAACTGACTGAAATGCTTTGGCATGATCAAAGAACGCCATTTGTTTCAAAGAATTGAATGTATAACAGTGTGGAAGGAAAGAAAGACAACTTACTCTTGCTTCTTTTGAATGAGGGAGCAGGAGGCAGGACTTAAGTTGGTTGTAAATAGGCTGTTACTTTCCCCTAATTCAGAAATCAGACTTCTATAGAACAGATGGGAAAGAACAAATCCAATTGCAATTAATAAACAGCTTATTTAAATGCAGCTGATTTTTCTGGACTTAAATAGCTCAAACCTTCTCAAATGCCTTTATGTAAGATAATGTCACATTGTGTTAGGCTGGAGGCTCTGGGAAGTGAATACCAAGATCCTGATTGTGCGAGTTAACTATTGCAGAAGTGCTTTTCCTACTTGTCATGTCTGTTTCATGGCTAAATTCATGTGTGAGTTGAAATGGGGACGAGTTAAAGCAGCCAAGGGTAATCCCTAAAAAGGGAAAATTTGGTTGTATGTTTGCTGGTAGTTCTTTGTAAATTTTCAGCATTTAGTGTGATGTCACATCTCACCACATAGAGCAATGCACTAGATTATCTGATCTACTGAGGAAGGCCAGCTGTGGTGGCAGTTGCTGAGGGTAACTAAATTTTCCAGCTCTCACTATCTCATCCAAAATATGGAGGGTGACAGCAATGTTTGGTGGAGGCAGCCTACCTGCACCAAAACACTGCAGCTGAATTTTTGAATGAAACAGTAAGATAGGAAGTATAAGCTTAATTACTGAAAATGTTCAGAGTAAAGAAAAACAAGAGAAAATACTTTACATGAAAGACGTAAAGTTTGATTGTTCATTTCTACGTTCTCAGGTACCTAAGCAGTTACTTATAGAAGGGGCAGAAACCATCTAGTCCCACACTTCATCACTTATCCTTTAATTATATATGTTAAAGGAGGATCTGAGGTGCCAAACCATTAGAGGAGGAGCCATTCCCCAAGCAGTCACGCACCATTTATGGTGTTGTGCGCGCACACACACACACACTTACTCTCAGGTGCACTTCCTCCTTCTTCAGGCTCGACCCTAGGGTTCCCACAGCAGAGTCTCAGGTGTCAGATTTTATAAAATAATTAATTGAATTGAAAGGTACATCAGCAAGAACAGCCTGGGCTGGGTGCTTCCAAAGAGGGGAACCTGAACAAAGAAATCCCTGGGGAATTATACCTTTGAGATCTATACGCCCACCCCTCAAGTGCTCTTCACGCGCTGTCCATGTGTCTTTTAGTCCAATGGGGATTTTTGGTCTGGGGTCTTCTAACATCTTATTGGATTCTTTTTCTGTGCCCAGGCAGGCAGGCTCTTATCTTGTTGACTTGCAGTTTCAGCTGAGGGTTGGAGCCTCCTTATCTTCTGGTTTACACTCCTTGTACACCTGCACTTGCTGGCAGAACATGGAGAACTGAAGAATCTCAGACTTGGGAAAAACACTACCAATACACTTTCCGATACTAAAAGACTAAACAGTGCTGTAGCAGCTGCTAGGAAAATTACTACAAAAAATAACTCTATCACAGCCTAAAGGTTTCAGAAAATGTAGCTACTAATGCTAAGTAAAGCTAGGCAAACAGCACAAATCACACCATATTATAACCCTAAGTAATTTATTCTAATTAAATTGTACTTATTTAAGCTAAAAAACTAATATCTCTCAACATATATACTGCTAAACAATTCATTGATATATCTCTGCTTCCATTTCCAACAATTGTTAAAAAGAAAAATTGTGCTTTTTATAAATAAAATATGAGATTTTGACTTACTTTTGACTCCTTAGTTTAGGTGTTGGATACTGGATATAGAGATCAAGCTGAAAACCATCTTGTTCCTTATACTCTCCAGCTCCAAATACATTCCATTTATTATAAGCATATTACCATATTATAAAGATGTATTATTGTTATTATTATTATTATTACAAGCTGTTGCTCAGCGAAGTGCCTGACTGAGAGTTCTAGCAGCCCAAAATGTCATCATGCTTAGGAGAGCCAAGGACAGATATTCAGATACACATGGCTTCTATCTTGACACATGAACGCGGGGTCACTGGCAGCCACATTCCTACAAAGTGTTGGGACATGCTAATTAATAGCAGCCAGAAGCAATCCAATTTTTGTGAGGAGGGAAATGAGAAAAAGCTGTCAATAGAGTCTTCAAATGTTTGCAGTGTTAGATAACTTTAATGGCTGAAGTGGCTCACTTTCTTCCAGGGTTTGGAGGTGCATATTGATATCTGCAACTAGTAATTACAACTTGTTCTTACAGTAAACACACCCTACACCCCCCAAAGCTGAGCTGCCACAGAAAGACAAGTGAAACAAAAATTACAAGTGACATATTGGTGACTGAATTGGGATTATCACCTAAATGTTAGCTGCTTAGACAAGATGCAGTGATGGAAGGTTTGTGGAAAAAAGGATATTTTCAAAAATAAATTTTAGTATGTCTGCAGCAGTTTATCAAACTGAGTATTGTGGTGAAAGAGAGATAGGAATGCTTAAAAGGAAACAAAATACTATTAGCCACTAGAGAAAAAAGGATAAATGTTAAATCAAAATGAAATTCTGCTGATTTATTACCAGTAGCAGCTTAATTTCTCCTGTGTAGTGGAGTACAAAGCATTTGCAACTGCTGGTTACTACTGTTTATACTAGCCAGGGAACAGCTAACAACCTCTAATTGCAGGCATTGGCTTAGCTTCTGCATGATGGGGGAAAAATGAACTAAGTTGTTCCCAATAATTACATCTACTTCTCCCTTCCTTACTCCCTAGGAGAGGAGTTGTTGCCATCAGTCAAAGACAGTAGCTTTTCCCCTCTTTGGGGACAGGAGTCCCCAGAGGCAATGAAACTCAGAAAAGGTCAGGCTTGCAGGGAGATTGAGAAGAGACGACTTACAATCAACAGGCTCCTTTAGTGGGCAAGTGAGATCACCTGTGTTTCAGAGCCTGCTCTCAATTGCCCTTTGGAGATCAAGTTTTCCCTCTACAGGGACTACCCTGGGAGATTTGCTTTCCTGGGTTAAAGAAAACCTTTTTAAATATCCCCACTTCACACCACCAGTGGGTTAATTATTGTGATTGATTCATGATTAATGTTTTGTTTTATTTTTTAAGTGTCTTGATGAAAGACCAGATTTCTTCTGAAAACAGGAGCTTGATTATTTCCCAGGCAGAAGCACCTTTGAAAGCACAACACTGATACGAATGGCTCAGTAGGCTGAAAAGAAGCAAGTCTCTGGGCTCTGTTTCTTCAGTAAACTGCCTTGCACTGTGGGTGATGAGCTGATGTGGAGATTATTGAACTACTATAAGGGTTTCTTTCACACTAATGATGGAGTAAGCAGTCTTGGCTGGTTGCTCGTTAGTCAAATACTCCGTGCTCTGTTACTGATCCCCTGTGTGCTGTGTTGCATCTTACACGTGAAGGGCTGTGATAGTATTTTGTGCTTGTTTCATAAATGAGTGGCAATTACAGTGTGCTAGATCAATAGTGATACTGTTATCTGTGTTGGAAAACATGTAAACTCAGAGATTCAATGGTAGCTGGGCTCCCAAAGGTGCAGAGAGTGGGCAGTAAAGATCTTCAAAATTCTCTCTGCAGGTAAGATGCAAGTACAAGAGAAAGAGCTAGGTATGTTNGAATTTGCTTATGAGCTTTTTTTTCTGGTTTTTTTTTTTTTTTTGCATTGCTAGGCACCAACTCTTCAGGAAATCTTGCTCTAATGCTCAGTAGTGTCACAGTCAAAATATTAAGGATGAAGTTTTCTCTTCTTTTCTTCTTGCTGTCAGTATAAGATTGCTTGCTGTTGGTGGGGTGGAGGGAGTTTTGGCAGAGAAGGAAAACACATTTATTTAGTCAAGTTATCTGAAATCTAGAAAGGGAAGAACTTCTCTACATGAGCAAACAATGCCTTAATCTGCCAATTCTTCATTGCAGAACTCTGATTCTAAAAAGCTAAGTATATTGTTTAAATAGCAAGGTCTCTTCTTGAACTGTTAAACCAACATAGGTGAGAAATTCATATTTTATTGTGGTTTAAAGGCTGTGTTCCAAAAGAGAGTGCTCACCAACAGCAGCAAACCCTGAATATAAAATATTTTTAAGTAAAAAGCATATTGTTCAAATACATCATTTACTCATTGTAAGAAAAGTATTCTTGCTTTCATATCTCTTCAAAGAATTAAGCAAGTGGTGTTGGTTTTGGTTTTGGTTTTTTTTCCTGTAAAACGATGATTTAAGATGGACTTCGGAAAAAATCCAACCTGAAGCTGATTGTCCTGGTTTGAGGACTAAACCACAACACTGATGAAGAGCTGCATCATCTTCAGGGGATTGCAGCCTGCCTCAATATGACGTGAGTGGTTATCTAGCTTCTAAAATGGAGGTCATGGAGCAGTGGGATATAAGAAATGAGGATGGCTGTGACAGAGAGATTGGGGTGATTGATAGCATTTGCATAAGGAGTTGTTCATGACTTGGCATCGGTGTTTTGTCAGTTGCTTTAAACCTTACAGCTGCTTTCAACGCTGTTGCTTGTGGAGGACAGTAAGTGACTTAGTGGCATCTCTGATTAGAGTAAGATGAATCTTTTTTTTCAGTGCCTTCTTCCTCTAAGGCAGATTTCAGCAGATGTGTGGGTAGCATTTTTCTTCCCAAACTTGTTTCTAGTGTGGATACTGCTGGACAGGAGTCTTGTTTTCACTTCTGTTCAAACAGAAAAAGGCCAAGAGTTCTCCCAACCAGTGCAGGATCTAACTCTGGGGTCAAAAAAACTTGGGCAAGTCTGAGCTAGACACTTTGGCTCTCCTCATGATCAAGAGATAGAAGCAGGCATTGAAAGTAGAATAAGTTTAAACTATGTCAAACCACTTGCCTTCTGGATCTGCTTATTACCATTTTTGACTTTGTGTGGAGGTAAGGGAGACCAGATTGGACTTCAGGTGGCTAAAAGTTGAAATTAATGAATCCCTCCCTTAAGAAGGATGGGATCTGGTTATTTTTAGCCTATTGATAAAGAGCACGTGTATGAATCTGTGTCTTCCACCCAGGATGGATGACACACCTCAGTTTGCAAAGAAGAGCACAGCAGTGGTATGAATTTGTTGGCTGAGGCTCAACTCAGATTAACTGAGATTGCGATGACAGGTTGGGAAAGTAGCCAGAGGAGACAGAGGAAGTAATCTTAGCTCCTCTGTAGGAAGAAATATTTCTGCCATTAGTTAAGAGTACCCACAGCTAAGATGTGATTATAAACTTCCAGCTGCTATTTGACAATTATATCACAGCAGCAACCCAGATAATCTTGAATTACTGGTGTTTGGCTAAGGAGCTGTGACCTTTCTTTGTGATTACAGACATTGGCAGTGGCATCCAAGTCCTATTCCCTTAAACATTAAATTATTGCTAAACATTTGACATTTATAGAGGGAGGCTAATGGGGATTATGGCAGTTTGTTTACAGAGAGAGAGCAACTTGATGGGAACTTGGTTCCTCTCAGGCCTGTACAAGCTTCCTGCGGATCCCAGAGTCAATGCAAATAATAGTTGAGGAACAGCCCAGAACTTGTTCTTTGCCATTATTGCTGCAGTTGGTATTTCTTTGCACCTTTGACTGAGAGAGTATCAGGACTCAAGAATTTGGTGCCTCTGATCTGACATTGCCAAAATTTGGTAACGTCCTCACCTTGGCGAAAAAGTCTTTTCGATATACGTGAGTATCAAAAAGTGATAAAGGAGACAGGGAATTTTGGGAGCAAGTCAACTTCCTGGGTAACTGAGTTTGGCACTATCTACGTTTAATTATTTTAAATTCATAATTAGTTATGTTAGGAAGATAAAGTCTATTATCGAGTATACCTGTTGTTGTAAATACATGTAAATTTTATTTTACATGAAACTTTAAATCTGAATTTAAACCTAGATAATGGTTATTCTAAGTCTAAATGAAGTACTTAGGCTGTGTTCCCCATGGTGGATAGGAGCCATTCACATCTACCCTAAACTGTTGCTATCAGAATCCTGGCAAAATATTCTTCATATATGTAGAAGATAGAAACTTCTGCTGGTACAATTCCTCAGATACCCTGCTGAATGTTGTTCTGCAGATCTCACAGAAGTCAAGGAAGTTTGCCTGGATGGCAATGGGTGAGTACTTCTGTCAGGCAGTAGCTGCATGCACGATCTGTGCATTTACAGGTGAGATGAAACTGGGACGCACGCCATAGGAAATTTCTGGGTTGAGAGAGAGGAATTCTGCCAGAAAAACACTGATGCGTAGTGGTGACGGTTGGCATTGAACAGTGGCTTTAGAAGAAGAGTAGCAATTTGCCTGTGAAGACAGTGGAAAACAGCAAAATAGAGTCTTACTACTTTGTCATTCTCTTTCACTCCCAGGAAAGTAAAGCAGTTCAGATACGGCAGGTTACCAGTTCCCTCCTCCCTTCTGCTCTCCGATCTTTTTTCATAATACCTTTGAGACTAAAAGAAGTTTGAAAAAATTAAAGCAAGGTGAGGATGGAAAGGGATGCTGCATAGTGGTATTTGGAACATTGTGCTTTGCCTCATTACTGGTAGTACAGTAGAGCTCAGGAACAGTGTGGCGCTTCATTAGCTCTGGGAATACCGATACTGGACTGTGGGGGGCTTTGTGGTTAGCTTATTTTCAAAAGATATTTCTCTAGGTCTACAGATATTAAGCACCCTCAAATTTAAGCAGCTGGTATTGTGAAAAGTTTGGCAACATCATCTGAATTGTATATGAAGCATTGCCTCTGGTTAACAGCGGTAAAATGTTAATTTAGTCTTTGATAGAACATATTAGCATGATAACTCACAAAACAGTTTTGGTATGCTAATTCTGAAATAAAAAATGTGTTCTGATTAATGCCTGAATCAATATGAAAACTACCGGATGCCTGAAATGACAAAGCTGATCAAAGCTGCCAAAGTTGTGTGGCAAATATATTAACAGCAATAGAGGATTAATTTTTTTTTTCCCTGTCAGAAACAGTGTGAAATTTAATTATAAGTGGAATTCATTTAAACACGTAAATCTGCAGGATTAAACCTGTGTGTTTTGTCATTACCTTAATTCACATATTATTGGGTTTTGCTGGCATAGATTTTGTAGCTAATATTTCTAATGAGTTGTCACAAGTGTTAAGCTCCTCTGAACTGACATTAAGGATTTCCTTAAGAATTTGCTAGCCATAACTTCAAGAAATACTGCTTTATGTTGTTGTTTGATAAATTAAATTACCAGTGCCAAACAGTATTGCCCCTTTACAGTATGGATGATTCAGTGGACTTGCAAGATGCAAAAATGTGTTGGCTGGAGTGTGCAAAGACCCCCATACAGCAATGTGTCAGGCATCCCATTCTGGCATGTTCCCTGGTTTGTTTACAGTACTTTTTTCTTCTTGTTACTCTATATTAAGTACCAGAATCATGCCTGATGGTTAACAGAACGCTCACGGAAAATCAATCTCTACCTTGAATAGCTTGGTGTCTGATAGCAGCAATTAGAGGAACAACAGAGAGGCACAGTAGAAAGACTGAGGAACAGATGAAAACACTACAGGAAGATGGAATACTTTAACTTTAATTTCTTAATATTAGAGACCAATGTGAGTTTTTTTTCCCAATATTTCTAAGACTGCAGACTGCTTAAGGTTAAGCCTAGGGTGTGCAACATATTATACTGGCTTGTAGATAGATATGCACAGACATGGAGAGCTTAAGGCCTGGCGCTGAGAAAATTCTGCTTTAAAGCAGCACTTGAGAACATGCTTCTTTCGGCAATGTCTGTGGGTCTTGGCTAAATGACTACGGTTGTGCACGTGCTTTTCTAAATGGACTGTTGGGGTATTGCTTTAGGTAGCATAATGATGATTGTGACAATTCAAAAACCCTAGCACTCCATTCAGGCTTTCCAAAAATCTATGTCATGCTGCATCCTTACCATATTACGATCATTTCTTGTAATTTTCTGGGAAGAATGCTTGATAAATCTTATTAATGATGTGCTAACACATTTGCATGCAATTAATTCTATGCTGTATAATTACAGTATAGAATATAAAAGTATAACAGTATGAAGTCCTGTAATATAATTACACAGCAGCTTATTTAAGCCCCAAGTCAGTAGAAAATATTGCATTGATTTCAGTGATGAAGTGGGAAGTAAATGAGAATATTTCTGTATTCTCATGGTGCGGTGCTCTCCGGAGGGAGGATGATTTCAATTAATCTGCCAGGTCAGACCAGCAATTAAAACAGACATGTCTCCCCTCCCATCCTTTAAAGAAGGGGGTCTCTGGCTGAATGGGAATTTAGAAAGTTCATAAAAATGAAGCTGATCAGTACTGTGCAGCTTGGAATGTGCTGAGATTAGGCACTCCATGGGGAGATGGGTTTGAACATCCTTAGCTGGAAGTTGGTGCTGAGAGTGCCCAAACAGTGGTCTTGTGAGTGATCAGTCACTGATATTAAGTAGTAAAATTGCTCCACCATGAAACCTCTGTCTTCTTTAATTTTGTAGTTATGCCCAAAACTCAAATGTTTCAGAAAGATGTGAGGGTTTGGCCCACTCCTTTTCATTTTTTTTTTTTCTCCCCTGAAGGAGTTAGACAATTTCACTCAGCTAAAAAAGTCTTATACATACTGTAGCTCACCTTTCTCAGAAGCAGTAGCAGCAAGGATTCTGCAGTAGGGCAGTTCGAAGGTGTTACCCCTAGTCCTGAAGGAATTTCTGGGACTCCTGACGTTATTGCAAGAAGGAAAATTATCAACAGCTTTTGAGTACGCGAGTTCTGGTTTCCAAGCAAATGTTCTTGCTTTGCCTCTTGGGGGAACAAAAGCAGATTTGTCTCTCTAGTAAAAGGAAGGGCCGGTATCAGTGGCTTCCTTCTCTTTTCCCTATGGGGTAGGAGACAGATGAGGAAGACTCCTACCCTTTGAAAAAAACACTCCCTTGATTACTAGTGCTCTATGGTGCCAGAGGAAGGGAGAGGCAGACAGGTCTCGTACAGGGTATGACTTCTCTCTCCACTTCTTTATCTTACTCTTTCCTCATCTTACCTAGTGATTGTATGGATGGGGAAGATGAAGGACATGAGGAGGAAAATGAAGAAATGAAGAAGGAAGTGAAAAAATATGCAGAAAAGTGATCAGAAGTTGGGTTCTAGGAAGACAAAAAGAAACCATGAGAGAGAAGGGAGAAAAAAAATAGAGAATTGGAGAACGGAGCTGGAAAAGATGTACAAGTCTAGAGGGAGGGTGTTAAGGAAATGAAGGGAAAGCAAGACAGCAAAAGGAAAAAAGTACAAGGAGGAAAAGAAAAGAATCACTGTATCAAAAGTTGTTGCTTTCCTAGACTGGGGGAGGGACAAATAGTACTGTGGAGTAATATGGGGGAGAGAAGAAATAGGAAGAGAAGAACATAATAAAAGAAGGGAGAGCTTAAGTAGAAACTGCAAAACTGTTCCTTTTGTAGAACAGAATTATCAAGGGAGGCAAATAATTATATCCTTCAGTACTTTTAGTCACGCAATAAAAAACACTTCATTTTTCTTTTAAAGATATGACGGTCTTTTTTTTTTAATTCAAAAGTATCCCAAAGTGATAAACTAATATTGTAATTCTTCTTGGCATG
>RSEF01000003.1:69599934-69711695 GCA_003993805.1 Himantopus leucocephalus | reverse complement strand
CAACATCCCCAGTGGCCGATTTGGCCTAAACCATGACAAAATATCAAATAGAATGCACTGAATTATACTGTGGTCTCAGCCTTTTTCCAGCTTCAGTCAGAATGATTTTAGGACCAGAGGTCACCCGTTACATATTTTTGAATGGAAAAATACTTGATTTTGGTATCAAAGAAATACAAAGTGGCAACAGCCTTTGAAGAGATCACTCAGTCCATGTGCATACTTTGAGGCAGAATTGCACACACTTACGTGGCTCTTAACAGATGTTGACAAAATTGTTTGTAAATCTCTGGTGTGAAGCCTTTCTGAAAAACCTGTTCTGATGTTTAAACATTTTTATACTTAGACAGTTTCTCCTTATGTCTATCCTGGTTTTTAGATTAGAACCCCAACTTGTTTCCTAACCCCATGCATGTAGCTTCAGAGGTGGTTTTGGTTGGGGTTTTTTTGTTGTTGTTTTGTTTTTTGTTTTTTTTTTTTTAACTTTCCCACCTAGATCACATTTTCTAAGATCCTTACTCCTGCAATTTATTCTTTTCTCCAGTTTTTCTGGATATGATCTTTCATTAGAAGCTTTAGCATTGTTGAGTGAAAAGGTATAATTCCTTTCCTTTTGTTGTGTACACAAAACTCTAAGTCTTAAAATGACATTTGTCTTATTTTCAGTAACACACATTTTTGTGATGTGTGCATTCCACTGCAAGTGTCAGATTTTTTTTCTGCAGTGCAGCTTTCAAGATAGCTATTGCCTAACATAAATTTTTAAATAAAGTTTTTTCTTTCTTAAATGTAGTTCTTTGCTCTTATAATTATGGAATTTTATTGTACTTATAGTTTCTTCAATTTATCAAAAAAATTTGAATCCTTATCCCACTTCCAAAATCTGTTTTCTAGTTTGGTGTCATGCCCAATTTTAACCTATGTGCTTTTCTGTTCCATTGTTTATATAACTGTCGTAAATAATAATTGGATAATAAATACAAGATAGGTGAGACCACTGTGTTAGCTAAAATGCTCTTTCTTTGAGACTAAACTCAATAGCTATTCTTCAAGTATTGTTTTTTGTATCTAATTACAAATTTCCAGTAACTTTTCCAGTCTGCTTATGGGATTGCTACATCAACCTAGATCAAAAGCATTACTAAATTCAAAATAGATTCCATCTACTTTTTCCCTGTGTCTTCTAGGAAATTTGTCCTATTAAGAGGAAACAAGATTGTTTTGATTAAAACCTGGTTTTGTCTAACAAATGTTGGCTGTTCATTATTACTTGATCCTGTATTCTTGAGGTTCTTACAAACTGATTAATAATGTAGCTCCTAATATTCTTCCAGGCATCAATGTTACATGTTCTGTTGGGCCTATACCTCCTTTAATCTTTCTTCTCCCTACCCCTTCTCCTCCCCCCTAATGGTTACTAGTTGTTTCCCCTTTCTCAGTCCACTGAGTCCTCATGAGTCATACAAGGAAACTGCCTAAACTAGTTGCCTTAAGTGATTCTCATCAGAGAATGATAACTTTAAAGATCTAATTCATCTTAATATCATTAACTGGGTTTTTCCCTAATATGGCCTGTTTTCTTCATCCCTTGTTATTAATATTAACCATGCTAAATGGCTGATCTCAATTAACCTCTTAGTATAGAATAAAGCAACCAAACTGAAGCAAGAACACTTTGGCTTTCTCTGTCACCTGCAATAGCTCACCTTCTCCCTTTAAATAACAAGCTCTTCTTTCTCCCATCACATTATTACATCTAATGCATTTGAGAGTATTTCCTGATTGCCTTTTATGTTTTCTTTTTGCTCTATATCATTTTGTGCCATAGACTTCTGTGTTTAGCCCTCCATCATGTGCTATTCTTCTAAGCCGGTTTTTAGCAGTATGACCTTGTTTCCATTGTGTACAACTCCTTCTCCTCCCCACCCCGGCTTCCTGATCACTGAAGAGCTCTTGCTGGAGTTGGTCTCTTACTACATCCATCAGCTCTTCTCTGTAATGGGGTAGGTTGTCATTAGACTTTGCAGCCTCCTTATAATCAGTTTCTCTCCTGCCCTGTGGAAAAGGTACAAAATCTATTATTAAAACAAATGTGAGGAAAGACTTCATGCACTATGTCAGTAATTCCCAAAGCAGTATCAAAAAATTAAAATGATCATTCATTCATAGTTGTATATAAAAACATCTAGTAGAATATGATATGCTAGACACATAACAGTATAGATTCCATGAAATAAAGTGGTAACTTTACCATCAATAAACAGTGGTTGATATTAATTTGTATGAATGAAAGTAGCCCTGTTCATGTCTCAAGCCTTGCAATGTGCATACTTAATGTAATGAAAAGAGCTAAGAACTCAATAAAAGATGAAAGAGATGACACTTCTTTGCACCCCAAAAAGTCTCTGAACATCATCTTTTACAAAGATTGTGAGACAGGGCATTTACCCAGGTGATCCTGTGGGGCAATTAAATTTGCATTTTCCCATGAGAATCTTTGACATCTCAGCTGGTTGTGTCTGAACAAGCAGATCCCTCAGCCTTCACTGGTGAGCAAAGCCTGTTTTTTGAAGTTCATACGGAAGTATTGCAATCCAAGAGCAAATGGGTGTTGGAAAAAGAAGAAATTGAGGTTTTTCAATACAAATGCAATGCCAAAATATGGTGGAAAAGTTTATATTTCTGTGTTTAAAATAAAGCAAATAAATAGACAAAATAAGAAGTGCCTTAGGTCTTGATGGAAAGATACTCAGACTATAACTGAGCAGAACTCAAAGCTTGTCTACCATTTAAAGGAAGGTAAAGCAGATTCTACTTCCAGATCTGAAAAGAGATACTAAATCATATGTATGTTAATTTATAAATGCCAATATTGTCATACTTGATCAGGAAAATTGTTCCTATCATTGCCTGACACTCGAGACTGTCAAGAGAAAATGTGTGGAAAGATAAAGTGGCTGACGTTTGTTCAGTGCAAAGTAAAGAATCACATGAATTTGGTCTATTTTACTCTGTTTATACATTTTGCCACACAGCCTTTTCAACGAAAGTTTTCTGAGACATTAAGAAAGTATAGAGTGCTGAAAAATTGTTAAATGTGACATTTATATTTTGTGCTCATTTGTGCAGAGCTTGGCTGTCGTGTGAAGTATGTTGGAATGATAAACCTTACCTTATGACAACATCACCCTGTGTGCATCAGTTCTCAATTCTCTGTTCTCAGTAAGTAACTTTTAACTCATGCTGTTTGAATACAGATGACTTCCCATAATGGCACAGCACAATGTCTTCTGTGGGAGCAGCATTGTTGATACCAACGGTTATGCAGTAAAAATAACAAGATATACCTATCTGTGTAAGATGGATCATTTCCTTGAAAAGGAGGACACAGTCGTTAAAGTGGCTAAAGGATTCAAGACATAAGCAAGCATTAGTGGGTTTTGTTAGATTGCTTTGGTTTCCTGGCTTATTAGTTGCCAGTCAAGATTCAGAAGAGAGCAACAAATTACAGAAAATCCACTGTTATTTTTCAAATAATTTTTAAGAAAAAAATAAATCTCAGACTGTGTACTGGTCCAAAAATGTCTTGCCATACCTCAGCCCACAGTGAAACTGTCGCTCCTGGATAAATACAGGAATTAATGATTCTTATTCAAATGTTGAACAAGCCAAGAAAAAAGATGAATGAGCAAGACTTTTAGACAAAATAAAAAAGTTGCAGTCTGACCACAAGTCTGGTGAAAAATTTGGCTGTTCCTGAGTAGAACTGGATGCCATATCATATAGGACCACCAGAGGTTTTATTTTCTATACTGGAAAATTCTGATGGTTTTGCTGATTACTCAGTCTGAACTACTATGAACTCTCAGCTGTTTCAGAGACCCAGGGGCACTACTCCACACTCTGTAGCTGGCCAGTTGATGCCTTTGTGACCTAGCAATTCTCATTTTGTATTGCAGCAATCCCCTTCCCCCAGTTGCCTCATTTCCCTGGCTCAGTGGCTAGCCACTGCAATAACTGCGGCAGTTCTGCCAAAGCAGAAGAATCAAGACTTTGGTGTCTTTTTAGAACTGATAGAAGAATTATACCAACCCTTCAGCATCTGTGCTTGTAATCATTTCCAGCAGAGAGACTGGTAAGCACAGAGGAACAGACCATAGATGTTACAAGAGGGACTAGCAGAAATTAAAAGCTGCAAAAAAGGAAATTTGCAGGAAGAGAAGATTCTGCTTGACATGTGAAAACTTGACTGGTAGCTGTCACCCCACAATGCACTGCAGACGCAGTTCACAAAGAATCAGCTCTTCAACACTGATGTAGTGCAGGCTGGTATGGTGTAGTGTGTCTTCTGTGACAGAACTCCTCATGGTATGCCATAGCACACCAACCAAGGGTGCTTGTAACTTTGTCATGTCAGCTGCCATCTGTTTCTGATACTTCAGCCACTGACAAAATCTCTGAGAACAGGCATGTCTTTTTCACTTACTCCCTCTTTCCTGAATTGATTGAGTAACATTTTCAATGAGGAGGAAAAAAAACCCCAGAAAATACCTTTTTTTTCTTTTCTTCTTTTTGTTTGTTCATTATTATAAGTCAGTGTTACCAACAGTTATTCTCCCAGCAACCCTACAAAGGAAAATGTCTGGTAAAATGCTTAAAAAAATTCAACCAGAAAGGGGGCATGAATGTGACTGAAGAGGAGCTCTACTCAGATTAGTTCTTGGACTCTTACCCTACCCACCCAGCCTTTTATACTAAGTGTTGTTAGGATGCGTGATAAGAAGCTGGTCTCCACACACACAAAGGAGCATAGAGGAACAACAGCAGGTAGGGGAATCACAATAACCCAACCAGAGACAGGAGTTCCTGACCCGGTCCCCCAAGGCATCCCAGGAGGGTGTCAGCCCCACGGGCTGTAGTGATAGCTACCACTGCGGGTTCCTGGGAGAGGCTGTCCTGAGATCAGCTACAGACTGCGGGGGTCACTGCAAAGGGGTATGGGCTCATTATGGGATACCAGGGAAGAGCATTTGCACAAGACTTATTATAGGATGTTTATGGGAGGAACCAAAGGTTGAGAAGAGGAGTGGTCAGGGTCGTTTGGGTAGGAACAAGCATGGGAAAACAGAGGGATAAAGGGGATAAAAGGAACCAGTTCTGTAAATAGGTGGCTGGCCAGTGCCCTTGTCTGGTCCCCCAGGCTGCCTTGTCTTTTTACTAAATTCCTTTCTTAACTCTTTTCCTGAGTGAGGTGCTCTCTATCTGAGTATGTGTGTGTGTAATGGGGGTCCGAGTGCAGGCACTGGAGAGGGGGCCACAGGTCAGAGGAGCCAGTATGCCTGCAGCAGTGAAGGTGCCTGTGTTAGTATGTCATCACTAGCGAATGTCAAGCTGGTCAGTAGGATAGGTGGCTTGGGAGCCAGCTGTATGTGTGGTAGTGAGATGACTGGAGGAGCTGGGTACTGGGGGGACCAGGAGGTACAGGTCAACTGCTGGAGAGGCTGTGGAATCTGGAGGTCAGCTGAGACCCATTTGAGCATGTGTGTGCCTGCGCAAGAGGCACTTGGGGAGAGCAAGGATCCAGGGGAGCTACTGGATGGACTGCATGATTATGGGCAATCACTGCAGGGACCTACAGTGTGCGCAGGTCTGAGTATCAGCAACTGGGGTGAGACTGAGGTCTTGAGGACTGGGATCAGGGGTAGCTAATGGGTAGACTGGGTGTCTAAGTCAGCTACCAGAGTAATCTACATTGTATATACATTTTTAATGAGAAAGAATGGAGAATGTAGCAAATATGTGAGAAATTTCCTAAATACTTCAGGTTACAGGTAAGTGATTGATGGATAAATCAGAAAATGTTAGCAAGAAAAAACTGTTTTCACTGAAAGGAAAGAAGTGTCTAAAAGCTTTGATAACATAGAGAAAAACCCTTCAAATTTACATTTTAGGTCAACCTGAGGCAAAAATTTGTTATTAATATCATGGGTTATTTAACTACTTTATTCTTAAAGGTTAGTTTTGAAATGAAAATACTATGCTAAAAGGAAATGTCAGAAAGAATTTTTATATTTTCTTAGAAAAAATCTTAAATGAAAGGGCTTGAAATATCTGTTCTTTTAATTTTGAAATAATAAAAAAAATCTTATTTTTTCTTCAAGCAACACAAATGCTTGCATTTCATATTTTTGGAAGCAATATTGTTCCCATTGAAATGTTTTAGGTTTTTTTTTCTGTGAACTTGCAGTTATCTAAAAATTTACTACTACTCCTGGATGCATTCAAAATTGACAAGTCCCAAAGGTAATATCTTAAATCCCTGGGATTATGTTTTCATACAGAAGAAAATGGGACTCACTGGGCTTCCAAATCCCCAAAACACTTTTTACTGTGCAGGAGAAATGGACACAAGGTGGCGAAAAGAGAAATGGGAAGAAGTTGTGCTTCACTGCCACAGTTCAATAAGTGAAAGAAAGGCTTTAATTTTTGTTTTTATTTCAGATAAATTCATAATGTCTTGCCAGCCTTCAGTAGCTAAAAACACTAGAGACTAATATCTTGGTTGGTTCCACAACCAAAGAAATTCAGCCTAACATTTTCTGAGCAGTAGGAGTAGTTACCGTTACAATCGATTTTATTGCACTGTGGTAAATTTATCATACTTCTCATTGCTCACACAGTGATTTGTTGATCCCTGTCTGAAGAAAAGGCTGATGCTAGATGATGTGGGAGGAGTGCTTTGCTCTTATTTTTCTCTCTGCTGTTTCCTCTTTTCATGAATCCTATCCTCTTGAGAAACCAACTCACACCATGCCCTGAGGCTTGACTTATGCTGGAATCTGTGTCTAAGAAAATATCCTGGAGGAGGGTTATTTTTTGTTCTTAGAAGTCTTAGAAAATGTTCAGCTTTGCTGTGAAGTGGTACAAAAGACAGCTCGTCTTTGCAGAGGAAGGTAGTGTCTGGTTGGGCATTTAAAAGGCTGGATGGGGTTTCTCCATTCTTGCGTCCTGGAGCTGCTTCACCCTTTAGTGACACTGAGAAGATGGGAGAGGAAAAGTCATGATCCCCTTATAACGTGATGATATGACATTTGCCAAAAGAAAGACCTTATTCTATATAAGGAAATTATGCGTTTTAGTTAGGGTTTTCTCAAATGACCCAACTTAGGCCAATGAAATCTGCTGGGGTGTGTTCTTATTTCAGCATGATGGGAGGTTTTTGGTTTACTTGAAGTTTATTTGCTTTAAAAGCACACCTTTTGAATCATGCCTTTCACTTTTGTAGCCCAGGCCTTAGACAGCTAAAATAGTTCAACTTCCCAAGAAGTCGGATATATGGCGCGAAGGAGCTTGTCTTTCAGCTATTTATTCAGGTAGGAGCCAATTGTGCTCAGATTAGTCACTTTGAGAATCTTCCACCAACCATAAATATATTTTGTTTGTATAAAATGCCAGTGGGGAAAATGCTACTGGTCTCCTTCTTCTAAAAGTCTAATAAATACCGTCTTTTGTTCAGTACTTTCTTACTCAGAACAAGTTGAGGAATTGCTGTTGAACACCGCACAAATAGAACAAGTCAGCAGGGCGCTGAAAGTTCAATACTAGTTGGTTCAGAGGTGAGGGGCAAAGATCACGCTCCACCAACAGGAGCAGAACTCCTGTGGCAGCGCAATAGCCATTGTCCCATCATGGTGGAGGCAGGGCACACCACGGAGGCAGGTGCCGCTGGGTGGAAAGAAATGGTTGTGGTTTCAAGAATTGCATTAACATAACTGGACCAGGCTTTTACCCAGCTCTGCAGAAAGACCTTCCTCAGTCCTGTTATCATTCGCTGTGTTGAATACCACGAAAATCTGTTAGCTCAATTACTCAGATTAAAAATTCAGATCTTCTGCTTAATGTTTATGGTGTCATGATGATATATATGTATTTTTATTTTAACAGCTCTACTTAAAAATCTGTTATTTTCGGGTTTGGAGGGCTCTGCATGGCTTTCTTAGCAAAGTAGGGGGCGCACTTATGATAAAAAAGAGAAGCAGTGGAGTGGGTGATGCTTGACTGTTCTTCCCAAACACTGGGTGAAGAAAGTGAAACTTTTGAAATAACTAAAGAAATACTCCAAGTCAAATAAAAACTTAGAAATAACTGGCTATATCCAGATGCTGTAAAAACTGTAGAGGGAGGAAGTACTTGCACAGCAGTTTCTTTCTCTTGAATTTGGGTACAGAATTTTTCCACCACCCATGTAATTCCCAACTCACACCAAGCACTCTGTGACTCTGCCTATTATCCTGAAAAGTGAATAAAAGCAAGGACACACTGTATTTTTGATTTATTTCATTCCCACTAAGGTGAGTGTCAGCTACACTGAAATAATACACTTACAGAGCAAAAGGCAGTTTTGTCCTAGACCAGGGAAAAGCCTAGGCAAAAAGTGACTTCAGAAGGTCTCTTATAGAAAAGGGATTGCAAACCAGTTTAGATAGTGTCTAATTTATTCACAAAGAAAAACCTTTACTGTCTTTGGAAAGGACTGCACTAGCCACTTGGCAAGTTTGAAAACAAAAAAATAGAAAAAAAAAAAATAATTCAGACCTCATCTTGTGTAGATGTTTTTTGGGAGTTCAATCACACAGAATAAAGATGTTGGACTCTTCTTGCTGCCTCCCTCTCTGATCAGCTGTTTAGTGAGATGGACGCCTACACATTACAACATATACCAGGATCTGTAGTGTTTAAACACATTGACTGTGGGTTTCATAACAAAATAACCTGTCCTAAGCTCAACTCTGTTTACAAACAAACTTTGGCAGGATATCTATTGCACCTGATTTTTTTATCTTCATCCAGTACACCTGGTACCATTGCATTTTTTTTAATCAGCTTAGACAAACTAGAACGAGCCTCAGGACCCAGACAAAACTTGAACAAAGAGTCCCCACTCATACTATTAGGAGCAGAGGACAAGCCATGACTTTCCTAGAATCAGACCTCTCTTTTCATACTGAAGCATAACAAAAGGCACAGTTTAAAGCTATTTCTGGAATTATCCTCCTGTGGATTTCTCTCCTGCATTTCCCTCATATGTAAAGTGAGCCCAAGTTAAGTGATGCCACTTCTGCTGCAGCTCTGGAGAGCGCTACTAGTGTAATTTCCACTAACACAAGGTAGCTGCAGCGTCAGCCCGGGCAGGCAATTGAAGGAAAATTCTGTTCCACAACGGCAGTTGGTGACAGACCGTCCCTTTCTCCTCCTCCTCCTCCCGCCTACTTCTGTTGGGAACAAACTGTTCAGAAATTACTAGAACTGTTGTAAAAGTAGGTGTTGCAGTTTCAACACCAATCTACTACATTGTTATTTATTGTTTTGATTTAGTGAAAAAGAAGCCTATCCAAAAGTCCAAGAAAGCATGTGAAATAAAACACAAGTCCACACCAGTGCCATAATATAAAAGCCTTCCAAAAGTACTGAAAATGAGGTCTTGCCCATCATCCAACACAGCCCACTCATCCTGCTTTCCCAGAAAGACCCTGGTAGAAAAGGTAGCCTTTGTAGCCTGACCTAGAGGTCAACTAATTCAAGGTTTGTGGAAGGATGGGAAAAGCAAGTTCTGGAGTTCAGGACCTTTTGTCAGAACACTCTGTCTCAGCCCCTCTCAATTATATCAGGACTCTGTTAATACCTCAGGCACCTCAGACAACCTCCACTGCCATAATATTCACCTGAAAGAAAAAAAAAAAGAAGAAAAAAAGAGAAGCATCTGTGACAAAGGGAGCCTTCCAGCAAGCCTGGATTTAGTGCTTTTGGGTACAAGCAAAATACACTCTTTTCCCTATGGTTAATATTGTGTTAGCACCCTGCTATTGTTTTTATTAAAAGTTATGCCTATTAATTAAATATTGTTAACACAAAACCTTACTTTGTGCTTGGAAAATGGCTGGATACCCTAAAATAGAGGGTTTTTTTTATTCTTTATATTATGGTAACACCTAGAGGCCAGAGCTCTATTGTGCAAGGCACTGTACAAATATACACAAGGGGCTGGCTCTTGCTTTGAGGAATATATTGTAAATGCAAGATGTCAGCAGCAAATGGGTAATGCAGCAAAGTGCAGTACAAGAACAAGCAAGATGTTGGTGGTCAGTATGAAAAAAAGTGACTGCAGTGGTTCATCTGTTGAACTGTAGTTGGGTTTTGTGAAGCACTGTGTCAGAGAAGACTTCCAAGGACTGATTTGGAAGAAGCCATTGGATCATAGACAGCCTCTGGGAGAAATTACATTGAGGATATGCCTTGTTGCATGCATACACTAACATCACTCACCAGCTTCACTGTCCAAATGTTTTGGTATGATTTTCACTATGTGTTCAGTGGGGACTAATACATTATAAGGAAAAAAATTGCATGATGATGATAGTCCCTTGTAGAATCAGTCAACATGGGATTTACATGTCCTGTAGACCATGGACATGGAGTTTTCAGGTTTTTCACTCCTTTTGAGTGTCCCTGCCCATGGCAGGGGGGTTGGAACTAGATGATCTTTAAGGTCCCTTCCAACCAAAACCATTCTATGATTCTATGACTCTATCTTACCTAATATGTCTGAAGAAAAGATATTGGTAGCGTTGAATAGTCCTAGAACTGCACTGCCCCTTTCCTCTGCCTCAGTCTACTGAGTTGGTGACAGAATAAGTCAAGAACTATTATGGTTTCAAAAGAAACAGTAAACCCATGGAGAACATTACTACTGGTGTCTGTTTAAATTTCACAGAAAATATCGTCCTACTCTCAGCTGGAGAATGTTATCAAATCTGACAGTGACTTAAGACACGGGGTCAGGTTTGGGGGCTGAGTGTTAGCATTGGCTTTTGTTCAAGTACTGAGTCTATTGTAAAGGCAGTTTATTAGTGTCAGAGGATATCTTTTTCTATTTTTGTAAAACAGCTGTGAGAGCCTCCTTGGAAGTGGGTGACATTTGGCTGGTGAGTTAGCTGTGAAAAAGTTGCAAGTTTTGTGATATTTATCACATGCCAACATTTTGCTCTGGCAGCAAGTCTTCTGTGGAGCATTATTCTTCTTGTTATCAATGGCACTGGACAGCTTTCTAACGCCTTCCCTGAATGTTTTCCAAAACTATCTGGTTGGCTGGGAAATACTCAGTGATACATAAAACTCACATGTGCCAGCTGCTGACCCATCTGTGGTGCCTGGCACATGTTATTCTCCTTACATGGACAGGCATGAGGTGGAAACTGCAGCCCACAGTTTGGCAGGACAGTCAGCGCCACACGATGAAGAGCTCTGTGATGGCACCAGCTTGTCATGTATCTCCTATAAGTCCCACCTCACTTTCCTTGTTACAATGGAGTGTTAAAAGAGCAGAAGGGTTAAGAACTCAATTTTATGACATAAAGACAAAGTCACACACGCAAAATAGGTGCCAGAGAGCTTTGCACTGTGTGTTCAACGCCTCTGTACTCCAGTAGTGCTGTCTAATTTCAGTCATCTCTTTTCAGTCATCTCTTTTCACTCATCTCTTATCTCCCCTGAATTACATTTTTCTATTCTATATTTTTACATTTCCACTACACACGGTTGGGGGAATCTTCCTCCTATATCCTCACAAATTGTTTTCCATAGTGAAGTTACTATGAAACATGCAATCCAAAATCTTGAGAGATCAGCTGGTTCTTGGTAGCCATGAGCAGAGGTATCTTTCTAGCCTCAGTACTTCATACTTAGGCTATTTCTAGCAGCACGTTTTTCTGAATGTTTATTTTTAAACATTTCTTCTATGTGTAAAGTGGGAAGAAACTGTCAGATGAAGAGCCAATACTTAACGCAATTAGCGTTAATTTGACAAGTGGAAGACTATCGATAACACAAGTTACATTTTTACCACAGATAATTGAAGGTTACTGACTGAACAAGTGTTTCTGGAATCAAAGCTGGTGAGGGCTGGAGAAGACCAATACAATACTGCAGACTGAGATTCATGCAGCAAAACAGTGGTGCGCACTGAAGGCAGCTGGAGATATGATAATCTTCAATGACGTTTTGCTGCTGGTGGAAAGTTAAAATTTTCTTCTGCCGTCGGCTTTCCTGTGAATATAAATAAATGTCAGCAGACATTTGACAACAAAGGCTCTGTGGCTGGTTGTTGTTTTTCCCACTTTCCTGCTATTTCATAGCCTTCATTTCCCCTCCGGCGCTACTGGGCAGAGGCGACAATTTACTGAGGAGCGCAGCAGGGATACCCCACAGCCCCAGCTGAAAGTGCCAGCCTCCTTTGCCCTGACGCTTTTCTATACTTACTCCGGATGTGAGTTCATGGTGCTTGCAGATTAACAACCAGGCTACCTCCAAGCCTGAATACTGTTCTTCAGGTAGATTTATCGATGCAAGTAGGTGCCTTTTCATATTTTATTGCATGGTGCAAAGCCTCTATGTTTAGACTGGCAAAATTGCATCGCAGACACTGTAGACCTAACAATGCTGCTTTTTGATTTCTTGTCCTGGGCCCTCTTCAATCTCATGCACGGCAAAACAGATTTCATTGCCCAAATCTCACTTGCTTTCAAGCATTAGTTTGTATATCTTGATTTGTGTTCATTTAGGACACAGAGGCAGTTCCTTCAAAAGCTGTAAAATGGCTTTTACTGGCAGGGACTGGGAATAAAATTTTTCCTTTGAAGACAACAGGCTTGATTCCTTCTTCCTCCTGCTTAGCAAAATCGACACAGGATATTACTGTGACAGCACTGGGGAAGCAGTGGGGAATCAGGCTCAGTAAATGTCATCTCATGGTGCTTTTTGTTCTCCCAGACTTGAGAAGCAAAGGACCAGGGAGAGAAAAGAGTGACCTGGCTCTTTTGTAAGTAGGGCAGCATAACATATCACCAAGCTTTTACCGAAATGTCCAAGAGAGGCAATTTAATCAAATGTGGGCAAAAAAGCCATATATAATTTTTCAATTATTGCTTCACAACCCAGTATCTGAGTACATAAAATGTGCACAAATGAATTGGATTGAGCCGCTTTTGTATTGCTTCAGTGGTGGTTTAAGTATGCATCCTCATCTCACAGTCTCATTCAGTGCACATTTCTGCAGTGATTTGTACAGAAGCTCACCTGTCTAATGTTGGCGTCTTCCTAATATTGCTGAGAGTCCTGTTCAAATCTTGAATGCAATGGGAACAATGTATTATTTGCACTGGCTGATAACTTACATACCAAGTATGCTTTTATAGCATCCAAGTGAAACCATTTTCAGTGACTACACAAAACCAAGTGGTAAATTATCCTAAATGGATATAACCATTTTTTTTCATTAAGCATCTGTTTCATAATTCTTATTCTTTACTTTGCTCTTGTAACCTACAAAGCTTGTCTCAGTAAAAGGTAACGTCTGCAGTCACCAGTCTGTAACCATTTCATTAAGTGATAATTCACGTAGTTTTACCAATAGTCTGTGAAATTTTGTTTTGTTTTCTGTTTAGCAAACATCTGACAGAAGCCATTTCCTGGTACGCAGAGATCTAAGCCAGTGCTCCTCCCAAACACAGCTATTCAATATTTAAAACATATTTTTCTGTTGTTAAATCAAAACTGTTTTGTTTTGGACTTGTTCAGAAATATGGAGCATTGTGTAAATTTGACAGTCCCAGGAAAAACACTTGGGTTGTTCATTGGCAAAAATGCAATAGTTTTCATCCCTGCGGTGAAATATAAACCCCGGCGGTCAGGACACTGATGGAACACATGGACTCCTCGTTCCCCAAGGAGAGGGGACACAGAGACACAGCAAGATCCTCTGTGCCAGGCCCTCTGAGGTTTAGCTGCTTGGTGAGACTTCAGATTGTGGCTTAATATTTGTCTTGACACAACAAGTAAATAAATACCTTGGCACAAAGCCTAGAGCCTGTCAGCACTGCCCCTGCTGCAACCTCCTGTTCAAAATACAGAGCTCTATTTATCATCTTTCACATAAAGCCTGTTCAGAGGAAATCACCTAGGATATGTTTAATTTCCTTCTTTGGCTTCTCAGTGATGTCACCTAGATAAACCTCGTATCCAGAGACCCTTGCTGAGACCATTAGGCCAAAGTAGCTGTGAGGGCTGTTACTCGTCAAAGTAATTTAATTTATAATGGTGTGTTTCATAGTTGGTCTGTGCAAAGTCAGCTTAAGCAAAGCGCTGCTATTCATGTTATTTCTCCTAAATGCTAAAGTGTGGAATAGGTACAGCAGCTGTTTAATGAAACATTTCACAATCAAGGATTTTCACACTTGATAGGAGCCCCTGTGCCGACCCTTTTTATCTTTTCAGTGCTGTATATATTCCTAAGCATTCTTGCTGAAAAGAGGTAAAACACTATCAAAAATGTACTGGGAGTAGGAAAGTAGTTTGTATTGTTATTTTCCCTCCAGCAATAATTATTGAGTTCAGGCATTATGGTGGTGGAACTGGGTACATTTTGGGTGAGGGGAGGAACATGAGAAAGAAGGACAGATGTGACAACAAGGAAATAGTGGATGATATACTGAAACCGAAGAAGAGAAAGAGAACTAAGAGTGATGTGCAAGCAAGGGTAGTCATGAGAGTTAGCAAATCAGGTGGGACATATGGATGGAGAAAAAATAGGATGAATAAACAATTGCATTTTGGGAATTACTTAAAGTCATGTCCTGGAAAAGCAATACATATGGTTGGAAATATATGGTCCTGGACGTCCTTGCCCCTAGCTGCTTGGATTTGGCTGCTTTCAGAGGAGGCTTTCAGGACAGAAATTTTGCATGGCCTCAAAATGTTGTAGATGACGAGGAGAGCAGGGCCATGGGGTGCACATCAGCAGCCGTTTGCTGCTCAGCCTAGACAGCGTATCTCTTTGGGGTGTGAAGCATCTATTGAGGGGTTTGACATGGAAAGAGAAAACAGATAATACATGAACAGGAAGGTGTCCTTGGACTGTCCTTCTGGCCTTAAAATCTTTGAGTCTGTGGATACCTCTCTTGGAAAAAAATAGTGCTATAATACCCCATTTCTACCGTTTTTGGAAAGCATTTAGTTTTTTAAAGGGACCGAATAAGGGTTTCTCTTCTTTTCTTCAAAATGTTAACCTTTCAAAATCAACAGGAAACACAACAGAACCCAGTATTTCAATCCTGTTTCACCTCTGATGGCTATTTATAATTGCTACTCAAATAGGAAATCTGCTTCTGACCTTTGATGCTGGAATATACTTGAAATTCATGCCTCACTGTGCTCTGTCAGCTCCTTTTCATGCATGCTTTTATATATAGGCTAATAAATATGAGTTTGGAAGCAAAAGCTCTGGCAGTGAAATCCAGCTTGTGATTTTTCTGTGAGGCACACTTGCAAAAAGCTTATCTAGAAACAGAAGGAGAACAATTTTTCACTTAGATCAGTTTAGAATATGACATCACTGTTTATGACTGGCATTAGCAAGTAATTTTAATGTCAGTGACGCATATGACAGGATCACTAAAGTTTAAGTAACCCAGAGAAGCACATTTTAAATAGTGCTCTTTGTTGAAAAATATTTTGCCTGAATCTGTGATATAAGATAACAGTTTATTTTAACATTATCCAGGCTACACTTTTGTTACTACGATACATTGCATTTCAGTCTGTGTAAGTCAAAAAAAACAATGGACTCTATATTCCAAACTGTGCAATGCTCATCTTTGTGCTATGAAATGAATTCAGCAATCTCAAGCTACGTGTTTTTGCTCTACATCCCCAAAATATTATACCAATCAAACAGACAGTATTTATACCGATGATGCTCAGAAAACATTGAGGAGTAACGGGATGCGTTGAATCCTTTCATCCTCACAGCCCAGGCTGGGGCTGAACCAAAATCAGCAACTATTCCTTAGAGTCTTAGACAGTCTAAAGTGGATAGGAACAGTAATTTCTGCCAAGGCATAACCTAAGCAGTAGTTGCTGGCAATATATCTCAACCTTATATCTTCTGTATACCATAGATAAAAACCTGCTGTATATCAATCACACTATAATATGCTAACTGAAATTATTAGGGCCGAAATAAATTCAGAAAAGAATGGAAATTAAAATAGGGTAATAAACTAGCTGTTGATTTGCGGCACAGTGTTATGCTCCTAGACTTTTAAGATACAGAGGAGAAAGTAATTTAATGATGAAAGTTGTATGTGAATAGACAAGGGTTTGAGAAGAGAATGTTCCGTCTCTTACCTGGCAGCTGCCAGTGTAATTGCTGCAGGAGTTTATCCATCATGACAAAAAGCAATATTTGAGCACTGACAACAACTCTAGAGCATTACGCACATAAGAACAAAAATATCCATGGTTCTGGTCTAAATGTAAAACTGCAGGAATAGAGATGATTTTATTTTCACATTTCTGTGGCTTCCTCATACCAGATTGAAATGAAAGTCAGTTTCATCTTTCAGGACCGAAACATGTTTTAAAAAATAGGCAGACTGTCCTTCCTATAAACTCTGATGTGCTTGTGTAAAAATGCTTCAGTGGAGCATAGCACCAAGCAGCTCTAACTTCACTGTTTTGCAAAGGACTTAATTTTTAAACATTTATGTATTTTTCCTGTCACAACTTGGAGTTAAAACAGCTGTAATAAAAACACCATTGAAATTAGTGTATTTTAGAAAAGTATGTAAGAGTCCACATATACGGTTTGGTGTAAGGATGATGGTGACTGAATTGTTCCTGCAACTTTAACATGCAAAGAACTCTGAGCACAGGAGTTAGAGAGAAACTTGTCAGCTGGAAATGGTTTCTGCTTGAATTAGTTCAGTATAAATTGTCAAACCCAGTATTTTTCACTCTGAAGTATTTAAGATTTACATTTTAGTTATTTAGCTTTGGAAAGGGAAACCTCAAAATAATTTTTTTTTTTCCTAAACATTTTCTTGTTTGCATCCAAATGACAGAGCTGTATTTCCATTGCATTCAGTGGGCTTTGGATTAAGCGCTGTTTTCTCTAGGGTGACAGCAGCTGGCTGGGGCTGGTTTGTGGCTTGTACTAAACGTTGCCTGGGTCTCAGTTCAGTTGCAGTCAGGCGAGGGTGCAGACACAGGAGCTGATGCAGACAGCAGAGCGGAGCACTTGGGGAACAGCAGTGACACCAAGAACTTGTGCTGAAGCCTGAACTCTTACCCCTGGAGACGGGTGTACAGGGGAAAGCTAAGGCAGAAATTATCTGGTAGTTTGGGAAAGACAGTATCTGTTTGTTGTATCTTGAGAGCAAACCCACAGTGCTGCTGGTTTTATCAGCCCAGACTCTGCTATATACCCTCTAATTTGCTTTCTGTGCCTCATGGAGGGGATGGTATGATTGAAGTGCCCTCAGCCTCCCCTAGATTTTATTCCACTGTGTATAAAGTACTGACACTCTCATGCAAAACCGGCTGAACTTGATATCATCGACCCCATAACTGGTAGCTAGGACATCTGTGAAAGAGCCACCAGCTCAGATTTGCTTATGGGTGATTGTGAGCAGGGAGTGTAAAAAGATCCCAAGACCCTGGAAGAGGTCCACAGTGATTTATTCCTGGGGTCATATGGGCAGGTCTTGCTTGATCTCACTTCTTGGAGCTATTTGATTTTGAATAAAATATTTAAAATATTAATCAGGTCAGAGAGTCCCTGGGAATTATGCTTCATCCTGGCAGGTAGAGTACTTGCTAGGGAGGTGGAATATCTGTGTGTAATGAATTTTTAATAATTTTACGTGAGGTTGAAGAGCCACAGTAAGAGAGTTTGAGAAGCCATCATCACTCTGCCCTAGAGTGCTAGCAGCCAGGTCGCTGGGACAGCTTTTCCCAGGCAGGTGGCAACTATATTGACCCTTGTCCTGGCTCCTGTGCATGACCTGCTGGTTAATTAGGTAAAACAGGCTGACAAATTTCTTCTCTTGTTATCCTAGGAGAATCAGCTGAAAGCATTTTACATCTGGTGAATTAAAAGCAGCCATTTCAGCTGACTTTTCTAGCATTTATTAAACCCTTTCATTAGCAAAAAAAAATGTAGCAAAGAATGAAGGAAAATGGATAGATGATTCTAAGCCACCCTTGTGGATTGATAAACCTGTATTCAGAATATTTTTCACTTGATCCATTATTTTTTACTGAAAGAGTAAAGCATGCATCTGTGATAACACTGACAAAGTCATATGTCTTATATTTTGGTACGCATTTTGAGATCTTGACAGAAAATACTTGCTCTTGAAGGGCAAGGATGTGTGGCTAAAGGTGAACAAGAGTTTATTAATTTTAAATTGTAATGTATTTTTGAGTGCTGTAGGACCATTTGATTACCTTTTATGACCCCTTATCCTTGATATCGTCTGGCTGAAAACGATTATACCACATACCATTTTTCATTCCTTTCTTGTGTCTTGTTTTATCCATCTTATTGCAAGATTAACTATCCTATTCTTGTTTGTCTTTTTCCAGTCTTTTACTGTCTGAAACATATAATTTCTCCTTTCCTTAATTCTTCATCTTCCTTCAGCAAGATCCTGTGACCTCGATCCTGGATTCTAAATGAGGAGGTATCACTGGTTTTGGACAGCATCCTATATTTTTAATCTTGTTTTTTAGCCTTTTCTGTGTACATCCTACCATCTTAGCTTTTGTGACAAGCATTGTATATTGAGCCAAGATTTTTACTGAGATGCAGGTAATTTAGGTGCCTCTGTTGTTTCCAAATAGTATTGTGTGATATACCATGAATACGTTTGTGTAGTTCTCTACAAGAAAAAATGTTTACAAAAAAAAGCAGTTGAGGGTGTAGAAAGAACTTTGTGTAAGGCCGCAATCATGCTTGAAATTTTTTTTTTGGCTAATTTACAAATAACAAGCCCATTGATGGCTGATGAGAAAATAACACAGAAAGGAAGGAATGTGGTTTCAGTTGGGATAGGGTTAACGTTTTTACTAGCAGCTGGTATAGTGCTATGTTTTGGATTTGGGATGAGAAATACTTTTGATAGCTCACCGGTGTCTTTATTTGTTGCTAGGCAGTCAAGGCTTTTCCTGCTCCTCAATCAGCCCTGCCAGTGGGTAGGCTGGGGGTGCACACGAAGCTGGGAGGGGATACAGCTGAGACAGCTGACCCCAACTGACCAAAGGGATATTCGTAGCATGTGACATCATGATCCGTATATAAAGCTGGGGGAAGAATAAGGAAGGGGAGGGAATGTTCAGAGTTATTGGTGTTTGTCTTCCCAAGTAACCATTAAGCCTGATGGAGCCCTGCTTTCCTGGAGGTGGCTGAACACCTGCCTGCCGATGGGAAGTAGTGAATGAATTTCTCGTTCTGCTTTGTCTGCGTGCATGGCTTTTGCTTTACCTATTAAACTGTCTTTATCTCAACCCATGAATTTTTCTTCACTTTTAGTCTTCTGATTCTCTCCCCCATCGCAACTTGGGTGAGTGAGCGAGTGGCTGCCGTGGTTTTAGTTGCCAGCTGGGGCTACACCACAACAGAACTGTAGTAGTAGACAGTGCACTTGTCTGTTTATAAGTACCAAAACATTTGCATAGGCTTGTTTTTATATTATGTCTGCCTCCTTAGCACTTCATATTTGCCAAGTCACTTGTCTTAAGATACTGCAAACTGGCAAGGTAGAGACAAACTTTTATAAAGTATTCATACTACAAACACAGTTCAAGGAGACCCCAGTCCTGATGTGGGTTTCAAAAGACAAGTGCAAGTGCAAGTAAGAGCACTGTGGTGGCCAAGGAGGGGCAGGATTTCTGTCATATAGCTCATGAAGTAATATTGAGATAAAACTGAACGAAAGCTATTTGAGCCTGACTGCTGATGCACTTTCTAACGGTGACATTTATCAGAGTGATACAGTCTCTAGAGGGAAGCAGTAGAAACTCCAGCAGTGAATCATTTAAAAATTAGTCTGTTAAAACACTTGAGAATGTAGTAAATCGAAGAGGTCTGTATTGGCAGAGGACAGCTGAAAAAAAAGGAACATGTTATTTCCAGCTCTCAGTTCCGTGAGTATGGGACAGCTACGATATGCTTGTCTTTCACTTATCCAGTACATCTAACCAAATTGGCTAATTGTGTAACACTTGAAAGAGTTATACTATATTAAATGCTTCCACTTATGAACTGCATATACAACATGAATTTTATGGCAACCCTTTTCTTCCCAGTGAAGGAATTTCTTCTTATAGCCTTTTCCGTCAAAACAAATAATTCAATCAGATCCAGGTGCCAAAATAAAATGTGGAAAGGTACTGTTCTTCAAAATGTTCAAAGCCAGCTGTACAAGGTGATATACTTCAATGTCTGTAAACTGTATGTTTCCAAAATCAAGTTTGGAACACACTATATAATGGAAACTAATCTTAACTTTATTTTCTAGCAATGGCATGTGAGCCACAATGAGACCAAAAAAACCCCTCAAATTAATTTTCACACACTGTGTTAAGTTCTGGAATATACCATTCCTTTATGTCAGAGCAGTATTTTAATTGTATTTTAATTGTATTTTAATTGTGGGTTTTTTTCAAATGAAATGGAAGGTATTGTAGGATTGGTACTGTAGGAAGATATTGTTTAGGGATTTTGTAAATAACTAAACACCTTTAATTACCGTAGAAAGAAATTCTCAACTGCTTGCAGCAACTGCCCTCCAAGGTGAGTAGAAAAAGAAGTGTTGTTTGGAGTCAGATGGATATAGAATTTGTGTTGTCACCAGTGAGGCATTATCAAAACACTCCAGCACAAGTATGATCCATTCTGACACCAATGTAAGGATAAGCTCTTTCCATCTGTACTATGAAAAGATGGTGGTAGGTTATAACACTACGGGTTTACCTGTAGCACAAACCCTGAAAGGTAAATAACAACGCTCCTCAACTTTGTTTAAAGAAACAGAACCATTACAAACATTGGTTCTGTTATTTCTTTCATTTTTCCTACCTTAGCTGTATAAGTCCGAGTTTTAAAGGCGTAGCTACTGTTGAGGACTAACCCCACGTCTCTCAAACCATGCATGCAGGTTGATGAAATCCTTGTTCTTTGAATCCAGCCAGGACTTTTTTCCAGGAGCCCACAGAGGGTGCTGCACTCCTGCCTCTGCAATGAGTATTCATTATATGGGATAGCAGGCCCCAAGACCTCCTTGGTGTAGACAAACTATGGACACGCACATTGCTCTAATTGTTCTTGTCCTTATATGCTGCCCTTAATCTTGCCTTTACCTTTAACTATCATTCATTTTGCCTTAAATAGCTTATTTTTACATTTTTCCAATGAGACAAATCTCCTGGTGGCTCTCCAGGCCACAGGATGCAACAGGGAAGGCACAAGTTTCACAGCAGGGTTGCAGAGAGGACAGATGTTTCTTGCAGGGCTGCTGAGGGTCAACTATTCCCCCATGGAGGCTGCAAAAGTGATGCCGGAGGCTTGACCACTACCTGGGCTGCTCGCCAGTCCACAAGGAGGAGAAAAGCTCTGTTGTTCTGAGGTTCATTGGTGAGATAGGAACCAAATGCCGGAGAGCTGGGCTTATAGCAGGGTGTCTTGATAATAAAAGAGCCACAGCAGTTGGGCTACATGGACAGACCTGCTTTTAGTTATGTTTTCTAGTTGTACCCTTGAGCTGTCACCTGTGTTCTGCAAAGGCCTTACAGTTTGCTGGGCTAGAATCCCTGCAGCAAGGCATCTTTGTGTGCGACCAATACACAAGCACGTAGGAATATAGTTTATACCTTCTGCTCATTTTCCTAGAGTATGTATTCCCCAAAATAAGGGGAAGACTGGTGTGCCACATTGTTTAATTAAAAAAAATAATAATTATGATCAATGCTTAGTGGGCCTGATGGTATAAGCATTCAAAACTCTCTCCACTGAAAACAGCTCCTGAGGAATCAGGTATGCTATAGGGCAATTGGTTAGTGAGATCTTTGGTATTATTTGTTCTTGGAAGAAAGAAATGGGGAAGAAAAACTTATGTACTGAAATAGCAAGAGCTTTGGAGCAAAAAATGATTTAGAAAACATAGCGGGTCTACTGGTAGTGCAGTTTTGTAGAATCTGAAAATTGAATATGTTGGGTAATTGTGCATACATCCTTCGTTCAGAGAGAACCAAGATTCCTGTAACAAATCTTCCTATTGCCACAATAGCAAGGAAGGGAACCCTAGATCATTTTGAGATATTTCTGCAGAAAAGCACATTAGACCTAATGACTGCACACTGGGTGATGGAAGGCACTTCACTTATCTGGGAAAAAATGCTTTTTAATGACTTCATTTATTCATTTTTAAAAAACAGTAAAGTTGTCATGTTATAATCTCCCAAAGATACTCCCGGGTGAGCTGTTGAAAGGTAATTTCAGCACACCTAGGGCTTCACACTGTAATATAACCTGTTGTGCCTTACAGCTTAATCACACTGTGGCATTTAGAAATCATTCATTGTGGCTGGCAAAAATGTCTTGCAATAACACCATTACTGCAACTTACATTTTTATAGCAATTTTTACTTCTTAGGCAAACACACTGAAGTACTCTACAAAACATTTTAAGTACATAGCAGGCGCTGAATCACTGAGCATTGTGAGTCCCTTATGAACTAGCAGTGTCCCTTATATAATCAAAATATATCACTTTTTCATAAGAAGTTATCGTTGTTATAAAACGTGCATATGTTTTTAACTTACATAAAACTTCCTTTTCCAAGAGATTATACTGAGTCATGGACTTAGACACCAAAGTTTAAAATAGGAGACAATGCCTTATATCCATTTGGAGATTAGGAGTCTAACACCAAACAATCACACATTTTAAAGAAAATCTTAACACAAGCTGTGGTAAAAAGTGCTTCTAGTGGCTGCTAATCTTAACTGGGGTTTACTAAACTCGGGAGTGTACAACACAGGCAATTCAGCATGTAATATTCTCAGTGCTCAAGGAACAGGCTGTCATCCACATTTGGGAAGAATTCAGCTATTGGTATGTCATGGTGGAATATTAAAATGAGCAGAGGGGTATGTCCGTTCACAAGTGAAAAGCATGTTTAATTTGCTAAGGTTTTGGCTGCCATTTGTAAATCTTTTAACGTTCTGGGTGCTGCAATTGAAGAGAGTTTTCTGCTGTGCGTGCACCTTTGCTGCAATTGCGTTAGGCTTATTTGCTGTGAGATGGCCCCGTCTAAACCAGCTGAGTCCTTCATTGATTCTTGGAGCTCATTTACCCACCTGGCCAAGAGAGTCCCCAGGGCATGCTGACCTTTAGCAAGCTTGTCCCAAGGTTTTGAGGCACAGCAAACTGTCCTCAGTAAAAACCAAAGGGATTTAATCTGACAGATTGAGGGAGTGAGTGAGTCAGGAAATATTTTTTCTTGTTACTTGCTGATTATATGTACTTTCTATAAGGTTTCTTTTTACTGTATGTGCAATAGGTATGATAGCTTTTTTATAAATGCAAAGAAATCCATTATGGAATTGGAACATTTTACACTTATAGATAGCAAATGGACTATGTGAGTGAGAGGAAATCAACCTGTTTGATATATTACACTCAACACCATGATATGATTATATATGTGGCATACTCTTGATGTACTGGAAAAAATACACTGAGTGTATTTTTCTCCCCTGAGTGAACTGAATCCGTTTATACCTTTGCTAACTGAGAACATGGCCATGAGAAGGAAAATAATGACATCTAGCACAGCTATTAATATATTTAAAACAGTGATCAGAATACTTCATGAAATATTGAAATATTGAAAGGTAAGAAATAATATGGTTATTCTGTTCTGGTTAACCTTATGCATAACAAAACCTAACAATACACTTCACATTTTGGATAGAAGGAAAAAAGATCTACTAAACTAGAACTCTGTTTCCAAGCGAACCTTAATGCTGGCCTAAAACTCACTGTGGCATGAGCCCTGTTACCAGAAACCCCCAGACTTGAACAATGTTGCTGGATATCCAGTGTTTGGGTCCTAAGAATAGAGAGATTGAACCCAAAATTGAGAATTCAAAGCCAGGTTCACATTTTCAGTCCTTAGGAATGGTGGGGAAATTAAGATGCTCAATTTTGTTTTAAAGGAGTAGTGGTTTTAGTAGAGCTGTGTAAATCTAAAAGAAGCAGTTGTTTCTAAACACTTCATTTCTTTGGGCTTTTATTTGCAAACTGGCAAGCCGTATTCGGAGCAATGCAGGATGCCAGCTTTCTCACAAAACAACCTACATGTAGGCAACACGCGCTGTATACGAAGAAGCTGAAAACTAGTTCTTCATGTGCCTGCCTTTAAAATTCACAGAATTGGTAGCTGTAAGTCTCAGAGGTCACCCAATGCACAGCGTGACTCAGAGCTGGCACCTTCCTCACTGCTATATTGCCTTGACAGGCTCTGAATTGAGTCAATTCTTCAATAAATTTTGCTTAGGGTATGTTTTAAAGTTAGGAAATATGAAGTATCCTTCAAAATGGAAACTTTCCAAATATAATCAGATCACGATAAGAGAAAACCAATGATCTGACAACCAAATGGAATTATATTATGGTAAACATGAGGAGGTTCTAGCAAGGACAGTGAAACAGATAAATAAATATTACTGATCAGCTCACCCAAGGCAGAGGTGTCTGTATTGGAATTTTATATGCGATTGCGTATACCTGGAGTGGTTTGCAGTCAAACTGATTTTAAAATAAACACTGTTGGCTCTTCACCTTAAGCAAAAGAAAAACTGTCCCAGACCTTGGGCTGATGCTATCCTTACAATCTTCAGCTACTCTTTTTCTATTCTTGTGCCATTGTATCTCTTTTGGGGTTTCTCTAAATTTGGGGTTAGTGTGTCTTGGGTGCCCAGATGGAGCCTCTGTACTTCAAAGGCTGGGGGTGGGCCAGGAAGGGGATATTAGTTTAATGCTTCAGACTGATTTTAATTTCATATCTCACCTAATTGCCATTAAAATTGCAAATTTACTGCACATTACTCTCTGTATGTAAAACAACATCCTCATTATTAGGGATATTAACATCAGATTTTTTAGAATTTTTACTATTTTAATAATTATTTATTAACAGTTATCAAGTATTTGGAGCATAAACTCCTCTTAGGCCTGAAAGCACTTCTAGAAGCTCAAATACTGATCATGAGATATGTGCAGACAGCACTGAAGTCCATGTGGGTCCATCAAAATACTTGGGTCTAATCTCTGCAATTGCCTCATCACACCTACAAGCACAAAGCTCAGTTACGGAGGGATCCTGATCTGGTTGTGCCTAATGCTGCTTTGCCAGAGATTAGGCAATGCTTTAGCAGCATGGATGCAGCCACTTTGCCCAGATGAAACAAAAACACCTTTACAGGGGGAGGAAAAGTCTGGCAATGTTTTAGGATGATGGCATACACAAGGGGCTGTACGGTGGCCTGGGGTTTAGGTCAAACATGTACCTAAAAGTCATCTCACTACATATGAATTTTTCAGGCTCTTAGAAGTTCAGAAATAACAGATGTTTGTTAATAAGGAGCAAACTAATGATTTTTAAACATTTTCGCAATTAACAAAAACAGGTTCAATGTAGCAATGAGAAAGAGGAAAGAGTGGAATAACTCTTTAATCATCATTTCATGAATGCTGTACTTTAAAACAACAAAAGGGAAAACTTAAATACTACAAAGCTAGACTTTCACATGAATTAAGACATAGAAGTGGGTTATATTTCACAATATAGTAACTTTGGCTAATTCCTACAAAGCTGTTTTGGCAGAAATTTTTGTGAATACTTTCGCAGCAAGTGAAACCAGCTGACTTTTCATAGGAAGGAAGCCCCAGGGGAGGTTCAGAATTTGCTGCATTGCTGCAATACATTCTCCAAAAGCCTTCTGGACACTGCTCAGCAGAAAAAGAGGAACAAGGATGGATCCAAAAGAGGTGCAGTTGCCTGAAGGACCATTTAAATACCTGTGAGCCAGAAAATCCTTGCATGCCTAATAGATGTTTAAATACTGAAGATGTCTCAGGTTTTTTTGTTTATTTGTTTGTTTTAATGGGAGGTTACCACGATGTATATAAGAAAAAATTCATCTGCTTGTATTCCTTCACAGTTGTGCCTCTAGCTCACAATTAAGACACCAAGCAAACTGTTCTTGTGCCTTTCCCTCCAAAGTGATCCAAACTTTGCACTGAGAGCAAGTACCACACCAGGATCCAAACCAAATGCAACAGTAACAGTTATTTTCCTAAAGGCTGGGTGAGAAGCGAGACAGCCAGGCCTGCTTACTTGATGTTTCTCTCCACATCACTCACCTTTCAGAAGAAAACAGTAAGTAGTTGGGCTACAGGTATTCTGCATGCAGAGGGTACCTGGAAAAGCCATTTCACTTTCCATAAGCTGTCTGAGATTCATTGTATTAGAAAGAGGAACCTTGACCCCCAAGTCTATATGGGACCCTGGTGATTTGCCCAAACATGAAACACATAACACATGGGGCCTGTCTCATTTTTGGGGGAGTCATAGTCACAATGAAAATTCACATAGTAGCAGTGAAGTCTAAATGGGTCTTTACACCACAAACATTTACTCATGTAAACCCATGGGATTACTCACGCGATTAAGCATCTGTCAGAACTGAGCTTTAAATATGTCACACATCCAACCTGATTGTGGGTGTGAGTATACCGCGATGCAAAAATATAAACACATAAATATGCCATCCTCCATGTAGCTGTCAGTGACTGATAGAATCACCTGCTTATTGAAAATGAATTCTTAATTAAAATATGAGATTCTTCTTAATGTTTTTTCTGAATGGTTGGAAACTAATTAGTGCTCTAATTAAGCAATTTCACCTGACAGTTATCTGAATATTAACTCATCAGTAGTGCAGTGAGGGATTTTACATACTCAGGGAAATCTGCTCAGATTCCTTCTAATCCCTTGAGTTTTGTGCCTATCAGTTTTATGTGGCCTCCCTGGGCTTTTGACTGGGGATTGCATAGACTTCGTTCTGCTTTATTTTTCAGGTGTACGTTAGTATAAGATCTCAATGGATTCTCTTTTTTTTAATGGGTGGTTTGCTTTTTGGTTTGTTTTTTTTTTTTTTTTTTTCTAGTTGTCATTTCATAAGTGAGGAGGGCATGAATCACCTGCAACAGCAAGGGACAGGATTTGATGAGTCAGATTGCTCTGCCTAGGTCTTCATTCCCAATTCACATTTTGCTTGGTGCTGCCCCTGCACATGAGCTTCTATGAACCTGCTCCTTCATTTTTATTGTGTGTGTTTTCTACATTAGCTGCACAGTAACAGCCTCACACAATTCTGCCTTCTAGCCATATTTGTTTCTTAGGATGTTGCTCAAGACAAACGTTCAGCATTACTCTGGCAGGTAAAGTTATACCCAGCTGGCTGTGCACTAGTGAGATAAACCACAGATCTGCACCACGGTGTCCTTTTAACATGAAAATATAGACATAAAAAAATTCTCTGTCTCCTGCTATAAAAAGAAAAATGAATACCTGTAGGCACTTGGGAATCTTTCTATTTACCTACAGATTACAGCTTTCCCCACAGCCATTTGGAACCACTAATCCTTTTAGGAGCTTTCTCTTCCCAGGGTGGTGGGAGATGGACTGGGTTGCCTTTCAACATGCTTTTTTGTTCTGTGCAAACCTTTACCTTTTAGAAACTGGTGGATCTGCCCCAGTTTTATTGAAAAGAAAAAGAAGAAGAGGACCTTAAGTCTGTTACCTCTAGCATGAGAAAAGATTCGTTATTTCCAGAGTGTGCCTCTGCACTGAACAAGATTTTGAACCTATATGAACTTAGTGTAGGAAACACTCCAGCTTTTCTAGTTACTTATGCGTACCATAAGATCAGTAGTTACTGACTACTCTACAGCTAACGGGACTTTTAAGCAAATTCCCCATTCACTGTTCCCAGGCTTACTGCTACCTGCAGGCAGCTTGAAGCAAAGCCATCCTAACAGATTAATTTGGGTTCAGTAGAGTTGTGCCTATCTCCAGTTATGCTGCAGGGAGTAATGAGGCCAGCATTTACATCTCCTGCCTGATGATAAGATATCTCTTTGGAGGCAGCTTAAATGGGAGCAGGTCTTTCCGGCAGTCCCCAATGGGTCTTGAACTCAAGCAGTAGGATCTGAAACAAAACACTTAAGTGTTTTGCTACCATGCTCTTGTGCTAATTAACTAAGTTGTGAGGCATCTGACAGTCAAGTTAGTTTAGGGTTTCCTGTAACCCAATAGATTCGTTAAGGTCCAGTCATTTAACACCAAAATAACTGCTGCTGAACTCTGTCTTTTTTTGAAGTGATCCTGTTCAACTAGAAGTAAAGAGTGAAAGAAGAATTTATGATGAAGCTTCAGGATAACAAGTTTCTGACAGAATCCTGTTCTGTTGCTGGATAGAAATCCCTCTTCTCAGGAATTTAATTTTTTTGGGAGGTTGGGGCTCTGCACTTTATGCATTAAAACATATACAGGATATCCAAGGCAGGCCAAAAGTCAGCCCAGCCCGGGAGCCTTGGAAGTTCACTTAAGTCCATGTGGTCTTCTTCCTTTCCCAAGGATCTTCACTTTCTTCAGATGAAGCTGATGATTTTTGTTCCTTACAGAGGAAGCAGTTCAACTTGAGGTACTTTGAGGAGGCAAGCAGAGCAATGGGATATCTCAACAGAGGTACTGAACACCACCCTGAAGGCATTTTAAAATCCTGTGCTTTGTTTTTCCTTAGGGTATACGTGCTGCATGTTTGAGCATAAAAGATGTAAGAACGCTAGACTGTAATTTCACCAGTAGTAAATGCAACTGGGAATGTATATAGTGCAAGGCAGAATACTAAAATACTGGTGGCTGTTAATTCATTTTTTTGCTTCTTTTCCCACTGTATAAAATTAAAATAATATATGTAGTTGAGTCAGAAGAGTGAAACACTCAAAATGAAAAGGGAAACTTCACTGTAAGCAGATTAGAAAGCAGGGGCACCTCTTGAAATATTTTATTTAAAATGCTCAGGAAGCTAGAAAGAGCTTTGGATCCTTTACTTCAGTTTCTGCTAGGAGAAGAGATTCCCAGTGAGAGTTCCTGTTCTGGTAGCACCATGAGGGCTGGCGTGGACCTTAGCTCCGGCCAGCTTGGACCACAATAATTATCCAATCTGACCTTTTACATAAAACAAGTTGGAATGAACTTCCATTTCTGAGATTTCTTGGACAAGCTCTCCTTTTCCACCTGGAAATGTCATCTGATTTTGAATGGGCTTCCTGACAATCTGGTTTTCCTAACAGATCAGAAACCTTTGCTGTAGCTACTGCACACCTGCTGCTCTTGGGTTTGATCTTAGCATGCTCATAAAGGCGAACAGCAGCTTATTCAGAAGCTAGCAAATTANTGGACAAGCTCTCCTTTTCCACCTGGAAATGTCATCTGATTTTGAATGGGCTTCCTGACAATCTGGTTTTCCTAACAGATCAGAAACCTTTGCTGTAGCTACTGCACACCTGCTGCTCTGGGGTTTGATCTTAGCATGCTCATAAAGGCGAACAGGAGCTTATTCAGAAGCTAGCAAATTGTGGTCAATCTTTCAAAGGCTAAGGCATTGTGACTTAGAGACTCCATCTGATGGTGAATGTGCTACTAAAAAAACATCTGGTCTGTGGTATTTACCACTATTTTAGACTTTTGGATGGTTACATCAATGGTAGGATTATAACACTCAAAACGTTGTTACTGAACCTTCTCCCCTACTTTTTCCTCCACTGCAAAGAAGCAAAAGGTGTAGCTGAGTAGCAGTAATATTATCATCTTCTTCCCAGCTGTCTAATGGTCTGAAGAGCTATTGTTACTAGTTTTAGTTCACAGCCATTGAAATGTAACCCTTAGCAACACAGAGAACATAAAGATGGTCTCCTTGAATGAAAGACCTAAAAGATGAGGGGAACATTTGATAACTAACAAGCACTAAACTCTTTCTTTTTATGAGATGGCAGTTTCTCATTTCCTGCTTCTTGTGGCCTCTTACAATAGTACTTGGTGCTTATACCATGCTTTTGATCTTCAAAGCACTGTATAAACATTAACTAATTAATCCTCCAAACACCTCATGAATTAGGTGAGAGAGCAATATTTCCATATACTTTGTGCTAGCGCTGTAGGGAAAATATTAGAAAGGACTTTAAAAGGAGCTCTTTGCTCATTTATATGTGTTAACCTTTGTGTTACATATGTCCTTTAAGGGCACACAGCAAAGCAGTAACATTTATCANTTTTTTTTTTTTTTTTTTTTTTTTTTTTTTACATTAGCTGGCTGAGAATTAAGTATATATTTCCCTCCTGCAACTTGAATCACTCTCTGACTCCATCTTGGGGTTTTATACTTCACTCATCCCTGAGGTAGAAGTTAGCATATGAAGGTAATATTAATCCTATTTTGGGCAGGGTCTTGTAGCTCCTACTTGGATGATTTAATTCCTCCTCTCCCATCCTTAGCTTTCCTGTGATATCTGTGTTTGTTCTATTCTTGTTATTCTTTTTTTCTCCTTCAAAACACAGGTCCTGATATAAAATTAGGTCCTAGACATTGTGACGCTTGGAATTGCAGTACTTAACTTTCGAGACTCTGGTACTAAGTTCATTTGTTCTGACATTATAATGTCTTGGGACCTACCTGTCTATCTGCGACTTTTATCTGTCTGCACCTTTAGTAGACAAATTTGAGCACACTTTTCTTTTATCTGCTGCTTGCTGGTGAAAGCGCAGTCGTCCGTTCCTCTTCAGGATGTGTCCGGAGGGGATAACAGCCTTGCAAGGCTGTGAGCAAGCTGTTGGGCAACTGTGACTGCCTGCAGCCACAGTACTTGATAGAAATTCATATTTCATCATTTACCCGAAGTCATTGCTGCTTCCAGGACCCCATATTAGGCTAAATCTTGTTGCTATGTTTGACTTGTCCTTACATTTCTGCATACGCTGAATTCTTCTTTCCTGAATTCCTGATGTCAAAGACCTCCTTGTTCCCTGTGTCGTGTTAGATGAGTGTCAGAAGGTGGCAACTGGTATTTCACTGTATCTGCCATACACCCTGTCCCTGCAAAATGATATGTATAATTGGGATCTTACCCTGTAATCTTTTTTACTCTTTAATTTACCAATCCATCAGATCAGGGTTTCTGAGATTAATGAAAATCTGGAAATTTTCTTTCCATGAAATAAATAAATAAATGCTACTGAAGACTGTTTAAATTAATGTTCACTAAATCTGTATATTGTTACTCTTACATTGGGTATACTGCACCTAACATTAAACCATCTTTGACATGCACAGTCACTCTGTCTTTCAGAAAAAAACATTTCACAGTGTATGTACATACTTACTTTGGGTTGGCTTTTCCTGCACCACCAGCACACACTCTCCTGCTTGTCCTGGTCTCTGTTTTAGCATATATAATGTGTCTTAGTAGCTTCCCAGTACTGCTGTTCAGTAGAGGCCAGAGTAAAATATCATTCTGTGTTTTCTGGATTGGATTGTTTTGGGTTTTTTTACATTCTTAAGCAAACTTTATATAATCTGTTAAACATACTGTTCTCTGTTGTCTTCAAACAGAATTCCTTTTGGATTTGAGAGATTCGCCTTGACTTGATAGTAGTGGTTATGAGCATGAGCTTCCAACCACCCTGTGCTAACAGACTAATTGTTTCCTCTGTCCTAAAATGCTACTCCATCTACAGTTTATCCAACAACTTCTTTTTTAATCAGACTTAATTGTGTTTTTATCATACGCTCTAGAGAATGTGCCTGCAGCTATTAATGTTCTCCTAAGCTTGTTTTCAACTTGCAAGCCATATATTTTTAACTGAAAGCATAAGATTGTGCTCTTAGGACAATTTACCAGTTTCCTTTGGTACTGCTGGCAAGCTGTTTTTGTTGTGTTTCAGATAGCCACAGTCACTCAAAGGAACAGATATGGCGGTTTTAATGTCAATCTACTGTTAGGTTGATTTGGTTCCTTCTGTCGCAAGCCGGTGGTCTTATTTTTTTTATCTTAATGCTGAAAGCAGATTGTGCAGCACTCTGCTTGGAGGACATCTGCTGTCTATAGGATTCTCACTTTTCTGTCCCATTTCCTCAGGACTGGGACCTCTTTAAAGTCGCCTTATTTAGTTCCCCAATCTTTTCTCCTCATAGCTACCTTAAATCACCATTTGTTCAACAAGGAATCTTCAAGGCACTGGCATAATTTCAAAGGAGGAAAATACCTTTTATAATGATATAGTTATACATTTTATCAACTATAAAAGAAAGTCTTAGATATTTTCTTGTACCATCCAGAGCATAATTTCAGAATTGCTAAAAATCCTATAGCAACACAATGACTTATATACCAAGACCCTGCTTGGGAGAACCGCTCTTTCACTTGCCTTCATGTGGGCTGTCAACTCAACTTTTGTGGGAGCACTGTCTATAGCTCTGTAAGGACCTCTTATGTGCTAACAGGGTTGTCATAATTCTTGCCTGTGTACCAACAGCACTCGGAAACTGTAAGAAATAATATGGCTCCTTTTATTCTACTGCATGTTTCCTATTTTCTAGGCACTGCTTAAGCAAGTGCTCTGTCAGAGAAAGTACCGCACTGCATGTTATTTTGTTCATCTTGGACACTGAGTTTTGTGGCCCTTCTGCAATAGGTTCTTGGGCTTTTTTTATGTACTTTTAGAGATTCACGTATGGTTGGAAGGTCAGAGTCTGCCCAGAAATGTGTGACTCGCATTGTACGGCAAAAGACAGGGAATAAAATCTTGATCTCTACATAGTCTTATTCTGAGTTATCTTAATCTAAATCCAATTGGGAACTGGGTTTTTAGAAGTTGTAAGGTGAAATTTTCAGCCTCAGATCAGTCTTAAAGTCCTCTGTTTTTTCACCTTCCCTTGGTCTCCTCTGATAAAAATGAGATGCATATGAAATATATTTATAGAATGGGGAGAAGTGCTACCTAAGTTTCTGTACAAGCTATTAGGCAAATCAGATGCTGTGGAAGCAGCCAACCATGAAAAATACTTGATGTCTTCCATTTACTGCTCCTCATTACATGCAGAGGAAAATGTCATTTGAGCTTTCTTCAAGTTTTTTTGACATTTCTAAAGAGGTTCAGCTACTCTGATGGAACTTTTAGCAGCTCGCTCCATTCTTTCATTCAGAGCATTTTAGTACATTTTCTTTTACTCTTTAACTATATGGGTAATCTCTCTGTTCTGTTGTTTGTCTCAGACCTTTTTAATTTATTGTTTCAGTTTCCACCGCCTTTGAATTATGAAACAAAAGCTGCTTAAAAGTGCAGTTTCCTTTCAGCATCACAGCAGTCAAGAGACCAGATTCAACAGACTCCCAAAGTGCAGCAGCTTAAAAAAACCTTAGTTTCTTGGCAAGGGATTGGTAAGTTGTCAGAAAAGTGGAAGGCTTGAAGGCTGTGGCAGTCAGTTGAAAGAGGGGAGAAAAGGGAACAAGCCTAAATGCAGAGGGAAATAAGGTCTCTTTTGTCTCTTCTGTCATCCATAAATCCAAACCTGCATTTTAAGGACATGGCAGCTTTTCCTAATCTTCCACTCCTTTTCAGTCATTCCTTTCACAAATAAAAGCTTTTTATGCAAACTCATTAAAAAAACCCCACAAACCCATCAATATATTATATATAATTCATGAAAAAAATACACAGGCATTTATTAGAAACATATTGTGCTTAAGAATTAACCACTCCAAAATAAAAAAGATAAAAATTGATATAATAAACAAATGTCAAGTGGCTCAAAGATATGTGATTTGTCATTAACGTAATGGAATTTTGCAAATATAAACAAGAAAGCCATTAAACTTTAGACGAAAAAAAATATTCTGAGGGGTATTAGTCATATCTGGAGAACAAGGTTTATTTTTTAAGAAACAAAATAATTGGGCTGCAGTATAAGATTTCTGTGAAAACTATCCACTTGGAAATGTGTGCCTTTCTCTGCTGTTTGTGGAAGTGCTGTGACAGGTTTGTCAGTCACTCAAGCAGTGGTGCTGCAAAAGCAGCACCGCACTTCTATTTCAAGTGAGGCTGTCGGAGTGCTGCTATAACAAACCAACCTCCATTTCTCCCTCAGTACAAACAGCAATCTTCAACATTTCAATCACATCAAACTTTTTGGGGGAAGAAAAGTTCAGGGCTATTGTATGCAAAACATAGACTTCTCTAGTTTCTCTTCTTTTATCATCCAACAAACACACTAAAAACCTTGGCAAGAAGAAAAAACTTCTTTAAAAAGTAATCTTTTCTAAGAATTTAAGAAATCATAACAACAAGAGAGAAGCATCAGTTCCGACTGATTGTTGGAAAGCTTTTAAAGACAATTAAAGAAATAACTATATGGGCTGAAGAGCTCGGGGATGTAGAAGATGCTGATCTGAAGGACTGTGTTTTTTAATGGACTTTTCTGGTAAGCTGTCAAGATACTTTCCCCCCATGAATTTTCAATCATTTCACTGACTCTCTCTCTCTCACTTGCTGTTTATTCTATTATGATGGTTACTAAAAATTGTTCTTGTTTCATCTAGATGAGTAATTCCCAAACTGCTCACCAAACACCGATAGCTACAACGCTGTAATAAGCAAGATCCATTTTCGAAAAAACAGTTTGGATTTCCAGACTTTTTCACATGTGGTATTTTGACCACAACTGCAAATGTTCCTGGGTTTATAATGGAGCAAACTTATATGAAAGAATTTCTATTTTACCAAGAGATAGAAATAGTGCTAGTTGTGTTAGGCAGTAACAAGAATGCCAACACCAAGAAGGGAGAGAGGGAAATCATTCACACTGCTGGCTACTATATTGAATATTTACAGATGTGAAGCTGGTAAAAGTTTCACACAGGCTGCATCTGGACTGAGCTGCTGCATCACGCAGTGCATCCTGGTTCCTTGTCCCTTGAGCACCAGGCTGGGGCCAAGGCACACTAGGATTCCTCCTTGTCACAGCTTTTCCTGCAGGGATGAAGGCATGGTGAAAGACAGTGGTTGTGCTAGGTAGGTCGTGGGGGAAAATTTGGATCCATAATCCATGTGCTCGGCTTCTGAAGACAGAATGTGCTGTGGGAGCAAGTTGTGAACATCAGAGTAACCTGAAAACTCCCTGCGTGATGTGATTTAGAGCGAGCTGTGACAGGGATTGGATCTGGTAGTTGGAGCAGGTGTTTTGGATGAGGGAAGGACTGAATCAAAAATAAGAAGCTGAGCAGGAAGAACGTAGTCTTGAAAAAATTAATGCCTTACTTTTGCTTTTCCCAGCAGCGTCTCTTCAAAAACAGCATTAACGGAGCTTGGCCAGCTGTGTTATACACAGTTTCTTTACTAAAACAGGATTCTTTTTCTTATCTTGCATATTGTTTTGCTATGTAGCATATGGTTTTAGGCTGTGGCAAATTTTATGTTAGCCATAATGAAACAATAATCAGACTCAGAGAAGGCAGAAAGAAGGAAAGATGTCTGGAACTTTCCTCTCCTCAGAACCGTATTCAGAAGTGAACAAATTATATAATTCTCCATTCACAGAGCTTAATTTTCTGGATGTGAAAGTCACACGCAGTGACTATTTTGGGGAGGAAATTTGAGGAAGAATTTATGTGCTTCCTGTGCCACTGGGCAGGGTGGGTTCATAAATGCCAGCAGACCATGGAGCTGGGAGCTGTGGCTTCCCCTTGGTGCTCCACAGGGTTTTCTTCAGCCCTCTGCCTATTTCCCCAGGCTTAAATCTCTGTCATCTGGCCCTGCTCAATCGCTCTATTTTCTCTTTTCTGATTTCTTCTTCCTACTCTCACTTTCTTTGCCTGCATTGTCTCAACCTGCATTCCTCAGATATATCATGCTCCTTTCTCAGCTCTTCTGATGCCCACCTCCCTTCCCTGTGGGTCCCAATCCTAATCTCTCTCTGAGCTTTTCATCAGTCTCAGATCAGATCACCTCCATGCTCCCTCCTTGGCTCTTTTAACAGTATCACTTCTTCTCTGGCCATTTCCCATGCTTTTGCATCCCAGCATGTCTCACACAGTTCTCCCTGTTATTTCTCCATTTTCTATTCATCTAATTGCTTAAGTTCTAGCAACAAGCTTCTCCATGTTTTTCAACCGTTTGTCCAAGCTAGCCAAATAACTTTCTGTGTCTTTACTAGCTCCCAGTCCCAGCCTCTTTCAACTTTTTTACTTGCTCAGTAAAGTCCTGTTTGCTCTTGATCTGTCTCAGCTCTGGTTCACCATTCCCTCCTAATGTCAGCCAAAACAGTTTGCAGGAATCGCAAAGGACCTAAGAATACAAAACACTGGGAAATTTGAATAGGGGATGGTATTAGCCTACATATAACACAGATTGCAATCTTATTAGAGTAACACCCTCGTCTTTGTTTTGCTGCATACCCATAAAGTGCCAAGGAAGCCATTAGAACCATTTCTTTTTATTTTATTATCTACCAATAGTATAAGTAACCGCCTATTATAACTTAGATCTCTCTGGCTTTGGAGAAAATTGAAGCAGCATCAAGTAATAGAAAAATGGTAATAGAAACAATAAGCCAGATGTTAAGATGGTGTAAATCAGTGTGACTGTACTGAGACTGTACAGCAATTCCAGTTTGTACTAGCTGAAGATCTGCTGTCTTTTGAATATATATTTGCTAGTGGGAGGAATGCTAATAGAAAAATTGTTAAACTGAGGCTAAATATCTGTCTTGTAATAACAGCAACTTGATCAATCTCTGTTCTGTCTTAAGCTTAATTTGTATGCAAAAATAGTAGGGTTACTTTTATTATCTAAGTAAACTTTCTAATGAAAAAACAACCGAAGATTTATAACACAAACATAAAATGTGGAGAGCTCAATTCACCTACACTGATTAGAAACTGAGGTTGTATCCCCTAATAAAAACTATAGATTTATTATTTTTCTATTTATATAACTTACATTAAATCTTAGGGGTTGTTGTCTTTTTCTTTTGTTTTGATTGTAATTATTCCTTTTTTGTTTGGTTGGTGGTTTTTTTTTCAGTGTAGCCTGAATTGATGTAGTACTAAGTCAAAGTCATTTCCTCCCCTCCTTCGGAGCCTCTAGCTTCTTGCCCTATTTGGATATTCTGATTTCATTTTTCCCTTCTCTCTCACAGAACTCTTTATTTCTCTTTATTTTTTATAGTCCTCAGGATTATTGAATAATGGTAGGTGATTAACCTGTATCCATTTATGGAAACTAGTTTCTTTAAACTAGTTTCAAAAGAACTAATTTCTTACTTTATTTATTCCTATTTAAGCCTCATCTGTGTAAAATTATTTTGTGGTGTTTATTACTACTTTACTTTTTCATTTCCAACTCCTGGTAGCAACTTTCTCAAGTGTAACATAGGAAGATAAGTTTCATTTTGGGACTAATTTAACTGGTTGATGTACGCCAGGGCTGGCTAATTTAACACCAGTGCTTTTGCACAATTGATAGACATAGCCCATATAGTCTGGCACAGGATAGGGCAGCCAGCTTTGTAGTTTTCATGTGTAATGACTTCTGTATATCTGCCTTACACAAAACAGAGCATGGACCAAGGAGTGTTATCTTGGAATCTCTGCACTAACATGAAGTTCAGCTTGGGTCTTCACAAGTGTTTGGTAGAGCTGGTAAGAATGAATCTGACAAAAGATTTCCTTTTGATTAAATGTAAAGCTTTCACAGAGACATTTGATTTCAAGTTTTCCACAAGAAAACTCTTCTCTTCCCATTCATTGATCACAGATATAAATATGAAAAAATAAAAAGTTACAGAACCTTGCTGGTTTTTCATCTTTACAGCTTTTTATAGACAAATTAAAATTTCTTCAGGTATCAATATCTTTCAAAACCAAAAAACTTCACAGTGAAACTTTGATTAAAAAAACCACAACAGATCAACTACCACTTTTCTCCACAATCACATCCAAATGTCAAACAATTTATCTGTCACACTGAGCCTGAGTCAGAAAGATGACTTCGGTGCTTTATAACTACTGATTGTGATGGCAAACCATGTCCTCAATTACAAAGATGTGAGATTTTTCTGTTATTAGCGTTTTCTTAGTGATTTCATCAAGGCTTTTTGCAGCCATCTGAACCCACCCAGCTGCTTTGGTGAGGGCTGGTAGAGGCACTGTACTTAAGATATAAACTATACTGTAATTAGACACTGAATGTCCATAACTAAAGTAATTTGTACTATTCTAGCTGTTGTTATGTCCCAGCTTGAAGGTCCTTAAATTATATATTTGGTTGGTTGATTTTTTGTTTGTTTATTTCAGTCCTAGTGGACCACAAAAAATTTCAATCCCCTTATGCAATAGTTAGACACTACAGAAAAAATGCACTTACAGAAAAGACAGTCCCAATCCTTCAATTGGACAAAAGGGGTGAGGAGGTATGCGGTATACAAATGAATGAAGTATTGAAACATTGTGAGTACACTGGCAGTTCTAACTTTTAGTTTTTGAGTGTTGTTTTAAAATCTGTGATAATTTTTTTATAACAATTCAGTGTTTTTTCCCATAGATCTTCACAACATTTGCGACACGTTATTCTCTTCTCCTTTCCAAATGACTGATTTGCCTTTACCTGTTCTTAAATGTAGAGAAAGAGAAGGCTGGAAAATTTACATCAAATGCCGAAAAGTTTAAGGAAGTTATGGTATGAGAAAATAAAGGTGGCACTGCAGACCAATATGAGACTACAGTGGTATTGCACAGCTGCTACCCACCAAATGTCTAATAGAGCATGAGCAGTGAAAAAACATAGATCACTTCTGGTTGTTTCTTGTTTCACAGAATACTGCAACAATACTGCTGCCAGGTTTCATTCCTGCTCTGTGACTTAAATGTCTTTGCACCTCTCTTGTTTTCCTTGGTGGCCACTGCCATTCCTACGATATACAGGAAAAAGTCACCAGAGGGTAAATCTAACATTTAAGTGTATTTCTTTGGCATATTTTCCACATACTGCGAGAGGCTGAATCCATGTTTGCAGAAGTAATGGCATCCCAGGAGAGAGGGAGCTCTGTTTTAACTGCTGCCTTGCAAGCACTCCTTGTTTCACGATTTACTGTAAGTATTAAGTACATGTTTGCACAAATTAGAGCTGATTTAAGTGCAACAAAGTAAAAAAAAAAACCAGAAAATTCAATGCAAACACCAGACTTTCTAGTGCATCAGACAACTGATGAAAAATTAAGCTATACACAAAATTAACCTTAAGGCATTCAGTATTCTTCTTTGACAGCAGTGTATGTTTTTCCTTTAAATATCTTTCTTGCTAAACTTGTACTTGTTTTCTAGTGCTTCCTCTGCCTGACAGGAGACTCTTAAAAAATTAATTCATTCACTGAATATAGTCTCCATACACAGTCACAGAAAGGATTTATACCTTTTTTTACAGCACACTGATGAGTAGGTCTATTGGCCAGGCAGTGTTGTAAGATGGAGCTGTTCTATGGATGTTTGTATTGCAACCGTTCAGCAGCCATGTCTATGTTTACGTTTCAAAGTGACATTGTAGGCACTTCATTATTTTTGCATTTTCTCTCCATTGTCTTTTCTCATGTTTTGGAGTCTTTTGAAACTGGTCTATACTGAATTGCAGCATCACGGAGGCTGGCTTAGAGGGGGTCCCATCCCAAAGAGACCAAATAACTTTCAGTTTGATTGGCCACTATTGGAGAAAACTGTTGGAAGTTGGAGAAAACTGTTTTAAACAGATGCATAATGGACAGGGAACCAGTCTATTGTCACTCTCTCTTCCTCTGGAAACTGGAAAGTATGTGAGGACTTAGCACCTTCATGAACGTTTGAACCAGTCATTAGAATCACTGGGGAAATGAGGACTTGCGATGTACTTTGCATCTACACAAAAGTATCCTAAGTTGCTTGATTTTTTTTTTATTCCTCTTCTCCTCATTGTGGTTTTACCCTAGCCAGCTACTAGAACCATGCAGCTGCTCGCTCACTCCCCTCCCCTTTCTCCCCCAAGAAGGGTGGGGAGAAGAGGGGGAAAAAAAGAGGGGAAAGGAAGAAAGAAACCTCATGGGTTCAGGTAAAGACAGTTTAGTAAAAACAGTAACAGAAAACAGAAAATAACAATAATAATAATGGCTTGGGTCACTCTCACCGCCCAGTGAATTGGCACCATCCGGAGCAGTGATCATGGATTCCCACCCCCTGCTATCCCCCATTTGTATAATGAGAATGATGTCTATGGTATGGAATATTTCATTGGCCATTCTATTATTCAGTCTATGCTTCTACGGGAAGCTGAAAAAAGTCATTGAACAGTGTAAACATCACTTAGCAACGACTAAAAAAAAAAAAGGTATTATTGACATTCCTTTCACAGCAATCACTAGAAAGAAAATTAACTCTTTCGCAGCTGAAACCAGGACACACATCTTTTTTCTTCGTCTCTCTGTCTATCGTGTTAAGACAAGCGTGCCAGAGGATAAATGATCTCTGGCCATGAGGTTAAGTGGCATATCTCTCTACACCAATTAGGGATATCTGCTCCCACAGCAGAGTTGCCATGTGTTCAAAGTGTAAGACTTGGACCTGAGCCCCTCTAGGTCTTTGTCTGATATGGGTTCGGATATTGTTTCTTGTATTTTGTTGTGTATTGTGCCTGTCCTTAGAAGATGGCCTTCTTTTCTCTCGGGTCTTTTTTTTTTTGACTCTCTGCCCCACCAGTTGTGTTTATAAACTCATAAGTGCTTCCCAGAATTAGCTTTCTCTGTCCAGTGAGGTGCTTCATCACATCCACCACAGTCAGCCGACCCTTCCCTTACCCTCCTACATGCTGTGCTCTTCCAAATTGCCTCTGTCTAGCTTGTCTTGTCAGTAAATGAGATTCAATGTGAGTAGAACACTCTTTGTTACAAGGTCAGCTTTTTATCAGTTCCTCCACTGCCAGCTTATTTAGCCAGAAGGTTTTGGGGTCTACAACACTCTCTGAATATCAGTGCTTCTCCCTCATTCTGTAGAAACATGTTTGTAACTTATGTGCTTCAAAAAATTTAGGTATATCCATCCACATGCAATGAGGGATATGGTGTTCCACCTCGTTCCTTGGTCCTTTTTGTTTAGCAGTGTAGACATATTCCCCGTGTCCGACATTAACTTTTACTTAAGTTTACATCATACCTAACACAATAGTATCTGATTGCTAGAGGCATCTCTATACTCTTAAAATATTATTAAATCATTATCATCCTTACTAATGGAGATTATAATTATAATAACAAATACTCCTCTCCTTGAAGAGCTTTCCTTGTGGTAGTCTGAAAAACTGTTTTCCTAATCTCAGCATTCCCTGATTTCCCTTAGCTTCGACAGACAAATTGTCGTTATGATTCTTTCCTGTATTCATGAATCTTTCTGTTATTTCTACAAATCATTCCTACTTCAAATGTGGACTTTGGACTCAAAAAATCCAATAAAAAATGTCAGGACCCAGAGAGGACAGAGAAAGGTATTTTTCTTGGTCATGGTGTGATAGAGTACGGATGTTGTTTCAAGATCTACTTTAAATATGCCTTGACTGTATGCACTAAAAATAATAATGTGAGATAGAATGAGGTATTTTAAGCTGATTTTGAAGTTGTAGAAAATATCTTCAAACCAAGGTTCTTATTCTCTCTTGCCACTCAGTAAAAATACAGGAATATCTTGTTGTCTAGCATAAAAAGTTTGCTATGTCTGAGTTCTGATTACTTGAAATAAAATGTCTGTCTGGTCCCAGTCCTGTATACATGCGATAGAGATCAGTAACATTTCCAAACAAATCAGATCCTTCCTGGAATCTGCAGTATGAAACAATAGCTGTTGTGTTTTTTTTTTCTCTGAAAAGAAACTATAAATTTTATAAGCATAGAGTGGAGTCTGCAGTGTAGTATTTAAGACCTTCAAGGCTTTGCTTGGAGGGCTTGGCAAGAAACTAGACTTGTAAGCTCCTTGGATGAAATAGCAGTAGTTTAAGAAGCATATATGCTTCACAGCTATATTCAGGGGAGCCCATAAGTTCTGGACTGAAAACTTTCCTGTTAAACTCACTGCTATTGAAGGGCTGCAGTTTTCATATTGACTGCTACAGGTTTCTCAATTACTCTTACAATGGGTCCTACTGCTCCACTGAGGCAACAGCTGGTTCACAGACATTTCAAGAGTTCTATAGACAAAATTTCTGGAGGACTCAAATTACATAAGAAAAATAACCTGTTAACATTTATGTCTGCTTCTTTTCTCCCTGAATTTCCCAGAAGATCTCTCTGGGTCACTGACACTTCTATGCAGTTGTAATCCTACTGCTGCATTTTTAAAACATATTAGAAAGTGTCTGTACTATTTTGTATAGATACATAAATAACGCCTACATATGGTTTTTCGTCTTCAAAAATTGAATACTTTTTGGGTCTTATTATTATTATCTCTGTGTAGTACTAAATGTCAAGTCAATGAGACTGTTTTCATGTCTGCAAGATCACTCCCAGGTCTGGTATTAAAGAGGTAGACTTGGCAATAAATATTCTGTTAATATTTTAGTAACAGTAATAATCTAGTAATTATAGCAATGTTTTAGTCTTTACCTGCATGTGTTTAGGACAAGTTGTTATTAAAGAGATTATATGTGAACAACACTCAGTTAAGGGTTAAAGTGCATGTGACTGCTACTTAAACTTGTGGAAGAGCACATATAGCTTCTGGTATCCATATAGAATAGACTTGAGAGATAACTTTAAAAACCTGGATAAATCCTGATAATTAAGGATTTGTGATATTTGTCAATGAGCTTCCAGCAGCTATCCTAAGCTCCCTTTGCATAGTGCCAGAATGGCCTTGGGCAAGGTGTGATTACTCCTTCAGCTGTCCTGCTCAGGTGCAAATGAGGTGCTGAGGACCACTGGGAAGAATTCCCAGAAGTAACTGGGAGATTGGCGACATCATCTCCTGCAGAAGTGTCCCCAGTCAGGGCTGGGCTTTAACTCTGTTTCCTGTGGCAGCATCCGGTGCTCCTTGGGTGTCTGGGAATTTGAAAAATGCCTTGCTCCCTGAAGAGCATGCAGTTTGCTAGGTCTATGTCACTTTAATCAGGAGGTAGACGTAGAGGTGGCATCACATCCCATCATGTGTTCAGCACAGGTGGCAGAACAATGCTGTGAGGTTACAGCAGGAGGAAGGGGCGAAGGGGGCTTATACAGCTGCTGCCAGCTGTTCTCATGTCGAAAAGGCCAGAGGCTGATGGCAGTGTCTTCATATCAGCTAGTACAAACCGTACACTATATCTATTGTGCTGGATTATGAAGGGGACTGAAGCAGTTAAAGGGAGAGTTAACATTGTTGTCAGATAACATCAGCATTGTATCACAAGACAAATTTTTTTCAAGAACTTAAAATCTGTAATTCACAAAAACTAGCCTTTGCATGAAGTGCCTTGAGAGAAGGGCTAACATTCTTGGAGCTGTGGTCTTGCCCAGGCATGCATTTACGAGGTGTGCATTTGCCAACAGTTACAGCCAGCAGGCGTCACAGGTTGCAAGTCTGCTTTTTCCCTGGGGGAAAAATGTACACAAAGGTGATATAGCTGTTTTAGAAGCATCTGAGTAAAGACTCTATAAACATATTCTTGAACTTAAATTTTGTGGCGTAGACAAGAAGGTGGGACGTGTAGGGTAGATAGGAGGTATAGGGTAAATATTTGAAGTACAGTAAACACTCATATCAGTGCATCACTGACTACTAATAAACATGCAGCACATATTGCAGTCCTGTAAGATCTTTTATGTCCCTTTAGAAAGACCAAGAAAAAGGTATGGTAAAAGTCATATGTAAATAAATTCATTCCCTGTCTCCTCATGGAATGTAACGAAGGTGTTGTTCCATCTTTGCAGAAGGTAAAACTGTGTTCCTTGCCCACTGTGGTAGGATAGACAGACGTAGGTAATGATTTCTGTGTATAGTACATATGGAGGATATAAAATTCTTTTTTTGGCGTCTTTTCCTCGGTATGGTTAAGGTTAACTACATTGCCATGTGGAAAGTATGCATTTTCAGTGGGAGAGGTAGTACTAAGAATCAAGCTTGTATTGAAAAAGCTGTTGGTTCAATAACATAAAAACAAGGAAAGTTTCAGCTTACAGAATACAAGCAGAAATATAGAAATAAAGTATAAAATTGGCAATCTTGTAAAATCTAAGTTCCAAAATGTCCTGACACAGAGATATTTATTGTTATGTTTGAGATTATGGGCTCAGTCTTACAATTTGCTATAGACCTTGTCCCAGTCCTTAAGTTTAAAGTTGTGAATATTTTCATTATTCACAAAACTAAATATAATAAAACTAAAATACTTTTTCACACCATGCCAGAATGTTAGCATTTCACCTAATGCTTTGAATAAGTTCCTCTGATTCAGCAAGAAACTACGATTAGTTGGGAACAGCCAGTTTTAAGGCACCCATCTCCACGTTCCCAGAACTGCCATTAAGAAGCTTCTTTTTCTTGTTCCCATGACTGGTGACAATACCAAGCTACTTATGAGAAAATATGCAGTATAGTGTATCCTTCCCCCTGCCTCCCCCCGGGTATATGAATTACAGCAGACTTCATAGGTGCTCTCCTCTGAAGCATTATGACTCATACATGGTGTTGTAACCATGACTCCCAACATCAGGTTCAAAAGCAGTAATTTAGAATTAGTGACTCTGTACAGCAGGCAGACCTACAAGTGTCTACATCCCAATTAGCAGGGGATGATCTTTGACTTGCTCATTTATTAAAGCCGTAGGACTGTAACAGGAAACCAGTGAAGAAAATGCAGGGTGTCTTGGTATATCTGTTTTAACTACCAAACTGTAATCTTGAGTTTCTCTCATCATTATTCCCATCTGACAAGGTGTTAATTTTCAGAGACCAGCTTGCATTCCCTCTTGCTGACTGAGTATAAATTGCTCCAGAGATTGCTTTTGATTTGCATTCTCCTATTAATGCTACCATTAGCCTTGATAGCTTTGTTGAGAAGGTTACAGAAAGTAATAAGTATATTCATCTGGGACCTTGTGCTTTCTTGTTTGGCTTATTTTGAACAGATTCACTGTTGAGAATTAACTGAAATACTGCCCGGCCTTTACTTGGAAAGCAACGTTTGCTCTCTTCCTGGAAAAGCTCAGTGTCCTCCTGTCATCTTTGCCCAACCACTAATTAACTCTTAGCATTTATAAGTTGTCCTCCCTCTGGTTTAGATATGAAAAAAAACAGTGCTTGAAAAAGATATAGTGCAAGTGTTGTATTATGTCAATTCATTAATTGTCTTTATGTCTGTCTTTGATTTGGCTAAGACAAAATTTGGGAGTGGAGAGTTAGAAACGGTGTATACCAAATATTGGAAAGAAGTAAGGTGGATGATCTCTCACTTTAGGATTATCATAATAATTACTGATATTATTTCTGTACAAATCAAGAGAAAGTTGTGGAAACTGTATTACAAACACTAGCTACAGATTCCTATAAGAAGCCACAAAGCAGAAATTAAATATTTTGGGTAAGTGATGGCTACAAGGAAATTAAGTAGATCTCTCAATAGTGTGGTTAGAGAAACTGTTTAAACAACTACAGAACAGGAACAAGAAGCAGTAAATGGTGGTGAACAGAGAAAGCTTTTTCTGCCTCCTGTGGCAATGTTGGCATGGGGAGGATGAAAGTGTGCATTGAAAAGGAATGAAGAAAGAGAATAGGTAGGAGAAAGGTGAGAAAACAATTCAGATACTGGGTTTTTTTCTGTCCATGGGAACTGCCCGCAGAGGCTGAGGAAACCGTGCCAGTAGGGACATACTGACCTGGGCAGAAAAGAGCAAAGGGAGGCAGGCTGTGTTGTTCAAGTCTTCCCAACACTCCCCATGAGTCAGGTGTTGCCATGTTAGAAGGAGCAGAGTACATGGTATAAAGTAGAGTTGCACATGGACAGAAAAGAAAAGAGAAAGAGAAAAAGACCCCCACAAAATAAATATAACAAAGGCATGTTTGCAATGTTACAGAAAGGCTGCAATTAATTCCTAGCTTAAGACAGGTGCTGGCAAGTCACTTCATTTTTCTGTGCTTTGAGTAAAATGGTCCTGCTTCAGCTGTCACCTATCTTGTTCATGAATGGAAATCATAACGGTTTGAGAAAGGACTTTCATCAGTGCGTAATGGGTTTTCTCTGTAGAAGACTCCTGATCTGTGGCCTTAGTCCACTCCAGAGTAGGGTGCATATGCTCTCTCTCTAAATATATACACACAGTACGTAGTCTATCACAAAGTAGTCTGTTGGCTATGAAGGGAGTGATAATAATAACAGATAAGGCTGACAATTATAATAATAGTCAATGATTTACAGATAGATCTCTAGGTTAGATATAATTGGTTCTGAAAGTGAATGAGAACTATATTTACCCAGTAAATACATGGGTTTTAATGCAGTTGCTGGAACAAGACATTTGCATCAGAGAAAATATGAGCATTTTAGGAGTTACACTAATGGTTTCTTCCCCAGCTCACAACACAGAGGGCATATTTAGCTGGGCAAGGCTGCACAGTTTCTGCCTTTGCTCTGCTGATTTTAGGAATGAGCATATTGGACTTAATTTTCCAACCTTGTCAGCCCAACTCTCACAAGCATTACATTCAATTAGGAAGAAAACCAAAACCAATTTAAAACAAATGACAAAAAGAAGAATCCACAATGAATAAAGTTGCTTGCTCACCACTGTAATGGCCATCCCACTTCCTCACCTGCTAGGATTATCTCAAGAGAATAATGGTAACTACTGGGTTTTTTCAGCTTATCTCAAGTCTCTACAGTGAGTCTCAGTTTTCTAAGTATGTATGTTTTAAAACAGCTTTCCTTGTAAATGCAAGTGATATAGGAATGGCCTCTTAATGGCTTATTTTTATGTCCAATATTAACTTAAGTGTGACTCATTTACTCAGCCTTCTGCTGCGTACGGCAGAGGAATCAAGTAGTTATTATTATTATAATATTGCCCCATGCACGTGCCAGGTTATTCAGTGTGTCTCACTTTGTGTTGACTCCCCCAGCATATGCGAGTTTTTTATGCCACATGTGTGCTGAGTTAATTGTGGATTTTTAGTTGCCCCTGATTTCACAAGTGCATCTCAGCACAAATATTATAATTTAGATTTGTTTTTATGACAACTATGCTCAGATGTCTATGAATCACCTCAGCATGTACTTCTTGAAAACTGTGTTGGAAATGAACTCACCCCGGGAGGATATTTGGGACAGATGTGTCCTACTAGCCAGTCAGGTCCCTTTTGAAGTTAGTTTAAAATAAATATCAAGCCTTTTCTTTTTAATGTTAAATTATTTAGCATCTGTCACTGCATTTGTACCTTTATCTTCTGCTGTGTAGTCAAAGTACTCTATTTATTATTTCCTGCCACAGCTGATCCCATATCCTCTCCTTCTATGTGCTATCAGTGCCTCACATCTTCTAGCAGGTGCTGAAATTTGTTCTGTAAATATTAACAGAAATGGCAGAAGAAATTTGAACATTCACTAGCAAATGTCCTCGGAAAACCAGCAGTTGAAAGAACCCAACAAAAAGCTCCTGCCAGAAACTATTTGATCATAAACCTCTCAAGCAGAAAATTGGCAATCACTGCAGAAACAATTCCTCAGGAAAGTATTCAACTTTCAAATAACCCTGAAACACAACTCAATATCATTTGATTTTCAGTGAGGGAGTCTAGCAGTCCATCCCTGCGCCAGAACCCAGTGTAAGGTAAAGACCTGCCTGCTGTTCCCACGGTCTCTGAAAATTACATCCTTCAGGTAGAAAGAATGCAAAAAGTCCTTTTTATTACAGGGATGATGATTCTTTACATGTGCTGACTCACACAGAAGTGAGGAAAACCCAGAAAGTCTTGCCGATTTCTGTAAAAGCCCTAAGGTTTTTGTAAATCCCTGGATGGATTTACAGTAAGCAAAATGTATAAAACAGACACCATTAATATCTGATAATTACAGGTTCTTCCTTGCATGCTCCCCAGGTGTGTGTGGGAGATGCTAAACACCAGAAGTGGCTATATGTGTGTGTGCACTGGATTTGAAGTACAAAATAGCTGTGGTGTTAGCTGGCACACACCCGCAGCGGAAGAAGAAAAGGGAAAATGGCTGGTTTGGCACCAGCCTCTTCCAATTGCACAGCAGAAGGCTTTGCAGAAGTCTATGGGTTGTTAATTATTGTTCCACTTCTCTCAGGTGCAGTATACAGGGAAGCAGAAATAGAGGTGGTTTCCTGCGCTCTGGTATGTCCTCATCCACAAACACAAAAGGGTCTATTCCAATATGAAGCTATAAAGACTACTTTCCACACAAATCCAAGAGTTTCAATGGGAAGCTCTGCAAACAAGGAGACTGAACTGTGAGCATACCATTAACATGGGAATCACATCTTGTTACTCAGTCGAGAAAAAATTTTACTGAGCTGAAAATGCAACAATCAGAAGTTTTTGGTTTGTGAACATAAGAAAAGAATGTAGGGAGATGGTATATTATCCAATAGGCTGAGATCTTATAAAGGGAAAATATCAATCATAAGACAGCATTAAATAGACTTAAATATAAGATTATTGTATGTGTAATCAAAGTGGTGTATAATTTTTACAAAATTCAGTGTATTCAGTTTTTGCTCTACCACCTCATCTCCTTCAACATTTATTTCTCTCTGTTCCCTTCATTAATATCTGTTTTTCAAAAAGTGTCTTTGGGGGATAATTTAGGTTCCATAATTGTAGACTGTGAGCGTTAATTTTATATATGCCTAAGTCATACGAGTGATTTGCTGTGAGACATTGTTTTGAAAAGGCTTAGTTTACATTCCGGAATGATCAAGATTAGCAGAGGCATGAATAAAAAATTTCATTTTCAGTCTATCACATTAGTTTTCCTGGCATTGGCTCCTGATTTTGACCAACAAGGAAAACTGGGAAGGGCTGAACCTTACTCAACCACACTGAGGAAGTTCATCTCCCAAATATGCAAATATTTATCTTCTGTAGAAGAAATGCAGTCAATCCATGGGTTGCCTCAAGTCCTGTCATCTGTGCAAATGGACCTCAGCAAAGCTGATTTTTCAGGGTACGTGTTGATATGTGCCTGAGCATTAGATGTCAGGGATTAAGCCCTCAAGGGCATGTGTGTGTATATATTTGTATGGAAGAGGAATGAAGTGTGACAACTGCTGATGACAAGGCTGAGGTAGTCTGTCACATGTATACTTTTCTGCCCCAGGTAATAACAGTAGCAGAAATGAAAAAAAAAATACGTAGGAGTAGGATGAAGTGTTTTAATTTTGCAGTGTATAATATACAGCTGAATGTAGTAATATGGGAAATTCCAAAGGGAATAAATATCTCTTGAATATCTGAAAACCAGACCATAGTAGAAAAGATTTAATAATTAGTATTTCACCTCTAATGCACATCAGCATAGAGAATTCCAGTAAACTTTCTAGCTTCCAGCTTCCTTAAGGACAGAGGCAAGATGCTGTGTATAAGTAGGTTTATACTTGGGTATAAGTGAAATGATACACTGATTATAGTATACAGTTTATAGACTGAAAAAGCAGTGGGAACTTTCAAATCTTTTAGTAATTTTTAAAATTACAGGGAAAGTAAATAGTATTTGTGTCTACTGGAATATAAGAAGGTGGGAGTTTATGAAATATTCTTGCCTAACCCAAGGTGTGCACTATTCATAGATTACTTGCCAGCAGAAATGCATTTTTATTTCACTCTTGGTGGCAAAACATTCTGCTATAGAATTTATAATACCTTTTATATTGATCATATAAGGTACGTTCTTAATCTTAACCATATTTAATAAAAAACAATGTATGACTGGGGAAACTGAGGCAGCAAGGCTAACTACCTCATTTTGAGGAAACATTTTATGTCTTCTCTAATTTAGCTGCCAATCTAATTTAATAATAATAAATATTTTACAGCTCAGTCAAGCATATTTCCAACTTCCCTCTCCTCAAATACTCTTATAATTTTTATGAGTTGTCTAGTGGCCATTGTGGTGTTATTTTAATTTCTTAGAATTCTTGTTACTGGTGTTCTGTTACTTTCCCAGTAAGTATTGTAAGGTGTGTGTGTGGGGGCACTCTGACGGCTGTTGGAGGCAAACTTTCCCTGATTCCTTACTTATCATGATCTTTTAAACCCATAAATGTCAAGNTTACTTTCCCAGTAAGTATTGTAAGGGGGGGGGGGGCACTCTGACAGCTGTTGGAGGCAAGCTTTCCCTGATTCTTTACTTATCATGATCTTTTAAACCCATAGATGTCAAGTAAACATTTATTTAAAAGAAAATGAAATTACAGCAGATTATGATGAAAATGGAGATTATTACTTAGGCACTGACAAATTAATTACAGTTCCAACATATAATTCCAACATTTTCTATTGCTGCAGGATGTAAATGCCTGAGACAGATATCTAAGACAGTTCAGATGAATTATGCTTGGGCAGTGCTTGTATTTTTCCCCCATTGATTATAACAGGAGCTAAAGGTGATTAGTTTAGATTCAGAGAAGTAATTTCTTGACATCTTGAGCTATGAAAGATGAATCCTGGCATCTGCTGGTGTTACCAGTGGTGACATTTTGTACTATTCCTTTTACTACCCCGCATAAAATCACTTTGCAGCAGACCTCCTTTTCTTCCATATTTTTATTAGATGGGTTGGCAGTGTGTGAATATTCATTTCTGCTACAACCAAGGAACTTTGCAGTCCTGAGAACAGTAATTATTAGCTGTGACTCCAAAGACAGCTTCCAAAAATCATCAACTATTATTTTGTCCAAAGCCTTATAAATCAGTTGTTTCCTAATTTCTCAACATTTCACAGAGGATTTTTTTTTTTTTAAGAGATAGGTCACTCCCTTCTGGATTAGTGCAGTACTCATGCCAGCACTGCATCATTTGGCAGCACCTCTTTGCTGCTCAGTCACATCCACTGTTCACCATTAGTACAGATATTTTCACAGGTCTCAGGTCAGGCTTGTTCTCTGTTTACTTATTACTTAGTGAACATGAGCTTAAATATCCAAGAATCAATGAGGTCATTTTCTTAATCTTGTTATGTATTCAGTGCAAGGGCTGTCACTCTGGTTTTCTTTCCTGAAGTATTAACCTTCCATACTTGCTCTGGATTGGGGACAGCCATCGCCTAGATGTAATCTTTCAATCCTGCCAACTAAATTTTCTTTCACTGGAAAGCCAGGCACCACTTACTAAAACATGGCTGCTGGTTTCTTTTGTATTATTTCTTTAAATTCTTGTGTAGTTCCTGAAATAGTATATTATATACTCTACTTCTGGCCTCAAATTTGAATTCTGATTGTGTTAACTGATGTGGCGTGGGCTCAGAAAGCCAAAAGTGCTGATTTTCATTCTTGTTCTTTGTTTTTGATTGTGGCTCAAGATTTGGTTTAGGGTGACAGAAAAGTCAAGTACTGTACTTGCCTAATCTTTATTTAGGGGAATTCAAGAACGAAATATGTTTTTGATCCTTTGAAACATCTTTCATCATATCTAAATTACGTTTTATGAACAACACTGCTACCATCAATGACCAAAGGTAGAGAACAATAAAGTTATCCCGATTAAAGTAAAGGTCACTCAGGGTTTCTGACCAAAACTCTAAATGAATTTAACCTTTTTCATATTGATTTTTATGTCAACGCACATCATAACATACTTGTTTCGTATAAGCCTACGAACAAAACTGTGGCAGAAGGAAATGATGAACCTTGTTGAAAGAGGAGCTGGCAGTCTGTGCCGTGCATCTGAGAGCCTGCTGCTCGAGAGGAAGTAGCATAAAGTGATGCTGAACTGCTTTGTGCCCTTCCAGTGGTGGTGTGTCTCGTGGCTGCCCTGTTTCTGTTAGAAACATTTACTTGCAGCAGCTACAACATCTGGAATATCTGAAACAGTGCCTGTTGCAGCCTAACCTTGACATATCACCCTTTTAAAACTCTTTAATGCTTTTTTCAGCATTATTTCCTTCGTAGAAAGAGGCTTGTCCAGAGCAAGGGTGTAGAAATTTAAACAGAGATACTGTTGTGATACAGTTCTCAAAGATGCATACTCAATGCTTTATAGCTGTTTTGTGCTGTTTACACAGCATGAATGCAGTCTGTTTGTGGTCTAAAGCCCCTCACAGTATATGAGAGATAGTTAACATATCCAAGAGGAAACTACAATTATGTTTATTTTGTTGCCTAGGTCCTTGCTTTTCTACCTTTTTCTGTCTGTCCATATGAAATCCACTGATACATGTTTGTTTATTTGAGTACTCTGAACACTTTTTTGCTTGTCTTTGGTCTGTTCTGAAAACAAAACAAAAGAACCTATTTTCAGCACGTTCTGTTTGCATCAAAATCAGGGACTACTGCGGGTAGTTTGGGGGTATTGCATATGCACATTAATGATATTCATGTGAATACTTACCCAAACCTCTTCTTTTAGTTTTCTTTCACAAAGCATCTCCTGTGGTTTCTTCCTCGGTCTCTGTTTTGTGGTAAATCCAGGTGAAAGTGGACTGGCTTGTTTTTGAGAGAAATTTCCTGCGGGATGGTGTTTTTTACTGGTGGTATCTTGCTGTGATGGGACTTGTAGGAAAAAAACAGATAACCTGTTCAGGCAGGCAAACCATTGAGATCTGTCCTAAAATCCTCTTTAGCAAAGCAGAATATGCTGGGAAGTGTGAACAGAAGTAATTTAAAAGTGTTAGTTTACAGATAGCTGCTGTTTAATTTGTGGAGACTTTGAAGCGGGTGAGAATGAGTGGCCTTATGAGACCTGATATGGTCAGGCTGGCTGACTCCAAGGAGTCCAAAAAATACCCAGAAAGATATAGGAAATGAAAAGCATCCACTAGAGCCCCCTGCCAAAGAACTCCAGGGGAGCAGGAGATGAAAAAGGAGAAAGAAAGAACAATGTTTAGGGAGCAGAGGAAGTAAGTGTTACTAATGGGATAGTAATGAAGTCAAAAGACAAGGAAAAACTGACCCTGTGTGTAATATTTCGAGAAGAGATGTATCTTCAACACTAAAATCATTTAAAATACCCACAAGCAATTGTGGATGATACCTGATACTTAAAAAAACTTTCTCTTTTTTACTGTGTTTGATAGTTGCCTTTTAGGAAGCAAATTGCAAATATGGCTGTGTTCTCAGGTACATACTTTGCTGTACTATATTCTTGAAGAAAAACAACTTTCTGACTGCTGCTAGAAAGCAGATAAGGACTTATCTGGAGCTCTTAATCTGCAGAGCTGAGCAGCGGAAGCTGCTGTGCACTGGAGTGATGTTCTCTCATTTTCCTGCAATACCTGGGAGATAGGCTGCTCCATTTGGGGAATGGAAGACTGGCTTTTCAAAGGACACAGGGAAATTAGTTGAATGCAAAGATGCGTGAAAACAATGGGAGCCTCATTTTTAACATTTTCCAGACTCCGTATGAAGAGGTGTTTTACTAGTTTCTAAATCTGAATTTCTAACTCTTCCTCAGAAGTCTCACAGTTTTCTGATGTTCCTGTACAAACTCAGATGGATGATTGATATTGAAATATTATGTTTAACGCTGAAATATTTAGGAATGCAGTAACGTCTTTCTCTTCTGGGGTGTAGGATGACTTACATCAGGACATTACTGTGTACATGGACATTTAGTAAGCATTTAAAAGAGGATGGTAAGACCCTGTGGGCAAGATACAGCTGTGCTAGAAACGAATTTGTCCAATTTATTACAATTAGCTCCACTCCCTCCTTCCAGGAACTGTACCTCTCTGACTCATCAGAGAGCTTTCTTCCTTCATCTGTACAGTCATGGACCTGAAAGTCCCATTCTGCACCCCATCCTTGCACTGCCCCTGGTCTGCCTGCAGCTCCACCTCACACTCCTTGCCTCTGCCTCCACAGATGGGTGGCACTCACTGAGAAACCCTCTGGGGGAGAGCAGCTGATTACAGCTATCTGCTTGTGCTGCAAAGTCATGCCAGGTCATGCCTGGACTGAGCACAGTCACAGAAATCAAGTGTGTCTTTGGAAACAGTGCTGGACTTTCTGATGTGACACTTCCTGCTGCCAGGACTACTCTTTTTGTGTAATGTCAGGAGATTTGCTGCTCTCGTGAGTGGCAGATGTCAGTCACGCAGTCAAGGGTAGCCAGAAGAACCACTGAAAAGGAGGACTGCATGGCACTCTGCACTCTACAGCGCGCAGTGTGGTTCTTACAAGGATGACGAGATAACAAGAGTCCCTTACTCCTGGTTTTAGCATGCTTTGCTGTCTCTACTCCCAGATTAAATTGAATTCCCTGATTCTGCTGTTGAACTCTGAGGCTGGAAGAACAAGACCTCTCCAAAACCATGTAGCGTCATCAGTGACATTCACCTGGGGGACCAGACTCAAGGGGAAATGAACAACTGTTTGCTAAGTATCGCTATGACTCCACTTTTCCCGATGGTGAATACAATGCAAGCCCCACCTCTTTGCAGATGTCCTCCCATAACTACAAGCAGCACTTCAATCACTTCAAAAATATATTTTAAAAACATTTTTATCTGTTATAAAGTTACTCTTTCTGAGACAGTCACAACAGAGATCTCTTAAAACGATCTCCTCGTTCAACTCCACACTGACAATAAACTCTGAAATAAACAAAACCAGAACTAAATTAATGTCCCATTTTTCCTTGCTGTTCCTGCAACATTTTTTTTCTCAGTGCTCTTCATTCATTGGAGTACCCAGGCAGTCACAGTCAGAGTGGCTGAGGGCAAGGTTTTTTTCTTTTTTCAGCTCATACTCTACAGAGGTGAGTTTTTGGATTTGTGAGCATAAGAGAAGATGAGCTGCATAATTTTCTCTGAGCTTTGATACTCTTGTAAGAAATTATGAGCATGTATGGGTGCTTATAAAACTGTTACTTCCTGAAAATTTTCTAAAGCAATAGAATATAATGAAGTAATTTACATATACTGAGCCACTCATCAACAAGGTGAAAGAAAAGTCCATGATATTCATGAATATTTTGGTGTGCTGGATTTTTTTAACAAGCATTCACTAAATTAGAGTGGTTCCATTTGACACTTGAATACTAAATTTAATTTTGCTTTTGGATTAGGGTTGTTCATCTCACTCAAATTTNCTTAACAATGAACGTTTTTTTTTTTTTTTTTTTTTAATTCAGAGAGTGTGCAAAGTTGAGAACTTAGGTCACTGAAGTTGTCTGACACTACCTGGAACTTTGGGCCAATTACGGATTTGAACTGTGTGTGTGGAATAGGAAGTCACTATCTATGTTCAGCTCATTGCTAGGTAGGTCTTTCAGCTTTTCTTCTGCTGCTATGATCAAACAGTATACGAAAATGAATTTATTACTCTTTGGGGCTCATTGAGGAATATCTTCACTGTACTGAGGCTTGTAATAGCGGCTTTATACTTCTGAGAAGGACATGCAGTAATGCTCTGAGAACATAATGAAAAGAAAGCAAAAAGCCAAGAAACTGAGAAAAATAAAATTGTGTTAAAAATTAAGGTATTGGTGAATGCATAGATTGAGTTTTATTTTTAAACCTGTTGAATTTTAGCTCCATTTAAATGGAGAATGCCTTTCAAAAACAAAATTTTGCTAAAACGGGGAACTGGTCCATCTGAACTATGTAGATTTCTCATGCATGAAAACTTGCTGCAGGTAAGAAGACCAATAATTAGATGTTTTCATTCACTGCTTCGTTTCCAGTCTTATTTAAAAAAGCTTATCAGTGTTGGTTTGTTCTTTTTCTAATACATAATGAATTGCTACTAGCATGCATAAGTGATAGAGTATCTTATTCAGAACAATGGCAAAACTCTCCATATAAAATCAGCAGACACTTTTATATATGCTGTTTTGGGGGAAAAATTACTTTCTCTCTTACACTTAAAGTTTGGTGTCTGAATTTGTTTATTCTGCTGGATAGAGAAAATCCTAGACCTCATCTTTTTGCTGTTCGTGGTAGCAATACTTAACCCAGAATGCATCAGTTGTTTGTGATCACAGCGCATTTTTATTTGCACAGGTATCTTTGAAGAACAGTGTGTGAACAGAATAAGGTATTAATAACAAGACATTAGCCACAACACCAAGTGATTAGGCAATTTTAATTGGTTTAAATAAATACTGGAGAACCAGAAGCTTTTTTTGGATATCTTGTCTGAGCTGTCTGCTTTTAACCAAGACCAAAAAAAACCAAAACAGAGAAGTGAAAAAAGAAAATTTTACTGGGTGAAACAATACTCCAAAATTTTATTTAGCTTTTTTTTTTTTTTACTGCAGAAAAAAAAGGGTCTTAGGGTCTTACCAATTAAGATTTGATGCATTTTTGCGATTTATCTCAATATATTTTCTGTCATTAATGGAGATTTGTTAATCTTGTGAAATTGGATTGGCTTGGTTTGCTTTTCTATGTATGTCTGACCTACCTCTGGGCATAGAAGATATTTATGATAGATGTAACTTTTTGATTTGTTAAAATTGTAATGCTCCTGGAGTTTTTGAACAATGCAATAACAGATTATATCATCAAGAAAGTACCACATCTATCATAGTTTCTTTCAAGGGTAATGACACTTTCTATTATCTCTGTCAAAGTACTACTGTGAATTATCTGACAGAATGTAGCCCTTTTTTTTCCTGTTCTTAAGCAGATCCAGAATTTTGTGGAAACAATCATTACTTGCAAGCATTTGGCAAACAGCAAACCCATTTTACGTTATAGATTATTTACAAATTTTTTTGTCTGAATTCTCTGTGATATGACTGGTCAGTCACATCTCTGGCACTACTTTTTTTTCTTTCCTGCATGGAATTATCTTTTAAAACCTGTGGCTTATCAATAATAGGGAAAAAAAAGTTACATGCAGTATCCTCTGTTGCATATGCAAATATATGTGTTTCTGCATATGAAAAGGGATTGGGGAAACAGCAATAGAAATAAAACCCCATTAATACAAGCAAAAGAAAATAATTGCTGGACCAAACAGCTTTTCACATTCAAATGGATGTTTGCAAAAACATCTTGGGTGTTTGCAAGAACACCTTTATCTTCTTGGAATATCGATGGCTGGATGGATTATGGGTTCGAAGTATACCTGCTGTTTACATTCCTCCTTTGGTATAAGTTAACTTGTTGAATTGTATTAAGCTGGTCTTGCAAGCCTTTCTAGTGAGCTTATCAAATGAACCGGCTTAACCTCCTTATTCACCCTCACACTGCTCCAACTATATGTTAGAATTATCAGAAAGCTTGTGACTTTTAGCAGCTTTTGGATACTCACAGATGTTTTGGATCCAAGTGTTTTCTTTTGCACAGAATTAAACAGCTGTGCAAGTGGGGATGCAGAGCTGAGTGTGGGAAGAAGGCTGACATAGGAAGATGCCCGTCAGCTGTAATGGTTGTGTTCATGTTGTGCATGTTGAAGCTTCAGTGGTGTGAGTGATACCTTGCCCTGCTAAAATAACAGCAAAATCTGAAATGAAATATGCATTCGTTACTGTCTTATACACTCTCTCTTGGAACACTAGATGAAAACGGCATGTGTCCAACTCGGATAACAAAGACCCCCCGCAATTTTCAGCTGCACTAAAAAAAAAAAAGTAGGAAATAATGTTAAAAAAATTTAACCTAATTTTTAATGTCCCAAGATGAATATTCTAGTAGATTCTCTACACACAAAATTATTTCTTTTTTTTTTTGAATACTTATGTGTAAAGGTTCTTGGGACTGGAAGAACCAACAAACCTGCTTAGAAAAACTGTTGGCTTTTAAAACCTAAATTTAAGCTCCATAGTCTCTTACAGTTCTCCTAATTCTTTGTTTCCTATACACAGAATCATAGAATGGTTAGAGTTGAAAGGGACCTTAAAGATCCTCTCGTTCCAACCCCACTGTCACGGGCAGGGACACTTTCCACTAGACCAGGTTGCTCAAAGCCCCATCCAGCCTGGCCTTAAACACCTCCAGGGATGGGGCATCCACAACTTCCCCGGGAAACCTGTTCCAGTGTCTCACCATCCTCACAGTAAAGAACATCTTCCTGATATCTGATCTAAATTCACCCTCTTTGAGTTTAAGACTGTTACCCCTCATCTTATCCCTACACTCCCTGGTAAAGAGTCCCTCCCCATCTTTCCTGTAGGCCCCCTTTAAGGACTGGAAGGCCACAATAAGGTCTCCCTGGAACCTTCTCTTCTCCAGGCTGAACAACCCCAACTCTCTCAGCCTGTCTTCATAGGAGAGGTGCTCCAGCCCTCTGGTCACCTTTGTGGCCCTCCTCTGGACTCGCTCCGACAGGTCCCTGTCCGTGTTATGTTGGGGGCTACAGAGCTGGATGCACTACTCCAGGTGGGGTATCATGAGATCTGACAGTTTTACTGGAATCTGCATCAGTCTGACTCAAGGGGATAAATGGGGGAGCATTCTCACAAGAGCATGTTTATGACTAAGTCCTGTAGAGCATAACTGAGGTTGAAGCAATGGGGTTTTGAGGCAATTAAGAAAATAAACTCTTTCTCAAAAATAAAAAGCCTTCCTATAACATTTTTGAAACATTTTATAGAATAATATATCAGGTGTCTAATTCTTTATTAAGTCCACAAGATCTTCAAATAAGGGAGAAAAGCCAAAGGGCAGCTGAATTAAGACACTGTAATGGGTACAGTAGAGGGAAGAAGGCAAAGCTGATTCAAGATTTAGTTGCCTGCACTAGCTACATTGCAAACTCACCAACAGACTACGCTTGCAACACCACTTGATGAAAACTTTTTAATCAATTTTAGTTACTTGAAATAATTCTTAAAGTAGTGCTTATTGCCTAAAACGATTTGATTTGATGGAATCTAAGATTTTTAAATGAACAATTTGATGGACAATTTAGGTATAGAATGGATATTTGGACTACCAGATGTATGTCAGAATGAGTTTTTTCTAGAATTTTTCCTTACAGAGATCTACAACCAAATTCTAAAGTAACTTCAGAGTAAACAAATTCAATCTTGGGTATATCTCCTTAAAAATATGTTTCTTCTAAAATTCATAGTGATTCTTTCTTTATTCATATTCCCTCTGGGCTACTGATATCTGTGTGAATATTTAATCTCCTACAGCATTTGATCCCTGGGGGGATTATTTTCCTCAGATGAGAAAGACTTGGAATGTTTATGATTATCAGCACTGTTCTTTACCCAGGCAGGTGTAAACACAGGTAGAACAGGAAAGATAACATGATCTGCTCTGAATATTTTGTCAACACATGACTTGCAGTTGGAACAGACATGAATGAAGTCACATCAAAGAAAACAGAGTGCTAGACCATTATCCTGCCACATATACTGCTCATATATTTGCCCCATGTTGAAAAAAACACATTAGAAATATTTGGAAAGCTTAAAAGGAGACAGCTTGGACAATTTATTCGGTCTTCTATAATCCATCACCTACTTAATCTTATCTATTATGGCCAGGATCTCCTTTGAAACAATCTCGTTGCTTCAAAATCCCTTTGGAGCAAGGCACGCACTTACCTCTACTGAGTATATAATGACTTCTAGTGAAAGCTTAACAACATCCTTAACAACAAGGAGCTTCAGGCTCCTTGTCACAATCACTGTGGCCAGAATGACATCTGAAAGCTGAACAAATCTTGAACACTGCAGCTGAGATTTTTGTTGACAAAGAAGCTGGAATATGTTAGGAGCTATGACGCAGTACATGTTACTGTGAGGGAACTTGATAACACTAAAGCCATAACATCACCAGTGGCTTCTATCTCCTGGATCAGTCCAGGACTCAAATGGCACACAGGTGAAGGTGACCTACAGCTACTTTAGCACCCATTCCTAAGTTTGTATGCTGTTCTCTGACCAGGGGTCTTATTCCTACCATGAAGCCATGTGAAAGAGATTCAGTAGTAGAGAAAAAATAAATGGAAAAAAAATGAGCCTTCTTTGAAAGGTGTAACACACATTCCTCTTGTGTATAGTTAATCACTTAAAGTCCCAGCACTCTCTCCAGAGGTAGGAGTGTGGCATCTCCTGTGCTCAACTTTGTAAACTGTCCATCTACCCTGACAGATGGAGACAGCTGTGGACTTTGAAATGTGATGTGTGGTGAAACTATCAGTGTCTACTCTAGAACAGAATTTCTCCGTCCTCGTCTCCAGGATGATGTAATTCCATGTAATCCATGGCAAGCACTAAACATGAAGGGGAATCAATAGGGTTAAATTTGCATTTCAAATTCAGAAATTGAAACTTTTTCTTTTGCACATCAGCCTTTTTCAGGTTCCTCAGATGAAGTTGCTCAGACCTGGAATATTAAAGTGACTTCCATGGAGCTGAATCTTGTGGTAAGAAGGCAAACGGCATGATTAGGAAAGCAATAAATAACAAATTGGCTATTTATCTGTGCTTACAACACATACAGGACCAAAGAAAAACGTGCCTCTTGTAGACTACCAATATCACGATCTGTATTGATTGACCATAGACAACAGAGCACCACCAAGTACTTCCTCTAGTACAAGGTGTTCTCCCATGTTATGAGTTAACACTGGCAAGATGTATAAATAGGTATATACCCACAGTTTTATGCTCTTATTATTTTTTTTCTGCTGAGTAGAGAACAGAAGAGAAGCCATTACATGTACCCAGAGGCTACAAAAGGCACATATTTTGTAAACAGGAAAAGCAGAATGACAGCTCGAACTACCCTACTAGATTTGTGTGTGGGTCACACAAACAGAGACTGCTACTAATTTGTGGGACAAGACCCACAGGCAGGGTCAGCCTAATTAAGTCAGTTTGAAAAAACGTTTAAGGTAGTGTTAGCAGGGTCAGATTTATTCTACTTACAGCTCACACTGGGGAAATTTCATCACCGAGCATTATGAGGCAGGCAACCTTATACTCTTGCTTTTTAGCTTATGTTAATGCTGTATACTGAAATCCCTACCATAACCTGCCAGACAACAATTTATCCTCTGCCTCCCCACAAGGGGATTGCTAAAAATACTCAAAATCACACAGCAGATAATGGATCAAGGGTGCCAGGATACTCTCAGTCCTTGCCACTTCTCCATGGAGGGTCCAGCAATATGCTGCTCCTACCACTTCATGTGCAAATCCTCCGTTTTTCATTTGCATTGCTAGATGGCAAGGTCGGTCGTTCTGAGAATTTGGTGTCATTCTGCAAAATCTGCCCTTAGAAGAAAAGCTCCTACATTCATTACAGCAAGAGACGAATAATAACGAGAAGCAATAAATTCCTTCCCTGCCTTGTTTTTCCTCATAGAACTTAAAGCCTTTACTCCAACTGTGCTAAGTGCTCTGCACAAAAGCATAGAGGGAACAACTCGTACTTTATAAGAAACAATTCATTTTAACAGTCTAACTAGATGTGACTAGGCAGTGGGGAGGGCTACTATTATGCCTGCCTATTCTGTGGTACAAAGGGGTTTGGTTAATTAGCCAAGGCTGTGCCAGAAGTCTGTGCAAGAGGTGGGAACTGAACTTTGCTCATTTGAGACCCTTCTGAGAGTACTGTAATTATAAGGTCATGCTTCCATGAGGGTGAACACCAAACATTTTATTAGGTATTTCTTCCTCTCCAGTTCTTTCTCCAGGCAATTTCCCTCTCTCTTCCCAGCCGAGTCTCTCTTATTACAAAGTTTGTCGGTCTTTTATTGGTCTTGGGTCCATTCTGCAGGTCTGGAAAGTTTTATTTTGATACACGGGAATTGCTTATTTATAGATTTCAGGATTATTTTAAAGTTCGTTGCCATTTTGGGTCACTCTGAAGAAATCTGTAGAATATATCAGATAAATATAATAAACTAGTACAATATATTCTAGACAATACAGAAACTGTTTTTCCTACTTGCTCCAACAGAAAGATGAAAGTTAAATAACTTGCCCAAATTCATACATTGTTTACAGCACAGGTAACAACTAATTTACAGTTATTGTGTTTCTAACCATCAGTAATGGTATTTAATTCATCCTCTTTGGAGGCCTGACTGTTCTGTTGAAGGATTCCCACACATGTGAGCATGTTTGGATCTTTCCAGTAATAGATCCCTCGGCTGTATATGTAGAAACACTCTTTCCATCAGTGATGATGGCCACAGCGATGTTTGGATGCTTCAAATCTGATAGCCTCTTTGCCTCTCAGAATCACTCATCCCTTAGTGGGACAGTGCTGAGAAGTTTCTAGTAGCTCTGGCCAGCCTGTTCTCGCTTAAGAAGCATAACATCTGTCTGCTCTGAAAGGAGAACAGTGACAATCAGAAAGACAATACTGAAAGGAAATATCTGATTGTGAATTATCTTGGATATTTTCGCCCTCCACCTCTGAGCAAATCCATCAAAAGCCCCCTTGGGGTTCCTCAGAAAGGACAACTGCCAGAGTATATTGTGAGAGAATCAACTTAACTTACCGTGCGTCTGCTGAAATCCTGTCTGAGGCTCTTAATTTATTCACAGATAAACAAAACACTCTTTATTGCCTCACATGCAGTTTTGACAGATGGTTCTTAGCATTCAGCCCAGGTGTAAAGAGACAGAGATAAATGTATCCATTCTTTTTAATTCACACACACACTTGTGACTTTCATCTCTACCTGAAAAGCTCCTCAGGCTGTCTATCTGTTTCTTGTTCCATCTATTAGACAGATCTTCCTCTATCCAGATATTCACTTTATTGTGCCTTTTAACAGAAGTCCCTCCCCCTGGAATATGCAATTTGCAGAGCATGAATCATATATATCATTAACATCTGATTTAAAAGTAAAATAATGTTTGATTATGAATGTTCAGGAGTCTTGGCTCAGTGGAAAGTCAAATGAAAAGAAAAGGAAAAAGGTACCTGTTCCCCCCATGTATGTAAAAAGAAATTGTTTCATTTCCCATTCCAAGAAGTAAAGATTAGATAAGTTACATGAAGTTAAACAGTGAAAGTAGAGAGCAGGATGGAAATGAAAGGGGTCTCTTTTAATACAGAACTTTTCCTATCCTAATAAGCATCTTGATGGACTTTCTTGCTCAAGTGTGCAGATAATGTGCAGTACAGCACCTGGGAGAAGTTTCATGTCATACTCATATTTTGCAAAATTTCTTGTGCCATAGGGAGCACTCTATTCCTCAGTACCTTAAACTGTGCCACGTTGTTGGAAACTGCAGAGGATGAAAAGCAAAGAAAAATGCAAAGTAGTAGAAGAGGTGCATGGGACTTTGCCATTAATTTATATATTAGGGTGCACAGAATCTGGAAGGTCAAAGTACCTGTTACCATTAAGAAGGAGGGCTCCAGAAACAGAAGATCAAATAGGGCACACAGGATCTTTGAAATAAATGTGATGATATGCTTGAGCCACTTAAAAAAAAGAAAAAAAAATCATCAGCTCACTTCTGTTGAGGGCAAGGTCTTGTGGTGAGTATGCCAGTACTCCACACCTGTTTGCTTTATAATGCTATTTAACTTTATGCTATAAGGCAAAACAGTATTGAGTTTATGTCAAGACGCCCTTGATCGCCATCAGCATTAGAGAAAGTTTTACTCAGGGGTGCTGGACCTGAACTTACCCCAGATTTCAAACCAGAAATCATCTTGATTGAGTAGAAGTTATGTTGCTGCCTGTCTTATTTCAGCTTTTTGCTATTATGTTATGTTGCTATCTTTGCTGAAGAGTTGACAGTATCTCTTTGTCTTCCTCAACTTCTACACTCATGGTTCGGCCAGTGGAATATGAAACCTGGCTGTGTCTCAGAGCTGGAGATGGTAGTGTGTCCGAGTCCAGTCCACCTGTCTCTCTTTGTTAATTTGGTTTAAATGTGTTACAGAACTGATTTCAGTCAATCACCATCACCAGAGTGATGTGCAATACAATATAATTTCTCTCCTGTGTTTTTTGGAAGCTTGGTAATGCAATGCAAATTGGAGGGCGTTGTTCAGGATTTTGTAACAGTGCCAAATACACTTGCATGGGATTTGCTGGCACTCTTTTGCCTCCACAAGCTGCTCTCATCTTAACAAACGATAGGACAACATAGCCCTTGTCTCAGTAAATGGGTAAGTTTGTTGTGAGTACTTGAGGTCCGTGGACCTAGGTGGAGAGGCAGGCTGTGCTGCCTGGGATATTTCCCCCTCTCCCTACTTCCTCAGAATATCTGATAGTGACCAATATCGATCCTGCTTCTGGTGATGGTGATAAATAAGAGATTTCACCGGCTCTATCTGCTGCCTTTGGCTGAGATATAAGGCAGGAAAGAGGGGGAATTGATTGTGTGTGAACGAAATCAGTCTATGCAGTAAGAAGTCTTCCGCATGCATTTACCCCTCCTGCCCCTAAACGGTGTTTGAACTGTATTTCCAAGAATTTCTGAAGACACTGTTTCATTATGTTATCTCTAGAATTTGGAATTCAGAAGGACCTTTTTTTTTCCTTTCAGGATAAAGTATTTAGTGGATTTTCCTTCTTGCTCTGCCAGAATGCCAGTGTTAGTTATTAAAAAAACACAAATAAAAATTTAAAATCTTCACACTTAAAACAGAGTTTGCTTTTTTGTTTAAGCTTGTCCAGAGCAAGTGAGAAGTTCAAAGGAAACAGCTCTCACAGGTGAAAATTAAACCTTTGAAATCAGCACTGATTCTGTTAGTTTGGATGGAGAAGAGATCTTACAGCCTCTGCTCCAGCGACCTTCACATGCAATGCATTTCTTCATGCAGGAAGACGATGAGAGGAGTCAGAGGCAAACAGAATCTGACAGAGGATGAAAAGGCCAATCTCAAAAGTTGCTGCTTGGTGTGAGGCTGCTTTAATGTTGCATTTGGCTCGAGGAATGCCAGGTTCTTTGAGATGGAGAAGGCTTGATATTAAAGTTAAAAGATAGTAAGATACAACCTTCCATTTAAAATTCCCTGGTTTTGTGATTCTCTGTCCTGTGTGTCCTGTCTTCTAACCAGCCTGTGTACAAGTCTAGAGAGTTCATCTCTGCTGTGACGTGAATATAAAGCTTGGAAGTAAGTGATCGTTCTTTACTTTGGTTAAACCTCTGAAAAAGCACTGAAATCTGGCATACTGTAAATGGAGAGTACTTGAACTTGTTTTCTGATCTTAGTGTTTGGACAATGGCAATATTACTCTTGCAAATATCCTAAGTGGAATTGTTATTTTCTGGAAATGTTGCAAAGCTTTTCCTCCCAGACTCTTTCTCTCTGTTCCCCATACTTGCCTCTTATGTGAAGTCAGAGTTCAAATGTATATTCCCTGCTTTGCAATACTCTCCTGTGCTGAGATGCAAAATCAAACAGAAGGAAAGTTTTGATATTCTATGAACTGGTCCAGTGCTGGCTGGAGTTATCTGGCGGCTTGCTGAAGAGTTTGTATTATTAATGAAGTATCTGAAAACCTTTCTGTAAAGGAGGGGACAGTGACAGAAAAGATTCTGATTATACTTCCACCCTGTCTTTCTCAAGACATTTCATGGGGATGACATTTCCTAAGGTCGCACTGCCTGAGACTTCTGTTTCAGCTAGATGGAGAATGCAGTGAAGTGTTTCACCTCTGTGAGTTGCGTATGTGCCTCAGAGGAACATGTTAGTTCAAACATAGGGCCATACTGCTATGCAAATATATCTATATAACTTCCAGATCATAGTTGGCTCCTATCCAACCACCTTGGAGCATGGGCAGAATAAGTTTTTGTCTTCCTCTAAACCACAGTGTAGGCATACCCATTCTTCTAGATATGTGCTTTCTGTCTTTGGCACAGGAAGATGGTTTTGAGCCCCCATGCAAGCTGTGAAAGGCAGTAGCTGAATGTACTGTAGTGACCTTTTCAAAGCTCTTCCACAGCTCAATTGATTTCTTAGCACTTGTGGCTTCAGCTTCTGGGCTGCAAGGTAGGGGCAGGATGCCAGCTAGTCAAAATTATAGGATATTGAAAAGGTTAAATCAGTCCAGCGTCTTCATAACTATCTTTAACAAATGTTCTTAGGCAAAATAGTTCTGATTTCTTGTACTGCTGCTGTAGACAGCTGAAAAAAAGAAGAATCCTTTAATGAATATGCATGATTGTAATAAGAACAGAAAATGGTACGTACACTTAACCTTTTTTATTATAACTTGAAGGCTGTACTCCTGTGGTCCTCCTGATGTGATATACCTGAGCTGCAATGCAGCATTTGCATAGCTTTTGATCTTACCAAAGTCTTCTACTGTTATAAGTCTGATATGATTTGATGCTTCAGTGGGTTTGACTTATAAATGGTAGTTGCGAATCCTTTTCATTCTTTTGGAGCTGAAGTCAAAACATGATTTTATGGAGAAATAATAAGTAGATGACATCTTTGTAAGTGGAAAAAATTGGCCTATCTCTGCTGGGTAGAGAGCATTTTCCTACAGAGTGGAGGACAGACTTTTTTGTGGTAGTCCTTGGTATGTTCTTTCTCCAAACTAAGCTGTTTGGGTTTTTTAAAAGGGAAAAGTACAAACACCTTTAAGGTGAAGAAAAAAAATTGTGGCTTAGGTAGCCACAGTAGTTTCCCCAAGTAAGACAGGTTTTTTTTTCTACCATGCCTTAGTGAGTCATCAGAGATATAACTGCTCTTGGCAAATATTTGAGCTGACTTAGTTGTATTCAAAGTTTTGATCATTATAGGGAATATGGTTTGGTGCAAGCCAGACTAAATACATAATGGTATTTAGTCTTCTCTAAGAAAACAACTTTTAGCATCAAAGCTATGCATAAAGTCATAGAGTTCTGCTAGATTTGACAAACTTCTTTCAATACACTGACATTTAAAAAGCAGACATAATATTCAGCATGACTTTCAGTTTCTGGGCTGCAGCAAACAGTACATCCTGTGAGGGTTTTGTTACAAGATGCTCTTAAGCAATTTGTTAGCAGATCTTCACAAGATTCGGTGAAGATCTGTAGCAGAGTAAGGCACTCTTGCCCTTGTTACTTATACTGAGAAAGGGACGGCAGCTATAATAATGAATACCAGTATGCAAGGAGCAAGTAGGTAGGGTCCAAGGCTCGCAGAGTGCAAGCCAAGCCCGCTGAACCAGGAGAGAGGTTGAATCAAGCACTGTAAATTACTGTGAATTAATTTTGATAGTTTTGTTAAACATAAATTTCATGCTTTTGATACAAGAACAAAATAGGAACTAAAAGGTGATTTCAGCTAATTTTGCTGTTTGGGAGTGAACTTATTTCACCTGAAGCTAGCAGGAGCTTTATGAGACCCTAAATACAGATCTGGGACAAACTTCAGACATCTAAGCTTAAAAAGCTGGCCTGTGTGTGACAGAAAGGCTAGTTCTGAGTATAATAGAGTGCATGTTTGGACCCAGGTGGAGGCAATGATGAAATTGGCAGTTGAAATTACACGTGCAACTGAGGAATGAAGTACAAACCTGCTTAACCAACATCTGCCAAAACCGGGGATTTCTGTGTTGCAGCTCAATTCTAGCTTTGGAGTGGTTTCAGTGACAGAATGACATTGACATCACGGTGCTCGAGAGCATACAGTGGTGGGGCCACTCTGCCTGTTTTTGTAATTGCAGCATCACAGCTAAGTGGAAGATGGATTTCAAAAGATACCTATCTTGCGTACAAGCTAGTGACTGGGGAGTTGTAATTCAGCTTCAATTCACTGAAGATTTTCTGTTGCAATCTTATGTTAATAAAAGGGAAATAATTTGTGCCACACTTTTGTAAGAATGTCAGGAAAGGTGTTGTCAGAGGAGAGGTGCAGAAATTAGGCAAGAGTGAGGATTCTGCCTAAGGAAAAATGCATCATGTTAAATTTTATGATTCTGAACTTAGAGATACTTGGTATATAGTGCCTGCTAGCAACGATACATACTGGCTGAAAAGCCTGTGCTGGTGCAGTCTGGCCTGTGGTCCATGGACCCACGCATTGTGATTTTCTCATCCAAGAAACTCAGCACCTTATAAGTTTAAGCTCTAAATGAAAAATAAGTGTTATATTTAAGACAAAAAAATCAGGAAAATCCTTTATTCAGCCTCTAAAGAGGCTGCACCTGGGCTGGAGGCGCTAAGTCCCTGAGGCTGCCTGGAGCTGTGTTGGACCAACTGCTCAAGACAGAAGACCTGCAGCTGAGGGGAATCCGCTACAGAGAGAAGTTGTGAGAAGCAAGGCTGGAAGAGCAGAAAAATCTTCCTTTCCCCTCTGTCCCTGTGCCCAGCTAACAAAGAGTGCCAGGAGCATCTGACAGTCTCTGAAGTGTGACTCAGGCACCCTGGGTAAGTCTCTGCTTACAGCAGAAAGCCTCGGAGAGCCAGCTACTTGGGAATGCTAGATACAGAGACTTTGGTGGATTTTAAACTACTGTTATAGAACATGGCCTAATGGGGCAGCTTTCAAGTCACTTAGGTATTCACGTGGGAGGAGCAGTACGTTTAGTTGTGATAAGGGAGTGAGGGAAATGGGACTAAGCCCAGTTTAGTTAAATGTTTTTAACTCTGCAGTTGTGCTAGTTACAAAAAAGACTGAAGTGATATTTCAAAAATCTCTTCTGTGTTGTTCATTGTGTCAGATTCTTGGACCAGTGACGAGTACTGTAACCAGGGCAATTCAAGTTGCGGATTGTATGTTTCATTTACTAAAAATAAGAAAACAGTCATGCCTCAGTAACACATCTCATTTTTCCCCGTTTAAAGGTCTGTAACTCAACTGAGATTCATGTAATATAGACACAGGGATGAGAAAGAGAGGAATAGAATATCCTCAGCCAAGTTTTTTATTATTTTTTTCCTGCTATCACATCATGTGTGTTTCTACCATGGATGTTGTTTAAACTGCTTATTTTCACGCAACAAGGATAAGTTGCAAATAATCATTACAGAAGCAACTTTTAAGAGAATCTAGCCAGCCCATATGCTGTGCATTTTACTTGCTATTACAAAGAAGAGCCTTTTGTAATGACTGGGGCTAATACTCACAACATTCAAGAGCCTGTAAATTGCTTTCACTCACCAAAATGGGTCATGCATGTATATCTAGAAACAGCCGTGTTCTGGCTCCTAATAATCTGGGAGCGTAAAATGGGTGCCGAGGTGTCACATACCTTCCCTTAGGGCAGCCGTCAGAGCTGCCAGAGCTGCAGAATGGTTCATGTAAAGAGCAAATACATTAAATCGCAGGAGCTCCTTTCCCTAGATGGAATGAAAGTAATCCACAGCAGTACTTATAGTGAATAGGAAACGCGTTTATGTGTAGTGTTGAAAGGATCTCTGAGGTTAACAGAGATTAGGGCAGGAATCTTAATCACTTAATGACTCCCCTTTGTCGGTAGAGATGATTGCATCCTTTCTGTTAAAAATAAATAATTTTAAATATGATAGTGTGATGATAAAGCAAGTACTCATTTTTACTTGCAATACTTCTTTAACATAGAGATACAGAATATTCTGTGCCTAAAACCATCTTTGCTCAAGAAACTCTTCACTAGTACCTGCAGCAGCGGCTTTCTAGTGCACAAAAATTTCACCTCCAAGCCTCTTTCTTGGCATCAGAAGCTATGTATTTTCTTCTTTAATATTCTACTGGTGTTCGAAAACACTAAAATAATATGTAAATAAAAAATACATTGTATCAAATCCCTAATGGACCCAAAAGATGTCACAATACATTGAAAAGATAGTTTGGAACAAATAAATCAAAGATTGTATAAAAATTTACTTAGGTTCGGAAGCAATCTGCAACAGATCAGTGCTCCTTGTGCAGATAAGCCAGGTGTATTGAGACTCCAAGGTGGACTTTGGTGCACAGATAAAGACCACAAGCTCAGTTAGGAAGCAAAGACTGAGACACGTTTATTGTCAGCAAGGAGCTCACTCTGGCAAGGCGTTAACTGACATTGCTGTGACAGGGTATTAACACTAAACCACAGCCCATGATCCAATAAAAAGCTGTGTGGTTTCCAACTTTTCTTTCATGCATTGATCAAAACCAGCTACAGAAACCGAAACAGATTAGGTATTGCCTTCCATCCTCACACTGATAGTTGTAACCAAGATCCATCCTGTTTGTATGCTTGTGTTATATCCATAAAGCATCTGACCATCCTCTGCTTAATAACTTTTTCTCCCTTACTCTTGGACTGAGCTGTGCACTGTTCTTTTACATTTGGGCTCTTTAAAGTTGATGGATTTTGCGTGGTAAATAGCTCCTTTCAGGCCCACATTGCTCAGCACTTCAGCAAAACCTTTACATGAGATGAATGATGCTTCAGCAAGACTCATAATGAATACCAAAGGTGATTTTTTTTTCATTCATGAATATTGCTTCTACTGAGAGCATAGTAAATTTTGCTTTGTCATAGGTGCTTCAGCTACCATTTTCCCCCAGCTGAGATACTGCAGATGAAATCACTTCATTTACAGTAGAAAACAAAAAGGTTATGTTTGCTCCTTTAGCTGGAATTGTTTTCTGTTGATTGAGTAATGTGCATGTAATGTATAACTTATTATCTGTTGTGTCTGTTTCAGGTTCTCTTTGATGCCTGGGCAACTTTTAATTCTTCCTTTTCTCTTCTGACCTAACCTAATCTCTGGGTAAATGCACAACTAGAAACCCAGAGTGTGATTATAAAAGTTTTTTGTAAATACTATGTTAATGGCATATTTATAGCAAAAGGCGGGTGTTTTCAGCATTTCAGCAAATGAAACCTCTGCAACTATACAGAAAATTAGAGGTCATATTTGCAAGATGGGTGCATGCATGCTTTTGAAAAACACTTTTAGCTTTCCTTTTTAACAAGGTGGATTTACCATGTGCACAAAAGACTTGCATGTTCCAGTCAGGAAAATCAAACCATTCTGTAGGTCTGTCTGGTTTTTGGCAACAGGATCAAATGTGCTACATCCCTGGTGTACAGTTGTGTGGCTTTCCATCACATGCAGAGTGGCTTGTGGGAATGGTTGTATAAAGGCCTCCGTGGTCAGAAGGATGATATCTTTCCTGCATGCAGTTCAGAGAGTGGCCCCAAAGATAGGATCCACCTGGGCTGTGGGGAAGCAAGGCTTAAGCCTTTGCTTTCGATTCTGAGGGAGCAAAGCTTGAGCTCGGCTCTCATATGTCTCCAAGAGTTTTATTATGTGTTTTCTGAATTTTATATACTTTTCACCTGAAGGCATCAGGGCTATTTTGACGTCTTTTTTTAAAAAATCATAGTATGTAAGTATTTGCAGGTCAGTCTTGTTGAAGTGAAAAAAAAGTAAGGTTATCTTCTGTTTCATTTTCCCAGATGCCTTTAGTGCTGTACTTTTCTGTGCTGGACTTACATTTGCAGAGAACTGGGAGGTATCTCCCCATCTTTTCTCTGCTTCCTGGCTAGAGGGAACACTCAAAGTGGATCCCACAAGGTAGTTCAGCTGAGGCCAAAGTCTTTTGCTTTGTTTCTGTACAAGTTTGGTTTGTGTTTGGTTTTTGTTTTTTACTTTCTCTCACCTCTCTTCCCACACAATCCTGAGACATCCATAAATTGGCCAAAACTCCTTCAGCAGTGCTGCTTTCTGGCTGTGGGGATTCTTGCTTCATGCCAATGACACTTGATGGAGTCTGTCTGCCAGGCCAGGTGGTTTGTACCTGCCCCACTGCCTGCATCGCTGCCTGTAGTCATGCTCTCCCAGCACAGCCTCTCCGTGCCCTGCTGTGCAGGCAAATGTGTAGCTCTGCCTTTTGAGTAGCAGAATTAGAAACTGAGTGGACTGAAGTAGCAAATGTTTGCATACAGCTCTGGCAATCAATGATTTCTTTCAGTCAAGTTTGTTGCACTGACATCCTTCTTATAAATCCAAGCAGATTTTCCAGTCTCCCCTTCCTGCTCTGTCAGAAAACAACAGTTTGAGAAGTCCAGAACTGCACTTGTAACATCAGGCCAGTAGTATTTTCTAGCGTATGGGCAGAATTCACAAAAATTTGGGTTACTATACTGAGCATACAGATAAACTGATTGCTCCGGGGCTACTGGAAAGGCTTTCTGAGTAAGACTTTCTCTAAGGTTACTACTGGCTGTAAAACGGAGAGTTAGGACTGACTGTTTCCATTGCCACTGCTTGGAACACAGTGCAAGGGGAGTATGAGGAACAAACTGATATAATGATGTTGGTCTTGTGTCCGAATATCCTTGCCTTGCTCCTGTCCCCAGGGATGTATAGGGACAGTATTATTTTATAGATGTATTAATATGGTAAGTGGTGAATACAGGTCCCAGTGCTTCCTTTGGCAGCTCTCTCCATCTGCTTAACCATTCCCTAAATGACAGCGTTGGGTGTTCAGGACACGTAGGCGCATAAAGGGTGCATCAGTTTAGAAANGCCTGAAATTGGAAATGATGTGGAATAGTTGTTGTTTCTGCTCTGCAGAGGTAATAAGGTAACCATTTCTCTGTGCAGCTACACGCAAGATTTGTTTCCGTGCATGCATTATGGCCCTGTAGCATCCTCTTGGTAATATTCTGACCCATGAACTTCCACACAGCTCAGCTTTTCCAGCTTCTGTAAGAGCACTCGTGTACTCAGGTATGTATGTAGCTTTGAATGAGGCAAAGATAGCAGCAGGCACCACTGCTGGTCTCAACTTTTGACTTCCTTTTCCACCTTCTTAACTTTTTCTCTTTTAGTTTGTGGAACTGGCAGAGACGGCCAGCTCCTGCTCACAGCGGGTAACCTCTCAGACTTGGAAGAGAAATCTTAATCCAGTTCTTGTTTTTCTAAATATGACCTATTTCAGGGCTTCTTTCACAGCAAGCCTGCACTGAAATCAGAGCTCTTCCTTTTTTGTTCATTGATGGCTGCACTTGTTTTCATGTTTCTTCAAACCCTTTTGTGCCTTCCTGCTTCCACTATTTTGCTCTCAGGAGCTCTCCTATTTTTTCCCCTCTCCAGTCCCAGATATTTTGACAGAATAGGAACAGATCTGCTCAGGTGGACCACAAGGGTATTACTGCAAAAGAAGGTGCTGCTCAGCCTGGGGTTTCACCCCGTGCCCTCTGCTCTGTCACAGGTCCCCTCACCCTGCCTATACCGTTTGTAGCCCAGTGAAACTGAACATTTGGGAGTCACAATGAAGAAGTTCTGTTCCGGCTTCACCGAGCACTTCTGGGCGTTGTAGGGTCCAGCAGTGCTAAAAGGTAGGTGCTAGTTCTGGGGACAGAACTCATGAGGTTGACCTAGGCACAAAAGGATGGCACTACACTATTATGGGAAGAGTAAAAACCCAATATTAGGCATCACAATGACATGCTGAGTTCAGTGACACCTGCAATGAAACACTAAGGGGAGGAGTATGTCTGCAACTTTTGCTTCCTAGGTAGCTTTACAAAACTGGAAGAATAGGTGAGTTAAACAATTTCTTGCCCTTAGATTCTCCCTCACAGCCCGGGGTTTAACGCACTCACAGAAACAGTAGGAAACTGGGATTTCTAGCCTTTCCATGGAAAAACTATGGGGACAATGTCTCCACAGCTAATCTTAATTGTAAACCAGCTCTAATGGACTTGAATAGCTTTGGGGAGGTTTCTAACCATGACTAGCAGCAGATCCCTGGGCCAGACTGCAGGCACGGAGCAAAGGTTCTCTGATTCTGCCTGCTCACACACTGCAACCCCTGGTGTAGGGACTTCCCGAACCGAAGGTAGTATTTTTTGTTTAATAGCCCTTAATTAGATCTAGGGAAGAAAAGTTACTTTTTGATTCCATTTAGAGTTTTGGCCTCTACAGCCTCCTGTGGCAGATGGTTCTGTAGTTTAAATATGCTCAGCTTTAAGCCTTCAGTTTGATAATTTAATTTGATGCCCCTTTGTTCTGACATTATGATGATCTGAATAACATTTCTTCTTCATGCTGCTCATTATTTTATAGACCTCTACCATATTCCCACCTGCTGTCCTTTCTTTACCGCCTTAACAATTCCAGTTAACTTAATCTCTCATCATGCAGACGTCATGCCATACCTTTGATTAATTTTTTTCACTTTTCTCTGTACTTTTTGTAGATGTATTGCACCCTTTTGAAGCAGGTGACCAGAACTCCATATAGGAATCAAGATACAGATATACCATGAATACATACAGCAACATTTAATATTTTCTTGGCCTCTCTTTCTGTCTTAGTAATTTCTATAGTTCTATTTATTCTTTGACACTACAGATACAAAAATTATATTTTCAGAGAACTATGTTTAATGGGTCCAAAATATCTTCCTTAGTGATAACAGGTAATGTCAAGCCTACCATTGTGTTCAGATAGGTAGGTCTGTTTATTCCTCATTCGGGTTCCTTTGGGTTTATCAACACTGAATGCAATTTTATCTATACTGATTTGAACAGAATTTCATCAGTGTTGCTTAATACCATGAGATCCTCTGAAATCTGCTTTCTCAGTAAGTGTCTGCTTTACTCCCTTGAATTATATCCATATCTTTTCTGGCTTACAGAATTGCCCAGACTCCAGATCCTTGTAGAGCTTATTTGCCTTTTCATAGAATCATAGAATTGTTGAGGTTGGAAGGGACCTTTAAGATCATCTAGTCCAACCATGAACATAACCTGACAAAAAACACTCCTAAACCATGTCCCCAAGTACCACGTCTACCCTTTTTTTAAACACCTCCAGGGATGGCAAATCCACCACCTCCCTGGGCAGCCTATTCCAATGTTTGAAAACCCTTTCAGTGAAAAAATTTTTCCTAATATCCAATCTAAACCTCGCCTGGCCTAACTTCAACCCATGTTTAAGTTTTTATTAAGTTATTAATTTACAAGAGGCAACTGAGGGTTGGTGAGAAACTGGTTTTGTAAACAATGAGCTGTTACTCAAAAGCAGGCAGAGTGCCACCATTCTTTCAAACCCATTCTTTTCAAATTCTTTCATTTTTAAAAATTAGATATTTTCTGAGCACGTGTAAGGAACAAGTCTGTTTACTACTGGATAAATTCAGTTGTGATGCTGCTATCTTCATTCTGAATACCATTGGGAAGGAAATTGGTGCCCACTTTGACTAACAGTATGTGTCTAATGGCACAGCCTTGGGTATCCAGCAGTTTTGCCCTGAAACCTGAGGCACGTGGGTCTTCACCAGGAGTGTAAGCAGCTTTGCCCGAACAGTCCTTCTGGCCATAAGTGGTTGTTGAATGCCTAATGTAATCTTTCTGTCCAACTGTCCTCCTTTTCCCTGCACCCTTTGGTCAGCCTGTTTCACCTATAACAAGCCAATTTGCGTGGCTTCACCGTTTGTGAGTGTACTAGAGTTCTTCATTTAAAAAGAGAAATATTGGCTATGTCCAATCTTACCATTCAGTTCAGAAGTATCTTTTTGTTGTTTTTTGTTGTTTATTTTATTGTTGTTGGTTTTGTTGTTGGTTGGTTGTTTTTTTCTTCTTTCCAGAAACACAAACCCACAAACCACAAGGATAAGGGACAGTGTGAAATCAAGCCAAAGACCTTAAGTGCAGAGGGAATGTCTTCACTGTGCAGCATTCCTTGCTATGTGACTGAGCTGATCTTGCTAGAACATGCCTTGATATGTCAAATTTTAGACTAATATAGAGATGCCTTAATATGAGTTCCAGCACTTACCACCTAAGTTTCTTATCTCATGGCTTACTGCAGAAGATAATCTAAATGACTTGAAAAAGAAGTATGCCAAACCAGATGCCAAAGGACAGAAAAATAAATAGCAGAATGGGATCTCCTAGTTGCATTGTTACTTACCTAGGGAATCAAGTGAACCTGACTGGAAAAATATAAAAAACCCAACCAGCCCAAACCACAAACAAGAAGCAAATTAAAACGAATAGATTATAAACTATGCCCCTTTCAGAATTACTACCACTATGCAGAGTTATATAATTAAACAATAATTATTTCTCATTGTTTAGGTTGAATTGGGAAATATAATTATTCTTTCTTATAACTTTACAAAAATAAAACATATCTCTGTAGTTATTTTCATCTTTTTAGTTAAAAAAGGTTTGCCAGTTCTTGTTGAAATGCATTAGACTTTGACAAGGAGAAAAAAAATGAAGAAAAAAAGAAACTTTTTGAACAATCCTTTTCAACTGCCATTGGGAGTAACCCATGTTATGGACACAACATTAGGTGAAAGATGTGGGTTTGAATACTGCTGCTGCTTTTACTCTGGCTTTGCTATATAGCATAAATAACAGAAGAGTATGGCATTTGAATTTTTTTTTCTTTTTTTCTGAGTAGCTATGAAGAATCCAGTTTCTGAGGGTATTTAGCAAATACTCAGCAAAGTATGAGGATAGACATACAAAAGATTTTTACCCTGAGGTACTTAACTCCCACTGAAATGATTATACTTCAACAGTCTTGCAATTCTGTCATGCAATCGTTATGGAACAGGCCAGGAACAACATTATAAGGGAGTAGGAACTTTTAAAAAGGATTACTAAATTTACTGGTAACAGAAGTGAGAGATAGATGATAGATTCCCCCCCATTAAATTTTTCTGTGGTGGCACTGACACTGAGACTCTGGAATGAGCTCAACCTCGTGGCTGCCCAGCTCCCACATAAGGGACATGAAGCAGGGGGAGGGCAATTAGCTCATTGCCCCCTTTCTCACCATGGTGACGGTGCATCCCTCTTCCTCAGGATCCTTAAAACTCCAGGAAGGCACTACTGGCTGGCACTGGGATTTTCCTAGGCACCACATCACTTTTTTTTTCCTCTGTCAGACGAACTACTGAATTTATTTTTTCAGCGCAGAAATTTTTAGTTTGGGAGTGACAGTGAAGAAAGGTTTATGTGGCCACTGAGCTACGCCTGTTCTCATTGCAGCTAGTTTTGCTTTTCCTAGCAGATACATTACTTGATTTAGCCCTGTTTTTAAGTTTAGCAGTTCTTTTTTTTTTTCTTTTTTGAACTCTAAAACTGGACACATGCCACACCCAAAGATTAATTCTAAAAGTATTTACTTTAATACAAATAAATAAAGTAATGGATTTGACTTTTCCCTGTGCTTTCTTTTAATTTTTTATTTTAGAACATTTGTGTAACTCAGATTCAGTCACCAAATAATTGAGGTTGGAAGGAACCTTCATATGAATAAAGGAAGATTGCTTTGTCCACTCTACTTTCAATGAGTCAGAAAAAATCACACCATAGGAGGTTAATGCTCCTTGCAGTTCTGAACGTGTCCAAACACAGACAGCCCAAGATAAATAACTGCCTGTATTCCTTAGAGGGGGTGTAACAACATGTATGCAATTTGCCCGACTACGACAAGAGAAAATTAAATTTAGGTACCACATCCAGTCAAGAAATTTTTATAAATATCTAAAACAATATTACCCCATGGAGTTCAGATGGGGAAAGAACTATTATTTTCGTATATGATTTATTTTTACTCCTTTGCCTATACTCGAGAAATTAAAAGTTCAAATGTTTCTTCCTACCCTTTTCCTCACTGCTTTGTGTTTAACAGGAGGGAGACACAAAGCAGGTGATCAGCCACATTTCACAAACAACATGGAATTGCAAATATTGTGTATCAGTTGCTAACAAAAGAATTTGATGACAATCTATAGAGCACTAATGTTAAAAAAAAAAAATCTGTGGAACAACATGTTCATAAAAACTGTGCCTGATTGTTTACTCCAGGCCTTTACTTTCCTCATATTGTAAATGGGCCTGAAAAGACGATCCTAGAAATTTAATGTGGTTTTAGCATAAAGCAGAATCAGGCTAGTTGTAAGCAGAATAGTTTAAAGGCTGGAATGTCCTTTCTGCTTTGAAATACATGAAAAATATAGCAGGAAATGCCTTTGGGACATTTTGTCTGCTTCAGGAAAATCTCCTTTCCTAAGAGAGGAAAGCTGGAGAGATTTTACTAAGTATGATGAAAATAATATCCTACTTCTTTGTTGTTATGAATCAGCTCTAATTATTGTTGCCACACTGTATACTGAAGGTCTTATTCAAAATCTAGTCAAGGTGTTTTCTGGCATCTCACTGAACTTTGAAAATAAACTATTGAGCCAACTGCAGAAAAACATCATGCTGGGTGTAATAACATTTCAAAGAAAAACTTTTTAAAACCAGTACTTGCAAAAATACTCCTTCCTTTAACTAATTGATTTAGAATAAAACTATCAGGAAGTATTAGGCCTGCAAATGTGCTATTAACAAGTATTTTAAACCTTAAGTTTCCTCTTCAAGGGATTGTTAATTAAAGGGAAAGAAAAATAAATTTACAGGAAATCTTAATAATTTCCTGACACTTTTACTGTACACTATCTATCTTTCTTCATTCCTCTGCTTAGTCTGAGATTTTCAAAGGAAACAAGGCTATGTGTACATCTTCCATTTCCCAGCACGACAGTAAGTGAGGATTAAGCTTCAAACCACCTTGCAGCCTGCTGAAATGACTAGCCTTAGATGAAGAACACCCAGAGGTTCTTAGTTAACATTTGGTCCTAAACATCTGATGCCAGATACTCTTCTCATAAGAAAAAAGGCAATAGTGTCCCAAGCAGACAAACATCATTTATTACCAGTGGCAACAGAGCAGCAACGAGCAGGACGTGCACAGCAGAAGGATGAGGCTGCACTGGGTGCTATCTGGGGACCTGATTCATGAATGCTGCGACGCCTGGACCGAGCAACCGGAAGCACAGCACATGGTCAAATTATCAAGGGAATGTAACAGCCATGAAACTCTGCTTTTCTCTACAAACAGTACAGCCACACTCATGCCCCAGCTATAACATCTTTATTTCATCTTTATTTCATTGTAAAAATGATGTCTGGCTCCAGAGCTTGGCTTTGAAATGAAAGGAACAGAAAATTAGTTTTCATTTTAACTTCCCTTCCATGTGTAGCACTCACTCCAGCTCATCTGACTTTGTTATCTACAGTGTAGAAATTCACCTCTGAGTTAGTCACCCCAGGCTTCCTTTAGAGCTATGAAGAGCTATAGACATTTTTAGGGAATCATTCATCCAGTCTACTTTAGCCACCAACTTCAGTGACAGATGAATTACGTCCAAGGAGTACATGTTTTTCTCAGTTGGCAGAAAAGGGAGCCTAGAGTGATTAGCTCAGATGTAGATATTTATGCATGTATCCCACTCTCCACAGTGTCCTAATCAAGCTCCCTAAGACCTTTTACTGCAAAGAAAACTGGTTAAAATCTTTTGTGACAATGGTGTCCATCTAATTTCATGAACTAGTTTCTGTTAAACGAAGTAATGTTTATTGAGATGGAAAGTAAGCTCCTTGAGGTATTTTTATACACTTATTGCAGCCTAAAGGATGTGGTTATGTACGTAAATAGAGAAGGTTTTTCAAGAGAAGTGCTAAAATGGGCATTCTCATGTTCTTTTTATTGCTAAGGGAGAGTTTAAACACAATGATTGTATCAGAATTCAAAGTTGTTCCCAATTCTTCTTGTTTAGCATTTGTATTCTGACTAACTTTAGGACTTACTGAAGTGTGAGAGCTTTATTTCAGCTAGATCTGCTTGTGCTGTGTAAGTACCTGTTTTCAATTTAAAGGTAAGCTGGAAAACTTGGAAGAACAGCTTAGTCATCCCGTAAAAGAAAAAAACGTGGCTGTGACTGGAGAAGGCTCAGGCTGTTTAAGAGATGACTTGATTAGAAGAGACATCTCTCTTGAGTGGTAATTGAGGTTTATAAGTTTCACGGCCAAAGCAATAATCAAACATATGTCCAGAAACAACAACTAGCCCCTCTGCGTCTGTCAGTGTCAGCTCTGTACTGCTTTTTTTTTTTTCTCCTTAGATGTGTTCTAGAGGGATCTTTGTGAATTGCAGTGTCAGAGGATGAAGACTGGAGATGCTCAAAGTACCAAGTTTGACTGACTCTAGCTCTCAGTGGATTCTCATGAGCCCACGCAGCCTGGGAATCTGAGCATCCCTTTACACATCTGACAAGAATTAAAATGGAAAACTATGCTAGGCATTATCCATTCAATACTTATCAGAGAAAATAATCCATGTGTTCCTAATTTAGCTGTGAGTGTACTTCAGTCAAGGGAAAATAGAAAGAATGTTATTAAGCCCTCAATTTTAACTAAGAAGCCTTGAGAATCCTTTCTCTGGCTCGCAGGGTGTGAACCACTTCCTATGACTTTCACTCAGCACATCCCTATTGTTGGGACACTGGTCTTAATATCTTCTACTCGCCTCTTGCAGCACATTAGAATTGAGGATTCTTTTTGTGATTTTCTCCCAGGCTGGTGGCAAGCATTTGTGGCCCTCAGTGAATTTGGGCTGTGAGACAAAAATATTCTGCAGACCTTTCTGTTTCCCTGTGACTGCTGGAGATGCAATTTGGCAATCCTCTTGGTTTCTCCACAGCATGCACCATTAAATTTATCCAATTGTCGACAGCTGGAAGGGAGGTGAGCTTGTTCCATCAGGCACTGCTAGGGAATGAGGAGATTAATGATATTTTTTCTACCTGCCTTCCTTGGTAACAGCAGAAACAGCTGATCTGGTTTTCCTAAGTTTGACCAAATGCTACTACTCTCTGTCCCTCTGCTCTTCTTTGCCTGTACCTAGTTTACCTAAATTCAGGAGTTATCCATAGCTTAGTGATAACGACTTAATAAACAGTCACAACAATAGCACTTAGCCAACAGTTGTCACAGCATCCACCACATGTGACCACTCTGCCACCTGAAAGCCCATGACGTTGGGGCTGAGCTGGGGTCTTCAGATTGACTATACACAACTCTCTTCTCCAGAGGAAAGCACACGCTTTTACTGTCTCCACCAGTCTTTGGAAGAAAATTTTTTCCTGACCCCAAATCTGGTATGTAGTGTAACACTTCATGCAAGCAAACCAAATGACTCCTTTAATCACCTGTCTCCCTTTATCTTTGTGGCTGAACACTCCTTGATGACAAATTTTATAGCATATGATTTGGTATATGAAAAAGCCTGTCATTTGTCTGTTCTTTTTTTTTCTTTTTAATTGAATGACATTTGAGCAGGTTGCTGAGCCCGAACAAAAAGACCATGCAGGTATTTTATAAGAGATATCTGTCATCTTCTTGACAGGCAGATGTTAATTTATACGCCTTTTTTGCATATGATATATCAACATTTTTCATGAATGTCATAATCAATATCCAGTATTTCATTTTCTGCAACAGCTTTTTTGCCTAATATTCTTCAGTAAGTCATCTAGACACAAAACGTACGGGATCTCCTTTTCCAGAAGCCAGGTCAGCATTGCATCAGTTTTTTTTCTAGCAGATTGAAATAAAGCAGAAAAAGTAAAGATAAAAAGGGAAATAAAGAGTGAAAAAATTAACAGTAGAAATATCTCTGAAGAGTCCAGTGACTTTCAGAAGTTGTGTGGTTAGCTAAAGCAGAGTATGTTGTGTACTTGTGTAAGCATAAATGAAACAATTACAAGAATTACCAAGGGAAGTCACTAAAAATATTTTTTTTGTAAAGGTGCTGAAGGATCTTGTATCTACAACATTCAGTTATACTTCTTGCCTCCTTTACTTCAAGTGAATTATTTCTCTCCAGCTCTTCTCTGTCTCTGGTTGAAGCATCTCTATGCTATATCCATGTTTATTGTACACAGCATAAATATCCCCTTTTTCAGTGTGTCACCAAAACATATATACTTGTCACCATTAATTTCTTTCTCTTTCTTGCTACGTATACCTAGCTGCATTAAAATTCTGTTAGTTTGGCATGTTTATTTTCAGCTACACCCAGATTTTCACCTCTACCACGCTTTTTTACAGTCTTTATTTATATTTTTGAATATAAATATTTCTTTTCAAACATCTTCAGTCTGTTCAGAATTTATTCCTAATTATTATTATTTTTAACAAGAAACATGGATAATAGTCTTGAGGTGGGACTGAAGACAGAATATGGTAATATGGGGTAGTAAAAACAGGTTAACTTTATGTTTGTGTGTGTTCTGAAATAACAGCAAGTGGATGCACAAGACTTCATGAGCCATCATCACTGGGAGATGGCAAGAAGCAGGTTGGGGTAACACAGATAAAACCAGAAAAGCTCAAGTGAACACTTTGCATAGAGTGTCCTTCCTGAACTGAACCACCATTGGAGATGTTTAAGTACTACTTATTTTTTAATGTTAAAAATGATCAATTAGTATATTCATAAAATCATATAATCATAGAATGGTTTGGGATGGAAGGGATCTTTAAAGATCATACAGTCCATGAGCAAGGACGTCTTTCACCAGATCACGTTGCTCAAACACCATCCAATCTGACCTTGAACATTTCTAATGATGCGGAATCCACGTCTCTGGGCAACCTGTTCCAGTGTCTCACCACCTGCATCATAAAAAATTTCTTCCTATGTCCTATCTAAACCTACCCTCTTTTAGTTTAAAACCATTGCCTCTTGTCCTGTCACTACAGACCTTGGTAAAAAGCGTCTATCTGTCTGTCTTACAAGCCCCCTTTATATTTTGAAAGGCTGAAATAAGGTCTCCCCAAAGCCTTCTCTTCTCAGGGCTGAACAACCCCAACTCTCTCAACCTTTCTTCATAGGTGAGGTGTTCCAGTTCTTTGACCATTTTTGTGGCCCTCCTCTGGACTTGCTCTAACATGTCTATGTCTTTCTTGTACTGTAGACCGCAGAGTTGGACACACTACTCCAGGTGGGACCTTCCCAGAGTGGAGTAGAGGGAGAGAATAGTGGAATAGAGGGAGAGAATAACTTCCCTCAACCTGCTGGCTGTGATTCTTTCTATGCAGCCCAGGATATGATTGGCTTTCTGGGCTGCAAACACCCATTGCTAGCTCATATCCAATTTTTCATCCACCAGTATCCTCAAGTCCTTTTCTGCAGGACTGCTCTCCATTAATCCTCCCGTGGGTATTGATATTGAGGATTGCCCTGACCCAGGTGCGTGACCTTTCACTTGGCTTTGTTGAACTTCACGAGGTTCACATGGGCTCAATCTTCAAGCCTGTCCAGGTCCTTTCTCTCAAGCAAATCAGCTGCATCAGTCAGCTTGGTATTGTCTGCAAACTTGCTGAGGGTGCACTCAATCCTGCTGTCTGTGTAATTAATGAAGATGTTAAATAGTACTGTTCCCAGTAGGGACCCTTGAGGCACACCACTTGTTACTGGTTTTCACTTGGACATTGAGCCATTGACTGTAACTCTTTGGATGTGGTCATCCAGCTAATTCTTTATCCATCTAAAGTCTACCTGTCAAATCTGTATCTCTCCAATTTAACCACAAGAATGTTGTGGGGGACCGTGTCAAAGTCCTTACAGAAGTCCAGGTAGATGGCATCCGTAACTCTTCTCTTGTCCACTGATGCAGTCACTCCATATTCTATTTGATTCTTTTCTTGCTTGCAGAAGTATGTGTCAGGATTAACTCTAAGGCAATTCACTGAGATAGTTACTCCGATGTGAAGTTATAGGCAGTAAAAAGTTGTCCCCAATTACAAAACACAATGAATTCATTTATTCCTTGTCACTACTATAAACAGGGGGAGTTCACTCTGAAAATTCAGGATGAGCATAATATAGACACGACAGCAAACTTCACATTTCCTGTAAGATTCATATGCATGCATGATTACCTGTTTTACGTTTCTGAAAAGGTTTTTCACTAATTAGATGTGAATAACTACAAGTAGAACAATGTTCGTAGTATCTCTTTGCTTATTTTGTACTTACGGATACAAAGGCAGAAATGAAAGATGTGTGGGTAAAGAGCACAGCCATGTAGAAACTTCAATGACATACACTGCTGACAAGAGATAAAATCAGCTACCCTGAATCATAATATAACACACTTTGTATCACAAACTTTCTTTATGGATGTTTCAATAAACTAAAATAGTTATCAAAATTTGGTGAACGGACTGACATGGTTCAAGTGAACAATTTTTCCATACAAAATACTGATGTGATAAAACAAAAATATTTCTCAGGAAAATACCAATTTTGTCAACATTTTCTAGAAGTTATCACCAAGACATTTCATTTTTACCTCACTGATATATTTCATTTCAGCTTTGATACATTATATTGTATACCTTTTGAAAACAGGAGAGGGAAAGAACTTGACTCCCCTTTCTGATGGAACAAAACACACGTTTCAAATCCACAAGAGAGAAATTCAATTTTTCAAACAGTTGTACAATGGAGATAGAATCTAGGGGGTGCGCTTACTTAGCAGAAGAGTGCAGTTTCTCACAACAGAAAGCTTAGGTGCTCAGGGTTCCTATAACACTGTTCATATATTTCAAATATTTTAATCCAGGAAACAGGGAGTGAGATGATGCTGTAAGCTAACAGCTGAAGCCATATTTCAAAAGTTCTGAAACCATTCGTTGCAAATATATAGCCTTTTAAAAGAGGATGAAAGAGTATTTCATATTTTAAGGGACTTTGGAAGATCCCAAGTGGAATTTTTGATGTTTGGATCTAATTGTATCTGTTTCTAAAAGATATTTTTGTGGATATACTTTGTGTCTTCTTTTGGGTTGTTGATCCCTTTCACTTCACTGATACAATGTACAAGTGTTAAACTGTTAGTTTGAGAGTGGCTTTATACCTTAATGTTTTGAAGAGGGACATAGCTCATGATTTCCACCCACGAAAATCTCCATGGTAATTCTGAAATGAGCCCAGTAATTTTCACTGTAAGAAATGGAGGTAGTAACTACATGCCTTATGGTCTGGAGAATTGCAGAGGGGACTTGGAGACGTAGGTGAACCTCTGAAGGGACTGTACATGACGAGTGTCCACATAGTTCATAGTGAGCATGCAAAGGAAAGAAGAGGCTCTTCAGTGAGAGATCCTGTGAGAAGCAGCAAGATCCAAGGCTGGGTCCCAACAGTCTAGCATTTTACTATCTGTAACCATCTTTGGTGAAGGGGAGAAAGGGGATAAATAAACAACAAAAGACACAGACAGAAAATTGAAGGAGATCATTGAGATGTTCCCCTGAGACAAGAAGTGCAGATAGCCAAGTACAAACTGAAAAATTGGCGGAGGGGAAAGAGGTGACCTTCAAAATGGTAGCTGTAGCAGTCATATGCAATATCTTAAAGAAACAATAGGACATGTCAGTGGGAAAACCTAGATTGCCTATAAACCTATATTGGTAAAAAGGAGGGGGAGACCTTGAATACACCCTTAATGTGCCAGTACGTTCCTTTAACAGGTAATTGTTCTAGGGCTTCTCAGGATGCTGATCTCCCCTCCTGAAGCTTTTCCATGTGTTAATTCTGTAACTGCAAGAGTTGGAACCAGGAGTAGTGATGAGCTAGTGTAATACATCTTTCATCAACCTCTTTGTAAAGTGAGGTGGCTGGAAAGCAACCACAGGTGGTTTAGGGAATTGCTTTCTAAAGCTACGCTGACTTAGCAGCTAATGGGGATCTTTGATGGCTGTTTGGAGTCAGTGCAACTGGAAGAAAAATTAACAGTAAAAGGAATTAAATTTATTTTGACATTAAGTTTTGTGTTGACAGATGATTTCCAAATTCTGTGGTATACTTTGTGATTATAAAATATGAAATATGTATCTTTGATTCATAAACTCATCAGTAAGGGCTTTTTTGTAATCTCTGTCCCAGAAATTTTCCTCAGGGCTACATCCACATCTACCAGAAAACATACAAGCATAATCCATTGTGGTTTAAATGTGGAAAAATGCTGAGGTTGTCAGTTAAAATGCAGGTATGAATTTGTATATCTTTATTACCTTGACATTCAAATCACTGTTGAATACTATTTCCAGGAGACTAAGCAACCTACTTTTAGCCGATACTTGTTTTGGATAGTTCTTCATATTCTATTTGCTGCTTTTCTTGGACATGTGAGCAACATTTTTATTGGCTCAACTACAGAACAGCTGACTGATCCACAAAAAGTAAAGCCATGAATGAATTATTCTGCTTGTCCTAAACATATGAAATAAACCCATCTACTACAGCAAACAACCCAGGATTTTTGTTTACCTTGCACATTTTATAAAAGCTATTTTATAGAGTAAAAATAAAAGACTTTTAGGAAAGTTTTATTGGTATTGCCTCTATCTGTTCCTTTCACCTGGCAGGGTCTTTGCTTGCTAAGAGCTATAGTCATTGAGGTAAAGCATATGTATCTATCAGTTCCTTTCACCTGGATGAGCTTTGGCTCTCTAAGAGCCACAGTAATTTAGGTAAAGCAAATTCTGATTCATACGAAAAGAGAGTACCACTTTACAATGTACTTCCTACTGTGGATCATGGTCCTGGGTGACCTGCTGTCCCTAGTCACTGAAAAGCAGGGCTCTGAGGCCTACCTTTACAACCCATTTGTACTGTAAGGTGGTTGCATCAAAACTCACTGTTTTGTTTTTTTTTTTTGTGGATCAGGCATAGGTAACTGCAAACTAACTGTCAACATTTTTCACTCTATTGCTGTGCTATAATGAAAAATCTACTTTGTGGATGGTTTTTCCCTCTCTGACACTGGCCTCTTTTCTTTCCAACTTTACCAAGTGATGTCCATCTCCTCTATAGATGAGACAATCATAGAGTTTCTGTAACTAGGCTAACTTATTCCTTTCTTATTCCTTTTCTCCCTCCTATTAAAACTGAGCTTGGGTTTTGTTGACATTCCACCTGTCTTCAGGAGTCACGGGCAGAGGGGAATGTGACCAAACACCTGTTGTTTCTTCTCCCTTTCCCAGCAGAACTGCTGGCAGCAATGGCCTGAGGCAAACTGGCACGCTTGCAGTGGGGCAGCTCAGGGGGCATTTGTGCATGGAAGATTTACTCCTGTAAAGTTCAGATCTGTCTGGACATACAGCAGGTGTGTGCTCTGTGTGTCTGTGAGTAGTCACTCTGTTGCATGGCCAATGGTGCACATGTAAGGTAGTCTGTTGAAGAGCTGATGTGCTTCTTAAATCTCAGAATTTTTAGGGTCTGTGGAAAACCTAGGCATAGATAGGCGCCAGTAAGTGGTCTCTAATGCAAAGCTGGGCTCTACACAAGGCTGGGAACTGAGTGTCTCACAGCCTTGAAGGTTTTCTTGAACTCCCAATGATGATAGAGTGGAGGATTCTTGTTTTGTGAGGAAGGGCTTCTTTAAAATTGGACATACAGCATACTTTGTGTATGCAATGTCCTTGAGACACCAGCTTAGGCAGGAGCTCACAAGTTGGAACTATTGTGCCTTTGCTTCTTTTCTACCTTTGTGCAGAAGCCAAAAGCCATATCATTAAATTGTTACAGACTGTGTCTTGCTACGTCCTGCCAAAACACAGTTTAAGATCAAGCACAGCAAATCAGACGGCAATTGCCACAGCACCCAAGGTATAATATATTTGAAGTAATGTGCAAAAATCCTTCAGAGTGAGTGTTCAATTTCTGTCATCCACAAAAAATGCAGCGCTGCTAACAAATGGCCTTCTTAAATTTTTTCCTACCAGAATCAGGGGCAAGGTCCAAGAACTGGTTGAACAGTTAATTGTGCTTCCCTGACGTGACTGCTCCATACTGCTCCCTTTCTCACTGGTAAAGGATAAAGATGTCTGCTCAGTGGGTCTGCTTCTCCCTAACAGACTTGTATCTCTGTGGGATGAGGAGACCAATTCCTCATAGCTATTAGGAAAATCTCTGAGTCGGGTCTGTTTACCCCTGTTCTTTAAATTGCTATAGTATATGGGAGGAGATCAGCAGAGACTGTGGAACTGACCCATGCTTCCTCCCCCATTTTCTCTGTCCCAGTGTTATCAAAATCTGTCATGTTTTCCAGCTGCAATATGTTTACCCTGGAGGAGTCAGTAATGGCCAGGGCAACAAGTGGCCATATACAATTTGCTTGGTTTTACTGTGTCAATTGCCATCTGACATGCAATAAATAAACAAGAATTTGGTCTTATACCAGACCGATAAGAGCTTTGATAGATAATGCTTTTTCCACACTACTTGTTCTCAAAATGTCTGAACTGTTAGCATTTCCCCCAAAGGTGAATATTTGTTTTAATGAAGGTCTCCTTCAATTCTGATTTTGCTTATGTGCATAAGCTGTGGCTGTTGGTGTGGGAACTGCTTATTTATTAGTTTCCGAAAAGTAAGTCCCAGTTACCCTCCTGTTAGTCTGTAGATTCTTCGGAGTTAAAAGTGGTGTTGTTCAAAACCTGTCGGTGTGTAAGTTTTAACTGTTCCACCTTTGCACAAAGTCTTAGGAAAGATCATGTGTTATTATCAGAAGGGATGAAACAAAACAAATTGTAGTGATAGGAAACTGGAGGAGGACATGATAAATCAGATTTTTTGTAAGTATTACTAGACTTTCTGAAGGAGAGCCAAGATACAATGACTTTATGTTTGGGCAATTTATTCTTGCAAGAATCTGAGATCAAAGTAGAGTGCCCCATAGATACTCACATCCTACAGATCTTTTTGTCCTTCAGTAGAAAGAAAAAACACTATATGTTTTTAAACACTGGCTAACTATCTCAAACAGGAAAAATCTGACTCCTCTGTAAATTTTCATGATTTAAGTTGACACAGCAATTTTCTTATCCATAGTTCAATTTGATTAGTTTGATTACCTGCTTTGAATATCCGGTGCTTTGATGATTTGGACATATTCATCACTTCTCTACTTATGACCTTGCTTTCTGCTATGGAAAAAAAAAAAAAGTCCTTTCTTTAATTAACTTTAAATAACTACATAGAACTTATGTAGCAGCTTAGCTTATGTTAATTTGTGTATTTGTTCATCTTTTAATAAAATCCTTATTTATTCTAATCTGTTTGAGATTTACTTGGCAAACTGCAAAGGTACAGGTAATCTCCTACAAACAATTTGCATGTTGCTTGTCTCTGCTTCCTAAAATAGCACCATACTTTCCTCAGGTTGTTTCAATGACACAGAAGTGTCCTTCTAGTGCAGTGTTCCAATGCTGTAGCTATCCTTTATCAAATTACAAGGAAACATGACTTTCCTGATTTCCCTTGTTTCCTGGGAAATCTTCTGGAAATGATTTAGGGCTCCAATTCTTCAGTATATTTTGCTATTCCAGGCTGGGGCTACTGCAGTCCTTTCCAGAAGGAGATCCTAGGAATATGGTGGACTTTGCCTTAATCTTTGTGTTTGCTCTGTTTTGCAGTTTGTTTTGACTGGCTTCCTTTTGTCTTCAGCTTTTCAGCTTCGGCCACTCTACATCTCTTTCTGAATCTTCATTATTTCTTCCATTCAGGGTCAAAGGAGCATTTCCTCCAAGCCAGGTTTTCCCCTCTGAAAGCCAAAACACACTTCCTACCTCCAGCATAGTCTTTTTTTTTTTCCTAAGCAGGATTTCCATAATTCTCGAATATAATTTTTCCAAACTGGTTTTCTTGATATATCCATAGTCTTATAAAAAATTAACTGTAAGAAATAAATGAGCATTTTCTCTATAAAACGGAGGTATATTAATTGATAGCTATGGCAACCAGTGTTTTGTTTGCAAAAACACTGTAGCAGAGTAGTAAATTATAACAAAAATACAACAAAACCTTGTGATGACCTCCACTTTTGTTTTTATTTTATTGTCAAAATTTGCAAGTCAATAAATATACAGCATAAATTTTATCAGTAGAGAGATGCATACTAGGTTTTCAGCTCTCTCTCTCTCTCTACCTCTTAGGGCTGTAAACAGCTTAAAGCTGTCACAGTGAGGCAGACACTTGTAAAGAAGGATTTAGTTAAGTGGTACTTAAAGGTTAATGAATTTTACTCAGAGACTGAGTAATCTTTGGGACTAGCACTGAATGGTGTATCTGGCTCAGTAACTTGCTGCATGGTTAGATTATCAGGATGCTTACATTACAGCTACCTAAATGCTATCTTTATCCGTCGCTGCTTTTTCTCTCAAATTTCCATCAAAACCACCTAATTATAGGCAGGAAATATGTATTAAAATGACTTTTACATTTTATATTTTGTAACTAAAGCACACTAAAGTTAATGTGAATCTTTCCATTTACTTCAGAGGACTTTGCACCTAGCCCTAGAGATGTTTTTTAGAATTGTCTTGTACCTCCTGGTTTCTTTTGCTGAAATGATTGCCTGACTGTGAAACTGTAAGTCAGGAAGCTTTGCAAAAGCAAAAAAACCCAAATCCTATCAAGGATCACACTAGAACCTTGTCGTAATGGGATGCATCAAACCAGTATTTCTCAGACTGTACATAGCCTGTCTCCTGAGAGCATGATATTTCATCCAAAGTCCTGGCTCTCCAGGCAAATTTCACACTGTTATGAAAGTTGACAGGAAACAGAAATTCTGTTCCATGAAAAATGTTATCTTATCAAAAGTGCCTTATATTTTTACTGATATTTATCCTCCAATTAGCCAGTGCAGCAGTCTTTCTCTTGGTCATTTCCAGCTGATATACTCGTACCTTCTAGCAGTTGTTCTTAAGTCCTGAAGTACATGACTTGCATTTTGTGCTATTGTATTTTGGTATTTGCAATGCTTCAGCCTGGACCCAAATGTAACTCATTTCTTCCTTTCCAACAAGCCAGTCCTTTCCATTGATTTGATCTATTAGCTTTCCACCACCAGCAACACCTTCCTACTTTTTGTCCCAACCCATGAAAATAGAAAATCAAATTGGTTCCATCAGTGACACCTGAGGAATTCCATGAGCTACCTTTCGCCTTAACTTCTAAGAGCTATTTTCCCATCCATCAGTTTATTACTCACTTTACAATCCTTGTGCAAATTCCACTGCTCTTCGATTAAATAATTTTTCAAATAAGCCCAGAGTTAAATAACTTAATAAAATCCAATTTATGCACGCTTTCTGAACTTCATCTACTCAAAAAAAAATAAATATTAAAGATATTAGGCTGATCTGGCATGCTCTAACTTAGGTGAACATATATTGCATTATATCTTACTTCTTACTTGTACTGTGTGTTTACTTTTTAATTTCTAAATCAGCTATGCCCTTAATGAGGTTACATTAATGAGCATTTCCCATGTCCTTCACTTCTTATATTAGTAGGTTTGGTATTTTTCAATCATAGAACACAAGTTCAGATGTATAATTTCGTGTGTCAGCTCACTTAGAATTTGGTATTGAGATTACCTAATTTCCCTGACAGGAAATGAAAGTAAACCTTCTGTGAAAGGAAGTCTTCTGTGTAAAGAAATGTGGAAAACATATATGAAGCACAAGCTGCCAAAAAGACCCTAGAGAATGAGGTGCTGGAGAAAACCTTTCTTCTGTAAACCATAGTGTCCAAGGTAACTGCCCTAACTCTGGCTCTTCTGGGATTGCCTCTGTTTTGACAAAATGTCATTTTTCACTTGTTTTAGAATAACTTGAGAGCAATGTATGAAATACTTCTCAGATTTTCAGATTAAATACTGGTTAAATTCAGATATGAATAGACGCCGGTTGGGCTTCTGTAGCAGAATCATCTAAATGTGATCAAACATGCTGGAAGGATTTCGTTTTTGTCAACTTACATATGGAAGTAGAAAAGGTAAGTAGGATCCCCAATGAGAAAAAATATGTAAAATGGAGTAATTATGCAAAAATTAACCCTTCCTCTGCAAAAAACCAAACCTAACACCAAAAAACCACCTCCCCAAAAAAAGTGTCTTTTCCTTCTATTATAATTATGTTACATTCCAGATCTTAGGATCTGAGAAATTTTTGCTTCCGTACTGAGCTCCTGTGGTTCTGAATGTCCTTCATAAGAACTTCTCTTTCCACGACTCCCAGTGTTGATAACTATGTGCACCATACTGGTATGTTGTCTTAAGATGGGGCAACCTGTTTACACTGAAATCTCATTCAAAAGAAAACCTGAACTTTTTAAACACCATGTTTAAATCAGAGATTAAGGAGAAAAATCAACACTGTGTAGACCAACAAAAGGAAAGGCTCCTGAAAAATTTTCCATTGTAATCAAAGCTTCTTCAACATGCTTGAGTGGAGTTAAGCAACTCTCCCCTTTATCTCAGCAGGTTTCATAGTGATGTGACACTCATATTCATCAGCAGAAAGGAAATTCTGTTCTTTTTTACACTGGCTGTGATTCTCCCCCTTATTTTTATCAGAACTTTGTGCCCACATTAATTAGTTCAGCAATGACTGTTCACAACACTCTGTCCAAAACCTGTGGAACCACACAGGTCCTCCTCCATACTTTGTTGCCAGACTTCTGTCTTACAGCTGCAACATCACTGCAAGTCTTTCACTCAAAATAAAGACTATTGTTGTTTATCTAATTTTGAAAAGGTTTAGAAGAATTTTATGTAGGTGTGCAATTAAGACATTCCAAAGAAACAAAATTACCTTGTTCAATAGTTATCTACCTGGGCCTTAATTCTGTTCCCTGTGCATTTAATTCTGTGTACAGAATTAGGTAGTGATTCTATGAAAAAATATAGGATATAATTACATAATCAAAGACTATGGCTTAATGCAGATGCACAAGGGACCACAATAACATTTCTTGACCTGGTTTCACTTTTCATCTTAAATATTATTTTAAAATTGTTGTATGCCATTTCCAAAATGCTTTTCACGAAGTGCAACACTCATGAAATGGCCCACATTCAGTGAGAAGAATTTGAATTCTTATGCGTATCAGCAAACACTTCTTTTATTTGAACTTAAGGACAAACTTAGTTGACTGGTAACCAAAACAGATTAATTTGGTCATTGGTTGAATTAAATGTTCTCAATCTGTTGAGATTCCCATCTCATCTGATAAGATGTATATCTTATTCCTACCTGGTGCCATGCATTTCTAATGCCATTAGTGCTTTGGTGGTGATCTGAACACAGCCCTAGAACACCTATGTGATTTCTTTGGACACTCTGATGGGAATGAATTTCATATTCAAATGTCGGAAAAGAACTAAACATAAGTTCATGGGAAAGCTTATGAATTGTTCTGTAGCCTGTAAGCACAGTCCCCTGTCAAAAGCTTGCTGTGGTCATGGATCCACTGAAGTGGCAAATGTTAGGAAAAAGGACCCATCACCAGTTGATACCTCAGGGGGGGTAAATGTAAACAGATCCCTGCTAGAAAACAAATCAGTAATAATTTCATTCCTGAAGGAAATGGCGTCCATGGAGGGCAATCACAAAGTTCATCTGGTACAGAACTGAGTAATTTTTGAGGGATAAAGCCTGCCTTTTCTGCCATGAGTACAGAAGGATTGTTGTGTGGTGGAACTGACTTGTTTTTACTGACCAAAATAGGAATCATGCTTGTTTTGTTACCCAGACCAAAGTTTTTGAAAGTCTTGAAAGTAGATCAGACCTGTTGAAGTTCAGCAGCTACTGGAATAAACCTGTGCTTAACATGTGCAAAGAAAGCAGAACGTGTGCCCTAGCTTCTTACCCACAATAGCAACTTTTAAGTGCCTCCAGGGCTGCTGCTTCCATTTAATGTAACGTTTCAAGTATGCAGTCCGGCTTGGGTGTAAGGAAGGCCTTCGTGGTACTTTACATTCTTTTGTTTTCCACAATTCATTCCTGTTTCACTGCTATCAATCTTTAATAGCCATACACAGGAAACAGACTCAAGTGTTGAAATCATCTTCTTGTTCATTGCTAGGTTACTGAACCCAAGCATTACATTGTTTTCCACATTAACAAATACAGTACACCACATGAAGAAATACTGCTAGCAATTGTGTGTTTCTTAAGCGACAGATGAAGTACAAACCTCCCCATATTGTTTTAAAATTGTTTGAAATACTCTAATAAGAGTAAGTAAAATGTATTAACTGCTAGACAGCACAGAAGGAAAAATGGACGTGGAGTCACGCGGGCACATAATCACACAGCTAAGCTGTTATACTGCCCATCATTTCTTAATGAGAGATGGTAAAAAATGTTGTTTGACACATTCTTTTAAATACTAAACATTTTGTTCATCAGCTGCCTCCCCAAGCATTTTCAACAATCTAACCTACAAGCTGAATATTTTGGTGTTTCCAGTTGAAAACTGAAGACATTTGAAGAATATATTTTTTAGCATATTTTTTAAAAATACGTTAAATCTTTACTGAAAGTTTGGTGAAAGGGGAAATCCATCTATTGCACCTTTAAAGTATTTGTGTACACCCTGATGAACAAAACTAAATTGTTTATAAGAGCATACAGGAACACAATTTATCAGTCTTTTTTCCAAAAAGGGAACATAAAGTTTGTGAAATTTATTGGTTGAGGAATAGTCAAACAATGCTACTTTTGAAAGGGAGAGCACGAATTTTTACAGTGTGGCCAGTTACATGCTCTCAAGTTCCTAGCTAAACATGGGGTGCTTGCTTTTAGGTTCAAAAGATGTGTACGTCTGGGTCTCTCACAGAGGACCCTCTGCCAGATAAGTTTTGCCTTTAATAACTCCTGGAATGTTTCTGTATTTTCTCAGGAAAAATAATCAAATTCAGGGTTGTCCTCTGTTTCCAACTTTATAGCTTGCATAGACATTTTTATGGCATGGTCTAATCATTTTTTGCTTTACATTGACAAAGATTTACTGAGGAAAGTCAATAAATACAGAAGTACTGCACTAAAAGGATATGGCCTTAAGCAGTGATGGTTTTGTGCTTGTTGCTTTACTCTTGAGTTTCTGCCTCTCACAGCAACAATACCTCTTCATCAAGGGAAGGTAGGAATGGACAAATGAATTGAAATGACTGATGGTTGTCCATTACCATCTGCATACGATTACAGGAGAAACAAGATGAAAACACATTTTAAAATGAACTTTTGATAGAACTTTTAACCTTTTTAAAATGAAGCTTTTTTTTTTTCTCATCTTATCATGCTTCTCTTTCATCATGTCAATTATTTTTTACCCCAGTTCCATGTCTTCTCTCTCTCAACCCTCTTTCACTTTCTTTAGCCACCTCTTTTTCCTTTTAAGTGGCAATGCTAAAAAGCTGCACAAAGAGCTACTGCTATCTATAAAATCAATCAAGGAACTTTAGCAGTTTAAGGAAGACATCATCTCTGGCATCTTCCTTACTTTATGCTGTCAAAATGTTCACATGAAGTCTCCATCCAGTTTTAAGGGAATTGTATAATCTGTCTCACTTCTTTTACTTAATTTGGCATTTCTTCTAGTTTCCATCCACTTCTCCCAGTGCCAGTGCTTTAATTCCTTATGTACTTTACTGGTTTCTTCATAAGAAATTATATATATATATGCGCACATTTATGTCCTGCATTCAGTCTAGCTATGCCCCTTTCATATGTCCCAAGTAAAGGCTTATCCTTGGAATATATCTGGGAAGAAGTGGCTTGACTATGTGTGTCCTCTAATCTGACCGATGCAATTAGCTGCACTCCAGCCAGGGACTACCAGGTNCAACTAGCTGCACTCCAGCCAGGGAGTACCGGAGAAGCACACATCGATCACAGGGTGGGATATCAAGGAATGAGGCTGTGGGTTGAATATGTTGTTTTAGCAGGCCAGGTTCTTCCTGTGTTAAAGAGAGACCAATTTTAACACGGGGGGAAACACATGTAATCAGTGAAATAGCATAAGAGATTATGAAAGACTCCAGATTAGTGTTTATGGGGTTAAATAACATTTTGTGCTTTTACAGGGTTTTCCTCCTTGTTGCTGGATATGATGTACAGAAAATTGGAACCTGGATTTCCCAAAGGCCAGCATGCAGTGCAGTATTAGGTATCAAACATTAAAATGAGAATTTATACGAGAAGTGGGCTGTTTCACTAAATGTTCTTAACAGAGGATATATCAATTCTGTAGATGTTTTCATTTCTTAGAATTTTTCCTCTTCATTAAACTCAATTCACTTTCTCATTCTCTTACGTGAAAGATGAGCTTAATATTTCATTTTAATTAGGCACTGGAATGATGTCATATTTAATTATTTCTTGCTCCCATAGAGTCATGATTGCACACACAGTGTTTTAGACTGTTACTAGTATACTATGTTGCATTTAGTCTTGCAGATTTTTGGGGGGAAGTCCTGGTACAGGAACTAACATTTGATTGGAATATTTTTGGAAATGGGAGATTTAACCAGGAGCTTTGGTTACTTCACTTTGTCCCACTAAGAAGCATAAAAGTTCTCTGTAAAACAAGGCAAAACCTAGATCCAGTCCAATTATGCATTCACCTACAAATATGTTAGACTGTTTTATTACTTTCATGACATCCGTTCCTTGGAACCAAATCACAGACCTTGTCCTTATTGTTAAGCTCTGTTCTGTTCTGTTCTGTTCTGTTCTATTCTATTCTATTCTATTCTATTCTATTCTATTCTATTCTATTCTATTCTATTCTAAAGAATAGAAAATGTTATTTTCAGGTGGGTGGTAGCTGGTGGAAAAGCAGGCAAACAGAATGTGGGGTTCTTCATAGGATGAGGAATTCAATGAGAGGAGATTCTGCACAAGAAAAGGAGCTCTTGCTTTGTCTCTTGCCTAGCTAGTGCTGGAAGGCAGCGCTTTGGGAGATCAGGGCACTCGTATGGCGTATGCAGGGCTGCTTAAAAGAATAAGGTGGCAATTTTCTGAGTTTTGGTAGGTTACTACTTTGTGCAGAGGTAGCATAGGAGAATGTGCGCTCATTTGAATCAAGTTGCTCATTGTTTCCATTGCCATATAAAACTAATGTTAAAACTATTTGGTTTGTATTCAGGCATTAACTTTTATGACCAGAAATCCCATAAAACCATCTGTCTCTTGTAGTCTAAGCTTGTGTTTAAAAGTGAAAAGTGCTTGGCTCCTTTCACCTTATTTATTCTCTACATCTGTAAATGTTTTGGATGGGAATGCACTGCTGAAATATGAATAATACCTGCTTTTCTCAAGCTGTTAAGGTTCTCTCCAAACGTATCAACCCCATTCTCAAAAATTGAGAAGCAGTGACAAGGGAGCACTGCCCATTTAAAAGGGATTATGGATGACTAGTGACAGGCCACTTGTTCACCTCCAGAAATGTTGGTAGTGTCTGGGGTGGTCCTGCTTTTCATGTTGGAAAAATTCTAGAAGAGAACTGCTTCCAGGCCTTCATGTTGGTGTCTATAACCAGTTGTTCACCACCTGAGAAAAATGGTGCAATTTCACATACCTTGCTGCCAGAGCTTCTTTTGTAGAGCTCCATTATCATTGCATCTAAAAGGCTACAAATAAAAAGTGGTCTTTTTTGTTTGTTTCACTTTCAGCAAGAATCCACTGTAGTGTTACAGCTTTGAAGATTAAACTGGGCACATGACCTAGTTGCTATGGAAACCTCTCTGGAATAAAATGAAAAGCAAGGGGAGGGAACATTGATGAGTGCTAATTTATAGAAGTAAGAATATTAAGTATCCTTGATCTGTGGCAATTCATACCATCTCCCTGGTTTATTTATTAGCAAAATGGTTGAAAGGAGATATCTCTTAATTTGCCCCCTGGAAAAAAAACCATACACAATTGCTACTTTGCAGTTATGGTCCATTAGTCATATTAGCTTGGCTAATGCAAGAAGGATTATTATTGTACCGAGCCCCAACTTCAACAGACATAACACAGTGTAGTCACTCTCAGTATGGATGTTACTATTGTGATCCCTCGGAAGCTGCACAAAAATATGTGGTGGTTTAACCTTGGCTGGCTGCCAGGTGCCCACCCAGCCGCTCTCTCACTCCTCCTCCTCAGCAGAACAGGGATAGAAAACAAGATTAAAAGCTCATGGGTTGAAACAAGGACGGGGAGATTGCTCAGCAAGTACTGTCACCGGCAAAAGAGATTTGACTTGGGGAAGATTAATTTAATTTTTTTGCCAGTTAAAAATAGAGTAAGACAGTGAGAAACAAAACCAAGAATGAAACCACATTCCTTTTGTCCCCCCTTCTTCCCAGGTTCAATTTCACTCCTGACTGTCCTTCCTCTTCCCCCTCGAGCAGCACAGAGGGACGGGGAATATGGGTTGTGCTCAGTCCATAACACGTCTTCTCTGCCACTCCTTGCTTTTCACACTCTTCCCCTACTCCAGTGTAGGGTTCCTCCTATGGGATATACTCCTTCACAAACTGCTCCAACATGAGTCCTTCTCACAGGGTACAATCCTTTAGGAACGACCTGCTCCAGCGTGGGTTGCTGCAGAAAACATGTTCCTGCATGGGCTCCTCTCCATGGGACAGCTCCTACCCATAGCCTTCTCCAGCATGGGCTCTCCATGGGTTGCAGCTTCTTTCACGGCACATCCACCTGCTCTGGTACGGAGTCCTTCTTGGACTGCAGTGTGGGTATCTGCTACAGCATGGTTCTCCATGGGCTGTAGGAGGACAACCTGTGTCACCATGGTCTTTTCCAAGGGCTGCAGTGGACTCTCTGCTCCGGCACATGAAGCACCTCCTCCCCCTCCTTCTTCACTGACCTTGGGGTCTGCAGAGCTGTTTCTCTCACATTTTATCACTCCTCTCTCACAGCTGTTGTGCAGTGTTTTTTACCCTTTCTTAAATACGTTATCGCAGAGGTGCCACCAACATCCCTGACGGCCTCATCTTTGGCCACTGGTGGGTTCATTTTGGAGCCAGCTGGAACTGGCTCTGTCCAATCCAGGGGCAGCTCCTGGTGTCTTGTCATGAAGGCCACCCCTGCAGCATCCCCCCACCCCCGCCAACACCTTGGCACATAGTCCCTATGCAAAATGTTGTTTTCTGCAACATGGATTATCTAGCTTGGATGTTTTTTCTAAGGATGACCACTCTGGCCTATAAACCAACATTCAACGACTTTATAACTGGCCATTTCCTCCCAACCCCCAACAGGCTTAAATAGAGCAAGGGTGGGATGCTTACCCTACACCCTGGCTGCAGATCAGCGCTTGTGACTATGAAGCTTCTGGGTACAGTATGGTTGGCCAACCAAAAATAAAATCTTCCTGTAAAATCTTTCTACAAAAGTTCTGCAGAAAGCTGAATCCTGGGAGTTGAAAGCCTCTTCTCTCAGTGAACAAGGCACTTGAGCCCAACTGAATCAGCTTTCTGCCCAATATATCTTTGTCATTATCGCCAGTTTTCATAAAGACATAAGATTTTTCCTCTTGTATGGTGACTCTTTCTGCTTTGTATCTAACACAGTCAATCCACTTCTTTTCTGCTGTGGTTTTCATCTGACAGCAAGAGGTGAAACATGAAAGTAGGTAGGGTGAGGATAAAAATGTTTTATCAAGTGGGAAGGACCAGAGCCAAAGAGGGGTAGTGAGTACAGGTATGCTCTGTATTTTGATAAATCATAAGTGATGAGCTATATTCCCCTGGCATTCTAGTCACCTCTTTAAACCAGATTTAATGATATATCTTCACGGCCACAGATCTGTGTTTTTTCCTTAAATGTGACAGCATCTTGTAATCTGCATAGATAGTCTGTCATCATGAGTGTGAGGGAGGCCAGAATATTTATCTTCATTGCTTTAAATGCTTGTTTTAAACCATATAGGTGCAATACAAGGTAATACATCATTAGTGCAGTTGTTCAGTGCACATGACACATACATGCAGAGTAGACTACATCCCAGTTGTTATACCCAGTGGGTTTAGTGGGTTTAGTTCATCACAGTTTAATGAACCACTAGACCATACCATGTCCTTCTATCTAGGCACTGTCAAAAAAGATAATGTTTCATAACCTGAGCTGCTGTTGACATTAAACATCCCAAGATCTTTTGTTGCACTTTATTTTACCTTCTATTATAGGAGTTGCCTTTTTTCTTTTTTTTTTCCCTTTTTTTTCCTTTTTTTTTCTTTTTTTTTTCCTATGGATAGAAAAAATACACAGATTGTTTCTAAAGCAGAAAGAGAAAAAAATTACTGCAAAGTCCAGTGCAGTTCATTCTTATGTGTGAAGCTGATCAGTGAAGTGTAGAGTTTTGCCATTTAGCTCCTACCTGCAGAAGTAATATGCTCAGTAGGTCACAGTAACCTGATGATGTCTGTTTCCTTGAGTTGACTTTGCCATTTGTTAGGAACAGTAAGTGGGTCAGGTGGTAGCGTCTTACGAAAGACAAATCTTGTTATTGATGCTTCCCTCTTTGCTCTCTGTACTTAGAAAACTCATGGCATTGTACAGTTCCTATCAGTTGGTGGGGCCTTTTTTTCCTAAATATTCTTTATACAATATGCAACATTCTGGGTAATATTTTTATATATGTCACCTAGGATTTTTAAAATGGTCTTTAAAACACCCCCTTTATATATATATATATGTAAAAATGCAAATACATATTTCTATTTACATACACATGTCTATCTGGTCATTCTTGTACGAAAACTTTGAATTTGCTGAAGTATAACATCTCTCATCTTCTGGGGATAGAATGCTTACATGGTTGGGGGATTTTTGACACAAGTGCCAGCATGTATGTTTTTATTACTTAAGAACCTCTNGCCAGAATGTATGTTTTTATTACTTTAAGAACCTCATGAAAACAAAGCTAATTGACAGTTGACTTCATCTTCCCATTTTAATTATTAAACTTCAGGAAATTATGAATAAGAGCATTGAGATTTGTTTCCCTCTAAGTAATACAGTCTGTGCACAACACCAAAAATCACAGTAAAATATCTCCTTAATAATGTCAAGAACTAGTCACGGGCATTCTGCCTTCAGGAAGCAATTAAGAAATTTTTCCAGGGGGGATATCTGCTAAAACTGCTTCGTAAGACAAGTTAATCAGAGTGGGTAGGAATTAATTTTTTTACCTCACCTTCAGAGACCTAGGGACATTTTTCACCTAGATGATTTACAAAGGAGGAAGTGTGCAGACACTTCTCAACAGAAAACTAATGTGAAAATTAAAACACTGTGTGTCCATTTGGAGGGTAAAAAGACACCTTTAAGAAGCTGCTTGCATGTGAGGGAAGGAATGACCTTCCACAAAAATGTGTCTTGATATAAAACAAACAAACAGAAATGTTAAAAAGTTTTTTAAAAAAGATCTCATTAGTAGAGAAGATGTTTGAAAATGTGTGTGTGGGGATGGGAGGGGCAAAGGTCAAAGCCAGTGGGTCAACTTGCTACTAGCAAACTGATTACAGAGTAGGACGTTACAACGTCCATCTGGCGTCACCAGGGAACAAGGAGATGAGCACGTCATGTAAAATAATAGCTAACTAAAGCCACAAAAGATGCATTAACTTTTGGCCCTTGGGACTGGAGTTTCTGTGCTGAGAATTAGAAGACATCAGACTTTTATCTGACCATACTGTTTGCTGTTAGGTTTGTTCTCTTCTCCTATCTCCTCCTACTAATAGGCTTTGGTAGATCCAGGTTTACCATTTCTTAGTCAACCCAGGAGGGCAAATTAATAATGATGGCCTCAGGGGTGAAACTGTTTACAACAAAGCTGAGGCAGTTGCAGAAAAGCTTGGAAATTTGCCTCAATTTCTCATCTTTAGAGGAGAGTCATAGCACTTTGAACATTGTAGAGATACTGTTAACAGTTCTGTGATGTTGACAGGTACCCTCTGTAACAGTGGAGATGTATGTATGCACATTAGTTTGGGAGGTTAATGGTAAACAGGGAAAGGAGTTATTTATCTGATAAGATGGGTGCACTTTCAGACACTCATGAAGAAAATTGATATTTTCTGATGCCTGAACTGTATGTATAAAAGGAGGTGCAATCATATGTGAAGCAAAGAATAGCTTCATCTTCCAGAGACACACTAGAAGTGCTCTGTAGTTTTGTGATTAAATGTCTGGGGTAGTGATTAACGTTAACAGATCAGTAGCTATTTCATATGACTGAGCACGTGGAGTAAGGCCATACCTGTGTTTCATATATTATCAAACATATGTTTGTCTCTGTCTAGGAAAGACAGAAAGAAAAAAAAAAGAAACAAACCCAAACTAAAAATGTTTGCTTCCTTCCTGTCCAGTACTAACCTTAAAATTGCTAAGGTTTTAAAATATTTCTGTACAATTACAAGTGAACCTGAAAAAAGTCATCTTATTACAGGACTGAAGTTCTAAGTGATGCTGCCTGGCTGCTACTGCCCACTTAGGGATAGCAAAGTCTGTGTGAGTCCAATCCAAATAAATAAGTAAACTTATGATAAAAGTTTAATTGCAATTGAAAACAAGCACTCATTAAAAAAAAATCACAGTTTGCTTCAGTCAGCCTCTGCTATGCTATTTACTGGGTGGATAGTGTATATACCTACTTCTTCTCCATTACTCTTAACCCTTTGAAGGTACAACCTTCTTCGCAGGAAATTATTTTAGTTGATGGTTGCTTGTTCTTGGTGCCCGCAGTAACCTCTTGCTCTGCCATTTAATGTATGAAGAATAAATTCTCTTTCCATTTATAATCAGAGTTATTAAACTTTTTGATGTTGTTCCTCTTTGACAGGAGAAAGGTTATCAAAAAGATGATCAGACTCTAGAAAGCCACCATTCATTGTATGCTCTGAGGATTGTAGCCAAAGCTGTCAAAGTAGCACTGTGCATTATGCACAGAGCAGCTACTCATACCGTCTACACAGTCTGCTTAAGAGACCCCAGAGTAGGCCATGATCTGAGCTTTGGAAGTAAATAGAGATGATAAGCAAGGACATATTTCATTCAGGGAAACAGTAGTGGAGTCTAGGCAGGTGGTGCATAGGATAGGTCCTGGAAATTTGGTCCTATATATCAGCAATAGTGGAGTGCTTCAAGGGAAAAGAGGATACATCTTCTGTCCAAGAGCTAACCTTCCTAGGTTTTGGGTAGATGCTACACTTCTGACCTACAGATTGGCTGTCACTGAACTGGGGTTTATTAGGGGTGGATCTGTGGAGTCCAACTGACATCCACTGTGCATGGCATTTCATCAGGTTTTACAATGATCCTAGTTTGGTCTCTGGTTAGTAGGTGCACTCCTGAAACACATATTTCAGTTGAGTTTCATCCAAAAGGTATCTCATTCATTCACTCAAAGACTGCCTTGTGGTATGAGTAAAAGTGTGTAAAGTGGGGATGGTTGGGGATCATTTGGAAAGCACACTTCTGAGTCAAAATAAACAGCTAATGTAGATGCACCCAACAGAAATATAAAGCACATGGACCATGGCCTTCTTGCTGTACTAAAAGCTTCTTCTGAACTTATATTCCCTTTGCAGTGCAAACATACCAGAAAAGCTGGCGTCACAACCAACACCTTCAGTTGGAAAATAAAAGTCCTTACTCTTCTTTTGGGAAACATTTAAATGTCAGTCTTATCCCAAAGAAGAGCTTTTCAACACAAAGTCAAGAAAACTTTTTCTGGAGAACTGGCAATGAGGTTAAAAATCAGTGACTGTAAGGAGAATCTCTAGTGTGATTTTCTGGAGGCTTGTACATTTTAAGGCCAGAACGAGCCAACTTCTGTAACACAGGCCATACATTTTCCAGAGTGATTCTTGAACGAAGCCCCTTAACTACTGCTCATGTTACAAATGCTTGTTTCTTATTATTAGGACTCCCAGTGAAAGGGAAGATACTACTCTCAAAGGGGCTCTGCACCTGTGATTAATTACACTCGCTACTAAATTTACATCTTGCCTGCAATGTGCAAAATTTCCATTGTCAAGAACAGACACATGGAGATCAGTAGAATTCAAGTATTCCCAGAGTACATTTTCTATGTAATAAATGGAGGAGCTGGCATGGAAATTATTTTGCCTTCACTTTTATATTAATTGTATGTACTAGTATGGATACAAGCAACTGCTCAATTAAATGTTGTGTTGAGTTTCCTTGGACTTTGAAATAAGATCCTCCTGGGAAAAGCATTACCTCATTCTATGGATCCTTCTCAAAAATACATGTATGACAGGCAGCAGGGAAGTCACTTCAAGGAATATCTCTCCACCTGATAGATGGTGGAGAGCCCAAGCTGTTGATGTTGGCTGCATGGCAAAAGAGATCAGAAGCAGAAATGCCTGGAAATTTTCTCTTCCTTCGAAGTGAAGAACAAACTCTCTCATGGTAATTTTCAGGCAGCTTCAGTTCAAGGGTCTGATTCACCATCTATGAGTTGCAAGAGGACGTCTCTGAATAGTTTCAAAAGGCACTGGAGTCGGTCCTGTGGAAGTAGCCTTACTGGGAAGTGTAGGGCCACTCTACAACCATTATATCTGCCAGCAATCACTGGAAAAGACAATTAAATATACATACACTGCCAGCAGAGGCAGAACACAGTCAGTGCTTTTCCTGAAATATCCATATCAAGAAATCCACAGAGCCTTCAGATAACGTTTTTATAGGAAACAACATTGAATTCACCCTTTCAGCTATGGATCAGATTGGCTGTCCCTGAATAAGCTTGAATAAACTTCCAGGGCAAAGGAGCTTTTCTGACTTTTGTTCAGAGGTCCCAAGGATATGACTTTTTTGTTTGACCTACAGCTCTTCCACGTCTACAAAGCTTGTGCAGTCAGCTTGATTTGAATGCTGAAAGTCCAGCAGTCTGGAGACACGAATGAGCGAATGTTTGAAAGTGTTTGACCTGCATCTGTGTTTCAGGAAAATGTCCAGAATATCTAGTTGCTGGTTCTAGCTACCTTCCCTCTCATCTCCTAGTTGCAAATGCTGTGTTCAGTGGTATGTTTTGCAGATTTTGTTTCACACTTGCAGTATCTCATATTTATGTAAATATATGTCTCCACCAACAATTCAGGGGTATAGGAGAAGTATTCAGATGTATAGTATAAATATTTGCCTCTGGTTAGACTTCCTAGAAATTCCTTTAATACAATATGTTCTACACTGATAGGTGGACATAGGAAAAGGGTGACTTGCAGTGTTGTTTGGTTGTTAGTCAACTAACCATCATTTCTGTTTGAGCTTATTGACAGTCGTCTTTCTCACACCACCATTGCTGGAGAAGGAAGAAGTTTTTGCCTCAGATTTATTACTGTGTTTCTAAACTTGAAATCTCTAGATCTGTAAAGGTTCACCCTGAAAAGAGGCAGATTGTGGTCCTGCTAAGTGAGCTTCATGGTAAGCATGCCATGAAAAATAGAAATTAATCAAACAGAACACACTATGAATTTGGCGATGAATTTTTTTGTTAACTTTTTAATTTCTTTTTTAAAAAAATGGTATTATTTTTTCCTTTCTTTTGAATGTTATCTTGATGGTTGTGGATTTATCAGATAGATAGATAGACTTGTATGTGATGGCCAGGAATGACAGTTATATAGGCATTTGCATTGGAGACTTCCTCTGTGGACCTGTGTTAATAGCAGCAGCTGATCTGAGCAGATGGAAATTACAAGCAAGAAGGGTATGCTGAAAATGACACCGTGGGAAAACTCTGAAAAAGATGTAACCTGCCTGTTGAACAGTAAAATTGGCCTGGGATGGCATGTGGCAGTCTGTCCTCAGTTGCCTAATTCATCCAGTTTGATTGACAATGCCACAAGATTGAGTGGATGTCCTTCATGTGAGTACAATATAATAAAAATTTTGGAGATGGGAAGTTGCATAAAAGGCGGAAACACTCTGGTTACAGCAAAAGCTTCTGTGCTTCTCCTAGCTCCAAAGTGCTGAAATCATATGAAAGTATGTCGATGTATTTTTGACATTCAAAGAGTGCTTGTATGTGGTTACACTGATTTTGTGTGTGCGTAGATATTACTATATGTCCTAAAAGTCATTGTGATCTTTTTTTTTAGTTAATGTTGCTTTAACAGTGTATCTGATCTAGTTACTGTTGTCCTCCAGTCCTGTGTATAAATAGAAAAAAATCAGACTGGTGCTTTTACAGGGTGTGCTGTGTCACTATGCTAAATCATTCAAAATGTTGGAGAATTCACAAAGTACTGCAAGTTCTATTTGTATGGTGCATGGAGCTTACATTATGCAAATGAAGCTATAGTTTTCAAATACACTAATCACTGAGTTTATCCAGATGTGCTCAGTGTAAAAAAAATTGACTAATCTTATTCTCTGAGGACCGCTGCGAGATGCACTTCAAAAATAATTTGTAGGTGGAAGAGAAAGAAGCTGGTGCTCACATATGCAAGAGCAGCATGGAGTTTTTATCTTCTTTGTTGTGAAAGATGAGTGTCACTGTCAGTGACAGTTCAGCTATGTAGCTGTTTGTAGGAGATGGGAGGAAGTATCAAGTCAATTTGTAATATTTGCATAGTGAAAAGTGCACTGTTCATTTACTCATGCATTTATGTCTCTTAGCCTCTTTGGAGAGCTTTAGAAAGGCATAAGGTTAAACAATTCAATTTCAAGACCAGATTTCAAAAAGAAACAAATATCATGCACTTCCCATTATGCTTTTACTTGATGAGAATAGTTTGATTTGTCAGCAATGTCTGAAAAAGCAGCTGAGTTCCAGCATGGAGCCCATAAATGATATTGTGTATGATTTAGCTGTTTTAGTATTTTCTTTTTCCTTCCAGGTTCCTTTATTTCACATGTCAGATACTACAGAAATAATGTCACCAATGGCATGATGTGATCTTCCTCCTTAAATCTGTGTGAACAAGAATTTAATAGGAGAAAATGTGTTAGTGAATTTAATTTTAAGACTTTTCTACTATTATGATCTGTTACGTATCCACATATAAGGTCAGGTTGTTCATTCACCTCTGATGATCTCTGTGGCTCAAATATTTATTCTTTGCTACCCATGTTTCTTGACTGCTGGAGTGAAACTACTGTAGTCAGTCACATTTACTTTTGAGATTACGAGCTCCATTTCTCTTTTCATACGAGAGATTTTTGAAAGCCAGTTTTGTTGTGTTTGTTTAGGTTTCTAGTATGACAAGTGCCCACTAAATGGGCAAGATGCTTCTAATGAATATTTAAACAAAATCAATATATATAGAAAAAGAAACTGCAAAGCCACATAACATCAGCTCTGTTTTCTTCAAAAGGCATTTTGAGTTTAACTCACGTAAGAACTCCCGTAAGGCTGAGAAAGATGTGGGCGACTCAGAGCATGTCAATGAGATGTCTAAAACTTTAATTTCAACGTCACCTATTTGAATGTTACCTATGTCATTACTACTCAGTGGTTACCTTTTGCTAACAGGTTAGGTTAGCTTTGTAAATTAGATTTTGGTATCTATACACATCTGTTAAAACACTTTTCCTCTTCAGTCTTGACAGTGGTGTTCATGCTGTGTCAGAGAGGTTGGAGTGAACATATGAAAGCACACTCAGGATGTTTTAGTTCAGTAATTGTACATATCAAGAGCACTGAAGACACAGGTGGCAGATACTTTTGTGATGCAGACCATACAGAGCTGTGGAGTATACCTGCAAGGACTTTATCTACGCAGAAATCTGTGCCATTGCACCTGGCCCAGGGGTTGGTACTAAACAAAATTCCGTGATCCGAAATTATATGCCTAATTTCAGTCTGAACAGAGCTGTATCATCAGTTCTATTAGTATTCCCCATGCTTACGTGATAGGGAAATGAATCCTTTTTTTATTCTTAAATCGAAACAATCTCTGCTTATATAATGTCAGAGATGTATAAGTGTCTCTGTGGGAGCATTCCTAATGCTGAAAGTGTTTCAGGTAGCTGCTGAATACCAGTGAGATGTTCCAGTTTTCTGGAAATTAGTTGTTCTTCATTCAGATTGCCTCATAATCTGTTTAAATACAAATTAAAGTCTTCCAGATAAGAAAAGATATTGAAATGTTTAAGATAAAAAGAATTACGTTCAGGTTTGTAATTTAAAAAGACATAGCTGAAGCTTTTTCTCTCTCTCTCTTTTTTTTTTTTATAGAGGAATGTTATTAACAAGAAATATGGGCCTTTGTCATAAATGCTCATGAAAAATCCTCCAAGAAACTATCATTAAATTATGCAGTTTTAAAAGAGAGGCACCATGGACTTGAATAGGCTGGAAGCTTAACTTAGTGTATGACTGCTTTCTGCTCTGAGAACCTTTTATTGGGCTGCGACTTGCACTGCCAGGCAATTGCTCTTTTTCTCCACTGATGGTAATCATGGCTAGTAAAAGATTAAAAGGCTGCCTAATCTTCACACTGCTGTCAGTCGCGGTCAACAGAAAAAGTCCTGAAAGGTGATGCACAGTTTGTGAGCTGAATAGGGAGCGGTATGTGCTTTTCAGTGCTGAATAACTGCTGGTAAACTGAGGAAAAAGGTGCTCCACTTCGAGTGATATTAAACGGTGAGTGCAGACGTTTTGGGGTGCTATTCCTGGTGACTGGTGGTGGCACTGCTGAGGATCTCCAAGCAGGAGCTGCATTTGCCATCAGGCAGCTGTGTACTTGCCAGGGGCTGTGCAGGGGCAGCTGAGAGCATGGGGAGGGCTGAAGGAGCCGCGACAGCGGCGCAGAGGTGGTTCCTACCTGACCTGATTTGAAATCAGGTCATTGATTTCAAATAAGACTCAGGGTCAGAAACCACACTGGGCTCAGGGGGTTTATTCCACCCTTTTAGTTTGACTGAAGTTGCTGTTGGTCTGCCACCCTGCTCCTGAGCCCTGCGCTATGGTGCTCTGCCTGCATAGCTGGTTGAGCTCCATGTGTCAGTCCTCAAGTGTGCACTTCTGTGGTGAGTGTGGCACACTACCGGCTCTCCTAGCTTGCTGCCCAGCTGTGGCTGTGTCCTTTGGCAGGGCTACCTCAGCGGTGGGCAGCTGCCCAGCTGACTTCATTGCTGACAGGGACAACAGAGTATCTGGAGTAAGAGTAGGAAACAGTCACTGCAGTCAAAGCTCTCAGCTGGTTCTCCAGGAGTTAACAAAAAGCAAATGTTTCTATCTGATTTACTGCCACCCAATGGCAGTAAAGCATTTGCTGGCAACCTCTGGCTCTATAAACTTTTATCAACCCTGAAACCATGTAGACCTTGCAATGTATTTGTCCACCCGCTAGCACCAGTTGATATAGGTGTCTGCTTCCAGCATGAGAGCAAAGGTTGTTGATGATCTTTCTGTGATATTCTTATATTAATCCCCGCAGGAGACATGGTTAGAAGGTTAGATTTAAAACAACGATATCATTCAAAGTATATTTCCTAGTCAGAAGTAGTGGCAGTGCTGCGGAGCAAATGGTGGGATGTACACAGCAGAATACCTCCTGTGCAGGGTAGGAAAAAGCAGGAGGCTAAAATTAAACTATATCAAATGCCTGTTACCCATTACAGTTACCTTGTTAGACAGTGTTTCTACTATTTCTTTGTATTGCATGAGAATGTTTTATCTTGAACTCTATTGTGCAGAGTGTCTTTTGGAGTAAGTTCTGGCACTCTCTGTCTACCCTCCCTATGAGAATCAGTATTTACTGATGAGCATGACCTTGTCAGAATTTATGGTGCTGGTACAGGCAGCTGGGCTGTAACCATAATTCCCTCCAGAGAATGCAGAGGAGTTCAAATATTTGGGGTGGCATATAGGGCCACAGTGACTTTTCCTGCAGGAATGAGGAGTGGCACCAATCTCTCCTTTACTCACTGCAATCACTTTTGTTGTAGGTTAAAGATGATGTAATTCAGAACTGCATATTGCCAATGTTTTATTCCTTGAATTACTGCTATACTTAAGTGACAGTATCTCAAGCCATTGCAAACGTATACATCTTATTCTTCTCTTGGACAGCTGCCACTGTTAAGCTGAGTAGCAAAGGTTTTCTCCTGAGGAATAGAGCTTGCTGGAAGCCTTACAACAATTTCCTCTGAAATATGTAGTTTTTTCAGAAAGCAAGATGTTCTGTAGAAATATTCTTATATGTACCTGTGAGTTTACTCCAAAGCATGAGGAGGGTTCTAATGAAACCTACCAAGTGAGCCTGCCAAACTGTGGGATCACAAGAGCATTGATGGTGCAGTTCTCTGGACACATCTCATAATATATACACAGTGTTTGGGTCAGGCATTGTACATGCTTGTGGGCTCTTTGCTTCAGAGGGACCCTGCTGGCAAACTGCTGCATGACTGGGAATTCCAGTGCTTCTGGGTTCCCTGTTGATCTAAGAAAATGTGGGAAGAGCTGTTCTTTAAACCATTTTCTATTTATGTGGTATAGAGTTTCAAAGTCCTAAAAGCCCTCTTCTGCCCTCTGTTTTGTTATGAAGGACTCTTAGATGTTCAAAAGATGGGGTAGCCAATTAATTAGTTTAAGTTTTTTAAAAAATAAAAAAAAAAAGAAGGCCTAATGAAAAGGACCCAATGAGGAGAGGTGCTATGCTGGACCTTGTTCTCACCAAAAGGAGGGGCTGATGGGGAATGTCACGCTCAAGGGCAGCCTTGGCTGCAGTGACCACGAAATTGTGGAGTTTAAGATCCTTAGGGCAGTGTGGAGGGCACAGAGAAAGCTCACTACCCTGGACTTCAGGAGAGCAGACTTTGGCCTCTTCAGAGATCTGCTTGGCGGAGTACTGTGGGATAAAGCCCTGGAGGGAAGAAGGGCCTAAGAAAGCTGGTTAATTTTCAAGGATCATCTCCTCCCAGCTCAGGAGTGTTGCATCCCAACAAAGAGGACGTTAAGCCTGCATGGATGAACAAGATTTAGGACAAACTCAAACACAAAAAGGAGGCCTACAGAGGGTGGAAAGACAGGTAGCCTGGGAGGAATACAGAGATCAGGTTAGGAAAGCTAAAGCCCTGACAGAATTAAATTTGGCCAGGGACATCAAGGCCAACAAGAAAAGCTTCTCCAGGTAGGTCAGTGGTAAAAGGAAGACTAAGGAAAATGTGAGCCCTCTCCAGAAGGAAATGGGGTACCTGGTCACCCAGGATATGGATAAGGCTGAGGTACTCAATGACATTTTTGCTTCGGTCTTCACTGGCAAGTACTCTAGCCACACTGTGCAAGTTGCAGAAGGCAAAGGCAGGGATTAGGAGAATGAGGAGCCACCCAGTGTAGGAGATCAGGCTTGAGACTGTCTGAGGAACCTGAAGGTGCACAAGTCCATGGGACCTGATGAGATATATCTGCAGGCCCTCAGGAAACTGGCGGATGAAGCTGCTAAGCCACTATCCATCACATTTGAGAAGTCATGGCAGTCCAGTGAAGTTCCTGCTCACTGGAAAAGCGGAAACATAACCGCTGTTTTTAAAAAATGGAAAAAAGGAAGACCCAAGAACTACAGGCTGGTCAGTCTCACTTCTGTGCCCATCACAATCCTCCTGGAAACTATACTAAGGCACATGGAAAATAAGGAGGTGATTGGTGACAGCCAACATAGCTTCATGAAGGCAAATTGTGTTTGACAAATTTGGCAGCTTTCTATGATGGGGTTACAGCATTGGTGGATAAGGAAAGAGCAACTGACAATATCTACCTGGACTTGTGCAAAGAATTTGATACTATCCCACACGGCATATTTGTCTCTAAATTGGAGATACATGGACTTGATGGATGGATGGCAGATAAGGAATTTGCAGGATGGCCAAACTCAAAGTGTTGAGGTCAACGGCTTAATATGCAAGTGGAGACCAATGACAAGTGGAGTTCCTCAGGTGTTGGTATTGGGACTGATGCTGTTTAACATCTTTGTCAGCAATACAGACAGTGGGATTGAGTGCACTCTCAGCAAGTTTGCCAACAACA
>RSEF01000003.1:69578199-69599834 GCA_003993805.1 Himantopus leucocephalus | reverse complement strand
TTGATGGAGTTGGTTTAAGGAAAGGGATGATGTTGACCATCTTCAATTATTCAGTAATATTTTTTGCCACTTTATCTTCAACCTTCATAAGAAAGAAAATAACAAATTGTCTTTTTAGAGCAAAGGGCAAATGCATTTCCAGGAGAGATGGCATTTCTTTGCACAGAAGTCATTCTGTTAACTGAACCATAAGCTGGGTCCCAGTATTCATTTCTTTGCAGTCAATGATTGAATAGTTTCAAGCTGATTTCAAGAATATTAGTGCCTGATAAATATAAGAATCTAAAACTTCCTTTTGTTTTGACGTTAGAGAAAATTACAGAAACAGTCCCAACTTTTTCATTTCTACAGTGAACCCTATGAATTATGGGTACCTGGAGTCTAGGAATACTGGGACAATTGTAAAGGACATCAGCCCAAACAGTGAGGCAGTGAGCCCTATAGACAGGGAAATAAACCCACTGCAGACGTCCATTTTCAGCACAGGCTTTTCCTCTAACATTCTTCATTTCATTCCTCTGAGGTTGAAAATAATTTCACTGCTTCGGTAGACAATGAAAAGATGTCAACACCATTTGCAGAAAACATCTAGTGACTTTGTTCTGCTCTAGGTCTAGGGAATTTTCTGCACTGAGTATTAGAAAAGTTGGCTTTGTGCACTGTAACAGCTAAACTGCACTTGGCCTGCCTCAATGGTAGAAGAAGTAGTACAAGATATGCTCTTAACCCTCCTCAACAAAGAATTAGTCCTCAAAAGTGAATTACCTAGTGATGCTACTCAGCTAATTCAGATCAGGTTTTTCTTTCCTGGAAAATAACCACTGAAGTTTCTCTTCTGCCACCTATTGGTATTGATATTTTAAAGTGGTGCATAACTGTTGAGGACACGGTAAATTTTCTTCTATAGTACTTGTACCTTTCATTGCAGATTTCTATTGAGCTCCCAAAGAAACACTGGGATCAATCAGTGTCCTCTAACCCATGTGCTATAGGCTTTCCCTGAATTAATTTGCTGAGGGAGGTTTAGTTTTTTTATATGTTCAGTTTGGACTGAAAAACATCTAGTTAAGGGGAAGATCCTACATCCTTGTTTAAGTGATGCTTGGGCTGATTACACTCCCTGTTAGCAGTATGCATCCTATTTTTTGATATAATATGTCTAGATTATCTTTTTCCACATGTAGCTATTGGTTGGATCCTAGGAATTTGTCAGTCTGACTAAATAGCCCTGTTTTATCAATTTCCTGTTTTTCAAGCAGCTACTAATATATCCCTTGGTCATCTTTTTATCAAGCTAAACAGCCTTGAGCTCCTGGAGAGAATTATTATTAGGGTTATTTCACAATACTTAAGTTATTCCATACATCTTCTCTGTGTCCTTCAATTTATCAACATTGTTTGGGAACTGTGGACATCAGAACAAATTGCACCACTAGGCAATTCATTTGCATTGCTGTAAAGAACAAAATGAATATGATCTTTCTGATCCAATATAAGACTTTATTATGACTATGCAGCAGAGGAAAGCATTGCTTCTTTTGAAATAGGAGCTCATGTTTAGCTGATTACTCATTATGCACTTCTAATCCTTTTCAAGATTTTTTCCATTTTTACAATCTTTGTGAGATCTACAACCAATATTAATAATGATTTTTTGTTTTCTTCCAAAACACTAATAAAAATGTTGCATACAATACAGCCGAGAACTCAGCCTTGCAGAACCCAGTAGAATATTCACTCTTTAAGAAGATTACCGTTTATAGTTGCATATTGAAACCTCTCAGTCAATCAAGTTTTAATCTAGTTAATGTCTACAATGATCATTTTCTGTTGGCTGAGCCTCATTTTTAATAACCCATATCTGCAGAAAAGCTCAGAAATCACTTCAGCAATGAACAGTTCCATTAACCTTACATTCTTATACTGTTTTCACATCCACAGAAGCCTTCTATAAAACTTCGGGATATCTTAAAAAATAACTTCTGATATTGAAAACACTGTTATTAAACAAGTATACTCATAGAAAAGAAAACAAATTGGTTTGTCAACATGTATTTCCTAGAAAAGTATGATGAACAGTGGTGGTTTTGTTATTAATACCATTCTGTATTAGCAATTGTATTATTGGTCTTGGGTCATTCTGACAGTCCTTTGAATACTTAACTCATGCCAATTGCTTGAACTCCCAGCAAAAAGCCAAACAATAGATCTCAGAATTTACCACGTTGTCCTAATACTGACGAAAATTCAACACAAATGATAGAAGAATCTAACATAAATCTTAAAATTCTAGGAAATAAACTATATAGATCCACTGATGTACATTAGGAGTTTCTGTTCAGTACTATACCGCTTCCTGTTCAAATGGAAAGTAGTGTATTTTGGAAGCATTTATTGTATTATGAAAATATTTTCTTGTTTCCCAAAGACACGATACTTATGGGAAGAAAACAGTTATTGGACAATTTTGCTGTGTTTCTTTCTTTTTTTTACTAGTTCCACCGCCTTATCCTGTAAAAGCCCGTTCTAATTTTAGGATTATTTAAATTGTTCATACACAAAAAAACCCTATTATTTTGCAATCAGCTGCCAAGTTATTTCTCATTTTCCTTTTGATTCCCTTATAGTTCCAGGCACTTAATCTTTATGACTTATGAAACTCTTGTCTGTTCTTTTGTTTCTTAATTTTCTTTTGTGCTATTATTTTTCTATGCATACTTTTACCTTCTTTCTAGACCATGTCACTGGGTTATTTTACCTGATGTTGCCTTTCTCTGAAGGTTCACGGTTTTCTTTAAGCAGTCTTAGAGAGTTTCCAATTTCCATTTATATTTTTTGGCTTGATTCTTCTTCTCCCAGTTGATCCAACTCAGAATTATCTTCTGCTTCCCAGAATTGCAGAACTGAATCTCACTTTCATTTTTCAATACTTTCAAGCGGTGTAGTTTTATCACATCAAATCATAACTGTACAGTTAGTGAATTTTCAAAATAAGATCGTTATTAGCTGTAAAAGTTAGTGCAGGAAAAGTATATCAGATTTGTGAGGAAGAAATATTCTTTCACTATGTGTCCCTTCAAAATCTAGTTTATTCATAGTTCCAGTTCTGATTCACAGTATTGATTCGATAAGGAAGCCATGAATCAAAGTCCTACTGTGAACCACAAAGGCAGCTCCTGTAGGTTCTGGAGGTTTGTGGTCAATTAACGCAGAATGTACTTAGAGAGATTTCCATGTAAGCGAGCTTTTTATGAGTTAGTGAAACATGAAGCTACTTTACCTTGGGTCATCCGTAGCTGCAAAAATGTTTTGCCTATGGCTTCAGTGGAGAGGCTTCTGGAGTGATTTTTCACTCACCTCACATTTTCATTTAATTTTTGCAGGTTCTTGATATCTCCTAAGGAGGTTTGGTATTTCTTCCATACAGTTAATATTGAGCATACTAACACATTATGGATAATCTATTGTTATACCTTCCTTTATTAGCTCCTGAAGTCTCATTCCAACCTAGCATAGCCTACTAGAGTAATTTCTGAAACTGTCAAGAGTTTGGGAGATGTGTTATGACCCTAGTAGCTGGTAGTCAGTGAACACACGGGACCTAAATCTTCTTAACCACATAGCAGATTTTATCTAGTAGATTATCAGACTAGCCAAATATTCAAATGAACATTCCTTGCTTCCTTGAATTGAGGCTTTCAACTAAGAAAAATAACTTTGTACCAGCACACAGATGCTTTGAACTGTATTTCAAGTATGTATACATGTGCACTGGGGAGATACTTGATTTTACTTAGAAGCATCTTTTAATATTTTTGAGATGGCAAACTAGGGAATCAATCACCAAAGGAGGACAGAGTTGCTTTGACCTTTCAAAGCCTCTTAAATGCCTTCTCGTAAGGGCCTCAATCCCTGTGGCATTACACTATACAACTGTAGCAGCTGAGTAAGCTATCCCTATTTCATCTCAGTATCTGGAGCAGAAGCAAAGACAAAAAGTTACATTTTCCAACATTCTGAAAAAATATTAACTATTTTACGAAGCAAAAATAAAATGAAAATACCAGTATTGTGACTAAAATGCTGACTGTCACTCATGTGAGAAGGCAAACACATAAAGATGACTGGAGATGAGAAAATGCCAGATATCATTTTGTCTCCAGGCATTTCAAAGAAATGAAATCAAAGCATTTTTCTGTTCAAATTGTAAATACCTAATGTGAAAAGTGATTTCACTATTAAAATAAATTGCTTCAGCAACAGAGCTAGTCATTTGTTTTCCATTTAGAGCTGCTTGATGATTAACTTCTGCACTACGTTCTATTGTCAGAATAGAGAGGCCAAACAGGTCCATGTGTTAACACCGGTGTTAGTAAAATTTCAGTGGTGTAATGGTGGCACTGTGGTTTGGTAGAGATGTTAGAGACACAGAAAACTCTCTCATATATTCAGGACTCTGCATCCAAAGACCGCATACATGTATGTAATAAGATGAAAATGATGCAGTCGATTTACAGTTGTTTGCTGTCTGCAAAAATGACCTTATTAAAAAGAAGTGAAGTAATTAAATGAAACTGTTATCTTTTCAGTTGAATCTAAATATCAAAGCTGACTCTGGAAATTTATAAACATTTCAAGAAAACAGATGGTCTACTTCTGTAAATAAGGCTTTGAAGAATAAAGTTGGGGAAAGAAGTAAATTAGACTTTTCCACTGATCTTACTATTTAGTAAAGCTTTGAAAGAAAGGCTGTGAACACTTGTTCCAGTATTTTGGGGACTACTGTCATAAAAATGTTAGTTTGTTTTACTTTCACTAGCTTTTATCTTATCTTTCATATATTTTTGTGCCTCCAAATACAATATTTTCACATAATTAAGAAGCATTAAATACTGAAACAGTTATATTAACAGGATTCAAAACAACTGCTAAGTACAGAAAGAAAATATTAGGTTGCCCATGAGAATACACAGAAAAAGCTTTAAAGAAATATTTTCAGTCCTTCTTCCATCTATCGTATCTCAGAGGCAGAAAAAGTCATATAACACAGTTGTTTTTAAAACCTGGATGACATATCCAGAGAAAAACAAGAATAAAAGTATTTTTCTTTTACATACCCATGCATTTCCTATTACTGCTTATGGACTGCTGAGCAGATTTAGTAGCCTGAGCACACACCTTTGGTGTGATTTTTCTTCTATAGGTGATTGAAAGAGACTTGTTTGCTTCTTTGGCATTTGTTGAGGCATAGATTTGTGTTCTAGCCTCTAATGTAAAGAAATATTTTTCTTTTCACATGCAAAAGGACGCTCAAAGCATTCGTGGGGGTCACTTAGCAGAAGGCAAGGATCAGCCTGAACTTGATGAGGGTCTAAAGGAATGACAATATGGCCTTTAGAACCATGGCAGCCCAGGACAGGTAGCAGCTGGGACACCGATGGCATGGTTATTGATGGGCAAGAGCACAGGCGAGGAGCTGATTTGAATGGAAGGCATCAGAGTTCTGGCGCATGCAGATGTTTTCACACAGCGCTGCCAAGGCTGTTCATACAGAAGTCAACTGCAGGGAAGAATAGGGAGCATGACCTCTTCTGAGGGACACTAAATAGCCGTGGCTGTTACATGCAAAGACTTGGTATAGATCGCAGCGCATTTGAAAAACAGCACTGCTAATCTGCATAACCTCAGGCACAGCCACCAAAGAGTGGGCCCATTAGTGGATTATTTTTTTTTTATCATCGGCTTCACAATGCTGAACTTGCCTTCTACAGATTGGCAGAAGTTTGACATGGTCATTTGCCTTAATGCAAAAGTTACTTGCTCTGGGACAAGGTTCAGGACTTGGATGTGAGCGACTGCCTTTTAAGAAAAGTGCAAGTTTCTAGAACTATTAACACCTGAAAAGTCATGGGCTGTTGCTGAGTCTTTAAAGAGCAGTACAGTTATTGGTGCTGGTAATGTACATGCAGAATGGGTTTTAGAAAGAAAAAATAAATCTGTTTGCCTCCGGCAACATAATTGTGTTCTCCTGTTACCACAGGCACATTGATACACCTCTGATCCACTTGTTTAGAGCTGAATTTCCTGTGGTGATATTGTCATGGTCTTGTCACTAGCAGCGGATTTTTTTCTGGAGACGCTCTGAGGCCTCGATAGAAGCTGATGCTCCAGAGTTCACTAATTTGCTTGGCTCTACGTGCTGATGCGGTGACATCAGTGCAGATGCTGAAGGCTGTCGGTAAGCAGAGCACACCTACAGGGTATCTGGCTGGCCTGTGCCATGGGCATGAAGTTGTTAGGTTAGGATAGTCAAACTGGAAGAGTGCTAAGGACCATACTAAGCACAGGGGCCATAACACCCCGTTGTAACTTGCAGCCTGAATCCATCCCTCTGTGTACATCTTTGTCCACTTCACGTTGCTCACCTGCGTTTACCTTCCTTAATCCAGTGCTATTCTCAGTTTGCTTGAATTGACATTTCATATCCATTTCCAATGATTAGGGACAGGATTTTCCAGGAGTAATTTTAGTAAGAACACGAATTTTGTACCCTGATTAGCTATATGCCTATGACAGATATAAATCTATCCCTAAGGCTCTAAGACAAGACACACATTTCTGAGCTTCACAATGATTGACTGCAGCCCCAATTAGGCTGAGGCATTCAGTTCTATTTTGTATACACTCTTCAAGGGCAGCCTGAAATACCTTGTACTCTTAATTCTACTGAGTATATGGTTTAAAAAGTTTTTTAATTGAATTGCAAATTTAATTTCTTTAATGCAGTACTCTCCTTCTGTCACAGAAAGGCAAATATTTTTCAGAATGAGTTTATGTAGGGGGTTAAATCTACCTCAGACATTTAATTTTGAAGTGACCTTGTTTATGCTGGGTGGGAAGAAACATTTATTATGTGTTTGTTAAACTGCAGCTGCATGCTCAGCATTATCAGAGTCTGGGCCTTTGCGTCCAAAGATTAATATGGGTTTGATTTGAAGTCAGTGAAAATCTTACACTGCTTTCGGTATTATATTAGTAAATTCTGCATAAAATTTGACCTATTAAAAAAGGACCTTAATTTCACAGAAAAGATGTGATTTTTGTCATACCTGTGTTTTGGTAACCTAAGTACTGCGGAAATCATCTTATAGCTTGGAAAGCAATGCCTGAGTGACACTGAAAATATTGTGTTAAATAAACACCACAAAAAGCAATAAAACTCTCTCAAGGGCAATGCTGAGTTGTTTGAGCATCAGATGTGAATGTGATTAATGCTTTCTGAAATAACTTTACATAATGTACACAACTGAGGACACACATATCTCTGGTTTTTATCTTTCATTTTTATCAATGTAACTGAGTTTTTTCTTTCAAATTTCTGTTTATGACCTACTGGGCATATTTTATGGTGCCATTTAGTATCACTGGTGTGGTCACTATGGCAGTTTGATTTTAATAAGTTTTAAACAGGCATTGCCAGTCTGAAGGTTAGCTCTAAGGGTTATGACTTACAGTTATCAGATTTCCTCAGTATTATATCACGAAAAGAAAACAAGACATGGCCTCAAACCATGACATTTAGATGGAGGTTTCAGAAACTCAAAGACTGGAGCTTGGCAGTCTGATGTGGGGTTTTAATTCTGCCTGGTTTAACGAAAAGGTCACTTTGTAAAATTTAAATCTGAATCCACAGTCTTATGTCAAGTTACCTACAACTTTTAGAAGGATGTTCAGATTCAGGGTTTTAGTAAAAAAACTATCATGGTTTGAAGTATGTTCTTACTTTCAGTTCTCAAATAATGCAGGGACAAAACTGGGGGCATAAATAAAAAAAAGATGTTAATTGTCGCTAAGTTAAAATTGCATTTGTTCACATGAAATATTTTCTTCCTAAATTGAAACAGAGGCAGAAGGTTGACTTCTGCAAGTGAAAGGCAAGTGTCAGCATTAATTGCATTATTTCAAATCTTGTGATTTAAGAGAAAGAATAAAATAAGACATAAAGCAACATAAATTAACTACGAGCTATTTCTTAAATTGAATCTTTTTTCTCAGCTTTGTGTGTAAATCCCTGCATCTAGTAAGATGTTCCCTTGCTCTGTTGTAAGTCATTGTTGATATTCAACAACATTATGATCTGTATTTATGACCTCATAAAGACAAACTAACTACACATTAGTACTGCTTCTGATTTAACTTCTTTAAGCTGAGTATATGGAGGAATTAATCCTGCTGACTTCACACACTGTAGTCAGACGGCATTGTTAACTTTGCTATTGATCGAAAGAGCAAAGAGAATTTCTGATCAACGCCTTGCAGCCCTCTTTTAACTGTCTGTTGGTACCTGACTTCTGGCATTTATCAGTTCTTCAAACAGCCTTTATCGCTTACCAGTCTGACCACCTTACCTGACTGATTTTGAAGAGTTAATGATGTCTGTCAGACCTTAGAGTTCTGTATTTCTGAGAAACAAAAAAGATGGTTATTTGATGGGACATTGATGACCTAGTGTGTATATGAGTTAATTGTCTTCTTCCTGACCAAGCCAGTCATCAAATTTTATTGTACGTTACATGCAAAAATTTATTTTGTAATGATCTTCCTGCAGTCTCAGGCTCTAGACTCTACAGCATCAGATGCTGCAACAATATTCTTCCCATACTGTTGATAAACAAGCCAGCTAGCTCACGATGAGGTATCAATCAAGCCCTGATGACTATAGTTAAAATTTTCTGCTCCTGGTGCCAGAAGTTATGTGCAAAGCTAGCCATCACTGACTTGTTATTGCTAGCTGTGGTGTCTGACACATTAGTAGCAACACGCTGTAGATGTATACGTAGTGAGGCAAAATGGTTGTACTAAAGGACATTTGCCCCCTCTGGAGCTGTAGTCTTCAAGAGAGGTCTTCCAAGCAATACATGAAATATTCATTTGTACTTGAGTTGTCATTTGTTTGTGTCCGCTTACACTTTGCTGTTGGTGAAGCAGTGAGTATACTGCTCTGTATTTTATCTCTTTTTATTTTGTCTAATACAATCACTATATTTTGAGTTAAAAGATTATCATCTGCTAGCTCTTTCCTTTCAGCAGTTGATTTGTGAAGATTAGAAACTCATTAAGCATTCACACCCCATGATAATGGGTGTAGCCTATGCAATCAAACAGACAGATTATTGGAAATGTGTGTAAGGTGCAACATAAAACATATTTAGATAGCAATTGAGTGTAAATATTTCATAGCAGAAATCAGGTGCCAAGTCTGAATGTTTCCATCCAAAGAACTGACTGCATTTTTCAAATTAATGTCTCTTTTGTAGAACACACACAATTTAAAAATAAAATCAAGTTAATGCAGTCCTCCCATGTAATTCTCAGTTTACATATCTATGCAAATTTTCCCTGTTATTCAATCAGATTATTCACTTCACAGACAACAAAAACACATATATTTAGAAACTTGCCGTGCTAATAAGATTAGATTTCAAATTATGCCTTAGGCTAAAAATATTAACCTGGTGGGTTTTTTCCTTTTTGTAATATGAAATAGCATAATATTTTCTAAGGAGGCCCCACAGAGGACACAGAAATGATCATATGCCAGACAAATTATAGTTACCCTAAACTAGTTTCTTTTTATTCTGCATTGAGACAATACTTATACTTGTAAACTAATGAGCATTACAAATATATATTATGCCTTGACCTAATGTAATGTAATGGACATATGTATGTTTATACAAACACGCATATGTACACCTGTACACGTAAATGCATGTGTATATGTATGTGCATATATGTGTATGAGTGAATGGCTTTAATTACATCCTTGCATACCAGAGCAATTTGAAGTCATACTGCAACTCTCAACATGATTTCTGTTATGCAGATATCTGAATTCAGTTAATTCAATTTACTATACACATGCTCAAACCTTTCTGAAGGACCTAAATGAGTAACTAGCCAGAGGACCCTAAGAAATGTAAGTCTATATCATATGTAAACTCAGATGAAAATGCATTTGAACACTCTAATCTAAAACATACGCATTTTTTAGTGATATTGTAATTTACCTAAATTGTGAGGGACAACCACTCTACTCTCAATTTACCCAGTGAAATTATGTAAGAGGTCTAGCATTATACATGCTATATATACAGGGAAGAATTAACATTAATAATAACATTAACAATTATATTATCATTGCTGAATATCCATCCATTCTTCCACATTACTTGTTGCCTAGCCTCTAATGAACAAAATTGTTTAAACTGCTGCTTCCTTGTACAGCCAGTTTGTCCTCCTGACTTTGGCTCCCACCCTTCCTTCTCATCACTGAATTCTCTGCCTCACCCATCATCTCAGTTGAAACTTTTTTTTTGTTCTTGAATTGTCCTTATCTTCATTTTGGTAACACCTTTCAATTTTTTTTGGTGTGTGTGTTCTTTCAAATATCTCACCTACATTATTCTTCCATGATGACTGCGTTTCCTCCTTTACTGATGTTTGATTCCTGCCCCTCCCCAATGTATATTCCCAATGTATTCCCATACTCATCATAATCCTAAACATCAAAAGCCATTCCTCTCAAACATGCCTGACAGCTTGTCTCCTGGCGCTTTCACCAGGGTCCTGATTCTAGGAATACAAAAAGCCTCCTGCTGTGGAGGAAGACCACACTGGTGAATAAACTGTTCTGTGAGATGCTCCAGCAGGATAAACCCAAATGGGTGTCATCGGTGCTTTGAGAGTACCATGCACAGGAAATCAGACTTCTCTTTACTACCTCAAGCAAAAGCGAAACATTTCCCAAATACAGATGACAAATCTCTTTATAACAGTATTTTGCAACTGTCAAACTGGTAAAACATTTTTGTCAGAATTTTCAAAAAAAGCATGTATACTTTAGCTCCAGATTTTTCAGCTATCCAACATGTGTGTTCCTGCTTCTGGATATGTATATGTATACCCCATTTGGGTGGGTGAATTTTCTGTATATTCGTATGATCGGCTGAACCTGAAGGTGATAGTGCTTGCGTCATTGCTCATGTACAAAAAAGGATGTTTGAAAATTTTTCAGTATTGCCACTGAATATATAGGTTCCTTTACATTTCAATCTGATATTAAATGCATGTGTCTTTTTCACCATTGGGGTTGTCAATTATTTTATTTATAGTGAGGATATTTCAACTATTGCATAAATATGTTATCTCATGGGTCATTGCAAATACACTATAGTTTCAGCATGCATGAACACAATACAATTTTACAATAAAAGTTCATAAATTAACATTCCCATACATCTGAAAATCCTGCTGTTCTAAGCAGGAGCTTTGTAGAATTTAATTCCACATCAAATACATTTCTTCAAAAGGTGTATTTCATAAAGTCACTTTACCCATAATTAAAATGAGAGACTTATCTGGCTTTTTTTCTTTTTTTAGCCCTGGTTTTACGCCCTCTTAAATTTTTCACACAAAGGATCAATACCTGAGCACAGCTTGGAAGATACTGATCACTGTGGAAAATCCCAGTGGAAACGGGACACAACTAGATCAGACATTTTCTTTCTCCAACTTTTTCCAAATCTAATGTAATTCAAAAAAGAACAAAACCCGCATGTACACTACATAGGAGATCTTGCATCCATTTCTTAAGTGAAGATTCAAAGTGTGTCTCTGCACAGCTTAAGCCCAACTACAGTGACTGCTGCACATCTTGCTGTGTGAGAGGGCAGCAATGATAAATCACTTCTTACAAAGTGAGTCACGCTCAAACAATGACCACAGCAAGAGTCCAAACAGTGATCAAAAGGCAGTGTGGCTCAGTATAATACCGTTAAGCAATTCCAGGCTGTGATGAGCTGTTTAGAAACAATAATGAGAGGCACAGAGAGTGCCAAAGACTCTCTTTACCGCCTCACCACAGTGTAATATGCTTCTGGTGACCTAGGACTGCATAGTCCAGTCATGAAATACTTGAATGTTAGATCTTCGTAGTCCTATAAAAAGACCATACTCTATTAAAAATGGAAAAGGACACTTTTTTCTCTTCCTTCCCTCCCCTTCCTCCCCCCCCTCCCCGTAATGAGCAATAAGCAGGAAAAATGTGGTATCACTGACCACAGCTGAATCCAGCTTGACATTGTAAATATGACTGTCTCTGTTCTGGCAGATCTCTGAAGTTAACCAGTTTGTCTGCTTTGTTGAGCAGACTAGAATAGCCCTATAATTTTTATAAAATAAGTTGAAATTTAAGGAGTGCAGTAATTATATTAGACAAAGCCAGTTAGATATTGATTCATGGTTCTTAGAAAGAAATATGTTTTTAAGTTGTGCTCTGGTATGTTCAAAGAGCTGTAAAGACTGCAAACCGCTTCAAGAAACAGAGATAAAGAGGTTGTTTTCTCTTACAAGATGTATTTAAAGGTTTCTTTTGCTAAAATTTTCTGCCAGTGCTGCTTCTGATAACAACAATAAAGGTGCTCATATGGCCAAGAGTTGAGGAGGTACTCTCATCCTTTCAGCACCAACCAGATTAACAGCAGTGTGCATCAGAATGTGGGTGATAGGAAGTCATCCACAATATAGCCCCACTTGTGGAGCTATTGTTGCTGTAAGAATGAATGAATGCTACTAAAAATTTGAAGATATTCATATCTGATAGCTGAGCACTGAACTTAGCCCTGTAGGTTAGCTGGCTAGTTTTCCCTGACTCCCTTCAAAATCAATGGAGAGTGGGTCACCTTTCCTAGAGGGTCGCCTTAGGGATCTCCTATGTTAGGTGATTCCTTTGAATTTTCCTCTGGAAGAATTTCTGTGCACTGACTAATTAGAGCAGGCAGAAGACCGAAGGGCTGAATTAGGCCTCTGAAGATAATAGTAGAATAATAGAATCACAGAATACCAGGTTGAAAGGGACCTCAAGGATCTTCTGGTTCAACCTTCCTTGGCCTTTCATGGTCTAGACAAGATGGCCCAGCACCCTGTCCAGCTGAACCTTAGAAGTGTCCAATGATGGGGAATCCACCACTTCCCTGGGGAGATTATTACAATGGCTGATTGTTCGCATTGTGAAAAATATTCCTTTTGTGTCCGATCAGAATCTCCCCAGGAGTAACTTGTACCCATTACCCCTCTTCTTTTCCGTGTGACTCCTTGTATAAAGGGAGTCTCCATCTTCTTTGTAGCCACTCTTTAAATATTGGAACGTGGCCATAAGGCCTCCCCTAAGCCTTCTTTTCTCAAGGCTGAACAAACACAATTCTCTCAGCCTTTCCTCATATGGCAACATTCCCAGTCCTTTGATCATCTTTGTGGCCCTGCTCTGGACCCTCTCCAGCCTGTCCACATCTTTGTTGTATAGCAGGGACCAAAACTGAACACCGTGTTCCAGGTGTGGCCTGACAAGTGCTGAGTAGAGTAGCATAATGACTCCTTCACCTCTGGTGGTGAAGTCCTTGTTGATGCAACCCAGCATCCTGTTGTTTTTTCGTTGCTGCAGCAGCACACTCTTCTCTCATATTAAGCTTGTGTTCCCTTTCCACAGAGCTGCTCCCCAGCCAGGTAGATCCCAGCCTGTGCTGCACTCCTGGATTATGTTTTCCCAGGTGCAAGACCTTATACTTGTCCTTGTTGAACTTCATAAGGTTCTTGTTAGCCCACTCTTCCAGCCTAAGTATTTCCCAAGACCGTTTTGGGTAGATGTGACCTGAGGAGAGACCTGGGCTGTGTTTCATCAGAACTGTCCTTTTAGCCACTTCACAGGCTTCTGTTTTGTGTGACAGTACTCTAGCAACAGTAAAAGTGTATTATATGTCAAGAGTGTGGCTTTATGTGTTAGAAAGACTAAGTTCAAATACTAGCTCTGAAACATCTTTGATGTTCTTGGGCACCTTCCCTAATGAGGAAAGAAATAAAGTACTTAGAGACTTCACATTTCACTTTTTAATGTATTTCAATAGAGCCTATAGTAATAATTGTCCCATATTACATGGTTATTATCAGTGATAGACAATCATTTTTGTTGTTGCAGAATTAATAGCAACTTGTGTTGCTACTTTTCATTAGGTCACTCTAATGCTTAAAGATTTATGGCTGCAAAAATATTCCATTAAAATCCAAAGTCAGCATCCAAGATATTTGCTTTCTATTTCATTATTCCAACAGATCGATGGAACAAAGCTTGCTTCCTTTTATGGCCTTCTGAAAATTCAAAAGCAAAAATTATCCTTTTCTGATTTTACTTTATATGCTGTCACTTTCAGGATGAAAAATTTGTCTCATGCAGGATTTAAGTGCTTGCTTTTGCTTATTGATGTGAATCATCATTGATGAAGACAGATCAGTTTTAAAGCAAGATAAGCAATAAGAGAATCAGTTTCTCTTAGTAGCAAAAGATGCGAACTTGTCCCTTCTTGTGAAAAATGTAGTGTCAAGGAAAAGCCCAAACACCTGGGAATTTTGGCTAGGCCATAGAGTTGTTAACAAATACAAGGACAACATAGTACTTTTTTTTTTTTTAAACTGCAGGAAATGGAATTTTCTACACGTGAGGATGTTTTGTTCAGACTGTTCTGAGGTAGCTGAGGAATGCCTGTTTGTTTTTCTTTCTTGATCTCATGGGTTTGTTTTGAACACTTCTCACTCCAACATGTATTTCCTTTTTGCATTCACAGTATCCCTTATTTTAATACCTGACCACCTGCAAGAAAGATCTTGAGTCACTGATCTGGGTTACTTAGAGGATTTGCTTTGAACCTTGTTGACTGTTGCTACACAGAAAAAAAGAGTTTTCATATTGAAAGTAAACTTTATATTACAGATCTTGATAATTTAAAATGTACATTTATTGTTGTTTTAATAAATTGGACCTGAAATCATAACTTTTTAAACAACTGTTAACTTATTCAACAACAGTTTGATGCACTAATACTACACAGAAACACTTTTTTCTTAGAGTTCTGCATATTTTCCCAAAGACAAAAATTTAGTCTTGTTATTTTTACCTTCTTACTCATCCTGTAAATAAAATGTGAACTCCCATTATAAAAGGGAAAAGAGGCAAGTTTTTACAAGTTATAGGATTTTGGTGAATGTGAGACAATCTTTAGTCTATTTTGTAAAAATATATTATGCACACGGAAAATCAAGGAATCATGCAAAGAGCTACAAGTGTTATTTTTATTAAACAGTTCAACCTTAATAAGTTTATGAACGACATAATTTAAATAACATTTCCCAATTACTCATGATTGAGAGAGTACCTGATTTATGTGGCTTCATTTAAAGCATCAATTTGAGATAAGTTCTAGAAGACAGATAGTTCCTGGCATAGTACAATCCAGTACAGGTGTGTGTCCCTTTTTCTGTTTTAACTCTGAGGGGTTTGTTCATTTTTATACTCTGCTTTAGTTACCCATTTCCTACACAACAAGAAACTTTCCTTTGCTTAGTTTTCAATTTCCCTCATGGTTTATGAAGATTACTAAAAATTGCATAATATGATTTGTAAGGTTGGTTGTTTGGGTTTTTTGTCCAAAAAAGGACCACAGAAGGCAATAACACTGTTAGAATAATGACCCTCGTACTCAAAAACACTAGGCATGTAGAAATAAACTGTCCTGGCATCATCACGATCTAATTTCCAAGCTGAAGACTTGACTCTAATGCTAATTTCTCCACAGAGTCTTCTTGGATTCATGTCACTGAAACACTGTCTCCAGAAGTCTATTTCCTTTGACACAAAATTCATGTAATGCTGAGAATTCACGTCGTGGAGAACCGAGGCACCTAATACTGAGGTGTAACACACAGGCTACATATAAGACCATGTAAGACCATTCTTAATTTTAACACAGTATTTGAGCAGTCCCAATAAAGTTAATAGGGCTGTCTGAATGAAGGTAAGAATTACTCTGCTTAAATAAACACCAGTATAAGAGGGAAGATAATTAAATGCTAGTGTCCAAAATGAAGACCTGCAAATGAATGTGAGAATAGTTTCAGTTCTTAGTGTAACCTTTTTAGACAGTTTGTTTTGCTCATGGGCAGAAGAGACACATCTGAACTGGTCATCTGGTAGCAAGAGCTGGAGCATCTTTAATTAGTACTACCAAATTCAGCGACCGCTGAATCATTTTTTGTAAATTCAGATACTTCTAGTAGAACTGTTTAATCTTGGTCAAGCTTCTACTTTGCACACACTTGGTAAGCAGGAGCATTTGTTGATTATATATTAATATACATTTCTTTTTGTTTTCATTACTTACATTACATAGGTACCTCAATAAACTGAGGGAAAAGCTTAAACAGATATAGAATAATGAACCAACAGAGAAAAAAAAAAGAAAGAAAAAAAGACAAACCCAAATCATAAGAGGACATTGTCTTTCTATTTTCATAGCAGCAAAATTATTCATCTGCCTTGACTCCTGTACGGTCTTTGAAAAAATCCTCCACAACATCCTTGCCTCTAAATTGGACAGATGGACTGCTAGATGGATAAGGAATTGGCCAGGTAGACACATCCAAAGTGTTGCAGTCAATGGCTTAATGTCCAAATGGAGATCAGTAACAAGTGATGTCCCTCAAGGGTCTATATTGGTATCAGTACTGTTCAATATCTTTATTAATGACATGTACAGTGGGATTGAGTGCACCCTCAGCAAGCCTGTGGACAAACATCAAGCTGAGTGGTGCAGCTGATTCTCCAGAGGGAAGGGGTGCCACCCAGAGGGACCTTGACAGGCTTGAGAAGTTGGCCAATGTAAACCTCATGAAGTTCAACAAGGCACAGTGCAAGGTTCTGCTCGTGGGTCAGGGCAATTCCCAGTATCAATACAGAGTGGGGGAAGAATGGACTGAGAGCAACTCTGCAGAGAAGGACTTGGGTAGGTGAAAAATTGGACATGAACCAGCAATGTGTGCTTGCAGCCCAGAAAGCAAATCATATCCTGGGCTGCATAGAAAGAAGCATGACCAGCAGGCCAAGGGAGGTGATTTTGCTCCTCTACTCTGCTCTGGTGAGACCTCACCTGGAGTACTGCATCCAGCTCTGGGGTCGCCAGCACAAGAAAGACATGTTGGAGCTGGACCAGCTGTTGGAGAGGGTTCAGAGGAGGGATGCAACACCTCTCCTATGTGGGCAGGCTGAGACAGTTGGGGCTGTTCAGCCTGGAGAAGAGAGGCCTCTGGCAGGACCTTATTGTGGCCTTTCAATATATAAAGAGGGCTTGTAAGAAACATAGAATCATAGACTCAGAATCATTCAGGTTAGAAAAGACATTTAAGATCATTGTGTCCAACTGTAGACCTAACACTGCCGACTCAACCACTAAGAATGATAGACATAGAAAAGTTAGGAAGAAAGCTGCCAAGGATGATCAAAGGTAACTACATGATAAGCATATGAGACAAACTATGAAACTTTAGCCTGGAGAAAAGAGAGCTGAAGTGGGTACTACAGAAGTCTCTAAGGTCACGAATGTCAAAATGTAATACCTAGAGTATGAGTGCAGTTTAGCACGAGCTACCCTAAGCTAGAAGTAAACTACAAAGAAGACCTGTGTATTATAATGGTGTTTTCATTTTTTAGTATGAACACAAAATGACAGATATAGGTTAATGTTAATGTGATGTAACATAGTTTAGAATGATCAATGTAGTGTAACCGAGGAAAAAAAAAGAAAAAAAAAAAAGAATTGATTTGGAGGAAGAGGACCTTGAACTGCTCTTCACTTTCACTTTGTCTTAAGTTCAGTTTTACTGAATTTGTCATTATCTTTTCCCAAACTCTGCTTTGACTTCTTTTCTTTTCTTTCCTGTTACACTGCCCTGAAAATTTCAGAGCTATGATTTAGACCCATGTCAGCCAGAACACTTCCTTTACAAACAGCAGAAACATCCTGTACATTATTCTTTATGGTTGGAATGATAGCACAATGAAACTACACTCCTTTTCTGTATTTTTCATTGTTTGATTCAGCTATGAATCATTTAAAAATAAAACTAATGATGAAATATCTGTATTTTATATCATACATTGACATGATGCCTTCCTCAGCTGATGCTGGGCAAGTTAAATTTTCATTTTGAAAACTACTTGACAGTGAAAAACAAAGAGAAACGGATATTTTAGTGTGAATTAATTTCACTGGGTCTACTAGATTGTTTTGGAAGTCCAGGCATGTGTGTGTGTTTGTGTGTGCAGTCATTGATAATACTGATGCAAGACAAAATATTTTAACATGGTATTACCTTCACTATTGTCTGATATGAAATAGAATTCTCAAATGTGGTCTTTCATATTAATATGAAATAGGTTTCTTTTCTTCCCTCATAAACGTGATGCCATGTCTGTTATAATTCTATTTGTTGATTGTGAGAGCTGAGAAAATGTCTCCCCCAATAACTTCAGGTTTTACATTTTGCATCTTTCCATTCTTGTTCCCAATAAACTTTTTTTTAGAAAAGTATTCTCAATCCTGTTGATATGTTGATTTATTAAGTATCAGATTTTCTCCACAAACCTCCAGATTTTCTTTGTGAAAATTTTCCAATAACAGAATATAAAGTCTCTTGCACCGTTAAATTGCTCTCTTATTATTCTTATAATTAGTTTCCTATTCTTTTCTTAAACTCCTGAATTTGTGACTTAGAAGGTCTTTACCACAACCACAAATGAGGAAAGGTAGGTACTGTATCTTCATAAATCTCTCAGTAAGAACCCTGAAATCTCTATGAACTTGAGAAGGTTTGCTCTCCACAAGACAAATCTGTTTTATAAATTTCACCTTTATAGTAGCATTTGCAGAGATTTATTCCTTAAGAATACTTTGATCCTGAACTGCTTTCAAATTTTATGACATTAACTCTGAGTATTTTACATAAATTTTTGAAATTGCTTTAACTGGGACATATTCCATGTCAGTGTAATCGTAATATGATATTATTTATAATTATAACAGGCATATTTCTTATTTATATGTGCTAATTACTCAGATTATAATATTAACTATAGAAAAAATAAACACTAACAACATGCTAACTGATCTTAGGAACTGAAAAACTTGTTGTAGGCTACTGAACCTCAAAGAGTGAATTGAAAGGTTATTGCCTGAGATTATTAATAGACAAGGGTAGCATTCATTTGATGTCAATGTAATATTTTTGGAGTGTGGTCACTGTCAGATTCATGACTGAAGTGAATTATTAATGTAATTAGCAAAGAGATAAAAGCATTTGGAAAGAAGAGAAAGAATGTTGCATATCTGTGGGGTTTTTTTGTCCTCTCTGGCACTTATTTCCATTTCAGAAAATTTTCCAAAGAGGACATATCTCTGCAGCCAATAAAAAGCATGACTTGTTATAGATTTCTTATTCCCTAAATGATCCACAGGTTCCTTTCTTATTATAAATTTCTGTAAAAACCATCCTGAAATTGCCTGGTGCTTTTAAACAATTTTCCGCCCAGAACACAGAACTTCCCTGAAGTTGATTAATCAGTCTGGTCAAGTATGTTATGGGTGGCATATGGCATTACGGCATTATGCATTTTATGTTGGCATCCTCAGTAATAAATGCAGCAATCACTGGACAACATTTTGTCAGAAGGACTGTTTTTTTTCTGTTTTGCTTTGTTTTTAATTTTGACGGACATATATATAACCTAGTTTTGTAGTCTTGCCAAATACCCCACTATACAGCCTGTCTCTAAACACCACATTTCTCCCAGCTATGTTATTTCATTTCCGCAGGAGCTACATAATAGCAAACACTGAACAAGGAAAAACAAACTGTGAAAAATGTTCATCAATGAACTCCGCCCATCTTCAGCCCTAAATATGTCATGAATCCTGTAAGGAGAAGTGATAACAAGTGGCCATGTTATTAAAGATTGCACTTCAAGTTAGAATTAAGTCTGTATAAACAACTGTAATCTTATGTCATCCTGCCTTGTGTTTGACTTTTCAACTTAAATAATTGCTGCACTTCAGTATGTTTGTATTTATGTACATGTGTGAGTACCTTAAGAGTGAATAGAATATCATGAAACTGATTTACTCTATGTGATAACCTTATTTACTAATTCTCTTTATGGGACAAAAACAAACGAACAAAAAAGGCAAAATCTCTAGACCACAAAATATAATGAATTTTTATTATGTGACTAAATAAATCAATTGACAATTAAAAAAACCCAACAATCGATAAGCCTATTCTTAGGCCCGTTCATAGATCTATTCTTAAGTGAGAAGTCACAGGTCTTGTGCTGGATTTGCAGCACAGACTGTGAGCTCATAGCAGTATTTGTCTGTTCAGAGACAGCTACCCACTTCTGTAAGTATATCCACATAGATAGATGTAAATTGCATATACAGTACATACCTTTGTACTATGGTATGTAAAACAGTATCACTTAAGGAAGTGTCACTAAGTGTATACGTGCAAGAATCTGAAAGAGGCAAGCTTGTGTACCCTATTACAGCTTTGTTGACAAGGAATTTCAGGCAAGAGTTCATTTCAAAGATAACTCGAACATAAATATTCACGTACAGTAACAAGAATGTTTGAGTGCAGATAAGTAAATACGTATGCTCAAACTTTTAGTCCATCACCCTCTGATACTTCTCAGGAAAAATTCCATAACTAGATGTCAAGAAGTTATTCTGTCAGATATTCAGCCAGTTATTGTACTTTGAAAACTTTACTGAGAAACTTACTTTCTCTTTTTTCATTATTGGAACATAAATAAGCAGGATTGTCATGTCATGCATTTATTTTAGTCTGCGGGGATGATATGTATCTACCTAGATTTTGATTGCTCTTTAAGTCTGATTGGGAGACTGTTCAAAGCTGGTGACATTTCATACCTGATGGGTATATAGTGTCCAGAAGAATGAACGTGCTTCTTTCTGTACCTTCTCCAGTTTGGTACTTTGGGTGATCTGGAGAAACATTCAAGGGTAGATACTTGGTCACCCCAGACAAGGGTGCTGCATTCCTAAAAAATAGGCACTTGTCACTAAAAAAGTTCAAATGCTGTCACCTAAGATTGTTTTTAGGGGAATTTTATATATTGAATTTCAGGCTTTCTCATGTAAATATTGCTTGGTACAGAGGCAGCCTCCTCTTTCCTCTTGTCTTTCTCATGCAGTGCCATTTTGTTTCTTGCCTGCAGAGCAGCTGAGATTCAGCACACAAGGTGAAGGTGAAGAGAGACTAGGCGATGGCTGGAAGTGGAAGAGAGTTTTGAAAGTCCTGAAGGCAAGACAGGAGTTGAACAGAGCACTCCCATCCAGTGTCTGACTGCTTTAATGAAAGCGGCAACACCATTTCATGAATTATTCCAGCTGCCTGCACTTTGTGCAAGACTGATTTTGTGCGTCAGGCATGCATCAGCTAATGCCTTATAACTAGATATGTTTGCTTGTGCTCAGGCACTGAAGTTAGACTGCCCAGACAAATCTCAGGCTGACAGGTAAAAGTTTCGTGAGCTTTAAGGGTGTCAGGGATAAGGTGACTTCAAATGACTGTGTTTTCCAGGTGGATTTTCTTTTGTACTTATGCATCATAATTTCATCCAAATTTTATTTTAAGCATGAAAGAATCGTAGAATCATAGAAAGGTTTAGGTTG
>RSEF01000003.1:69553479-69578099 GCA_003993805.1 Himantopus leucocephalus | reverse complement strand
TTTCAACCCTACTTGTCATTTTGTGCGTACTGCACTTAATCCTGAACTCCTGGAACAAACTTCTTATGCAATGGCATTTTTTGAGACTGAAGAGGAGCTTAGGCTGTTGTCCCATACATCCTTGTCTATTTTTCTTACTGAATATACACAGTACTAATTCACTGCTTCTTAATCCTTGGAGTGTCTATGACACTTTCTTCGTCAGAGTCAATTTATATAGCACTTTGCAGTTTTAATTAAGTAACTGGTGAATGACTGCATATGTTTTAGATAAGGCAGAATTACGGAGTATGAAACCCAGAGCTTATTCCTTGAATAGTTAAGAACAGACTAGGAAACAAGGAGAGAGTTTAATTACTGGTATGCGATAGAAAGTACCCGAGGTGCATTTGGACATTATTTTCCTTAGAACTTCTGAACCCTTTGTATCTCTTTCTGAAGGGAAAGAAAGAGCCTGAGAAGGTAATAAAAGGTGTATTTTTCTTCAAAGTTTGACAATTAGACGTTGTGCTTGGCTTCAGCACAAGAGCTTTTGCTGTATGGTATTACTGCAAGATGTTTTTGTCATGATTCTGCTTTTAGAGTTCTCAGACTGCATTACTCTGCAGTGAGCTAGGAAGAAGTCAGGAAAAAAAAAACACTTTCCTCCTTTTTCTCTCTTTTTTTTTCTTCTTCTTCCCACTAAGATCTTCAATTGTCATTTGAAGTCCAGATGATGACAGAAATGAAATTGTTCTTGGCCAGTCTGCTACACAGCAATCCTTGCTTCTACCTTCTGTGGTTGTTTTTTTTAAAATTGAATCCTTCTAGAAAAAAGAATCAATATTAAAATTAAGTGCTACACAAATAGCATATAAGTAAGTAATGCCTACTCCTCAGCTGTGGGGATTCTCTGCACTTTCAAATACCAGGGAGGGAGAAATAATCATCAAAAGTTGTACAGAGGTAAGGAAAATGAGAGATGGGGAATGACATCCATGTAAGAAGGGAATGGTAAAGAAAATATTTAATCTTGCCTGATTTAAAGCAGTAATTGGAGTGTGCAACACAATTAAAACAAACAAACAAAAAAAGAATAACACAGATGGGCTCCTGTTCTTCCACAAGTAAAGATTTGTGGAGAAAGAGGGTCAAAGAGACTTCTTTTTGCATCCTCTTATAACACAATAACATGGAAACATTCACCGAAACTGACAGGCATTACATTTAAAAAGAACTACTTTAACCCAGTGTATAATTAAACCATAAAACTTACTGTAATAACATCATTACAGATACAGTTTTATGCCGCTGTGAATATTGTTATCTATATAAAATATTTTTGAAAAAGTCTCTCCCTCTTTTCAAAAGAAAGATAAGCCATCATGCTTCAGGGCATAAGTCAAACTCTAACAAATGGGACTTAGAAGATCTCTTCCTCTACTAGCTAGGTCAGATGACTTTATTCCTGGGTTTCTTCATTTACTACTTTTTCTGATATGGTGGTTCTAGTGCATTTTTGATCAGAACTCCATTAACTCTTTTGATGGCCAGACTTCATTCTTGCAATGCAAGAAATGTCTAGGTAAAGCAGGGTATGGTAACCTGTGGAGGCTTAAACAGTTCTGAATATTTGAAGGGACCAGGGATCAATATGAACTTGGTATCTTATATTGAAGACCTCAAAGCTGTGTTGAATGGGAAAGCAATACAATAGCGATTGAATGTCATTTATTATTTGCAATTTTTCTACTCCGTTTCTCTGGGCAGAAATAAACCAAAATCAAACCCTAATCAAAACCCAACACAGAGACTAGAAGCTATCACTTTTCCATTGCATTCAACAGCTTAGCTAAAGAAAACAAGTCATGATTTCTGAATTAGTGATGACACACACCATTTGGTCCAGAGTGCGCAGTGAAATGGCATGGAGAAATAGCAGCTGTGATGTGGAAGCAAAAAAATTGTTGCTGTGTGTGTACCAGTGTGGTATTGTGTGATAACAGGGATGCTACTTCTGAACCTACATCGTTCTTCTAGGGTGAACATACAGTGAACAAACTTGAGATGTCTTTCAGACATAGTATATGCCTTAAGAAATAAAAATGACATGCAGAGGGCACTGAAACCTCTATTGTCTAGTAGCTGCAGCTATTTCAGCTGTATGACTGAGGCTGACACCAGGTAAAGACCTTTTCATGTTGTTTTCATCTTTGTCATTTCATAAAGGAGACGGAAGCTTTATTCACAAACTGATGTAGAGACTTGGGATCAAGTACATCCCAAACCAATCTGATCTAGTAATTATAGTGTCTCTTAGCAGAGAATGATCCCCAGGGCTTCCACATGCATGTTTAAATGCAGACAATAGGTCTTAAAGTATCCTGTCTTGGAGTAGCTGTTCCAAGTCCCATTGCAAGGGGCAAGACAACAACTCATGCTTTCTAAGAGGACCTGTGTCTTCACAGGACAAGTTTAAGGGCATTTAGAAGGTACTCAGTATGATGATACTTAAAAAATGAACATAACATATTACAGCCAGTAAATTGGCAATGGAGAGTATTCAGAATGTAATTATCAGAGCTGGAATTTAGCCAGCGCATTAACCGAGTTAATGCTCTTCTTTCATCAAAGTACAGTGAGATTTCTGATGATCTGAAGAAATTCATATCTCTTATGACAAATGTTGTGTGTGGTATTGAGGAGTTTACTTGCAGGTCAACAGTTGTACCGGTTCTTTCTTGAAACCCGTATCCCCTTCTTATCTCCTTGATGTTACAAAATGGCACAGTGAAAACTTGGAGGGGAGGTATGTGGTGTCTAACTTATTTCTCATTTTCATCAGTGAGGTTCAGTCCTTCTTGAATTTCAGTAGGTGTTTAGGTTTGCCTTGGAGATTTACTGAAGAAATGTGTTAATATAACTTGTGTAGGTGTTTGAAAAAAGCTTCCAAAGAACAATCAGATGTTTTCATTTATCTGGGGACTCCCACTTTTTTAATGATGATAAAACTGCATTAACTACAGTTAGGAAGTTTAGCATGTGTAAGTTTCCACTTACCTAGGGAGCCTTTCCAATTGTGAACAAAAGACCATGTGCAGCACATTAATATTAATAGGCCCTCTAGCTCTGTTTGAGCAGATATTGCTCCATTTGTTATTTCCTACTCCGTTCACCCACACTCACTTCATACTCTTGCATCTTTTTCTATTTCTCCTGTGCTGTCTCTCTCCACATAGTGAAGAACAAAATTGTAACAACTCGTAATGGATTTCACCTCTTGTGTACTTTTTTGCAAGACAGAAATTTGTTCTTGGTGCCTTCAAACACAATGTGATTTCCTGTGATACATAAACATCAGTATAGCTTAACACAAAGCTATATTCTTTCACTTCTTGACCAAACACTTGGGAAAGGAAATGAATAAACAAATGAATATAGAATAACTACAATTCCACCTGTAGGTCTTAGCTTCAACATGTCTCTTAAGGTTCTTGCCCTGAGGAGCTTCAGGCCACCAAGAGCCAGATGCAACCAATTAGGAGTGACTGAATCTGTCAGACACCTGGAGGTGAGTTGTGCTGCTCCTTGAAGCCTGTGTGTCTTGAAGGAACCCCATGTCTCAAGCAGCATGCTACAAGGATTGTGACGTGCAGTAGCACTTGCAGTTCCCTCATGGGCATCTTTCTTGTAATCCAGCATGCAAGTACTGCGCTATCAGTTAGGTGGATTTGGTATTTCTCCCATTGGAATGGATGCAAGTGGAGAGGTTTGGTTTTGTTTTCATGTCTGTAGCTATGAAAACTAGTTTACCATTTAGATTTTAATTTTTTTTTTTGTTCTTTTGTTTCTTCTTATTATTTGCATCCCTTCCTCAACTCTTTCTTCTTGATCATGTTCCAGTGCATAGTGAAGAAGGATTCTGCTTGCCTTCATCTGCCCAGCACCTGCTACCTCTGCTTTCAGACACCCTTTCAAAAAGACTTAAGCATTTTCACCTTCAAAAAACTCTGTTCTCTGAATGGCTGCACTGTGCTTTTGCTCTGCAGGACTCACTGTTTCAGAGGGTAGGTACTGTACTATGTAGCATCATGTAAATGTTAGAACAAGAAGTACATTTTATAAGACTGGATCTCAAGGTCAGAACTTGGGGGGAGTGTCATGAAAAATTACACCACCAGACGCTAGGTTATACCTGTTCAGAAAAAACAAACAAACAAACAATCAAACAAAAAAACCCACCAAACCAAAACAGCCATGTGGTGTACTTATTGATTTGAGGACACTTACCTCTGAAACTTAGTATGATGTCTTAGATTAAAGAACTAGCCCTTCCTAGGGGTGGGGGGCGGAAATCAGTGGATATGTGTTGAAGTCTGTGAACTTCAGCACGTTTCACCACTTGTCCTTTGAGCTATTTATTTCTGTTTGGATGGCAGTGGCAAAGGGCAAAATAATTTGATAATGAACTTCAGTGATTTAAATCTTTGGTTTGATCTAGAGGGGTGAAAAAAAAAATCCTTCCTTATTTTCCTTTGCTCAAAGCAGAACTGCATCTTAAAAGTCCAGGATGGTTTATGTGCTAGTTCCCTATCTTATTTGCTACTCAGCTGGGTACAAAACCTTTTTCTTTGATGCAGTGAAACGTAGAAATAAGCCTGACAACTGGCACTGCACATCTGCCGAGTTAATGCTCGTCTCCTGTTGTGCTGCTTCCAACGTTCTTCCCGCAGCATCTTTCTCTTCTCTGTTCTACGCCAGTAGCTTGTGGTCTTTCATCATTTCCTATTCTAAACCCTTTTTGGTCCTCAGCTGGAAGCTGGCCTTGTGAAATCTTCACCTGTGAGGAGAGAGGATGGGATCTAGATGTAAACTGTCTGGACTAATTCCAAATTACAGAATGTAATGTATATCTACATCATTTTTTAATTTATTTTTTTTATCTCTTAAACACTGCAAACTAATCTAATCTGAAATGGTAACTGCTTTTTAGAGGTTTTTTTCTTTCTAATGAGAAAATATTTACATTTTTATAATTCTACACTAGTTTGTACGTGCCACCTTATAATCAAAGTGATATTGCTTAGTATATGTAGGGATTGTTTCCTGGCCTCGAAAAAGAACCACCCACACCCCCCCACACACACACCCTCATCCTGAAATGATCTTAGCTTTGAAGGAACATGTAGAACTCGCATTAAAATGCTGTAGTGGTAAAAAATTTGAGTGATGCAGCAAAATGTGGAAATAAATGGTGACTACTATACAAGAACAAATACTTAAATTTTGCCTCTGTGGTACAGCATCCCTTTTCTGTTGGTTACCTCTTCTTGCCTACAAGGTAGCGAGCAAGTGATGAGTGACTGCTGGTGGTAGTGATGTTGTCATGCTTCAGTTAATCTTATTTCTTGCCCTTTTTCTACTTTTAGAACTTAATAAACTGAAGTCCCACTAGGGAATTTGTATTTTGAAGCTTGTGAGCTCCAATATGTGGATCATATTCCTTATCTGGAATGATGAGAGCTTTTTACCTCCCATTTTCTGTGATTTCAACTCTGTCTTCCTCACTTTACCATTAAAAAAAAAATAAAAAGTGGAGAAACATGAACTTACATTCACTGAGTAGCCCCTTCTGTTAAATTTTAATTAATACCTACATATCTCCAAACGACTTGTTGGCATTCAGTTCTAATCCTTCTCCAGGCTAAACTGGAGAGCTTAGGTCTAAACTGGACTGTTCTGGAATGGTAGTTTATCACCATGCAGACTTTCCAGTGTTACTGAAAGTATTTAAACTCACGACTAATAAAATATTTTATTAAATGTGTGTTTGGAATTCTGCCAGTCTGGTAGCACAATACATTATGATGCAAATACAGCTACTAATTGTCTTCCTCATTGCTGCTAGAATAGGTGATATAGAACCAGGTTTAATTGCTGAATGTAATTGACAGCTCTTTCCTGAAGTTAAGGAGAGAATTAATTGTCTGTCATTTGTTGCTTCTTGCTGTTTGCTTGTATTCTCAGGATGGCAAACAGATAAAAGAAACTGTTCTGTTGTGCATGTGCTTTTCTCCTCTGATTTAGCTCCTGTCTAACTTTGTGTTGCTGCTTCTGGTCGCTGAGATATTGAACGTTCTTGGGATGACAAACAGATTTCTTAACTCTGTATTTCTCTCGAGTGAGTGGGTCTTTTGCTGTACTGATGTAAAGTTTGTTAAGTATCTGTGGGGGGGAAAGAAGCTTCATTTTTCTCTTGCAACCAATTCATTGGTTCGCCTCTAATAAGCAGTCCAGGAGGAATGCTCAGAAGCAGCAGAAGTGCATCAAAGTTGATATACTGCTAAACAGTAGCTATTAGCTGTGAATATGGAGAGATACTTCTTCGGTATTTCCTCCCAGGAGAAGACTTTTGAAACTGAAATTTTATCTGCATCATTATGTTTAACAGTTTGGGGTGAATTTATTTATTTTTTAAAATTCAACACTTCATCAATTGCTTCCTAATCCTGTTTAATATTTTCTACCTCCATAATATCTTATGCTTGCTGTTTAATCTGCCTGCAGTTGTGCCTTTCACCAGAGAGCTAAAAACCGTGGCTATAGAAACAATGCTTAGTTATTAGTCTCAAAATCATGTCTGTATGCAAACACAAGCTGTTTAGTATTCCAAGACTTGATGAAACTAGTGGACAGCATTGCTCTCTATGAAGTTATAGCAATATCATCCTTCCTTTTTGGTCAGTGTGCTATTTCAGGTTAGATTTAAGAACATCTTTCCATTTGCAGCTAAACAGGGAGATTTTTTTCAGCATTCCCAGGATAGTGACTGTCTAGTGATCACTGAAAGTGACCTTGTGGAAGACCATTTTATGATGATGAACTAAATTATTCGCTATTTGCCTAAGCAGGAAGATTTGAACTTATTAGTAATTCATTATAAACACATCAAAATCTACTCTCTTAATGTCATTAAAGGTAAGGCAGGTGGGACTCTGCCTTGTACATTAACCTTTATCTGTATTCTTCCTGCTAGTTACCTTGTCAAACCGAAAAGAAATTTAGTGTGAGGTGGGAAAACAGACTATGTGTTTAAATGGAGATCTCACTTCAACTGCCTTACACACGGTATTTGAAAGACTAATACTACTCACCTATGGGGACTGTGTTGTTGGGTGTGGATAGTAAAGTTTCATTGACTTCAGGGCAGTGATGTAGCAAATCACTGATGCAGCAAATTCTTAAGTACTCTCGATGGGAGTAGTCCTAAGAAAGGTAAAACATGAGGAAACAACTGAGAACTCTGCCCAGAGAGCCAGTGTTGAGGAGAGGGTTACAGAAATATACTGCAGCAAAGGATGTACAAGAATATGTGTTAAAAGTAGTTGCTTATTTTAAGAGATTATTTCACAATACAGCTCTGCTCCAGGCTTTCTAAATGGGCATCAGTCTTATGAAATTTATTATTTAGTTTGTTTGATGGCCAGTGAAAATGCATTTTTTGTGTGTATTTTTAGTTTTGGGTTGGGGGAAGATAAAGAGTATGAAAGTGTGGGAGCCTGAATGCCCTTTCACATTAGTGCAAACTGGATATAAATAGTATTAAACTCAACTAAGTTTACGTTTAATATACAGCTGGAAAGTGAGGTCTGGCATCTCTTTCTTTGTGTTGGAATCAAGTAACTAAAAACTAGAGTTTCTGCTTCTAGTCGGTGTGAAGACATAGAAGGTTTTTATACAAAATGCTGATTGGCATAGGTAATTCAGTATTTATACACTCGTACTATGCATACATATTAAATGAGTCAGAAACACAAGAAGTGCTATAAAATTCCCAAAAGCAGTTACAGCTTCTTTCTCAGGTCTAGATGCATCTATTTATGAAGTGTGGTTTGATCTTTTTGACTTTCTCATATGACTTCGTATTTAAAACCACCTTACTAGTTTCTTGCAACCAACTATGAATCGGTGGCAATTCTTGTATTTCTGTGAGGGGAGGAACAATGATTTTCATTGATACATATCTTGAGCTGAATTTGCAAACTTAGCTTTGTGTCATATACTATACCCAGAAACTACTAGGTGAAAGAAACTGAGAAAGGAAACAGGAGAGGTAAACAGCTTCAACACACTAAAGGTTCTGTAACTTCAGTGCTAAAAATGTAATTTTGAATAATTTGTCTTTTATACCATGAGAAATAAATGTTGTAGGCAAAAATGAGACCAAGTTAATGATGGTTATCTATGAAGTTTAGGTAAATAAGTAGTGCTAAGCAGGACACGTGGCAACTGAAGTCCAAGAAAAAATTGATTTATGTCAGAGGCTAGCTTATGGCAAATGAAATAATATGTTTTGACAAATTTAAAGTACTGTCCACCGGTCTCAGTTGGAAGCAGAAGTATGAAAATAATGAACCGATGAAAAACAAAGATGGCCTTTGGAAAAAATTTTGATGAGGAGAGCCCTTGGGCTCTTTTTATCTTTACCCAGAAATTCAGTTCAATCCTTTGGAAAAGACCCAGGTCTGTAGGCTGGGAATTGCTGGGAAAGGTAGATATGAATTTTTCTCCAGTGTTAAATTGATAGATGTGTTCTGGTTGCTGACAAACGCTTGTGAGAATAATACATATTCCATCTGGGAAGGGAGGAAAGCTAGAAGGATGGGAGAATTATATAAAATTCCCTGAACTAAAAGCTTTATAGCACTTTCATGGTTTTTCTCCAGACTGCAATATGGCTTGCGCATGTTTTGTAAGGTGTGGTGGTCTAAAGGGTGCAGTAAAAAGAAATTTGTGTAATTTAAAAATTATATACAGCTGAAAGATCAACTGTCAAGAGGACAAAAATATAAATCCTGAAAAAAGAAACTGGAGCAGGCAGAAAATCAAACTCAAGCATGATTCAGCTTGGCTAAAAACCCCCAAAATCAGGCCTAGTTTTTGGGGTGGATAAATGCAGAAGAAAGGATTGTTGGGCCGGGGGTGGAAGGGTCGTTTTGTTTGTGGGTGGTTTTTTTCCTCTGTTTTGAGAGACTGAAATCTCAGTTCTTGCATTAATATGCATTTTAATTTAAAAGTAGTATTTTATTTTTAGCTATCTGCAAACATGATATCTAGCTAAATGTGTTGTTTAGACCTCATTTCCAAAGGAAAGATTTATTGTGCTCATTCCTTCTCAATTATCCCCTCAACTTTTAACCTATTATTACAAAGAAATGTGTTCTTAGACCTTAGACAGCAGAAACTTCTTCAGTTACCCCCACAGGAATTGAAAACTTGTGCCTTATTAGATATCTAGGCATCATACCATGAGACAAAGCCATGCACGGTGGGGCTTTTTTAGTTCTGCTGATTACAGAACTTCTTGTGTAATTTCTCCAGAAGCTGGTGTCAGATTGCTGCCAGAGCTAGATTACCCAACCTGTTACAAACTTAAGTCCTTGCTGTCAAATACACATAATTAAACGCATATTGGTCTGACATTTGAATTCTTGTAGGCAGATTTTTTTCCAAAAATCAGAGCAGTTTCCGCTTCTTGGAAACAGACATAGTTCTGAAATAAAATATAATAAATAAAAAAATGAAAAGACACTGAATAGATCTGGACGTTTTATCATTTGTTGAATAGCTTGCCGTCTTTTTTCCTTCCTGATTATAACCAGACTAACCTTTGGGGAAAGGGTCTGAAAGTCCAGGAAACTCCCATAAAGGATACTGAAACTCCCATAAAGCATACTGAAAAGGTCACCTTTTGTGTAACACAGAATTGTGTAATTCAAAGGATGCAGTTCACAGAATGGCATTCAAGTTACCTCATCATAACAAGAACTGTTTCTCCATAACTGATGGAAAAATAGTCCTCTCTAAGGTATTTTTCATCTTTTCTCTTCTTCTTTTCCCCTGTTCATGTACATATTGGTTTGGCATGCACAAACCAATATGTGCCACGCACTGCATACAGCAGCCTCATGCTTGAACAGTGGAATAGATTTATTTATTGGGTATACAGCTTGTCCTATTGCTATGAGCGAGAATGAGACATTCAATTATAAGCAGGTCACAGAGAGTTAGTATAATAGCTAGAGTACGCACCAAGTTAGATTCTTCTTCTATCAGCCAAAATATATTTTTGTGATCTACAGGATTATTCAACTAGACAAAATTGCTACAAAAAATAGACACTTCAGAAGAGTTTCAAAATCTTACAGTTGACATTATGGTTTGTTTTCTTAGACCTCCTGAAAAGGAATGATGATAGAAGGGACCAGGCTTGAACCATTGGGCCAGGCTGAGTTTCGGTGTGCGGTTGATGAAGGGTGGCGGGGGAGTGTTTGTGTGTTTCCAGGAACGTTGACGTGTGAATCTCAAAGGGTTTGAGAGTTCATTTGAGCTTTTATATCCCAATCTCTTTGATCAAGAAATCTGACTCAAAAATCTCAGAATAAAATGTTTTCTCTTGAGATTTTAGTGATGTTCAGAGGCTATGAATGTAGCTGCACTTTCTGTATTTTGATGATTTAGGACCTCTGAAGAAGGCAGAAATACATTGTTTGCGTGTGGGAAGCACAGGATAGTGGTAATACCGTTCCCTTCAGTGAATTCCAAAATGTTCTGCAGTTAAACTTCGGGGAAAATTCTAGTTCTTGTTTTAACAAATAAATGCATTCCATCTCTCTTAGGCTTATCAAATCAGAACTGACATGGAAAGCAATGGAATCTATTGATTCTAAGGTGTCTGGTGTATTAAAAAGGTAGAAAATGAAGAATATTTTCTTTTATGTATGATATTATTGAGCATCACTCTTGTCATGGCTGTTACTAGAGTTTCTAGCCTCAGATCAGCCAGGGCCTTAGCTATTAAATATAGAGAAGACAACTTTGTCGTGAGACTAGGTGTTAGGAGTAACATGACTGAAGGATGGGGCTGGAATTCGAAGTCTAGCAGCCTGTCAGATACTGATAATTGAAAGGAGAAACATGGGTAAACATTGGTGCTGGGGATCCAGTGGTAAGCAATTTTCCAACCACTTATATGCATGTGGAGGGGAGCTTTCAGTAAATATTTTAAGACCTAAAAAGTTCCTTTCAGAGTTCCTCCAACTTCAGCTATTGTTACATGGTCACTAATCTCCCCTTAAATTCTGATTTTCTCAAAGCAACAATGCTATTTCCATAAAAACTTTAAAAAAAACCCCCAAAACCACAAACAAAAACCAAGCAAACAAACAAAAACAACACAAAACCAACTAAACAAAGAACACCAAACTCAAAGGACCAGTGATGCTTGCTTCTCAGGTAGCTGGTGGAGGACCAATGAGCAAGGAAAGAGCAAGGTTTCTTTTCAAGAGTCAACTTTTTTGTTTGCTTTCCTTCCTCACAGCACTTAATAAGTGCACGTCTAAATCAGTCAATTGTAATCCTCTACTTAGAGTAATGTCTGCTTCCAAACTTCTTGTAATTGGTTTCTATTTTATGTTTCTTACTCTGTTGAGAGCCTTGCTAACTACCTTAGGTATTCTTGGTGTTAGTAATGAGATAATTTATATTTTAATTAAACAGAGATGCTACAAAATATTACAATGGATGCCAGGAGCATTTATCTCTTGACTCTTGTCTCCTTGAATTTTCAGCTGCATGGCACTCTCAAAAGTGGCTTTTGCTGTCCAAATCCCACAGTGTGCCTAAGCAATGCTCTTTCTTTCATCAGACTATAATGCTGTTTTACCCTTTCTGTACTTAGTGACTCTTGCTATTTGTCTGAAATATGTAACTAGGTATGCAGGGGAAACAGTACATTTGCTGTTCAAGTACAGTCTTAAAAAACAAGATTACAGGGCAGGTTGGGTTTTTTTTATTTTTAATTTTATTTTCCCTTGTCAATATTGTGCACAGTAATGGTGGAAAAAGAACTTCATCCTTTACTTAACCCTTCAGGTAAAATGGTAAAATAAGGTTACTCTGGCAAGAATTTTTTTTCCATTACTGTCAACACATTGCATCATCTCTATATATAATATGCAGGAGCTTAATTTTAGACACACATCACTGCTGAGATCACTTAATTCAAAGTAAAATAAGAACTCTGGACACTTTATGACCTTTCAGCAAGAAAAAATTAACTTGGCAGTCATATATTTTACACCTTAGAAAAGAGATCTAAAATGGGAAACACGAGAGACTGCAAAACTAGTAAAAATTAAAACCCCAAAATTTGTTCTGTGAGCATGTAGCAGGGAAATGGGGAATAGCAATAATTGCAAGGGAGTGAATAATTTAATTTTGAAGCTACAATGTATGCTGCTAGATTCCCCCCTGAATTGCTCCATTTTTAGTATATTGCTAATTTTTATATCCAGTCACATTGTTGTCTGATTAGATGTATGATGTTAAAGAACTTCTGCTGTGCACAAATATTTTGTGTTAAAACTTAAAATTCTCCAACCATGCACCTGATTAGTAGTTCAGATTATTTCTACATAATTTACCATGCATATCATTGTGTGTTGGTGGATGACATTGTCAAGTTGTATGTTAACCATTGTAATGTTTTTATGATTAAAGCTATGATTTTCTATATTTTGTATGGTCTGAAAACTTAAAAGTCCAGATTCTTGTCTTAGAGTCACCCTACATTTATTTTTAAAATTCCCTTTTAAATTGTAAAATATTTTAAAAATAGGATAATGAAATAGACTCTGCAATTTCTTGGCTCATTTGAGAATATCTTCAATTGTAAATTAACGGGCATATATCTCATGATAATAGTCTTCAGTAACAACTTGCTTCCCTCTCTCCACTCCATAACTGTGTGTCCTCCAAAAATAATGATTTTCCCCATTACTTGCCATATAAAAATAGTAAATTTTACTGCTGTAGCATCCTGCAGTGGGGATCAGCAGAGAGAAGGTGAAATGAAGACACAGGAAAAAGTTGAGGTGTATGTGCAGTGACTTGGTTCTCCCTATTGTTTTTGCCAAAAGAAGTGCACAGACACAGTATTTAACAGCCTTTATCTTCCTAACGTCAAAGTAGAACGTCCTAAAATGGCCCCTTTCATGCATGTTTGCTTTCAACCAAACATACATGTATTGAAAGATTTATTGTTTTCAGAGTTAAAGCCCATTGTAGCTTCAGTTAATGTGATAGTCTCCTTTAGCAGGCACAGGTGAAGTCAGGAAGAACAGCCATCTTAGCAAAGCCAGGTTTGAAGTAAGCTCAATAGCAGTGCTGAATCCTTCAGTACGATGATAAAATGCTGAATTCAAAAGACAGCTGGAAGTGTGTGATAATTAATAATGGCTTATTTGACATTCTTAGATGCTTCAGAAGGAGAGATACAAAAAGCTTAATTAACATACAGGACGCTTGTTCTTGTCTCTGCCTATTAAAAACAGAGTGCATACAATATCTAATTGTTAGACTTCTGCATTTAAATAGAAGGCAGAATTTTTCTGGTAGAAGGTTAGGCATACTTAAACCAGATCACTGACACACATTTGGTCCATCTGCAATAGAAGGAAGTGTTTCCTAATGTTTAGGTTTAAAGGGAGATGAATTGCTTCTAGAGGATGAAGTTGAGGCTGTGCCCTCAGCAGAAGGAATCTGTTCCTTCTGGCTTGGAACATGGAGCTTTGCAGCAGCCCTATCCAACCTTATTCATACTGTTATGATTTCTTAGCTTATGTTTATTCTTGACAGAATAACTATGTTGTCAACTGGTGGTAGTCTGGCAAGGAAGGAGGAAAACACAGTAAGTACATAATACCCTGTCCATCACTTTGCATTCCTCTGCTTTTATTCAGATACTGTGCAACTAAAGGCAACTTCCATTATTTACCCGCCTTCTCCTTCTGCCCAGTCCTGCTGTTAGGTCAGCACGTGTTTCTGACATTCCTCTGTTGCAACAGAAAATGATGTGTTCACTATGATTTCAGCACAAGATTCAATAAGTAAAGAAGGTGGGCTGGAAGTTTTCAAATGCAAACCCGTCACTGCTAATATAAGACTGTGTCAGGAATAATTACAGAGAATGAGTTGGAAATAGATTTGTCTGAAACATTTAAAACTCTCCTGAAGCATGGAAACCTACATGAAGAAACTTCTCTGAAGGACTGGTGTGGCCTTGCACTTAGTCAAAGTTTTTTATAACAGCACTTACTGTGCTATTTTAATGGTGCCATCATATCTTGTGACAGCGGCACATCCTTTGTATTGCTATAGCAATAACAGAATAAAATACTGGTTTTCTCAATTGTTTAGCACCGTCACTGATTCACACTGTTGTTCCCTGAATAAAGTAGACAGGGAAAATTATTTTTCTTCTCCTCAAATTACTCACTTCTCTTATTTTTATACACCAACTTAAGATATATTTCCTATCCTCAACCTAAATCTGTTGGTTCTGTGATTCCACAGTAATTTCTGAAGCTCAGTCTCTTTCTCCTTCACTAAAAATGCCGTACTGCACAGTATATGGTCCTGGTAGAAGCAGTGGTTGAGCAGGATAGTAAGTCCTAGGCTCTTTGGTCCTGCTCAGGCTATGAGTGGTCCCCCAAGCACAGGTGAAGGGGAAGCAGAGGAGAGCATTTCAGCAAGCCTGGAGAAGCGGAGTAGCCTCGTAGATGTTCTCCAGTGCTTGTGGTGAAAGGGTTGGTTTAATGGACCAAAACTTCTGGCAGCTTTCTCCTGACATCACCTCAGTGTACAAACACTGTTGGCAAGGAAAGAGTTGGTGAGCCAGTCTCCTGTTTGCCTGCTGTAACAGTAGCTTGGCTGCCTCCTTTCCCTCAGGGCTGAGGCGGCAGGTGTAGGGTCAGCGCGGAGGCTGATGAGGTTGCACCCCTGCCAGAGGCCTCCTGTGGCCTTTTGTGAATATGTAGGATGAACTCCCTGCACAGGTTTTGCCGTGGCTGCGATAACCAGGGACGTATATGTTGTATGGCCGGCACTGCTCATTAGCACTTTCTGCCCTCCTCAGAAAATGGTTGGTGACTAAAAACCAAAATTATATGAACAGGTTTGAAAAATAAACTGACACATACCAGGATGTTATTTACCTGGTTCCTTTGACACAAATGCTGGCATGTCTTTGAATGGGGTTGCAAAAATGGAGTGCAGCTGTTGTAGTGCAAACAGGCTTGAATAGCTTTATGTTCTCAAGGTTATCTTCACAAAGCTCAGATTTTTTTGAGAAGGCAAACCCCTTTTTACTGTTTAAAGGTCATCTGTGGACAGATGTTCTCTAATAAGCAACCTCTGGCTTCTCCTTCCAAGGGATGCCTAGTAGTAGGAATGTTAAACAGGTAAAACATCATTGTATTTCCCATAATCAGGTAGACTTGAAAGCTTCTTCAGAGGCGAACCTTCCAACTACCAATATAATGTGACTTATGTAATACCAGATGTTTTGTCTTAATAATTTGTGGTAGTATTTAATTTTATTTTTTATTAAAAATTGGTGGGAACCAGATTGTGGGCTACAGACAGCTGTCTAACTTGTTTTGATATACAAAAACGTTTTCTACTCTCTGTTCTGTAGACATGTAAATTATGAGTAACCTGGTCATTTTTTCTGTTTTTCTATGTAGATATAAATTGAGCTACGGAGGCAACAGTGATGATAAGACTAGTTTGTAGTGGACATGGCTTACTGCTTGCTTTAAATTTTTCTCTTGCTTATTTGAAGAAAACAGGCAAAGCACAACAATATCTTGTTTGCATTTTACTGAATATTTAGCATTGTTTAACAATAACAAAAATTTTCCACAGCAGATGTGCATTTACACATTTCAAGGACATAATTCCTCACAATGCTTACCCCATCAACAGTTGCTGGGCATTAATGATATTCTCTCAAGGGAAAAGTCTGTTATCTCTTTGATGTGAGCAGATCTTTTATCAACGATGATTACTAATCTAGTTGAGGGAGACCAGAGAGGCTGTTAATTATTCTGTTCAGGTGCACTTTAATGAAGTTATTAGAAAGGTACATCTGTGAACTTTCTTTTCCAAAATAATGCTTGCAACAAATCTGAAATTGGATATTAAGGGGAGAAATTCTGGTGTTTGCCTGCAGGGTGGATTGCAACATTTGTGGGCATAGGTGTATTCATTAATTTACCAATAATAATTTACCTAATGTGATACATGCAAGATAATTTCTGTTTTAATAATAACCATTACTTATGTTGGTAGCTTCTTTTCCTGCTAAGTGATGGCTTTTCCCCCTGTCAAGTTGTTTAGCTCTGGGTATGTTTTTGGATTGTCATGCCTTTCCTCAAGACAATGTCAGCAGCCAAACAGGTCTGACTCAGGTAGGGTTCAGTCTGGATCCTCCATTAACAAGTGTTATTGATCCAAATCCTAATTCTGGGACAACCTCACTGCCTGTAGATGCTTTTAGCAGGCAATGCTTGCACATCCATGGCTGGTGAGCCTGAACTGAAAATCCAGTTGTAGAAAAGGGAATAGGACATTAGCCTGGGGAAACAGGGCAGTAACAGCTACATGGGAGACATTTCTTCACAGAAGTACAATTTTGTTAAAAGGTTGGAGTTTGGGGTTTTTGTGCTTTGTTCCCTGCAAGCGCATATGTATAGGCAAAGAGATGGGTAGTACCATATAATTCCTCCATTCTTATCTATTGCATTCTTCCTATTAGTGGGTGCCAATCAGTGGGAAAGTACCAGTATCTTGGCATTGCCATGTGTTTGAACCACGAGTGCTGTCAGTTGTTTTATTACTTTTTTTTTTTTTCACCAGTGCTATTCTAGCTTTTCTACTATACCATGTGGTATTGAGTCTCACTTTTTTACAACTGTGGGAGCAAAGGCTAAATAGATAAATGTCTACTGACTGGCAGTTCTCCTGCCCTCTCCTACCCCCAATTTCCTTCTGCTGTTGGTAATTTCAGCAAAAATCTTTCTGCATCGCTTCCTAAAGAATTATTTCTGCACTGCTGTTCAGCAAACGTCTTTAAACTAATGTTTTTAGGTCAGCAAATCACAGTGTCTCCCAAGGCTCATATTTCATACACCCAGAACATATTCTTGTATATTTTCATATGTAAGGGCATTCGGGAATTTTGAGTAAGTGAAAGTAATATTCCCTCCAAGCATCTGTTAAAGAACAAAAGTCTTGCGGTGATGCAAGTTTTTTCCGGAACTTGGAACCTGTAAAGGACAGGGTGTGGCCAGCGGGAAAGAGAGGTGTACATGAGGGCGGGTTAACCGTAAAAACAGTTTCTCAATGGCCTTGGGTTCCCAATAGGAAAAAAAGGATTGGGTGACTAACATTAAAGAATACACATAAACATTCACAGCCTCTGCTGCTGCAAAGTTGTTATACACCGTCTAATACTTGATTGCAAGTGTGAACTTCAACTAACAAGGCTTGTGTNCTTGTGGTCAGTTTAAGAAAAAAAAAAAAAAAGAAAGAGAAGGTTTGAAGGACACACTCAGAAAGTAACAGTTGATTTTAACAGAGACCTGGTTGCATTTTACCTCAAATTTCCAAGATGGTCTGCTTTTCCATGCATTCTTACTGCCATGTCAGAATTAACGCAACATTTCATTTCTCCTCCTCTGTGATGTTTTTAGTTATAGATGGCATTGGACACCAGAAGGCACAATCTCTTCCTGTATCTCTTTTTTTCTGTACTAAAATCCTTCTCTGGATGTATTTTATAATAGGAAAACAACTCTGTTGTAAAACTTCAACCTGGCCAATGCCTTTTGTGCACTCCTTTTGTGCAACCCGGACAGCTGTTACACGCTGGGGTTTAAAAATCGTAGTTCACCACTAAATCAGTTGCAAAATTACAGGTTAAAAAGTTGGTGACCAGTATGCAAAAGCCTTGCAACAAAGACTATTCTGTTATGTAATGGAGAACCTGGGTTACAGTAATGTTAATATTGTCCAGTAGTGTGGTGGGTCGAATCACATATGAAAAAATAGCAGGTAGGGTGTCTAGAAAGAAATGAGATCTCACTGAGTATTGTGGCGGAAATGGTATTGAATTACCAAGGCACAGTCAGTTTCGTTATATTTTTTGCTGGCTTTAGCACTGCTTAATGAAAGATATGTTACCATATGGCCTTTCAAAATACAGAAGTAGAAAGAAAAGCAGCAACAAAAAAAAAATAATCTCAAGTCCTTCAACGTCTCAGATATTGGTGAGGTGAAATTGTTTAATTAGCAACTGACAAAACGTTATTGGCAATATTTTGCTTTTTATAGTTTAGTTGAGAAATGGAGTCTTCTGGACTTTTGGTGGGAGTTTATTGTTCAGAAACTAAGGTTCTAGCCTTATGAAAAGAGCACAGTGGCAAGGCTGCACGTGCCTTTGAAACCTCACTAATTATTTATTTTTTCTTGTTGTTGATCGGGTCAAAACAAACAGATCCCACTACTGCTACTTGGTTAGGTCTTGATCTTGTTAACCCTTAAAAAGATATTTAACTTGTAAGTGTATCTTTACTATTTTTTTTTTCAGGCTGTAGAATAATATTATGCTTAATTCATACAACACTCCTGGTTCCTTTCAACCCAGTAAAATTCAAAGAATTTTCTCCCACTGAGAGTCTTTTCCTTACTGTATTCTCCCTCATTTATAAACTCAGAGACAGAAGAAATATTAATGTCATTTTTAATGCTTTTCTAGTGTGCAGTTTCTGAAAAAATTGTGCAATCCCAGTATTTTTACATTTTAACACATACTCTGTTTGCAGAGACTCACGTGAGTTTAAGCAGTAATTCCCTTTATAAACTTCTGCATGTTATATTTGCATTTAATCTAGAAAAAACATTCATTGGATGAAACAGCAAGCAAGAAGTCTGCATCAATTGTAAATCTGGTGGTTTTCTTTCAGTTTTCAATACATCAGCAAATTATCTCTCAAAATTCTCCTTCAATGGCAAGAGTTGTGTGTTTATTTATAATTTATATGATATGAGGAAAACTGGAAAAAGGCTTATTGCATGTGCTTGATACCATACACTTTGTATATTACAGTATAGCACTTTGTTCCTAATGTTGCTGCAATAACATAAACTTTAAATAAAACAATGCATACTAACGTTCTGCTTTAAATGTCACTCTTGAGAAACAAAGAAGCAAAAGGATGATATCTTGCAAAATTAGATTCTGTATTTTTGCATGCTTATTGCGAAATTTTAATTTACATGCAGAGTAACCACATGGGGTTTTATATGCAATTTAAAGGCAGAATTGTTTTCAGGGGCCACAACTGAGAAAATTATGTTATAGATTAACTTTACTCAGGTGGGTAATTTCTGAACTACATTATTGATAGCTGAATGTATTTAGTGGTGTTATGGTAAGTTGAAGTATATTTATATCTATGTAGATATATGGTATGTAACATATTGAGATGTGGTGCACCATATAGGTGGCATCTGGCAGAGCTTCTGTGGTGGCCCGGACAACATGCACCACCTCAAAAAACACAGGCAAGAAGGAATCATTTGCAAAGATGTTGCTGCAGGCACCATTAAATCACAGACCTGCACTGTGCAAGCCTTGTGAACCCCAGATTTCCAGCGCAAGTAAGGAGGATGGTCCTTGCAGGAGGGGTTTGCCATCAGGCTGAAAGTCTGATGGCAAACCCCTCCTGCAAGGACCATCTTCCTTACTCGCTTTCCTTTTCACAGAGCCGTTGGTCTCTCTGCTTCGTCCTTCACATCCATGCCCAAGTTCACATACAACCTCCAAGTTCATCTACAACCAGAGCTTCACCTCTGGTTATAATCTCTAGCTATACTCTGCCTTCTCTACCAGGCCCACAAACAGCTCTTAAATTTAACATTTCTATGTGTTAACGTGTTGATACTCCTGTCACGGCTTTCTGGTATTTCAAACCTAGTGCTTAGGCCATTGAGTAAAGCCGATGGAAAAAAACATGCTTACCATGCAGATCTCAGGACAAATTGAGGTACTTCACCCACCGAATACATAAAGCAACCTGAGAAAGGCTCAGCCATAGCCAGGGGCTTCTTTCCCACTGATACTGCTCTGTTCCTTGAACTCCTACATACTCCTAGGCTGGGGGTCCCCAAAGCAAAGCCTGCCTTTCTGTTCGTTTGTACCATCTTTAGAGAAATAGTACACAAATCCTTCTGCAGGCTCCTTTGATACCACCATGATAGGAGCAGCAGCAATAACCCCCAGCATTATCACAGGCTCCATTATGAGCCAGGGCTGTTTCTCAGAGGACAGAAAGTATCTCATAAAGAGAGAAATGGGTCTGATAGAAGTGCTGTGCATTTTCTCCATCTTGCCAATGGGGAACATTTCGCAGAAGTTCTTTCACAGAGATGTGAAAAGTTTCTAAGCTCTTCTGTCCTGCTTTGTATAAATCCACTGTGCTTTGACTTTTCTGAAAATGTAATTCAAGATCAGAAGGGACTATTGTATCATCCAAACTAATCTCTGTATCACAAGCTTTTAAACTACTTCATGTTGGGCCCGATAGCTTTGGTTTGCCTAAAGCGTGCAGTAGATATGACTGAAGCACATTTATCAGAAAAGCACCCAGCGCACATACAGAAAGACAGAGTTCACCACTCTCCTGGCATCTTCTCACAGAAATAACCCTTGCAGTGCCCCCACTACCAAAACTTTGCCACGTAAACCAAATACAACCAACGTTGCAGATGGCGACAAAATGCCTCCCTACTCCAATTTGCTATCTTTGCTTCTGTTTACATATCCCAAAATTTCTTGCCCCCCTAACCGTGGGTTGGGACTTCTGTTGTGCTGCATGGTTCAAATCTTTGTGGACTCCGTGTACTGCACAGCAGTCCTTTGATTGTATAGCTGTGGTGTACTTTCAAAAGGGTTCCTTCAAGTTTGTCAGTAATAAAATCCCCTTTTAATGGACTGGAACTGTTTAAAATGAAGGTTGTGTATACATACAGCCATTGACAAGCTACTGCTGGTTCTGGCTGAGGTCACGCTATGTCATTTCAGTTGCATTAACATGTGCCAAGCAAGAATTACAGAAGCCTAATGAGAGGCAGAGTGTACAGGTCTGGGCTCCCACCTGACCCACAAAGTACCATGTAATACTCACCAGGAGATTCAGATTGCATAGTGTGACTGACCTTTCACCATAATTATTTACTGTTTCACCATTCTTTATGCTTCACAAATTTTTTAGTGGTTTTATCGTTCTCTACAGATCACTCATTAAAATATGAAATGTTAATGGGCTTATTAGCATCTCCTGTGGGGACCACCCTCTAATTGGTGATTCCCTGTGGACAGTTGCTTTTTGGAGGGAGGACGCAAACGTCTGAGACACAAATGGTTTTTTATAAGCTTTTAGATGTATAGCTGTATAATTGTCATTTTACTAATAGTAGATAAGGACCAAATGGTTTACAGTTTGAAGGTAGCTGAGGAAGAGTTGTTGACCAGAAGGATTTTCCTCAGAAAGATAAAGCGCATTAATTTTGTTATGCTAAAGAACCTTAAGTCTGAAACTTCAAAAGGTTTTCCTTTTTTCTTAAAAAAAAAAAAAGGCCATCTTGCATTTTAAAGTTTAACATAGATAAAAGAAGAAATTTAAATTAAGAAATTAAAACAAAATATTGTTTTGGGCCAACAGCGTTATTTCAGCGATACAAAGTGTAACCTCTGAGGCCAGGTTTATTTTAGTCCCTGCTGTAATCCTGCTTTGAGTGCGAACCAGCCAAGATTTTGTCAAGGTTTATCCTCTCCCTGCCAAGACTGCAATTTGGATACTAAGCCACATTAAAAATTACCCACTTGTACCTGAAGAAGTCCAGTACTCTAAACTAATTAGACAGATGTCATTTGCTATTCCTCTCACTCTCCACTTTCACTTCAGATGTCAATAAAGAGGCCTTTATACAACCTTTGCCACTAACCTCCTCCTGAATAATTCCTCACCTGTTAGTCTCATTTTTCCCTGCAGCTGATTTATTATTTTTTTATTATTTTTTTTATTATTTTTTTCTGCAAAAATTTCAATTTTATTACTCTTTTCATTGTGCCTTTATTCCTCAGCTCTGCTCTATAGGTCTGTACTATATTTTACAATTTCAGATGCCTCAGGGAGCCACATGCAGATTATGTTGGTAGGAGAGAAAGAAAACAGTGATTTGGAAAAATACAGTTTCTAAATTTGAGTTAGCCAGGTTTCCCCAGGTTGTGACACATGGGGAGGAACAGGATGCATTCTGAGCTAGGCTGGAAAGGAAAGCTAGGGCTGGCATTGCTGCCCTGGTATCTTCCCCACTTTTTTCAGTGCTGTTAAGTTGTTCAAACGCTCATTCTGCACACTTTTATAATTGTCAAAATCAGGTGAGTATTTTCATTTTAGTGCATCTGGTAATTGTGCATAGATGCTTTTCACAAAAGTAATTGTCACATCAAGGGTACGCTGAAAAGTTCTTCCGTCTGCCTGATCTTCAACTTCCATCAGCATTACAGGCAACATAAATTAACAGAACATCTATATCACAAATACAGAAGCACCTGACTGTCATCCAGAAGACCCTCCCTCTCTGTATTTTTGTAAGGCAAACTTGTAGGCTAATTTGCTGTACGGAAATTTACCTTGTGAGCTAAATTCTGAAGGGCTGATTTTAAGTTGTTGGTACCCTATAAACTCAAGCTTGTGATAGATGCTTTGTACTTGGTAATAAAGTATGCTTCCCTGGCTTAGGCACTGTTTGCAAAGCACTTTTGCTTGTTTTTGTGTTTCACGCAAATGTAGGGATCCATTTAAAAGAACTGAAAGATACATAAATTCCCTACCCTCTTCTCGCTGCAGTACAAACTCACCAGAGAGTGTTTTATATCAAGTGTCCCATTTAAAATATGTAGTACTTATTAATAGTAATAAGCTGGAGAAAGGAAATTTATTCTGCATTGAGTGCACAGACAAACTGCAAGTGTTGAGAAAAAGAAATTAGTATTTGCAGGACTTAAATGGAAATGAGGTTTTCTTGAAAGTGAGGTGTTTAACTGTGTGTTTAACTTCTTTGTCAAATTATTCAACGCTTTAGAAGAAAGATAAAATGGTTTAGACAAAGATGGAGGAGATAAGAGTTTGTCTTGGGAAATTATTATCTCACCATCTCCTATTTGCATCGCATTTGAGCAGTGGGCAAAAAGTCTACCTATCCATAAACCCTGTAGCCATTTATAAGGATATATTTCCTTTGGAGTAGTTTTCTTTTCAGTGTCAAAGCTGGAAAGGTATATTCCCTCAGTATGAATTTAAGGAACCTAGGAGCAACATGACTCAGTGGCAGTAAATAATTCTGCCACCTGCACTAGAATGGAATTTCTGATGTCTTGTTTTTCATCTCTGCTACTAGTGTCTCAATACAATATTTTGTCAAACTATAATGAATATGATAATGTGGTCTTGGTTTATTTATGGGAGACACTGCTGTGTGGTGAAGATGTCTTTTTTGTATTATTAATCAAATTCCAGGCTGATGCTAGTGCAGCACTCAACCCCCTACACATCCCATTTCTACAGAATTGAGATGCTTTTATAGCTATAAACTTTTATTTTTTTCCAAAAATGCAAATAGTAATAAAATAGGGGGAGAGGGGCAGGGGGGGTGGGGGGTGGGGGTGTGTCCCTGGATAGTGTGCGTGATATCATGGAACCAAAACTGTAGCCAGGAGATGCTGGTTGAATGCAGAATGGATGATAATCGAATTACCCCAAAAGTACTTGTAGCAAACAGGGAATAGTTGAACCATACACCGTTATCATGAGTGTCTCCAGACCTGTTTAAAGAATACACAAGATGGAGAAGTTTGTTTTCAGCTGTGAATTGAATTATTTTTTCTGTTTCTAGGGGTTTTCTTTCTATTGTGTACGACGCTTTTAGAGATAGAAATTCTTGCTATAATCACTTGCGGGAAAACATCTGTACAAAAATATGTACTGGAATTTTCATGGTTGGGCAAAGGAAAAGAAGGCGAGAGATGTGTGTTTTTTTAAAAAAAACACTATACATCACATAATAAAACCCTACTGTGCACAGTGGTACATGAAGAGTCTTGTTCTTAAGATGGGGATTTGGAAATGAGTCATCAGTCTTCACAAAAATATATCAAAACAAGAATCATGGTTAATACTTTGAGATGATGGGATACCTAAACAATGAACTCTGTTACACATTATGGTACTGATTATGAATTGACTAGGAATGACACATGACTCTGCAAAGGCTGGTGAGAGGAAGGTGGTTAGCTGCTTCTTTTCAGAGTTCAAAAAAACAACCAATATACAAAGAGAGTTGAATAATAGTACACACAAAGAACATGAATAGTTCTGTGGTGATCCATGGTATTTCAGCTGGACTGGAAAGCAGCTTGCCAGAAAAGAACAAGCAGGGTGCTGGTGTTGACCATGAGCTAGCAATGGCTAGTAATGACCTCACAGCAAAGGCGGCCAACAGCCTGCAAGGCAGCATTAGGAAAAGCATCACAAACAGATTGAGGGCAGTCATCTTTCCCCTCCATTCAGCACTGGTGAGATACGTGTGGAGTTCTGGGTCCAGTTCTGGGCTCCCCAGTACAAAAGATACACAGATGTACACAGATTACACAGATGAGTGTGGCCAGTAGG
>RSEF01000003.1:69532812-69544382 GCA_003993805.1 Himantopus leucocephalus | reverse complement strand
GGAGGGAGGTAGTTACTATTCAACTACAAACTCAAGTTACTATTCTGGGAGACCACGTGTGGTCTGATTAGCAGAAAGGCAAAGCGTTAGCATCTCTTTTATTTGCAAATAATGCTATCACTGCAAATTAATAATTATCCCCATAAAAAGTGAAATACTACTGTAATTTTATAACCTGTTTAATTTAAAATCCTGCATTTTCAAAGCGAGAAACTAGAATTGAACTGTGAGCTAAAAGTAGCTCCTTCAGGTCAAAGACATCTCTAGTTTCATCAAATGTCACACAAAACAGGATTTTATATATTTTTTTTTTTTATAACTGGTTCTATCATATAATTTGGTTTTATAAAAAAACAGATCTAAATGCTCAAGTGGAATTTTCACAATGACACACTCCTTAATCTTGATAGTTCAGTGTAGACTCTCTAAGCAGCAGGAAATATGGAACAACAGATACTTCTCACCTTTCAGAGTGTTTTGAAAGCATGAGACAGAAAATTGAATCACGCAATTAGAGATGCACCATGATTATACCATACGTGGTAAAATGATCCTTAAGTTCCTACTAAAGACAGGTAAGGCAGACTAACCACCAATGCTGCCCCACCAACCTGAACTAGAAAGGGCCACCAAGCATCATGCAACCCTAACACAGTCAAAGACCTCATCACTGCACTACCCGTTCCACATGAACTCCTCCCTAAGAAAATATCTACAGTAAAATCCCATCAGTTTAAACAGGGCCAAAACTTCACTCCCAGATGCATTCTTAAATGATGCCCCAACTATATATCCCAAATTCAGAACTCAGCTTTGGCCTTAAGCGCAACAGTATTGTCACACAAAACTTTCTGGATCAAGCCTAAAGAGATGAGGTTGAGTGGGATTTTATTTATTTTTTTTTATAATAGCAAAGAGCAGATGATAGATAGCTGCAGATGGATTTGTTTGACTCAGTGTTGGTTATCTGAATCATTCAACACAGAGACCCCCTTTTGAGTCGGAAGAGAGGTAGTCAGAGTTAATTCCATCCCAAAGTGAACGGCTGACTTGCACTTTGTCCTAAAGCATCCAATCCTCTCCACTTGATAATGAACAGAAAACTTACACCAAGTTCCATACAACTAGGATTTTACCTTAGGAATTCTTAGCCTATATTTAAAATAAAGTAATGTCCTTAAAGCTACCTTTCAAAACCAAGTGCCTTCTAGATTCATTTGTTTTAGAGAGCATATCAGATTTTAGTGAGCTTTCCTAAAAAATAAAAGTCAAGTGATTGTATCGTCTGTCACTGATCCCTCAATAGGTTGATTTCATTCACATTTGAAAGTGGACAAGGTTTTAAGGATATTGAAGTTTTTTTTTCTTTGGTTTTTTTTTTTTTTTTCTGCTAGAAATTGACTTTTAGGGAGAAGAGAAAGATGCTATTTATCCCTTCAGTAATGGAAAATCAGAAAGAGCTTAGTCCAAATCTGTTCCAAGAGGTAGCAGCCAACATACAGGGGCAGGGGGGGAAAAGTCATTTATCCATTAAGCAGGTGCACAGCTCCAGACAAACTACACCGACTGCTGTGGTGGTTGCATGACAAAATATACAAATGTGGGCTGGTGTGCAAGGATGGATGACAATAGAAAAGCAAGTTTCATTAGTTCTGCTACTAATGGAACAGTTTGTTTTAGCTTATAAACGTTCTAGAAAAATTTAATGGCTATTAGGAACTTTGAAGATTACATTTGATCATTAAAGTGTGAAATAGAGAAATTTATGTCTGTTTTAATTGAAAAGCTTAATACAACCTTTACAGCAGAGTTACCTCCTGATATATCTGCAAATATCTGTAGAAATTTTTTTACCGTGCATATTTTACATACGCCAGCAGATTCTAACTATGGTGAGGACAGAGACAAATTAATGTAGATTCAATTAAGATGTTCATAATTAAAATCTGCACACTTAAGACTGATCTATTTGTCCTTTCTACCTTTTCTAGCTGTATAAAAGAAGGAAAAAAGTTGGTGCAATCCTAAAGCAGTTATTTTTGCTCTTAAGGGAATACCTCCACACACAATGTATACTCAAACTGTGGATTTGATGGTGAGGAGGTCAGCACCTCAAATCCCCACCTGCAGCACTCTAAAGAGTTGAATTATTCTATTGCAGCTAGTCAAGTTTGTACTTATGTGAGATAAAACTGAGATAATGAAGCTGCAAGGCCGCAGGGATGAGAAAAACATTCCTCCTGCTTTCTGATGCACCTGGTGTTGCATAAAGTATGTGTGCAAAGAACTGGTTTGACTCCCTGCCTCGTCTCCTGGAGACTGTCAATTACAGGGTCAACACAGGAGGGTCCAGAGATAAAAAGCAGATTTGATACAGAAATTGATCTTTAATACTCTCAAATATATGGATCTACAATTAATTACTTAGATTAAAAATTAAGTTCCTTTACAAGCAGAAATTTAAATTAGTACTTAAGTTCTTACTGTAAGTAGCCTTATTTCCAGAGGTGACAAAAAGCTATAGAAGTCAACATAATGAAGGAAATTTCTATGGAACTCCTTTTATTTGACACCTACCCCAGAATTCGGACCATCGCTTATGGCAGACAATATGCAACAGTTCCATCAAAAAACTGGAGCCTCAACTGCCAGAGAAAAACAGGCGTGAGGTGCATAGAAGGAGTATCTACAGCTTTAGAAGCCACCCATGCACTGCAAAACTTGGATTCCATCCTCTCCACCAGCATCAGAAAAGCTCAATATTCATGCATTAATCATAAAACAATACTGAATTTAAATGTGAAAATTGAAACAGATGTTTGAAAGTGTTAGTCCATAGTGTCACAACTGTGTGTCCGAGCACCATCACACTGAGACTCGTACAACTCACTGGGAGCATAATGTGTGTCAGATGGTTCCCTCACCGTTTGCATGGGGAAATTTATATTCCTTTCTCCTCAGATTAGAGTTGGAGTCAGGAGAATCTTATCAGGTTTTAACAAGAGTTCCTGCTTTAGGATTAATGGCAAAAGTTGATCAGAAAGCCATCACCTACTTGCTTTATTTAGAACAAAAACACTGAAGAGAAAAAACTCAGGGTAGCTACATTACTGAAGTTTGTGAGTTCTTCGCTCCATTTTCAGCACTTTGAATACTCTGACAGAACAAATGTGGTGTTTTCAGGTGCACAGATCTCAAGTTACTAGCTGAGGTCAAAACAAAGGAAAAAACACATTTCAGTATCTGATAGCTTATCCACACTTTCTGTAAAATAAGTTGAGGAAGGTGATTACTAAATGGGACCTTAGACAGGTGATTTGAAAGACAGATAAATAGCTGTTGGCTGGCACATACTCACAACTTCATCTGAACTGGCAATTTGAGACTATGAAATATAATTTGCATCCTTACTGTACAGCATGGGAAAATGGCATAACAGCCAGCATACAATAAGACGCCAGAGGAAAAACAAATGCTTTTCTTCAGCAAATGCAAATGCTGAAGAAAGATCTTCAATAATTAATAAAAAACATAACACAAGGAGGCTGTGAATATGACAGAAAGACCTAATCCTATAAAAGTTAATAGAAAATAAAATCCCTGTAATATTCTACAGAGGATTCAGGACTCTGTAACATTTCTATACAATGCTCAGTTTTGTAAATGCTACTTGTGACCACTGATTTATGTGACAGTGGGACAATAAGTTGCCTATCATGTTTAAGGACTTGACTGTAGAACCCTACAAGAAGTTTTCTTTTAAAAGACATTTTTATGAAATTAAATTAATAGCAGGACAAACTAGCAGTTCTGTGATTTCCACATTATTCAAATAGTGTGAGGCGAGGCAAAGCAATCTGGCACCGATCAGTACGTGTGGAGGCATGTGCACTAGAAAGAAGGGAGCAGACAGAGAAGAGGTGAAAGAAGGAAGGAAGTCAAAACAATGGCTTAGAAGAAAAATTGCCTAGGAAAACAAACAATGTGCCTAGAAGAAAGAATTTGAAAGAATTGAAAGAAAAAAAATAAAGAAAGAATATCAAATGTATCACCTTGAGGGATAGGTCTCGAGAAGGAAACTTATGAGAGTTGGGGTTGTTCAGCCTGAAGAAGAGAAGGCTCCAGGGAGACCTTATAGCGGTCTTTCAGTACTTAAAGGGGGCCTACAGAAATGGTGGAGAGGGTCTCTATCAGGGAATGTAGCGATAGGATGAGGGGTAATGATTTTAAACTGAAAAAAGGTAGATTTAGATTAGATATTAAGAAGAAATTCTTTACTCTGGGTTGGTGAGACACTGGAATAGGTTTCCCCGGGGAAGCTGTGGATGCCCCATTCCTGGAAGTGTTCAAGGACAGGTTGGATGGGTCTTTGAGCAACCTGGTCTAGTGGAAGGTGTCCCTGCACATGGCAGGTGGGGTGGAACCTGTTGATCTTTAAGGTCCCTTCCAACTCTAACTATTTGATGATTCTGTGATTCTATGAATGAAAGGAAGACAAAAAAATAAAAATAAGAACATTGGAATCTGTATGCTTCTACAATGTTAAGATGAAATACACAATGGGTACACAACACACACATCTATGTTGATATGTCAGAGATGTTTTTCCCCAAATAAAAAGCATACTACTGTGATATATGTAAATATGCCTGGATTTCAGATGGCCACATTACATACCAAGGTTGGTTTTGAGGCTGAGTTATTTAGGTGTCCAGTAAAGGTCACCAGAGTGCTGGTGAAAAGATCATGCCACACCAAAGTGTTATGCATTTTTATAAGCTATGCAGATGTTGATTTGGTAACATTTCAGAACGGCAGGGGGCACTTTCAGCAAAATTGTTTCTTATAGCCATCTCTTAGCATGTAAAGTTCACCATCTGGAATCACAGTGAAAGGAATTAAAACGAAAGATTAATGAAGTGTGGTATACCTCCAAAATAAGTCACCAGTAAGAGTGTCATTGCTATAAGACAGGATCTCTTTGAACCTTGTAATTCTAGTAGCCAATATAAGTCTTACTAGCCAGGCTCTTTTTCTGTTTATTCTACATGGTTTCTTCATATTCTTCTTGGTATTTTCACACATAGGAAATACATATGTTTATACTTTGTGAATACTGAAGGAACGCCTAATATTTGTCCATAGAGATAAATTCACATTATAAATGAACCACATGAAGTTCCTGAGGTCCTGGCAGATAGAATACACGGAACTTACCTCTGGAACCAATTATTCCCCCTTCTAAATTCTGGATCAGAATGAGATAATCAGAATTCATCCACTTGAAAAGAAAAAAAAGTCTCCTAAAGCATCCTGAAAACTTAAAAATCTAACCTCTAACTAATTCTGGGTAAGTTATTGTATTTTTACATTTTTATTCCATAGTTACTTCTGTTCTACCTTTCATCAGACTTTTTTTTTTTTTCACTGACCTTGGTATAAGAAATAATCCTAAAATAACTCCTCTCCTATACCTGCTAAACTAAGATGTTAAACGAACAAATGCTCAGGATAAAAATCTGTATGATTTCACAGCCACTTCTTGTCTTCCTGTCTGAAGGCATGGTGACCAGGACTGCAATGAAAAACTTTCTTCAATGACACAGAATCTCCATTTCATCTTTATCATTTCAAACATCAGTGTTCCTGGATTACCTGTCTTCCACAACCTTTCCTTACATCATGATATTTCTTCCTGCTTTAGTCATTTGGGGATCCTTTTGCTCATATTTCAAAACTTAAAATTTTTATACAGAGTTAATTTATTCATCCACTAGACAAAAGAATGAAACAGTAATGTCATGGCTCAAGATTATTATGAGAACTGGGAAATAATTGGAATGGTTTTGATGGAAAATTAAATCTATGAAATTTAACTTGCAGTCAATTTTGCTATGAAATAAATTACTATTTTATAATTACAATAAGACAAGTGTCATTGCAAATTAAAATCAGAAACTTTTTCTCTTATAACACTTTCAGAATATCTTGATCTTATACCGAGAATAGCCTCTCTCCTTGTGCATTGTCACTTAAGAAATAAAATTTATTTCAGAAGTTTATTGGGATAAATTGGGATAATTTTCCATCAGAAACATGTTGAATAATTGATTTTATTGTAAATTATTATGGATATTTTTGTGTGCAGTTTTGTGGTGTACTTCATACTGGTGTATGAATTTTTGGATTGCTTTTCCTCTCTTCACAATTTACATCCATTCGTACCTTTTGTTTTGAAGTCAGCTAGAAAAGATTCAACATAGCAAAGCATTGATGCACAATTTGTGAAATCTAGAGAAGTGCTTTTGCAGAGTTTTGATTCTGAGAATAGACATATTTATCTCCATTGAGTGATGTCTGTGCTGGTTTTAGTAACATTTTATGTCCTATAAGAAATCTAGAAACACCTGCCAAGGTCCGACCTTGCACTAGGTAACATCCAAACAACTACTGAAAGAGCCCTTTCCTCAAAGAACCTGAAATCTAGGAAAAGCTAGTTCTAATTGGTTAGACTTACCTCCTCTTTCAGTAGCGTCCAATTGATGCTTGAACAATTTATGCCTCCACGGTTTCTGTCTGGGCATCGTATAGAAAGCCAAATGCAGGGTTAAATATGTCATATGGAGAGATTTCACAGAAGTCAGAGATCTGAGCAAATGAGAAGGTCAAGGTCTTTCATGTCAATAAGAGATGTCTGTCATTTCAGTCTTGAAAGGAGTGGCCTGATTTAATTAATGATCTTGACTTAGGAATCTTAGTTAAATATCTAAAAAGTTTGCCAAAGTTCAATACTGCATATCCTCCGCTCAGCCAAGGCACTAGAGCAACCCTCACGCCGTATATCTAAGCCACCGAGATTCACAAACTTGGCAACCTGATCTGTGAGGGGCATCTGATAGGCATATCCTGAGAAATAACTCCAGGATTTCCTCAACACTTTTTGGATCAAAATGCCACAGAAAGTGTATGTGTGGGGGGTGTTAACCTAGAAGCAAGTGTCAATAAAAAAATTAAGCAAGTGTCCTAACAAACAGATTAGTCAGGCATCCAGCTGTTGCTGATTCTTCTATTTCCAGGACCCAGCTTGTTTTGCACAGTGGTCAAGTGCTGGTGAATATGGGTCTACAACTTATCCAAAAGCTCTGGGAACCTGGGTATAACACTGCGGCTGACCTTTTGTTACTAGCCAAGAACCTACAAGTCCACAATCACACAAAAGTTTCTATTTGAATCTGGGAGACCAGATGGTCATACGCAGAACTTTTTTTCTTCCAAATCCAGAAAGTATACAACACAGGAAAGCAAGTTAGATTGTTTTAAATGTGACTATGTAGATGGTACTTTATAGGTACGTGCCTCTAAATTCAGGATCAAGAAATTATTTATAAACTTATCGTTAGCTAAACCAATACCAGTACTTGGAAGACAACAAAATAATGCATTCTTCGACATGAAGTTATGTGTTTGAATGCTGGTTTTCCACGTTATTCTTTTCTTTCTGACAGAAGGTTACATTTGAGTCATTAAGAAGAAGAATTTTCCCTTTCAGATCAATGAAGGTTGCAATTCTGATTTCAGTGTTTTGGGAATGGTGACAGTTTCTGAATTACAGGTTCCTGTACACTTGTCTGACTCAGATTTATAAGCAAGGTCAGACACAGCAATGCGAGAATGGCATTGTAATTAGAAAGGTGCTTGTTCTGCCAGCTAGGTGTAAAATGCCCCAGTAGTCACAGTGAAGCCTTTATTTTATGCCTAAATTAATTGCAATAACTATTAAGCTGGTAGGGCAGACAGACAGGCGTAAACAGGAATTCCAGACTGCCAGAGCTGGAAAAACAGTGTCTCCACAACAGAACTTCAGCTATTCGAAGTGACAAACAGGAAAGGGAAAAAGCCAGCTTGAGCACCTGACTTGAAAGTGAGCAAATGAACAGCTGATACTCTAGATAATGGCAAAAAAGGAACACAGAAAAAGCCTTCAAGAGCTGTTCTATGATACAGTACAAGACCAAACTTTCGAGGTTTCATGTTTTTTGCAAATTGCACTTGAAGAAAAAAGCTAAGTAGAACTGTTAGTTTCTATGGCTTGGTTGGCCCTTCAGCCACTTCCTTCTCCTTTTCTGTATGGAGATGAACACTGGTTATAAGAAAGCAATATACAGCAAGGGGGCAGCTCCATGATACAGGGCCTCCAGCAGCAGTAACAGGAATTCTGAGCGCCTTCCCCTGCTTACAGTGATGCCTCTTTCACTTTAATGACACAACCATTTGTGAGGCCATCCTTTGACTGACTCACTGAACACATACGAGTGAATATAAATCCTGAGGAAAAAAAGGTTATTTTACTCAAAAACCAATACAGAATTGATGTCCTCAAGTGAACGTCTTTCTTTGTCAGAAGGGACGACTTGCTTTTGCTCCTTCCTCTCTGGAGAAAAGCATTTTCCCGCCTGCTTGTAAGTTTTGAGAGTGAATGATGGGAGAGGAAGAGATTTGTGTGAACTGACAAAAGATCTGACCAGGAAAGTGCCATAGAAGGGTAAGGGGGGAAGAAATCCTAAAATACCACAATGGAGTAGTAAGTGAAATTTTCAAATACTGTCCTTCATTACCTGCAGTGAGCGTACACAGTTATTGCCCCGTACTTGCAGGGACTGTTTTTGGTATTAGATAACAGGTTTGCTACTCATGCGAAGTTGGCAGAGCAGCAGTGAGGGAAGAATGATGCTCCTCTGTTCAGCAGAAGGCTTAGAAAAAAATCTAAGACATCCTGACCACTGTAAAGATGGCTAAGTTTAAATGTGACATATTAGGAGATCCAGGAATATATGGCTCTATTTCTTTCTTTACTTATGCTAAAGTTAAAAAGTGTACTAAAATAACCCTTCACAACATTCTGCAAGGACTGAGCTGATTCTATGAATGCTACTTTGCCATGTGTAACTGTCTGAAAATGTGCTGTTCTTGCCTCTTTCAAAAATTAATGTGACCTGAATAAGATGGGGACTATACTCTAAAACGCGAGTTTGAAAGCAGTTAACTGAAAAGACATTTCAGAGTTCATACCTGTTGGAGTGATCAAGAATTCAAAACTTTACAAGCAAAAATAAATGAAATAGGTAGTGCTACAGAGTCAGGAGCAAACTGGGTAACAGGCTACAGTCCCTCAGGGGTGTCCCCGCTCTGGTGTGGGTCATCCACAAACTGCAGTCCCTAAGGGGTGTCCCTGCCCCGGCATGGGCTGCCCATGGCTGCAGCCCCTCAGAGACATACCTTCCCCAGCAGAGAGCATTTTTTTTTTGGTCTATGAAAATAGTAGCAGTTTCCTCTCACAAAGCACATAAAATGTAATTCTACTACAGTCTCAAAACCATTTAAAAATCATATGGTGCTACAGAGTCTCAAAATTCAGCGTTTTTACTACAGTCATTGACCTAGTCAGCATTCAGAAACAAACGAAAAAAGCCAATTATAGAAATAATGAATAATGATAAAAAAAGACCTCCTCAGCTTCAGGAAAAAAATAATCACATTTTCAGAGTCCTAAATTTTTATTTACGTCTATACGATAACACAGAAAATGGACCTACTTCTTTTTTGTATTTTAATAACTTTCTCATGCCAGCAAAGCTGACAGGTGGGGAGCTGTAAACCTCTGAATCTGTGCATAGACTGCAGTCACGGATGTATTCAGAACTTAAATGGAGGTTTGAAACACAGGGCAGAAAACCTGCAGTTCACCTATGCCCTGTGAAGGCGTGCTCATGCAGAAGAGATTGGTTCCTGGTTAAATATAAGTTGATGAGAACATCTTCTGTGTTGGACACTTTCCCTTTCCCTTTTCTTCTTTTAAAGCCTGCAAGTTCATTCATACAGGCTCTGCTAGTAGACTAAGTTCATTTGGAAAGGCATTTGTCTAGGGTAGTCTGATCATACACACGGTATGAATAATAAATTGAGAATAACCTTTCCTGGAATAAAGCTTTCATCAATCAAAGCAAGGATGAAACACATCCACTCATTTACGAACAGAGAGCATATAATCTATTTTTGCTTCTATGCACCTGTTCACTTTTTCCATCTGTCATAGAACAGGGAGGAATGTGGTCAAGATCAGGAATTAAGAGTACAGATCTCATGCTGTTGAATACCCTCAATGGGCTTGCCCACCTCCAAAAAATTGTGTTAATTGAAAACACTAATGCTCAATTTGTCTGACACAAGATTATTCTTGTCCATGCCAGCTATGCATATATCAAGACCATCAATCACTAATTGGAGTGTTCAGAATCATACTTAAACATGCCGACAAGCCTAGTTGAAATCACACAAACAGCAAAAACACCAACAACCTGTAGAATTCCTCCTAGGACTGTATTTTCAATCTGTAATCCCTATCCTCAGAGCACAATTGTGCCCTTTAAAAATACCAGGCCTTGAAAATAAGTAAGAGGATGATCTCTTCAAATAACTTACGAAAAAAAAAGAAAACAAAAAAAAAGAAACAAAATGGAGCCAAGGGCAGGCGAGAGTGTTGAAGAAGAGACAGCAAGGTACAAGTGGATCACAGGTCTTGGACCTGCCTGAGAAAGACTTACGAATTCAAACTGCTGATAATTCGTAAGTTTAGCTTGTTAAGGCTTTCTGTCCTGTATTATTTCAGACAGATGACCAGAAGTCATTCCATAAGCTTGAAATACAGATGTTTCCAAAATATCTGACCTTTTTTCTAAACACTCAATTTGCATTTTGACCATAGGGAAAAAACATTATCTTTAGGAAAAATGAATTTTAAAAAGAAAACTAATCAAAATAAACATGTTGATCCAGAATGGATGCAGTGATTCGTATGTTTCCATTCTCCCCTCTGAGCTCAATTAGATATCTCAAGATAGATTACTCAGTAACAAGAAGCAATATAGTGAAATACATCATAGGGAGATGAAGACAATTTTCATCGCTTTAGTTGTTCCACTAAAAATTCTGGCAATTTCATGGGCAGAAAACAATAGGCATGAAATCATTCATTTAGTCAAAACCTCACATTTCCATTACAATCAGTTTTGGCAGAAGATGACTGATAAACCCAAATTAAAAAGTAGAAGAGCAAAATCGTACTTATTTGTGAATTGAAATATCACAAAACAACCACTTGGTGTCTCCTTCTGGAATATAAAACACTGCTAACAGTAAAAAGCCGAATTCTTTCAACAGCTATCAAGTAGTTGCTACCAAAAATGAGGTTTTAGAAACTATGATTTTTCATAATTTTAAAAGTTCTTTTATAACGATAAGAATATGTATGTGTCTTCTCTATTCAAATAAGCTGACAAGTGAGGTTCTTGGAAAAAAAAATCTTTTCCGTTCTGGCCACACAGCACTAAGCTGCCACTTTCCTTCTCTCCCAAAGAAGACAATATATTAGAGAGTAAAAGCAAATGAACAGCAAATGATGAAGGGAGGTGATTCTGCCCCTCAACTCCGCTTTTGTGAGACCACACCTGGAGTATTGCGTCCAGCTCTTGAGCCCCCAACATGAGAAGGACATGGACCTGTTGGAGCAGGTC
>RSEF01000003.1:69504760-69532802 GCA_003993805.1 Himantopus leucocephalus | reverse complement strand
AATCCATGTCTCTCCAATTTAGAGACAAGCATGTCATGTGGGACAGTGTCAAATGCTTTGCACAAGTCCAGATGGATGATGTCAGTTGCTCTTCCCTTATCCACCAACGCTATAACCCCACCATAGTAGGCCACCAAATTTTTCAGACACAATTTGCCCTTAGTGAAGCCATGTTGTCTGTCACCAATCACCTCCTTATTTTCCATGTGTCTTAGCATAATTTCCAGGATGATCTTCTCCATGATCTTGCTGGGCACACAGGTGAGACTGACTGGCCTGTAGTTCCCTGGGTCTTCCTTTTTTTTTCCTTTTTAAAAATGGGTGTTATGTTTCCCCTTTTGCAGTCGTTGGCAACTTCACCAGACTGCCATGACTAGGAAAGGAGATGACCGTGCGAAGAGTAAGCTGTTTAAATGGTAGTAATAGACACACAATTATTGCTGAGTTAATCCTCTTTTCTTATGCTTGCTAGGGTTCAGCAATTCAAATCTGGGAACTGAGTGGCAGGGAAGAATTTCCTTGTAATTGAAAAACATTGTAACAGGTTTGTGTATAACCAAGCAAAATACAAGTTTGATTTAAATGTTATATTAAGATGAAGACATTCTAGGGAAAACCATGGGTTACCATACTTACCAGAGATAATAAGACAGTTTAACAATCTTTAAATTATTTTTGTCCTGCTGTAGTTTTTCTTTTTACTGAGTGATACACCAATAGGTACAATTTGTGTATCTTAATATGGTAGCATTTTTAATGGAGACTCAGAATGTCTTGATGATGTTTGAGATTGTTTTTTACTTTTGGAGTAGCCATTTAGTTTTATGCTCTTTCCAATCAACATATAAAAAACAAGACCACTTTAATACTTTCATGACTTCTGTAAGAGAAAGGATGTCTTTTATGTGTAAACTTCCAAATATACGTCCAAGTGGTTGGAATCTCTTAAATCTATAATTTAGCACTGAGAGATTCTCTGTAACTCCTCTGACTTTTTGCCCACCTTACATCTGGAGTATGCAGAGCAGACATCTTTGTTTTAGCATTTATTTAAGGTGCCATCCTTTTAGGAAACAACAAATTTTAGAAATTCTTCTCTTCAGTCAAAAGTTAAAAAAAAAAAAAGCATTCAAATTATAGAATCAGCCTGAAAACTCATACAGGAGTACATCATTTCATGTAAACATGTGACAGCTAGAATATGTAATTCTGGGTATTTGTAGTATTGCAATATTTTTCCAAACATATTTAACTTGTTGACCTGCTCACTGGGTAGCCAAGTAGTAGAAAATGTCTATTAGATTTAACCATTATTGCATCTTTCGTCCATTACCAGTAGAATAGGGTAATCAAGACTCTGCTTTTATATGTCACAGCTGAAAAAAAAAGCATTGCTTCTGAGTGCATTTAACAATAAACAACTGTGTCTGAAGTATACCATAAACTTCCTGGCTTGCTCATTCTGTTTGTATTGCATGTTCATTAATCTTACTGCTTTTGCATTGTCAGTTCTGAGTGCTGCTTAAATTAACATTGAAATGTGAACACAACAAAATGTATGAGAAAGACAATACGGAAATGTACCTAACAGATAAAACAAATAACACAGTGTATTTGGACATTTATAAAGCAAATATTAGTAACTATGGTGTTTGTATACTCTATTTGTTAATACTAAAAATAATTTTTAACATGGTGTAGAAAAGTCTACTTCCAACCGATGAGTAACCTGCTCTAAGCAGAGATAGTGTGCTATGAGACTTGTGACCACAGTGCTGTTTTGAGGAACATTTCTGGAACACGTACATAGTCTGTCTTTTAAAACAGCCATAACATAAAATGATGAAGTGGACTTGGTACACATGTTCCTTCACTGGAAGTCTCTACAGAAAAAAAATGTGGCTTCACTAGCCTATTGGTTTAGACAACCAGAAATCATCTCTGTGGAGATACAGGCTATTAGCCATGCAGATAAATATTTTCTGTAGCTATTTTGATTTTTATTTTTTCTTATTCAGTTCCCAGTATTGACAAACTGTTTTAAGAATCTTGAAAGCACATGGCACCTCTAGTTGTTTTTATGAATGTTGCTTGAATGAGTGATTTTCAGACTCCTCTTAGGTAGGATACTTAGTTACATAAGAGAGACAGCTTTATATACAACTATATCTGTAAAACACTGAAGAGTCTTTCTTGTCTCAAGAACCAAGTGGCACAGCTGATGTTACAGGGCAGAGCGTTTCTCTCTCTCTCCTCCCTCTTTTTTCAGCATCCCCCCGCTTGTCGTAAGAGGCATAAAGCTGATGGAATCCTCTTTCTTGTTAAACATTTCTGTTAATGTAAACTTAATTTTGTTCAGACTGGAAACGTATGTTTGCTCTTTGAAGATGTGGAAACCAATTCACTTTTGAAAGTGAGTACTGCAACTCTAATGTCTGTCAAATGAAACATGTTCCATTGTCTGAAAGCTGCTCTCACATATTCATGAAGGTCAAGAGCTGTGTCTCTACCTTCATCAAACAGATTGTAATGCTCAACAGGCACCAAAGTTAAGTAAGTTCAGAAGTGTGAGTGACAGGCACATGGAACAGATGTAAAGCATAGAGGATTTGGAGAACTGCACAGGCAAAAGTAGTTTTGCATAACCTTTTGAATCTGTGTGTGGAAGCATACAACTTCATTAATAACTAGGCAAGGCTGTACAGAACAAGGCAGTGCCAGGAGGTCTGTGATAAGGTCCTCGGCCAAATCTGAAGGCCTTCAGCAGATTGGAACGTCTATTATTTTGTTTTCCTTTATGAAGTGTTTTACTAGTCAAGGACTGAACAGCCATATAAAAATAAAAATGTCTGTGTGGCCTAGAGGACTTTCAGTAATTTTAATAAACTACCAAACACCTTATAGAAAACTCTGTGTTGCCATTATGATAGATAAAGCTTCCAGTGAAGCTGAGTCTTTGTAAAATTTATTTTAAGAAATGCAAACTTTTGCCACTTTATCTTAATATTTGGAGTAGATTGAATCAACCAGTGTTTTTAAAATAATTTACCAGGAAATAGTAATGTCTACTGAATGTTACAGACTGGTATCATCTGAATCTAAACCACTGAATATTAAAACCTCTACTCTCCAAAGTATGATGTGCTTGAACTTAAGCAAGTACAGCATCTTATGCAAAACTGTATTGTTCCTCGATGACTTTCTTACTGGCTTCAAGTCTCTGCTTTTTTCTAATCTTCAGTGCTTCACTGTTAACAATGAAAGGTTAGACTTTCAGAAAGGGTACCTGAATACAGTTGATATTTTTATGTATACCGAAAAAGATTTAAACATGGACCCTAAAGTTAAACTTTAAACCCATTTTTTCAGACATCTGAAGTTAGAACTTCAAACACAAGTGATAATGAGATTCATGGTGTGCAACATCAGATGATAGGAATCTGTCTGTTCATTCATGTATGACAGGTCACTGACTGACAGAAATTCACTAAGCTCAGTAACCAGTATTTGATAGGCATGTCTGATCAAGAACGTATAAATTATTGATGTGAAGATGTTAAGAAATCAACATTTACCACTTCTTTGGTTAGGTTGTTTCAAGAATTACCCATATTCTGATTTAAAATATGCTTGCTTTTTAATTGGAATACTTTGGTAAGTTCTTCCAGACTATAACAACGTTGAGTGCTCAGAGCACAGAGGAATTAAAGGGTGAGATTTCTCAGAGTCACAATTAGAAAAGAGAGAGTAGGTTATCTGGGTGGAGATGGGAAAAGTTGACAGCTGGGTCTTATGGGTGTAGCATATCTTTACAGCAAAACAGGGCATCAAAACTTGACCCTAAATTCTGGCACAGAAACCACATGCAAGTACATAATCATGTTTTCTGGAGGAGTTTAGAAATGTTCTTATGCAATATTTAAAAGATACCATGTTGGAAATCTTTTTTCTTTTAATGTAGATACACCTTCTTCTGTGTGGATTAAGAAATATTTTGTGTCTGGTTCTAACATAATATTGCACGTCCTAATGTTTTAACCAGTGTTAAAAAAGTGGGCCAGATTTTCAGTTAGATCAGAGGCGATCTTACCAAAATCATTGGAGTTGTCTGATCTCCCAAAGAGCTAACTGTTCTACTTGAAAATCTGGCTGAGAGTTTAACCTGGTGGGTTGCTTCTTTTTCTTCTTTTGAGGCTGCCATTTTTATCAGATTATGGTTTCTGTCTATCTTGTCTTCTAACTCATGCAGAACCTCTGAAAAAAAAACAGCCAACCAGTATGAAAATATTTTTTTGTTCAAACTGATTTTCCAGAGTGACTTACTGTCCTCTCCTTCTCATGATGATAACACTTCTGTGGAACAGGGGACAACTGATTTAATTTGGTTGAATGTATCTGTATACAGTAGTGTTATTTGAAAGGGAGGCACAAGTGTTCAACCAGTAAAAAAAAGAAATGCAGTTAATATGTGTTGGAGTCAGGCTTCATTAAAAATTCTAAGCAGAAAAGGTCTTTTGCTTTTATTGATGCTGAGGAAGTTAGACAGGAAAGGACTGAACTGTAACATGAATCAGCAGAGGAAATGAGCTTTACTAGAGTGAATTAATATTTGAATGTGTGCAACTGGTGTAACTATTTTTCCCACCGTGTACTTAACATGTGCTCTGCTATTGTCAGAAAATTCTTACTAGTACTTTATATTTTAGAGCTTTGACAAATGATCCTTTATTTGTAATCCATTGGAGATGTGAGATCACCCTTCACAAGAAATTTAAAGCCTTTTGTTTTACTTGATGAACAGTCAAATATGAGTTATTACAATGTATTTTATTTATAGGACTAATATTTATACCATATACATATATAATTCTGTTGATACAGGAATCAGGATCGAGAAAAGTATACCATTGTCTATGTTCTATCTTCTATGCTTCCTGTTCTGGATTTTGTACCTGCATACAAACATGGACATATTTGTGTATACTAAATATATAGCCTGGAACAAGTTTCATTTGGGGCTATTGGATTTTATGGACACACATTTTCAGTCTCATGCTGTGTTGGATTTATAAAAAATTGTATATCACAATTGACAATGAGCTAATATTTCAAAGACATTTCATTAGGGAATTAGTAATGTAACTAGGAGTAACTATGTAACTGTAATATAAGGAGTTAAAAATTTCAAAATAATATTCATTTACAGCAGCACTGGAAAGGTCTCTTGTTATATTGCCCTATTTTTTAGCTTAGCAAGTAGTACACTGAAATTTTGTTGTGAAATTACTAGACAGATGATTAATCCAGAATCAATTCTTCATAACTAACTTTTTTTTTCACTAGTATGAAGTTGAATATGTGTGCCTCCAGGACATTTTTTGCGTGGTCCTAAAGGACTCATTTAATGCAGTGAATCAGGCAACCTTTCAAAGATTTCCTATCCCCATTCTCAAGAGTCTGAGCATGCAGCCATTTTGAAATAACCTGCAAATGGTCTTCATGTAGAGCTTCTCTTGGTTCCTAGAAGACTATGATCCAGAAAAGTTCATGGGAGTTGTATAAGTCATCATTATATCTGATACAGTAAAGAACAAAGTAAAATAAAAATAAATATAAGTGAAAAATAATAAAAAAGTAATAATGGTTAAAACTGAGAGTTTATTATTTGGTATTTACATTTTGCTGTATGGGCCTGTGAATGTGTATATGCATCTGTACATTACAATTTGTCTCACACTCAGTGTTCGAATTGAGGACTAGTTGCAGGCAGGATTGTCATAGACCTTGGTCTGCTCCCCTACCTGCCTGTGGCCCACCTACTTAGAGAAATGAAGATAAACAAAGCCTGCAGTTCTGCTGCTGTTCCATTTCCCAGCTGAACCGTATATCCTGGAAGTCCTTGTGGTGCCATACTCCTGTATTCTCATCATGCTACTTAAGATTTTCCAAAGGGACCAGGCAGGCATAGGAGGGTTAATCCATTATGTCAACACTGATAAGGCATTTGCATTTCTGAAGCCAGCTTCTAAAAAGAAATGTGCCTCATCACCCTGAAATTCCAGGTGCTTGTTTCCACCAAGATGAGTGGAGAGGTCTTTGAAACATGACTGGAGTGAGTCTTGTGATTGTGTGTCCAATACATGAAGCACACTGTTATCAAGACTTCCTTTTTCACCAAAAATGGAAAGCGTTGCTAAGCTCTTGGAGGGTAGAGATAGGGCAGCTGTTCTGTAAAGTTGAGCTCACATGTAGTTGTGGCAAAGACCAAGATTCTATCCCAAAATTTCTGCTTGGGTTTTTAATAGTCCCTCTTAAAATGAACAATAAATATTTGCCCCCTATGAGGTATATGCAAACAAGGGAAGGCATTTACACCTGGACCTCAAAAAGTAAGCTATTTCCTGGCCAACTGCGGTTCCCGGGCTTGTATTACATACTACAACGTCCTGCAAATAAGCAGCTAAACCCAGACTGACAAGTAAAACCATGTAATCCCTAATGGGCACAGCTGCAAAGCAAAGTAGGTATTGAGCTGGGCAGCAGGTATTCCTGCCTCTGCCCACCTTGTTTTTTGTGACCCTAGGCTAACCATTTTACCTCTCTGTCACTGCATCCATGCTTAGAATGAGAGCAACGTATGACATACTGCTTTCTTAATAGTGTTGCTTGGAGAAATGATTATTCAGAATGCACACAGAGTTCTGAAAATGTAAAAGTCTGTATGAATCCACAGATGGCATTTGATTCCTAATCTAGAGAGACAGCTGTGTTCCTTAGTATGCTACTTTGTTAGTTATTATTAACACTTTGACAACACGAGTAATATATTAGAAAATGTTTAGGTATTACCAAAGGACTATTATAAGGAAAAAGACAAAAATGACTGCTAGGTCACTAGTTAGAAAGGACTTGATAACTTATTGCAAATAATAGAAAAGATTAATCTACAAATTACAAAATACACCGTACTGACTATTGCTCAGGTGCACGACATTTTTTAATTTGTCCTAATTTAGTGACATATTTTTGAGTCTGAGATCTTAGACAACTACATGTCCTTCTTTTACTGTTAAGAAACAGAAAGTTCTTCTCATGTGTTCAGGCTATAAAATTGCCCTTAGTAGAGAGTAGGTTAAGCAGTTTCATGGTTTTGAGGGTTCCATAAATCTTATAAGCCAAGGTGCTGATTGTTTTAAAGTGACTGCCTATTGCTAGCTGTAGTTCTTCCATTACACTGGGAATTAAGGATGAAGGAAGCTTGTTTAAAGAATGCTTACTGCTGCCTTTTAGCAGAGAGAGTACTAATTTGCCATTGTTGAAAGATTAAAAAGTGGAGTGATTCTTCACCATCTTGGGTTCTGCAGTGAAATTAACTCTTGTGAGAAGAGAAAAGGATTTGGGGACACTTCTGGAAGAGGTATAAAAGCATTAAATGGGTCATAAAGCAATCAACAGTGGCAGCTATATACAAGACTTACTGGGCGCTGTAAAGGAGGATGAGAATAATCTGTTATTTTCACATGTAGCATCAGGAGTTACTAATAATGAAATGGTGCTCCCCAAAGATGCATCAGTGAAAGAAAATAGCCGGAAAAGAGGCCTGAGATATCTTGCTAGCTGAAAGTCTAAGAGCAATCCTTTTCTAAGGAAATCTGTTTTTTCACAAGCTGAGTAATTTCCAACAAAGTAGCAACGATGTGCGCCGTTACGCTAGTTTCCTTGGCCAGCTACAGCTTCTTTGCTGAGAGGTTACAGAGGGGCTCTTGTCAGCTTTTTGTCTAGACTTCTTTCCCCCTCTCTGCTCCTTAACAGAGGCTTAGAGATGAGAAGGTGTCTATTCTCAGGTTCTGCAGTTCTCATATAACATTTCAGGAGGTAGCTGAATGTTTTATATTGCTCATCTGAATAAGACAAGTAAAAACTTCATCTACACTTGTGATGGTTATAGTTTTCAAAGTTTAAATCAAAGGCAGCAAACGAGATGCCTTTAGAACCGTTTTGGAAATTTTAAAAATTTACTCTTGCATTTCCCATCCTTGAACCGTTACTGACAATGGGATTTGATCTTTCATTTGCCTTCAGCAAAAAAGTTAGTCAAGCATACAGAAAGTTGTCATGTCACTGGGATAACTGTTTCCTTAGATCAGGGCAGTTGAACTGCAGGAATTTTTAGCTGTCTATTTTTTTCTGCTGGAATTTTCTAGATTTTCTCTGGAATAGCTTAGTTTCTATTCAGTTAGGCAGAGCTCTAATGCTCTTGTTTGTATCTGTTTCTCTCAATGTTTATCATCTGTTGATGATGAACATGTTCACCTGTTTAATCAGAAGGTGTTCTAAGAAACTTCCACTTCTTTTTTAGGTTTCTTGAGCCACTTGCAAATTCATTAGGGAGTGTAATTTCTCCGTGTCTATCGCAACTCCTGATTCTTACTTGGACCTTTTTTTACAGAACCTACGTTGTTCTTCAAATACCTTTGAAGAAAAGCATAAAATAATTTTATAGTTAGACATATCAGGACAGGTTCTCTAAACAAGAGGAAATAGGGCTTATGAACATCTTGCTTGTCTTTTTCTCCCAGAAGGCTTTTCTTTTTGATTTAGCCCTAAGACGTGATTTAAGTTAGACAGCTGAAAGGCTTTAAATCAACTGCCTCATTTAAATGCCATATTCTGGAAATTCTGACAACATCCAAAAGACAGAACCTTTTTGGTCTGAAAGCTAGCGCATAATAATTTATTTGTTGGCCCAGTAAAAGGTATTGCATTATCTACCTTGTCAGGAGATCCTGACATTCATGGTGCTTGGCCCTTACCCTGGGACACATAAAACCCTCTTGATAAATTACTTATGAAAAGGCTGGGTAGACAACAGGCACAATGACAGCAGCGTATCTCTCTTCCCTACCTCATTTGAACAGGAGAGACAGTGTGTTTCGTTCTCCAGTATGGGATGTTTCAGAATGATTATAGTAATTGAATCTGGCAGTAGACATGTTTGTGGCTTTGCAGAACTATAGTAAAATAGCATTCATTGTTTTCTGTCTTTAGTCTCCTGCAATGGCCCCCTTCTCTTCCCACCAAGAAGACCGACTGAGGTAATAGCTTTTATATCTGTTAAGGACTCAGCCCTTAAAGTGCACATCAGTTCAGGTTTTTCTAGGTGCATATTGGCTTCCCACAGAATATCAAGACATAGTCAAAGATTCAGACTGTGTTTTCAAAGCCATTCCTTGACACATGGAGTTTCAAGATGGAAACCTTGTTCTAAAAGTTGGCTCAAGTGAAACAGAGGTTTCTACAGGTGAGTAGAGCTTGGCCATGAGGAAGTCAGAGCTCACTGGCTGCTGGGCCAAGGCAGGGCAGGAACATTCTGAACTGGTCATGGGCAGGGCTCAATGTTCAGCACCATTCACTAAGGAAAACCCAAATCCAGGCTTCACCAAAATAAAACGTTGTGCAGCCATTCCTCTGGAAAGTGGATGAAAGAGTGGACACTACTTATGCAGCTAATGGTCTATAAATTCAGGAACTGTGTAAAATTCTTGGATGCTACAGTGAACTGTATTTCTACAAGTCCATGGAGCAGATGGAGTTTCGGTATAGGCTCAAGAATCTATGCAGATTCAAACTGATATCTGGAATTTCTCCATCCTCATCCCTGAAGATTTACACCCTAACCTGCAAAGCCTGAGGGTATAGAATGATGTGAAAGAAAATTCATTAGCTGCTGAGAAACCATGCATTTCAATAGGTTACAGAGAATAGATCTCCTAGGGGAAAAAAAAAATCTACCTTCTTAAATCTCTCAGGTTTTTAAGGATAAGAATGACAAACTTGCTTTTCAGAAATCACTAATATTCTGGGTTAAATGTTTATGACCTGTTTTATGGTTTGGCTTTTTATTTTCTGAAGAGGTTTTTGTTCATTTTTCCCCTTCTATATATTTTAATTAAACAAGTCAAAATGGTGTAGAACAACTTTGAGACTATTCTTTTCTCCAGAGATTGGCTGAATAGGAATGTTGTGGGCTTTTCTGGGTTGCAAATGCAAAAAAGAGATTATTCTTTTATTACCCAAACATTCATCTAAATGACATGATTAAGTCTATAAAATAAGGCAAGAGCTGTATAAACAATTCATACATATTAAAGTTCTGGAGTATTGAGTTTTAGGATGAAGTTTTTGTAAGGGACCTTGGGGTTGAAAGAAATGGGAATTTATGAAAAGTGCTACTCAGAAAACATGACCAAGTGATTTCATATAACAATGATGTGAAATAGTCTGATGGGGCCCTACAGAAACCTTGATGACCTTTCAAAGAATCTACGATCTAATTCAGCTTTGTAGGTTGGAAAATGATGCACCTTAAAAAGGTACTTGTGATCTATGAGGGAAACTGTCTGAGTACAAAAGAAAGGTTGTATTTGGATTGTGACTTTCGTTTTATTTTCTCTTTCTGGTCTTTCGGGCCTTGTCCAATAACTGTACAAGGGTGCAGAATGAATCAGAATGTAGTCATTTACATTTCATTTGAATGCAGGTAGTATATTTTGTGCTAGAGCCTTGGACTTACCTCTTACAGTAAAGTTAAATTTGGGAGTACTGCGCAGAAAGTCCAAGCCTGTAATAAGTACAGATTATAAAATACTCTTCTTCTTGCCTCTTATTTATGTAGTCCAATGAGCTATCTATCTGTTCTCCACCTCTTGCAAATGGAGGGTCTCAGCTGACCTCTGAGAGAGAAGTAAAATATTAGCTATTACTCTTCTTTCCTTGGTGCAACAAATGTTCTAGGGAGAATTCCTATATGTTGTTTAATAGACCAAAATGTTAGGGAGGAATGTTTCTTGCAGAAGTTTTTCTCAGAAGAAAAGTCCTTAACTGTACTACATAAAAAGCCTCTTTCTGGTAAGCTGCTGGGAAACACTTATTTACAAAAAAAAAAAAAAAGTATGCTGTCATCTGCAATGTCAGATAACAAGAATGGTTCGTTTTCTTTTTTGCTCAAAACTTTCTAATACCTCTTTTTTTTCTGGAAATAATACCTTTTCACTTATCTGAAAGGCCTTTACATTAATTTAGCCTCATAACTCTCTTACAAGACAGAAAAGTATTAGTCTTCTGTCATAGATAGGAGAAGTGGGATATAATGTGTTTTAAGTAACTTCTATCAGGTCACATATGGAGTCACTACATAGTCACCATGATGCAAGATCGCTAACATATTCTTTTCTCTTCATCTGTTGTGCCTATTCACACATACAGACCATATATTCCACCAGGAGCATGGAGGCAGATGTATCAGTGGGAAGATTTGTTTTCTAATAAGCAGTAGATAAAATTTTGAAAAATAAGTATTAAATGGGGCATTTTGCTTCACTGTGAAGGACGAAAGGAGGAAGATGATATTTCTGCCCTTTAGAGCAACCAAACAACACATTTGGCATAGCATAAATCCTATGACTAATTAAAACCAATGATCATTCATATAAGACAGTTCTCTTTTCATGAAAGAAAGAAAAGAACAAACAGGATCAGAGTCCAACCTTTCTGATACATGAGTAGGAATAAGAATAGGACATTTATAAAATGAGTCCTCTTCTCATGGAGAATTTCTGTTAGTGTTTGAGTTAAAAAAAGTGTCGTGGTTTTGGCAATGATTTCCATTTTATGTTATTGCATTTAACAGTTGCATGTTGAAGCTCTCCTCTTGCAAATTCATTTATCTGTAAATAAATTATAAAAAACCACCTGCAAAATGCATCTGGGGATGAGAATGAGTGATGGTAAGTTATCAGTTCACCACAAATTAGTGGTTCCCTCTTGTGCTAAAACCAACATGGTCTGTGGATGCAAGACCAGGAATCAATCAATGAAGATAGTGAGAAGTCCACAATTTAGCACCCTGATATAGATCAAATAGAAGTTATTGGCTGGGTGAGGTGTGTGGCCTCTGTTATGGAGAAAGTCAGTACTTGATCATAAATGATTTGTTTGGCCTGAAGATTTGTGACTTCTGTAAAAGCAGTTTTCTTATTAGTGCTTTAATCCATATTTCCAGGGAAAACAGCTTTTCCCTTTAATCCTCAGTTTACCTACAGCTAGGTTTGTTCAGAGCACTTATGTTGTCCTTTTTGGAATGCTCCCAATTGAACACTTACATCCTAATTCCCTCAAAACCTTCCATCTGTCTCATTAGCACTTTTGAAGGTAGGACTGTATTCTTCGTGTCAGTAGATGGATTTGGAATGGTTTGGGGATCAAGTTGCATGGCTCTTTGACTATACAGCAGTTTGCTTTTTGGGGAAGAGATGAGGAAAGGCCACACAGAGCAGTAAAGAGACAAGTAAACAGTTGCCTGAATGTCCAGAATCGGTGTATTCTCCCTGACCAGATGTCTGCAGTCAGGATATTTGGTGTCACACTTCTTACTTTGATCTTGGGTAGCAGTAAGCAGATCTTTCTTTACTATGCTTATTAATTTTTGTTGGCCAGATGTGAAAGCAAATGCATCATAGTCCAGCTCTTTGCTATCACCATGGAAAAGAATGGGGACATTGTGGATAGTGGGACTGTGTAATCACTATGTAGAGCGTATGGACTGACAAAGCAAAGCTAACACAGGAGCTTTTGTCCTCTTATTCCATATTTTGTTCATACAGATAGAGATATAGATACAGATACAGATACAGTTACATGTCTGTCAGCGACTAAACAGGACAAGACCATATCCTTTGATTGAGGTGTTTATTATTGAAATGCAACAATAAAAATGGAGACCGGGTGACTGCAGACAGAAAGTTTTCTGTTGATGTGGGTTTGTGCCATATCCAGTATCTAGACTTTCATCTTACAAGGGCATTGCCACATTACTGTATGCAGCCAGTATGTGTCTGTCCATCAATGGAGTTAGTGGGATCCTGGCAGTTCACAGATTAAGTGACAGCTAAAAGACATGGTCTCCATCATCATTTAACTTAACTTCAGATTGATGAGATTCAGCCAGTTTTCCTTTTATTTCAAGATGAAAATTTTTTAACTGCCCTTCAAATAGAAGAAAGCTACTCACTTTGTTTCTGACAGAAAAGCCACCAGGGAAGAATAATTTTTGAAGTGGTAGAACAAAACAGTCTGTGCCATTTTTACTCACCTGAGTAAGATTAATTTCTTGCAGTTCTATGCATTACACATCCAGAGGTTGAGTAACAGTTCCAAAGGAATCCAGAAGCAATAAGAAAGTCAGCTTCACTTCTTTACAATGTTGGTGCCATTTGGGTTTATAGTGCCCTTGTTGGCTAAATCAGAAATGCCACATAAGTCTAAAGTTAAGACAGCTCTTTCCCTAAAACCAGGAGGAAATCACTTGCTTTTATAATGAAACATCGTTTGCCACATGGACTGTGCTTTCTAGATGTGGCCTGAAACAATTTTCATAGCGGTTAAAAACTCCTGTATTTATTTTGTGTAAGGGAACTAGAGGCCAAATGCACTACGTCTTTTCAGCTGAATTCAATTTGTGATTCTAGAATGGAGACTAGGCTTTTACTAATAAAGCTTGTGGTGAGGCTGAGAACAGAAAAGATAAGCCCTTTGCTCTTTTTGCTACTCCTTTCTGGGACTGAAATGGGAAGTCTGAACTTTTGCAAAGGTGCAGAACAGCACTTTAGGTTTTCTTGAATAGCCTATTCTTCTTAATGGGCTCTTAAAAATCCTGTCCTGAGTGTTTTTCAAATTGTAGCCTATTTCAGCTTTTATCTGGCACTTCTACCTTTACTGCACACTAACTCTCATTGTGATAGCCAGAGACTGTCTGCATTACATATCTGTGTTTCAGGGGAAGGCAGATGGAATTTCTGTTTTGCTTTGTTTTTTACCTAAGGCTTCACATCTTTTATTAAAATACCAAGGCATTTACTTGCTTACGTATATTCACATTGCCTATTGCTAAAATCAGTGCTCACGTTTAATCCTCATTGCAGTCCTAGGAGCAGATCGTCATATGGGTTAATTTTTGCAGTTGCCAGAAATTTTGATGAAGCACTGACCACTTTATGTCAACAGAGCATTGTCTCTGCTCAGATCTAACATTCCATCCATCTTGCTGGGAATTTTCTCATCTCTTCTTGAAGGAAAAATGGAGTTATAGGAAAGAGACAATATCCTCCGTAACGCTAAATCATTGTAGGATTGATTTTGGAGGGAGGAGGAGATGGGGAGACAAAGGTATAAAGGTTTATAAGAGTTGAGATATCTGGCTGTAATAAGCAGACGAAATAGGAATTCATTGTAGTGCAGTACCATATATTCCTTCTTTCAGGAAAGATCTTTCTCACACAAAGGTGGCGTCCATACGAGTATATAATGTGACCAGCCTGCATGTACTGCAGCGGGTGAGGAAACTGTGGGGAGGAATTGCACTTAGCCCTCCTACCTGCCTGTATTCTGCCTGTAAATTTGGCCCTGTGGGGACAGCAGGAGCTCAATGCACTAGAAAATGCCAATGAGCTGAATTAAAGTTAGGAAAGGGTGATTTCCTCATCAAAGCATGCTAGCCTGAACAGAAAGGCATCAGTATGCAGTATGAGACGATAACAAATTTAAAAGATGTAGTCTAAATACCACTGCCAGGAGATGGCATAGGCGAATCATTCCTTGTCTGCTGCCGTAGAATAGAAATGACACTGTCCCGAAAGGCTGTACGGAAATAGAACTTCGTATCTCTGCTTTGTGCTTTATAAAAAGTTGTGATACTTGGAGGTTGCTGAACCAAAAGTTTCTTTTTGTTTCTTTTTTTTTTTTTCCCATACCTATCTGAGTAAGTGGGAGAACTTTTAGTACAGCGATATTTGCTAACAGGAGTTGCTGAAGGTGTCAGCATACTGTAGTGTCTAGAGCAGGAAGCAACAACTTAAACAGCCTCAGGGAAGGCTTTTAAACGGGCTCCAGGATATCCCATAGGTTCTATTTAGAGGGTTGCTCTTGATTTTACTGAAGTTAAAGAAAGAAAAGAATGAAAGGAAATATTTTCCCAGCAAAGGTCTTTCTGAGTTGAGCCTATAAATGTCTTACTCTCCAATCTCTGCTGAATGAATAGCAAGGGGATCAACACTGTCAGCTGTGATGCACGCAGAAATAAATAACAAAAGGTGAAAGAGAAACAGTTTTCTGTAGTTTGGTTGGGAATCATGAAAGTTACAGAAGTTATAGAATCATGTGAGGCATGTAGAAATCTGCACAGTTTCCTGGAAGGAGAAACATAGGCCAGAAGCCTATTTCATTAGGTCTGTTTTTACCTCTGACTAGCTTTTAAGAGCACAACAGTCCAGCATTTGAAACCCACAGTCACCTCATAATGTTGTGCGACTGTGGAATATCACTTTTGCATAGGTGATGTAGACTGAGGTGAGCGTTGCTCAACCACTGCAAAGGCTGGGAAAGGTCTCAGCTAAGAAATTTGGATACTGAAATGGTGATTCATAATGATTTTTAAATGTCTGTGAGTCTTTCTAGTTTTGCATAGAATCGGCTCTTATAATGAGATAAACACAGAGCCATAACTTAGCTTCATTGTTACTACAAAAATAAATCAGCATTTATTTAACAATAGTGGAAAAAGGGATGATTTCTTATTCTTCCTGAGATGCTAAAAATGTATAGAAATTTTCACTTTTAGCTTCTATGTTTGGTAAAGACCAGTTTGATTCTGAGTGAGGATAAGGAGGGTTGATCTAATGAGAGTCACTTATGTTCACAGCAAATAATAGACAACTTGTAAATGAAAGCTCCCTGGAGAGTGGCATCAATTCTTTGATGGACTGGGAAAGCAATATGAACACTTCCTTATTTTCCTCATCTGTCTTTTTAGCTGTCTGTGTTAGTTTTGCAATACCAAATCAATTCATCATGAGTGACGTTCTGTAAGAAGAGCCTCATTGCCTATCAGTCATGCACTAAAAAACCTATTGTTCAAGACCACAGTGTCGGGCAAAATGGACGTGTTCTATTTTAATCCTATCTCAAAGGCTGAGCTTCTGATGATGACTGTTACTTCCTTAAAAGGAGTTATGTTTCAGATATTTCTGAGAGCACAGAGAATCATCCGAAGTACCTCAAAGAGGCTAAGGCACCAAGTCACTCTATGCCAGTTGAAGAATGATGAATTATTGTATTCAACAGGAACTAAATGTCGATTTTCCCTGACACACTGCACATCCAGCATTGATAAAGTCTCTCTTTCTCTCTCACTGCTGTTATTAGATTACCAGACATCCTCACAGAAGAGTAGACCATTTCATTCCACATCACGGTGTGTAGTAAACTCAGGTAGGATGACATTAAAAAGCCTGGGATGAACTAACCATCACGGACCTTCAAAAATTCAACCCCTGGCAGAGCTGCCCTTGGTCTGGGTGCAGGTCTGGCATGCTAATGTCTGATTTAGACCCCAGGATTGAATTAGAACTAATCATTGCAGGCAGCATTGCAAGGCAGAGAAAACAAACAGTGACATTCAAATAAAGCTAAAGAAATTTGTGCTAAAAAAGGAAGGATTGAATGAGGGGCTCTTTTTTTTTATTATTTTGCAATGAAAAATTCGGGTTTGTTACTGACCTATTGCTAAAGCCAGTAGCATTAAAGTGGAACTGGAATGTTAATAACCTAAGTATTTCTTTCTGCTTAATGCACCTTTAATTAAATTTGTTGGAAGAAGTGCTTTGCTTTTCTTGGAAAGGTGAAAAAATGTTGATAATGATGCATTGTTAATTTAGGGATTGCATTTTTGTAACAATCAATGCAATTAGTGAAGGTTGCTTGGATACTTTGAAGCAAAATGTAATGTTAGAGCTTTGAAAAGTTTTCTGTAATCTTTTTACATGTGTAACTCTTAGCAGGCTGCTAAAATAGGAGTGATAACAGTAAGGTCATTATTCCTTTTTGTTAATTTTCTCAGTGCTTTCCCTACAGCAAGTACTGCCAGTAGTANAAAAAAAAAAAAAAGTTGACAAAGGGAAACCAAAAGCACCTTTATTCTTTCCACTTTATCCACTTTATGGCTGAGCATGTGAATGATATCCCACTAAATCTTACCTTTTACATATGAAGAAATGTGGAAAAACAAAAAGTAAATTATTGACGCTTATGAAGTTGATGGGAAAATTACCCCGACTATATCAGACGTCAGCATGAACTCAGAATGAACTCTAAAGAGCTGAAAGTTCAGTTCTGGCAGTAGATACTGAAAGCACGGCTGGCTGGCTGGTATACCTCAGCATCCCACTAGTGCCTATTCACTTGCCTGTTACTTGCAGTCACAGCTTAGATAACGATAGTGTAATGAACTTGATAATAAACTTGGACAGGATCTTCTTCGGAGGAGTTATATCCCCCTCATTTGCTCTTCATGTAGGGACAGTGAGGAAGGGAAAGCAGAAGAAAAAAGGGAGGAATTGAAATGTCCTTCTGAATTTTCTTTTTCTGAGAGGGAAGAAGGTATATAGTCCTTAATGGGTGATGGTAAATTCCTTACGGGGTCTAACAGAACAGTCTATCTGTTTCTATTCAAGATTATAACTGAGGAACTTTTTCCACTGCTCTGATATCTGTGGAAAAAGAGAAAAAATTGCTAGGAATATTGCTAATGCAAAGGAACTTCTGTTCTCATTAAAGTCCCGCCCCATGCTGGCATATAGCGCGATTTGCTGCTACTCACTGTTATTTGAATACTTGACACAATGCATCAACAGGGAAAGAATCCTCCTGAACCGTAATCACTGGGCTATGGCAGTGGATTCTGGTAATGACTCCCCTGTGGCTGTGTTTGTAGACAGCATTAAGGTCTGCTGTGGTGTACCCAGTATTGCTTTGCTTAAGACAGAAGAGTTTGTACCAGTAAGATACCTTTAAAACAGAATTGGTATCAAATAAGATACCATTTGCAAGATTCTTCTGTTTTTTTGCAGACCAGATATTAATGCAAATCAACCTCAATGGCAGGGTGCACCCACCTCTGAAATACCTGTTCGGTTAAGATTAGACTTTGTTGCTTGCTGGGTGTTTTGTGAAACAGAAACACCAATGGCACATTTTCTTTCCAGGTACACTTTGGTCAGGGAAATCAAATGTTGCTGAATGTCATTAAAAGCTCATGGTCTAGGAAAGCTTTTAGCTTCGAGAATCTACATTCTTGCATGACAATATAATTGATACACGCTTAGTACTGAGAGATGCTATAGTGAACTATTAATCTGTTTAAAAGAAATGCATAAAGGAAAGCAACCTCCAGAATGTGTGAAGAAACCCTGTAAGTTCCTGTTTACAGCCATGCATGGTAGGAAGGAGAGGGTTTGGGCTGGAGGCAGAAGTACACGTTAGTGTATTCTGCTGATGTAGCAACAAACATTGCTAACTAAAAAATCCCAAACACAGTTTTACTTGTGCGAGCAGTATAGTACACATGTATGGACAGGCATTTCAGGAAGAGAGGAATTTTATAACCTGAAAAGAACCAAATTCAAACACATATTAACAATGTTGACATAGATATTTATAATGAGTAGCTGAGGAAATATTATGTATTCTTTTAATGAATCACTGCTGTACAGAACAAATTTTCCACTTCCCTGTAACAAGCATGTGTACCAGTCATCAATAAGGTGTGCTGAAGTTGTCAGAAACCGCCTCAGAGGAAACATAATTTAGAATCATTAAGGATGTCAAATGACAATCCTGGGATGATAACAAAAGCCTTGAACATACAAGCACAGGACCACAGAGAGGCACTCAGACTATAAACACAGATGACTACTTATTGATCAGTCTGGATGCAACCTGGAGAGAAACTGGTTTTAGAGGATAACAAAAAATGTACGGTTTGGCTTACCTGTGCTCATTAAAGGCACTAGTGAGGCCGAGGTGTGTATCCTGAAGAGAGCTGAAAACAGGAATCTCCTGCTGAAAGAAACTGTATATTGTGAAATATGGTAAGGCAAAACAGCAAATGTCTGTTAAATCTTTTGCCAAGCACTGTGTGCAGGGTTTAGGTAGCTTAATCATGAATAGAATTGTGTATCACCCTGTGAAAATTGACTATAACTCATTATATAGGTGTCTTTAGATTGTTTTTGAAAGTCTGCAAGACAAATCACTGGGTTTGCTGTTACCATACTTCAGAAATGAACATGCAGAATTGATCAGTCTGATATCCTCTACTGTACTAATATACATGCAAGTATCTTCACTAAAGCAAATTCTATCTGGGTATTCAGTTAAGGTTTGGTTGATTACATTTTGATCAATTAGTTTGGTTATATACCTTTGAAGACCGGGTATTAAATCTGAATGCAACAGGACTTTGGGACGGGCTTCAGGGTTCAAAATTTCAGTCTGTATACACTGTCATAGACCTTTTTTTCTCTCCAGATTTGGAAATAATGACCTCTTAATATAAACACTGTGGCAAATCATCAATGCTTATAAATATCTTAGGGGAGGGTGTCAAGAGGATGGGGCCAGACTCTTTTCAGTGGTGCCCAGAGACAGGACAAGGGGCAATGTGCACAAACAGGAACACAGGAAATTCTGTCTCAACACGAGGAAAAAATTCTTTACTTTGAGGGTGGCAGAGCACTGGAACAGGCTGCCCAGGGAGGTTGTGGAGTCTCCTTCTCTGGAGATATTCAAAGCCCTCCTGGACGCCATCCTGTGCAGCCTGCTGCAGGTGACCCTGCTTTGGCAGGGGAGTTGGACTGGGTGATCTCCAGAGGTCCCTTCCAACCCTGACCATTCTGTGATTCTGTGTTTCTGTGATCTGTTCAGCTGATCACATATTACAATTTGGTTTATAATTTCAAGTAGGATAGTATAAAAGAGATTTTCCACAGCTGAATTATTATATTGTCATAAGCTGAACATAGCTATAGTTTGCCCATTGATGCCGCCAAATTGGTGAAAGTTGCATCACACCATTCATCAGTATATCAGGAAAGTAACCATATGAAGAGGTGGGAATGAGGTAAATGATGTCTGCTTTTAAAAAACAGTTACGTTATTTACTCTAGTGTTACACAAATGGGGAAAGTACCAGAAATAGTTGTTCGTTTTCCTGGGTGGAAGAAAAGCAAAGCTGTAACAATTAAAGACAAAGTTGGTATTTGATTTCCTCCTGAAGTACGGAGAAAAGGTGGTTAGCAATATCAGAAAAAAAGCACATTGTGGTGGGTTGACCTGAGCCAGCTGCCAGACCCCCACCCGGCTGCTCTCATTCCTCCTCCTCAACAGGACAGAGAGGAAAAATAAGGTTAAAAAACTCATGGGTGGAGAGAAAGGCAGGGAGATCGCTCACTAATTACTGTCATTGGCTAAACAGACTCGACTTCAGGAAAATTAATTTAATTTATTGCCAGTTAAAAATAGAATAGGATGGTGAGAAAAAAAGACAAAACTAAAACACCTTGCCCTTCGCCCCCCTTCTTCCCTAGCTCAGCTTCACTCCTCTACCTCTTCCCACCATGACTGATGAGTTTCCCCTCACCCACCGCTCCCAGGCAGTGTTTTGCCCTTCCCTACACACCCATTCCCTGAGGCGCCACCATGGTGGCTGTGGGGCTGAGCGGGGCCCTGCGGTGGGGCCGTTGGAGCCGGATGGAAACGGCCGTGTCCGGCACGGGGCAGCCCCGGCCGCTCCTCACAGAGGCCGCCCTGCAGCCCCTGCCCGTGCCTGGGCACCTGCACCCGGTACACATGTGCAAGGGATGTTGGAAGGAACGAAAAAGAAAATGAAAACAAGAACTTTTAGCATATGCTGTAGAAGAAGGGAGGGAAAAGCAGGTAGAAAGAAACCGTAGTATTCATTTTTACGGATATCTTGGAAGGGATGGCCAAAATATTGTCGCTGCTTTGTTCTTGGTGTGGTTTCGGCGGCAGGCTGCCGGAGTGCCTTCCCCACCGCTTTCCAACTTTTAAAATATTAGTTTTGAATGCAAAATGCCACGTTCAGATTTGGCAAAAGTTCAGAAATACGTTTTGTGTAAAAACTAAAGACTTCTATGTTTCAAGCGATCTGCTGGAAACTCAGCAGGGTTGAAGCTGCATTGGAAGCGGCATATGCCGTCAGGGAGCCCCTTACAAATTGGGGCCTCACACAGCTTGCCTGGCTTCTGGAGATTAAGCAGAAAAAGAATAAGTAGAAAAGCTACTCAAGTAGCTCAACTAAGTGCTAATGTAATTTTGGGTGGGTCATTTCTTATAAAGCTTGTGTCGGAGAATTCTGGCCCGTAATGAATTAATCTCTACTGCTTTAGACTACAGGTATTCATGAGCGTACTGCAGCCCTGGTGTTATGGGCAAACGGAGCTTGAGGGAAACTGAAAAAATACAGACGAGGATCAGTGTCATGTGCACAAGCAATATGGAAAAAGAGGTAAAGCAGAAAAAAGTGATCAAAGTGAACACAGGAGGAGTGTTATCAGTGGCCTTAGGTTGTGAAGAAACAGGCCCTTAGAGTTTCTTTAGTAATGTCATACATGTAGTGGTTGTAGCTGGTATAAATATCTTTTACTGACCTCTTCTGTGCGCAGGCAGGCAGGCTGAGACTACACCCAAGAATTAACTCGTATATGGTATAGATTTAGGATTTATGGAACAACCAGGTGTAAATTTTAGAGTTTTAGTAAATCTAGAAGGGTTGGATTTGATTTGGAGATCTCCCTATTTGAAATTTCAGAGGCTGAAGTTTCTACAGGGTTAGATCAGAGTTCAACAATGATTTTTACAATATCAAAGGCAGATTAACCCAAAGATTCATAGGTAGTTGGGTCCTAATTATTTTGGTATTGTGGGGCATTACCTGTATTATTATCACAATCGTATGGTATAAATACCATTCTCCTATTGGCATTAGACTGAGGTGTGGAACAGAAAAAATCACTCTCTATCCCCCTTTATTTTTTAATTCTTGGTGGTTCGAGGGTTTTTTTGTTTGTTTCTTTTCTTTCACCCCTTCCCTTTCCAATTAACTTTTGGTTTTCACCAGGAAATTTGATAAACCAAGGTAATTTGTGATTCATTCCTTCTTAATTCCTCTTTTGCAAACACCTCAGCTATACCAGGTTCTGACTGGTGTTTTGCTTTTAGTCTAATATACAGCAAGGAAAATGTTCCCCATCAAATTGGGCATGGGCTTAATCCCTACTTTTTGTGGGTGAGAGGGGTTAATTTTTTTTCTAGTCCGAAATTCTTCTCTTTGATGAATTGCCTATGCTGCTTATGAGCTATTGTACCTTTCATCTCTAGACCAGGTGGAGTGCTGCATCGCTGCGTTTCAGAACAGATTTTCTCTAACAGTGTTCTCTATTCACAAAGAAATAAATGGCTCTTGCAGAGTCACAGCAAAGCAGGGTGGGGAGATGGGATTAGTCACCATTTGAAAATAGTCAGAAAAAAAGTAGTCTCCTGAACAAATGCTTTCCTACTGTATGTGGCTAATTAAAATCCATTACTATTTTCTGCTTTGCAAAAAGCAGTTGAGATAGATTATTGGTTCTTTGTGAATAAAGCCTGAAAAGTAGTGAACTATTTGCAGCTATATATTGAACCGTAATGTATCAGTGATGTGTCTGAGACTGACTATGAATGATCAAAATATTTGAAAGAAACTGAGAAAATTCTTAGGACATGCCCCCATAGTTTGCAGTGGAACATACAAACACCGGTTTAAAAGCCTTAGATCCTTCTAAAGCTGTGAAAAACATCTTTAGAAGGATCTAAGTACATATGGCAATTTGAATGCCTATACAAAGAATTGCATGCCAAGTATTAAGTGCCTCAAACTTTGAAACAAGTATGTTTCTTTAAGCTTGTTTCTAGGATTGATCGGTTGCAGTGCTGGTGGAATACCTTTATGAAAAAAAAATGTGTAGGCTTCCAGTTGATGTTTTTTAATTGTTTTTTGACTGAAAAACTTGGAACTATTTAAGCACTTCTATATAAGAAGGTGTTTAGAGCTTGCAGTTTCTCAGTGAGGTTGGAACTGGCTAGGCTGACATGGAGATGTGCAATTATGTGCTAACTCAAAGCTAATCCCTCTTGCCTGGAAGTTGTATGGACATAACATGGGCACACCTGCATTCGTGTCTCTAAAAGGCTTCCCAACCTGGAATGGGCTGTGCCTTGTTAGCTTACAGCCTGGGCAACTTGGGTGGTGTTGAGTACTCTTGTTTGCTTCTGATGAGGTTACCAGCACTTCCAGAGCAGCCAGGTTGGGCAGGTGGGAAGAGCTTGATCTCAGGTAAGCCAAACAGGGTTTTTAAAATACCTTTTGTGTGGGTTTCTGGAAAACTCTTCACTGTAAGGTGTTTCAAAAGAGCTGCCTGAGGCCAATACACTGGCATTTTTAACAAAATGGTTCTGTCAAGAAATTGTCAGCTGTGTAAACACAGGCCTGCATTGCACAGGAGACACCATTCTACAGTAGGGTGAGAGCTCTTCATAGACCCCTTGGGGCCGATTTTTGTTGCAAGCGGATGATACTTTTATATCCACTGAAACTGCAATTTTAAATTCAGACGGTCTCTGTTGTGCTCTGATTATTTTATGAAGGGCCTTGCTTTCCAGCTCCATGCTGGCATACTAATTTGTCAGTTATTTCTTTTCTAATTTCTTAGTCTCAGACCTAATGTTTACACTCCCTCTAATTGTTTTTTATTATTACATTTACTGTTTTAAATTCTGGTTTCTCTCCGTACTTTAAGTAGCTTGCTGCCAGTGCAGGATCTTTGCTACACCACTGTGCACACAGTGTTCACTGTCTGCATTTGCATAATGAGCTAATCTTTGTTGGCTGATTACTTTGTGGAAAGAATTGAACATTTAACTGATAATAATTGCAATCTATCAAACTGCACAGTCACCTCACAAATGATCGCAGTATGTTTGCTAAAACTTCTGCTGAATTTTATGAGCTCTCACTCTCCCTATTGACACCTGGCTAGAAACTTTACCTAACACTCAGCTCTGTCAGAAGAAAGCCTGGGATCTTAACAGGTCAGCTGCTCTGCAATTAATAAAAGCAGGACAACTCTCAAAAGAAGTCCCTTTAACCCTGTTCTTTGTTAAAGGTAATGATGTGTCTTAATATAATGTTAGTTTGAGGCCAACAGAAAAAAGTATGTACTTTTCCAAGCTTCTGTTTTCCATGGACTGCCTTGACTTGTTCACTGGTCTTATAATTCTAAGATTCTCTTTGCAAGCAGAACACCTAAAGCTTTAATTTCTTCGGCCAGATTAAATAACTCTAAAGATACATAACCATCACATCTAGCCTAATTTCCTCAATCTACCTTTTTGCAGAAAAGATTTAGCAAGCCTTAGCATGGCTTTCTGGATTCACAGATGAAACTTTTGAAGTTGAATTTACAAATAGCCTAACCTGACCTCAGTGAAATTATCACTAGGATTAAATAAAACAAAGATATGTCAACATTGGCCTCTACTACATGGCAGAGTGGCATGTTTTTCTAAAGTGATAAAGTGCAGCTAGGTCCTTTGGCCTTTGTGAGCAGCATATTTTTTTTGTGACTTTGACTTTTTCATAAACATAAGCCACGAGGCTGTTACTATAATTTGAGGAATTCTTCATACCTTCCTGTCCAGTGTCCTGAAATGTTTTGAAATTGCAATAGAAACTGCTGGTACAGATACTAAGGAGGAGGCCCTTTCCAGAAGGTCTTGCAGGGACTAAGGCGGAGAGAGACCAAGTATTATTCTCCGTGTTGTACAGCTGTGGATCTGTAGCATGGAGATTTGCATACCATTGCCCATGAGGAGGGATACGGAGCCAGGAACTAAATGCAACTCTTTGTCTTGAGTGTCCGCTGACAAAAGACCTTTGAAGATGTATATGTGAAGTTTCCCATATTGCTCATGCTTTTAAGTAACTCACACTCAATTAGAGACTATATTTAGAGCATTCCCTTCAGGACAAGCTTTCAGATAGATTTCTGTTAGGAACTGTGACAACTTAAAAGAAGTAGCAGGCTGAGCAAAGCCGTGTGCAAGGAGCCTGTGGCTGCAGTCGGGGAAGATGAAGAAAGGTCAAACCTGGCTGATCCACAACGCACATTGTGAGACCCCAAAACCATCACGAGTTGATTGTATTGTCATCAACCTGGAATTTTCGAGTAATGGGTCAAGTACTGCTTTACAGTTACTCATTCGAGTGTACCCTTCTGCATGAAGATCACAAACATTTTAAAAGGAATTCCGTATCTTATCTTATTGCAGTCATTTTATAACTTTGCTATTGGTTTTTAAAACAGTGGAAGTAGGGGTATACAAGGACCTTAGGGATAGACACCAGCAGCTGTGGTAGATAGCAATAGATAGTTCAATCAGCAAGCTGAAGTAAAAGCTGTTTGCCAAAGAATATTTACCGTGGGTCTCACCTGAGATTTTCCCAAAGGAAAACAATGTCAGTGCTGTAGGTGCCGAGATTTTTTTCTTGGTTAGAATAGGAGAGAATGTTTGGCTTTTTCTACTTTATTCCCGTTCATATCTTCTGAAAGGCTCATTTGGAAGACCAGGTTCTGACGTTTACCTGCTCTGCTCTTTAAAGTCAAGTCAAACTGGCTGCTTACAGTCCAGTCCATGTTATATCATACAGTATGTTAACGTATTTCTTTAAATCTTTCAAACAACTTCTTCAATAGCTAAAATTTATAGTAGGAATGTTCACGTGGGGGGAAACCAAACTATTCTTACACTGGAGTTTTGACAGTTTCATCTTCTTTACTGTAACAAATGAAAGTTTAACTGTGTATGACACAAGTGGAGAAGATTTTTCCATGGGTGCACTACTACTTAAGCTACAGGTTCAGCTTCCAACCCTTATGGGGCTCCCACTCCTTATCCAAACATCTAGAAAATAACCCCCACAAAATAAGATGTCCTTCTGCTGCTTTAGTGATATAAATCAGCTAGTGGACAGATCTGGTAAGAATCAGAGTTGTGCAAGTGGTGGGAGTATTTAACGTAAGACGAGAGATTATAGAAAGTATCAGGTTGTTAGTTTTTATTACTCTCTTTCTCCAAGGAGTATTGTATTTTAAATAATTCCTTTTTATTTTGAGGGGCAGTGCTGATGGAGAGAGGCGCTATTTTTGTGGGAGACATTTAAGAGGGTTTCCCTCTCTGAAAAGAATGACGGTGCTTTTGGAAAATATTTGACGAAATCTGATGTCAAAATTTTGTTGCAGCAAACAATTCCATTATTATTCACAACAGAGAATGAGTTAGCAGCTTGCAGGTGGAAGATGATACTGTTTTCCTCAGCATAGTGTGTTAGTATCGTATGATGTTGTCAATAGCTGTTTGAAACTCTAGCAGTAGTCTGCAGCAGCGTTGTAGAATAAATCCAGAACAGTGCTACACTGAAATTCTCCCACTCCTGAAGTGCAGGATGTTTTGGAAGCTTCCAGTCTATTGGATGTTGAAGGTGAAGGCAATTATTCAGCATATAAAATTAGTTTCTCTTAGAGAGAAAGTTGTTTGGCTCCAAGTGATTTGGTTGAAAATTCATTAAACTTAATTTTCATGGAAGTCTGAAAGGGTTGAGGTATCTAGAGGCCATGTTTTCCTCTCCCCTTCAGGATCTGTACAAAATGAATTTCCTACGCGTATCTGAATGACTACAAAGTGATTTAGACAGATGGTCTAACTGGCTTCATGGGTCTATAATTTCCCTCAGAAGGAATTCCTTGCCAAAATTGTATTTGTTCCAAACCTTGATTTCCTATTTTCTAGCAGGAGGCCTTTCTTTGTTGATGTAGAGCTGGAGAAAAATAACATTATAACTAAACACTATCCTGAATCAAAATGGGGAATGAGTTCTCTTGGACCTGAAAGCTTTACTTAGAAGGTCCATGGCACAAATTGTGACAGTATACGGCATTGTTCACACCAGTGGGTTTTACAAATCAAAAAAAAGTTGATCTGAAAATAAATACTTGTAATTTGCCTTCTAAGTGAAAATTGTGCTGCAGGAGGTAGTCTTGGTAACTCCAGGAAATGTACCTTACCTAAACCATCAAGCATTTGGAGGAGAGGGAAGTTCCAACAGATGAATGCAAATATGATGAAATGGGAATAGTGACTTTTCTTCATCGCTTTTACTGCTTTGCTTAGAATTTCATCTTCTACTCTAAAGAACAGCTGACAAATGGATTTTGTTATGAGGTTGCTTCCCCTTTCAATTAATGTTTATTTTGTCAACATGGTGAGCCCCTCAGCCTCCTGCTTTTATTAGGAATATTGCTTTCTTTCAGCAGCGTGCTTACCTGCAGCCATGGTGCAAAGGAATGCTGCAGTGTAAATGGATTGTTGTGTTGGCTTATGAATGTCTGTATTAATTTAAAGCAACATTTTAAAATTTAAGTCCGTTTTAAAAGCGGGTAATTCCCACATCATGATTGAATCTGATACCATGATAGGCTTTGAGTTAGACCACAGGAAATACCTGGAGCAGATGAAATCTTTTGACAGAGCAAACACTGATTTTTTTCAAATGGTTAATTTCCCTTGGAGTTTTTGGTTTTCTTGTGTTTGTTTCTTTAAAAATCTACCACAAAAATGCTTGCTTTCCCCATTCATCATTCTAAGTGAATTTCATGTATTCTCCTTGTCTCATTCAGTTTCTGAGCAGGAAACTGACCTGATGAAATATTAGTCAAGTGTCAGTTCCCAATTTAACCTCATCTAAACTAATTTTTCAAACCATCTTGATGCCTCCCTATGCACCACTGCATTTGTATGTTAAGCTTTAAGAACCTTTTTTGTGTGTGTGATGAAACAGAATCAAAGAGCATTATGCTCTGGAGCTGTGGGGCTTTTTTAATTTACTGGTGGTTTGGTATCAGAGGAACAGGGAAGGTGTTTTGTTTCTGATACTCTGCTGAGTATACAAAACTTTTTGAACCAGTTCTTGTTAGGTGAAGTAATAAAAGTGGTGTCTTGTCCTGGTTTGAGGTAAAACAGGACCAATTTTGTTCAG
>RSEF01000003.1:69485818-69504660 GCA_003993805.1 Himantopus leucocephalus | reverse complement strand
GGGTAGGGGGGAGCATCTGTCACTTGCCCGGTGGCCGGTTCGGCCTAAACCATGATATGCCTCATTCACGATCTGAATTTAAAAGATTTGTTCTGCTTTAGCTTAGATTTTGAACAAAAGTGAAATCTGAAAGGACGTGGTCTGTGTATCTAGAAATAGCATTTTAAAAGATTGGAAGCTAGGTTGAATAATCTAGCTTTGAAGTAGGAGTCAGACCTCTGTCTACTTATGTGTGATCAGTCAATAAACAAAATAGCAGAAGAGGTGTCCTGAATATACTCCACTGATTACAGAAACAGTACAAACATTACAGCTCTCCAAATGACTTCCTTACAGGAAATAATTGCTACTTACTGCTTCTGACACAAATATAATGTTATGTTCCAAATAACTTTTGATTTTCTGTCTGCTCAAACTAGTTAAAATTGTATCTTCAGTTCTAGCCCAATGTGGTATATAGGTATATATTATAACTTGAAAGGGAAAATGTGTACTGTCATTACCAACTATTCTTAAATTCTTTATATAAATTTTTTGCTGTTCTACCACAGACTTGTCCATCTCTAACTCCTGGTGTTGGTTTTGTTTGGGGTTTGTTTGTTATGATTTGCCTAAAATGCATAAAAGAGAACTGGAAGAGATCATATCCCATTGACATTAGCAATTTATTTATTTTTTTTAATATATATTAGGGACAGAAATGTCATATATCACAGAGTTAACTCACTGTAAAACTTGGGCTGCAGCATTTGGAATAAATTATATATTTTAGAATGGCATGTGTTCTAGAATAGCATGTATCTCAAAAAATCAGGTCTTGACTGAGAATATCGATGTGGTGATTTATTATCTTAAAATAACTTTGTTCTACTGGATAGTTATCTTCACTGTAAAATGACAACCTCTTTCAGTCTGTTTCCATAGCTCTGTTTCCTAGATTTCACAGATTCTTGGCTTTTCTTCTTTGTGGGTGAGGGTAAGATGTTTGGCTAGATTAAAAAGACATTAACAGGAATCTCTTCTCCACATAGACAATCACAGACAGCAAGCAAATCATCTTCTAACAATCTTCTCTTGAATACACTGACTATATTATGCCTCATAGGTCCTTAACTGTATGACAGTTCTAATTTTTACACATGCTTTCTGGAAGTTTTGGGAATAGATAGGACATTATTTCTTTAATAGTCCGTGACATTATAAATAGAGGAAACAGTCTCTCTATTTACAAATTAGGATTTCTTTCTTAGCCACAACTCATATGTTTCTCTACTGTGACAGTGTGGAATTCTTTTGGATAGCGAACTTACTTGCCCTTGTCACTGTTCTTTCATAACAAAGTCCTCCATGTTGTAAACATGATGTTTGGCCCCCTGTTGAGATGTATGACCGGTAGTTGGCTGTATTAAAACGCATGCATTCTAATTACCCTGCTTCACCAACTAATGCACATTTATCTCCACCACTTACTTATCTCAGTCTTTAAAACCATCAGGTTTGTGGTCATCTGGGAATGTTCTGAGAGAGGGTGTTACAAGTTCTCCTACGTCACTGGTTTTGTTGCAGTTCCTGCTGGTGCAAGTCCTGTTGCATGTCCTTGCCCTGCTGTGTGGATAAGGCTGATGAACCTGCCCGTTCCCTTAGGAAATGCACCCTAAAGTAATGGCTTTCAGTGGTTGATTTTTAGTAACAATGTCCAATAATGTACCTTTTTTTCTCAAATGTTGACAGATTCCCAGTTTCTTTCCCTGGGAAGCTGCTGCTCTAACTCACTAGTGAGTGAGGGACCTGCTGTAAATGGAGCGTTGGTCTTAGTAGGGACAGAGAACACACATATCCTGAAACTCTGCTGGTGCTAACTCCATTCTTCTTGCCAAATGTCTTGGCATCCTTGAAACATAATCCCTGTAGCAAAAATGCAAATGATTGAACCGAGTACATGTTCACTACTACCTGGACAAGCAATAAAGGATGATTCTCATGCTGGAGGTGATGAAATGCGAAGAGATTGGCATTGTGTAACTACTGTGAGCGATATGACACCACAGCTTTGCCTGTACTCCGGCATTTTCTAACTTCCTTCTGAATGCCAACTCAACAGTCCTTCTCCTATTATTCCGTATTGTGATCTCTTGTCATTACTGATAACGTGATACTGAAATTCAGTCTATTTACTGGGATCTTTTAATGTTACTCAAACTTAGCACCTTTTCAAATCAAATGCAATATTGCTATGGATCATCTAGAAGTTACTTTAAGACAACACAAAATGGTTTAGAGAAGCTGAGACTGTTTATCTGTTGACCTAGTGACTGTTTGAGCTGGACATCTTAAAACAGTGGAAAACAGAGTTTAGAGTGTAACTGTTTAACTTTGATCTATTTTTTCCTACCAGATCTAAAGGTGTGGTGTGTTGTGGTTTTTTTTGTTTGTTTGTTTTTTTACCTTCTGGTTCCTTCCACTGCCAGTATTTCTCTTATTGCATGAATGCTCTATATGGTAATGGGGAAACTGTTACTGTTTCCACCAGCAGAACTGTAGTTTTTACAAAAGCTAGTAAGCACTACTTGAATTTTCTTAGATAGATACTCAAAGTTTTCAGAAGTAAAATAACTTGGCAAAAGGCAATGTGGCAGACATGAAGAGGTGAAAAATATTTTTTGTAGATTACTGATTTTATCCCAAAAGGCTGAGTGATGCTGCAGACGCTGCTGAAGGAGGTGGCCTGGAAACTGCACGTCTTTCAGGGATAACACAGCTGTTTCTATGCAGCATGGCATCGCAGATGATGGTTAGCGGGATGTGACAGACAGGCAGAGGCAGCGGTACTTATCTCCCTGCAGTAGGAGACTGGGCAGGACTGCTGACAGCTTATTTGGGGGGTCATATCTTCCTACAGCTGGCTTCCCAATTTTTCCAAGTTGGGGTTTTATTTAGTGCTTCCTTTTTTTGTTCCATTATGCTTATTTCAAAATATGTTTAGTTACACGTTTTAGGTACAAGCAAGGAAACACTTCTTATCCTCTAGTGTTTAAGACTGTCATTAGAGATTGGGAACAATGAGACAGCTGAAAACAAGAAAGAGAAAAAGCCTGAGGGGGGTAAATACAATCAAGATGGAAAGCAGGGAAAAAGAAGCTGGAAGAGGCAACCAGAAAAATACAAGCAGATTTAGAGACAGAAGATGTCTACATCTCAGTAGAGTTCAGTTCCGTGAAAGCAAATGGGGACCTGAGTAAACGGAGAAGTTTATATACCAGCCGGCAAGGCTGGGTGAGGGGGCGTTCAAACCAGAGGTAATATAGCATGTCTTCAGATACCTGTTCCTAAAATGGTCATTTGTTTTTAGACTGTCATTGATCCAAAGACAATGCCATTGGTTTCCCTGCCTACCATCACTTCAAGCTCTGTTTCAGTCTACACATAGCAACGTCCCGTTTCTGTCATAGGGCATAATGGAACTTTATATTATTGTTAGGTATTAAGATTTAGCATTTACACAGAATTTTCATGCACTAAATGTTTTACAGATATTCTCTAATTAATCAATTCAGCACCTACATTGACTGTATGAAATTGTAGCTGTTTTGTGGATGGGGAAACTGCAGCTGATTGGGTTGCTGGAGGCCACGCAGAAAGCATTTTTGCCCGTAACAGCACTTGGTAGTCAGGCTGTTTGCTTTATATTTATATTCGACTCATCTTCCTGATTATTGTGTACTGTACCTCTTTGCATTGATTTGATGCTATACTGATGAAAGCCATTGATATTAAGGGTCAGCTCTGCAGTGCCTCTCTCTTCTTTGCTGGGGGATGAGGAATACAAAGTGGCAGCTATTTAGATGGCAAGAGTCCCCGGGTTACTCGAATGCCTAGCACAAGAGCTAATTTCCCTGACAAATATCTGCTGCTGATAAAGGAACTGATGACTTCATAATTGGTAGCTTAATCAACCACGGCCTCTTTAAAAATGTACAGAATTTCCAGAAATACATATATATTACTGTTCTAGTGTTATTTACCATTTGGATATTTGTCATTTTGCTATTTTGAGCTATATGCCAGAAAAGTTATTTTCAAAAAAGAGACTGCTATTATGGTTAAAAGAACAGATTTTGTGGGAGTCTTGGCATCCTTTGACCCTGGTGTCAGGCAAATACTTGGCAAATCAGTTGTCATAATTCTTTCCTCGTACTTGCCAGCCTCTTTTATTAATGTAGGTAAGCCAACACAGTTCACAAAAGTCCAAGTCTATTTAAAACATTTTTTTTCTAGACAGGGAAAAAAGCTAAACCCATGAACTTATGAAATGCAGAGTCAGGCAAATAGAAATTAGTGGCAAAACCTTTGTCAGTGCTGCTCACTCTTAGGTTGCATATAATTACAGAAATTTCACTGCAGGTTTTAATGTATTTTGTAATTTGAATTTGTGTATGTGCTCACACATTCATTTTATCTAGTAAAGTTGTTCACTAACTTTGCAGTAATGTTTAGTTTGTCTCACGGGAATGTGGCAATGATATTGGACAAGTCTAAATTCAACATTTGTGGTTTCTGTTGGACTTCTAAAACATTTATTATATCACAAATTCTAATCAGAATATTTTGGATTCCAGACATTCTGTAAAGAAGATATTACTGTGGGTGTTGATAAAACATAGTATTTTCCCTACTTCTTTAACCAAACAAAGAACTTCTTAATGCTTAACTTTCACTATGTAACATCATCTGGTAATGTTGCCTACATAACTAGGATGCAATTTGGGGAATTTATACTTAGTTATTAAACTAGCTACAGCAGGGACTTGACCCATCATGCTGGCTACTTACACTTCACAGTAAAAAGACTTCTACCTATAAAAATACAGATGATAAGTAACTCTTTGCTAGAGAAGCTGAATCTTGCTTCATTTGATAAAGAAGCAATGTCATTGGAAACATCAAGGTCTGATATTACAAGGTAGAGGGCAATTTACCAATTTTTTAGGCAAAATAATTACCAAGACCAAAAAAATCTCTTTAAAGGCAACTGCAGGAACAGGGCATTTCACTTTAAATGGAAATGGTGCGACTATTGCTTTGGCTGAAACGAAACTGAAATCCTAAGAAAGACTCGATCTCCTAATAAAAAGTTATGTTCGGTATTTGCCTTTTAGAAACTTTGGGTGGTTGAAGAGGGCAGCACAAATTTCAAGAAACTACAGAATTATTGATGCAAATTTACTCTGGGAAAATGAGTATCTCAGGGTGAGAACAGGTTTATTGACTAAGCCAAAAACAATCTTGTGTTTTCAAAAAGCTGTTTAAGAACTTGATACTGATACCTGTATGTCAGGTACTGGATTTGGATACTCAAGAAGCCATTATACTAGGAAATTCCTCAACAGAACAGCCTGTCTTTACCTGCTTCTTCCCATCTGCCATCAGCATGAAGATGCCCTGTATCAGATGTTAACATTCAACAATCCCACAAAGAAGAAAATGCAATGTAGGAAGTAGCACTGCATGCAAGACTCAGACTTGATGTAGACTGGTATGACATAATGCTGGTATTTATAAAGCATAATGCTTAAAGCAGAGGGAATTATCAGAAGACAACATCTACGCGATAATTACAAAAAGACAAACCCAGCCTTCACACCAAAGTTAGAGACCTACAGGGAGTCAGGACTACCTGTATGGATGACTGAATATAACAACATCAGCACTGTTATTCTGAGGGGACGTCTGTGGGCCAGCATGCAACAAACACCAGTCCTGCACCTAGTGTAGCACAGGAGAAAAAGCAGGCAAGTGTGTCTTACTTCAGGGGTGGATGCTACTGCTCTGAAATGCTCCCAAAAGTTTTGCTCCAAGCCAGTCTCCAAGCCTTAGGTAATCTCACTGTCTGACCTCTTTCAACCTTCCCAATGCTCAAGACAGTGAACTTGGGCAACTCATGAGACAGAGCTTCAAACCATAAAGTTCTACTGGTGAGGTAGTACACATGAAACAGAGGAGTGTCCACATCGCTACAATGCCTCTTGTAGCGGAGAATGAAAAAAATAGGGTAGAATGGAGGCTGGGAGAAATGGGAATAGTTGCATCTACTGAGAGAATACCTGGAAGTACAGATGAAAAGCCCTGAACAGACCAACAAAACACAGAAGTAAGGAAAAAAAACCACCACCCTCTTGCAAAATGGAAAGAACAAGCAATCTATCATGGGGCAAGTGAAGTAGACAAGTGTTCTGGTTTCCAAGAGGAAGCTTGGTTGGTGATGGGTAGGATATACCAAATAGACCACACTTTTTTTTATCTGCCATTTCAAGACAGTAGTATAACAAATTAGAGATTAAATTTTAATAACTGTTCTGATTTTAGATTTTCTTTCTATGTGACTATGAATTTTTGCAGGTATCATCTTAAATGTCTACTTTACATCTAACCTCATGAGGGCATTGTAAAAGTTACATTTCTACTTGATATTTTCTTTTTTGGAAATTTTGATGCAGATCTGGTTGCCTGTATGAAAAATATTAAATGGCCACAGGACGATACCTTGTCATTTTCCATCCACATCCTCTGATTACTTGCAAATACTGAAGGAAGCCCTCCTGCTGGCCAGTAACTATCATTTTATTGGCCGTATTTTCAATCAAAATACAAAGGTATTAATTAATTCCTGACAAGCCAACTGTAGTATTAATTTTAGGAATATGTTGTCATTTAATAGAGTATTATTTATTGACTCAACTTCATGCCCGGTGCTTTGAAATTTGGATTAAAAAACCCAACTATTAATTGGTGCACAAATATATATTTGTTTCTTAAATTATTTAACAGCGATATAATATGGAAAAGAAAGACGCTAGAATGTTTCCTTGGCTGCCCACTGACCATTACCTAAAACCTATCCTTACAGCAAATGGGATGCAGCGCTCCTCAAGAAAACCATTTTTCCTTTGAAATTGGGAATTTCAGTCAACTTCGACAATGCTGAAATTTCCCCTACACTGCTGGTGTTAGAAAATATCTAGCAGCCTTACTTGCTTTTCATTCATGATTAAAGGCAAGCACAGATGACACTTCTTATTAGTCTTCCTCTTAATGAAACCAGAATCTTTAAAAACTCAAGGACTTCTCATTGACTTATGCATACAGAGAGTGTATGTTACAAACAGATGCTTTATGACATAAAATTATTTGGTTTATGACATAAAATTATTTATTTCATTAAAAAAACCCAGGAATTTCAGTCTTTTTTCATTGCATGTATTTGAACCCCCCATTTTCTCAACCTTATCCACAAAGTCAGAAGAGCTGTGTACAGGGAATTTGTTCTTCATTTGTTGACTTTTCATGCATATGAATACACATTAACAGTTGTTTCTAAGAAAAATCACTTTCTCAGACTCTAGCAAAATATGAAGGTTTTAGGATTGTGCTACAAGATTACAATAATGCAATGATTTGGGAACAAGTGCGAGGCTTTATATGGAAGACGTATGGTCTAAGGAAGACATTTCAGCATCCTACAAGTGGGTTCTGAAGCTGCCTTCTGCCAACTGAAAATGAGGCCACGCGTAAAGCCTGTCCAGGAAAATGTGGTATTTTAGATCATCAAACTTAGATGAAGTCCTTTTGCAAAAAACTATATTCTGAAAACTCTCCTTATTTATTTTATAGTATGTACATTTACACAGCCTGACTTATTTTAGATTAGATTGATATACCAATCAATCAGCATCCTTTTAAAGGATGTAACCAAAACCAGCATCTAAAGTGCTTGTTTGCTTCATCTATGTATTCTGTGCTCTTATGTTCCTCATGTCTTTCAGCAGCATAGGTCTGTAGATCGCCTCCAAGCTTTCCATGTATTCTAAATAATCACTCACTCGAAATCCATGGAGTGCTTCTTCCTGCACAAATACACACAGAAAACATTTATTAGCTAGAAAAAATAATACGCATGACTCAAATTTGATGAATTCTAAGCTGCTAAATATAGCTCACTTTGTTCTCCTTGTCACAGCCTGGGTGTTTAAAATACACACATTTTATTACATTTCATTTAGAAATAAAGAATTGGTAATATCTGCTTCCAGACAGTTGTTCCTAATTAAAGGCATGGTAACAAATAGTTTTTTCAGGTGGACATTGTTCATCTCATTTTTGGAGAACATGCCATACGAAGATTTTTAAGGAAAAAAAAGTAAGCTTTAAAAAGACAAATCCAGGTACTAAAATATTCTTTTAAGAGATTTTTACACCAGCTATGTTGCGTGCTAAAAGTTTGTTAGTGTGGCTTTTGTATCCAACTAGATTCTCAAAAAAGCCCAGGAGAATAACAGTGCATGCTTATTTTTAAAATCAATGATAAAGAAAGATCTTTACAAAGCGCTTAAATAAAACCATCATAAACACTTCTGCATTACGACAAACGATTAATTCTTACTAATTCCAAAACACAGAGTAAAAGAAGATGCCCTAAGGAAAAAGAATCAAACATGCCATGTTCCTTCTTGTGGCTACTATATTAGAGGGAGAGGGAGGATGCACTGCAGAAAGAATCCTGAAGAACAGTCCAGGTAAAATGGGAGAATTTGTTGCTGCTTTGAACTGGAACAACTTGTGCACCGACCACCTACTAAGCAGTATTACCACTGTTGGCAGCACGTGCTGCAAAAAGCTCTTTAGAGACAGACAGTCCTTGTGGACTCATGTTGTATCTGCTGGTGTATTGACTCTGCATCTCTGCTAAGTAGAATTCCCCTGAGAACACTCGCTCAGGCTTGGAAGGCTGCACTTTGGCATCTGAACAGAAATTCAAGATGGTCCTTATATTTCTACTCCCCTACTCAAAGGTGAAAGCAACAGCAGAATTTTACCTTCCAAGTTGCTCTTCATACACTGTGAGAAGGTTGACTACAGTGGAAAAGAAAATTGACTCCAACAGAGAACTGTAGTAGGTATTTAACTCTTTTTTTTCTTTTTTTTTTTAAGTAGTCAAATCCTATATTGATTAAATGTGCACACGTATTAAAGCATTGGTCAGCCACTTAGTTGTCAATAATATGGCCCATACTCAACAGGAAATAAAGTGAAGAGTAGCTAAATTACTCCCAAAAGAGACTGCCATACTGCCCTACGTCTGCTATTACAAGAAGTCAGAAACTGCAGCCCCGCTTTCTCTATTGTATCCAAATGAAACCAAGACAGTTTACTGAAGTGGCAGATTACAGTATTCTGGGTTCATACACAGGAATTATGAAGCTATGCAACTTCATCCTTCCATGAAAGTATTAATAAAAGACCAAGCAATAAATTTAAAGTTCTGTTAATGCTGAAACTTCAAGATATCTTGAAGGGATCATAACGGTTAGTAACCCATCTCAGCCAACAGAAAAAAAAACAGAAAAAAAGGAAAAAATGTTCATGGACAATTCGTTACTTTTACTTTCCTCTTGGCACAGAGAAAAGGCAAATTACAGAGTAATAGAAGATGGTCTATTTCAAAGGTTGTCATCTGTTTTTTATCACTAGGACACATTGAAAGGGTGAATGTTTTACTTATTTTAAGTGCTAGACATAATGACATCTGAATTGACAGGAAAGGTGTCTCCAACTTCTTTTTTTGTGTGCAAATGAAAGTATATTTATATTTTAAGAAGAATTTTTTTTGTTAAGTTTTCATAGCTAGCTGGAACTACTTATTAGATAATACCAGCAAAGGTATATTGCTGTCAGATCAGAATCTTTTCATGACATATAATGCATATTAGAAGCTTAAAACCAGAAAGTCCTATCGGTTTGTGGAAGGAAAATAGGTAGCAGGACTTGTTTGTATAGCAAATGACCACTGCTAGTATGAAGCTGAAGATGTGCTATAACATTAAAAAAAAAAAATAAAATGAATATTCAAAGGTTGTAGGTGTGTTGGGTTTTTTTCTTAACCTGGATTATGTTCTCAGAACAGTTTATACTTCCACCTTTAAGAGAACTGCTCCACTACAGTAACCCAAATTTGTGAATGTTGTGCTGAGAAACAGGCTAAAACTTGAAACTGAATTTCTTTATTTCACTAAAAGGGAAGCTCACGCTTTCACAAGTATTAAACTGAAGCAACCTCACATGAAGCCCATAATATAGCTGAAACTGAATGAATACAATGACAGAGTATGTTTTTCTTCAGATGAATTAAGAGCTATCGAAAGCGAGAGTACACTTTAAGTATGACCTTAACTCCTCTTTTTCTGCAGTAGTCACTCAATGAATTGTAAATACTCCAGTAGTGCATGAATACACAGTATTTCTCATTAATTTAACAGTACCATGTCAAATCTTTGGCCTGTTTACATCATAGGTGACAACATACAAATTCTCTCTTCTACAACCAACATAAACTATCGCAATAATGCCATCAAGATGAAGTAGTTTTTAAGCCACATTGACCAAAACCAGGTCAAACAAAACAAGTCACTCATTAGACTGTGTACCGAACACTTTAAAGGAAAACAATTGAGCTGACACATTATTCATATTTAAGAATATGTAAGTTGGATGCAAACTAGTAAGAAAACTACTGCTGTTAAGACATGAGATGCAGATATATAGCACTCAAAAGAATTTTGACTGGGGAAAAAAAAAAAAACCAGAAAAAAAAGCAAAAATGTCTCAGGGAAGAACAGTCAAATATTTGTATCTACTCATGACTGCATCTATAGCTAAGCAGTACCCTGCACAAAGAATCCAAGAACCAAACATAATTTATAATATGGCAAAGAATAGGAAACGGTGAGGCTGGCTGTATAGTAATTGGCACCTGTTCAAAATTACAGCTCACTGAGCTTCATGTCACATCTCTTCAAGCTTCAGTAGGAGACCACTGTGTAAACCAACCTTTCTGGAGAACATCTGGTTTAATGAGATGGGGGCTACATAGAGAACTGAATCAAATACTCTCATGACTTAACGTCACATACAAAGGGAACCAATCAGGACAAAATGCAGGAAAACTGTTCACTGGAAAATACTATACCACAATTTCCTGCCAGGAAGTAAATAAAATTAACGTATTATTTCACTCACTTAAAATCAATAAGTGTAATTCACTAAGAGCTTCAGATTAAGTAACATACATATTTTCAGTACTGAGAGCTTTGCTTCCCTTCAGCAATTGAAAAATTAAAAAAGAAACCCTTACTTTAAGAAAAACCTGAAGATCTTGGGCTTCGGTGTGCTTCAGGATGTCTTGTTGTAGGTGTCTGAACACAGAAATACACATATATATTTGATAATCAGGACCCAGAAAAATACATATAGCAATGTAGTGACAGATCTCACTCCAGTCCATGTAATTCCAGAAACACTGAGTTATCCATTGCAGACAAATCTAGATGAGAACGAAAGTATATAATTAAATTGTTGTAGACATTCAGTCATAATTGATCAGCTTTATCTCTTAACTTTTCTATACTACAGACCCTTTTTCCTGTAACATCACCCTACTTATGAAAATAAAAGGAATAAAGTAAAAAAAAAGAAGCCAAGAATCACCATTTTTTTTTAAATCACAGCCTCTGAAGAGACTTATGGTAAATTCTGCTAGACTAATACTCTGCATCCATGCATCTCACTTGTCTGAGTATATTCTGGCAACTCTTGAGGTTGAGACATAAAACTCAAAGTCCAATGAAAGCGAAGGTGATTTTTTCAAGGTTGTTTTAAAATGCGGCCTTGACAGTAATGAGCGTGATGAAGGTGCGTTTAATGTGGATTTTCCTTTAAATTAACCTAGTTCTTTGCCTTATGAATGAATGTTAGGCCCTTCCCTAAGACACGTTTTTATTTAATGAAGTGGATATGGAACACACTTAGTGACTCCTTTTTCCAGTTCTAAATCACAATGTATTAAGATGGGTACAGCACATTTCATTTAGTTCTAGAACACAAATCTTCTGCTAATCATTCCTTAAAGTGTTTAAAAACAGGCAGCAGAAGTACCAAAATTCTAACTAGATGACAGCAGCCATACTCTGGCATTAAATCTGTTTTCAGGTATTTATTGAGGCACGCAAGCACTTAAATACCTCAGAGTTGTTTTCACAGTTCAGAGTTTGTTTTTAATCATGAGGCAGAACTGTAAAATCACACAGAAGATACTTAAATGCTACTGGTGGGTGCCCTGTAACATGTTAAATAAAAAATAAAATAATCCCCAAACAAAAAACCTTATCAGTAGTTTAGAACAATAACTAGTCTCTTATGAATTGAGTGCAAACAATAAAAAAAGCATACAGTATAACTTACACAAGTATGGCTGAGGAAGGAGTGAGGGTCCCTGTGTGTTTTCCCACCCCAAAACAGGAACCTTATTATAACCTCACTCCTATGCCGAGATAAAGTCCCTCATCTGCCAACCTTCTCTCTTCAAAGACCAAATCTCAAGCTGACCAGTTTAAGCAATGTCTGGACCACACTGGTATCTGGCCCCATTAAGAAGTCTCTTAAGCTGCAAACCTTGTGGCAAAAAAGAATTTTGAAGGCATGAGACGAAAAACATTTTTCTTGTGTTGGAATGGCACTAAGCTTTCTTACTGTGGTAAGAGGTCCTTTGCATTGGCAATCTAACTCATTCTTGCACAAAGCTGTTTACGCTTCATCATGACTGTAGTCTTTACAAGCAATGATCCATACATAGCATTCCATGTTACCAAAGAATTGTAGTAAGTAGGTAAAATGAAAGCTAACATTATGAATAAGTATTCTACTTTAGTAACATCTCTTTAATATAGAAGAATAGTGTGTTACCTGAGGGTAATATTTGTGGTATCTAATATAAAATTAATTTTGCTCTAATATCACCTGAACTGCTTCCTATTATACACCTAACCCAAATTACCCATTTCCCTCCTATGGAAAATTTGCAAAATTATGCCAGGGAATAAGATATTCTATTTATTTTTAATGACAAATCTGAAGTTTTAGTATATATTATTTTTATGAAGTTTTCTGCATGAACATGTAATGGAAGGTCATCAGCTGCAGTACACTGTCATTACTCTACCAAAGTCAGTTTCTTTCTACCTTCAGACGCTCTAAATCACTTTGAATTCACTATCTCTTACCCTCCGTTTCATAACCACCACACAAATGCTGTATAGAAAAAACACAGTAGTTCCCAAATGTCCTTGATTTTGTGGATTTAAGCCAAAAAGTTGATGATACTTTGATACACTTTTATCAGTTACCTGGGATGGAGTGAAACCAGACATGTGGAAGGCTGAAAAGACAAGTGGCAACTCAGCTTTTAGCAACATTTCAATGTGGTGAGCGCTGCAAAAATAGACTGGATGGATGCCAGATTCCACTGTGGTAATAGGCAGGTGCATCTGATTAACAACAACATCATCATCATCAACAACAACAAAATTGAGGAAAATTATTACAGACTACAAAAATGTGTTATTTTATAATAGCTTGCTGAGAACTATATATAAAAATACACACTTTTGTTTCTAAGATAAGTCATCCCAGTTATTTTAGAGACAGGAACTAGAATAAATAAAAAAGCTGATGCTACCATCACAAAGAAGTGTAGTTAAACTAAAGAAAATTAGAAGTTAGAAGCTGCTATTAAATATATCCCAACTATTCCTTTTCATTAGCAATCTAGTTCTTTATTGCATGTAAGCTTTAAACGTCAAAGTAGGAATGGAGAAACCACTGCTATATTTTAAACAAAAGAACAGGGGAAACCCCCCCCCTACTTTCTGTTGTATTTTTCTCCCCTTTTACCTGTGGATAGAGTGGAACTTCTATGGTATCTGAAGTTGTTTTCTGTATGCATATTTCTTTGCAGTATGCGTGGCTGGTATGAGTGAAATTCTACTTTGTGCAGCAAAAGGAACAGAGGGTTTATCAGTATGGAAAGCCCTGGATGTCAGTGCTTGGTTTCTAGCTAATGAATCTTTGGGGTTGTGCTAAAAGGTCAAGGTACATCCTTTGGAATCTTCTTCCTTCCTGAGGTAGGTAGCATCACAATCCAATGGCTGGATAATTCCTCATTCATGTTTTGACATTTTATTTTAATTTACATTGTGGAAGTTATCCAAATAGGTTAATTATTGAATTTTCTCTTTGTGTTTTCAAGATATATTATGAAAGAGAAATAATTTAGGTACTGAGAATGATCATTAGCACTGCAGCAACCTGCCTGCCATGGTGACTACTTGTTGTATGGAAGACAACTCTTAAGTTCTCAGCACTGATGGTGTTCAGCACAATTATATTCACTCAATGGAGCAACACTTCATTGTGCTGGAACAACCTCAGGCCTGGACTCAGTGCTGTGAGTGTCACCACTTCTGGTGACAAGGCAGACCAATTCATATTAATACAGAGGCTTGCATGCAGAACAGGTAAGGAATCTAATCCGTGCTTCTTGTACCCCAGAGATCTCTAGTACAGACTACAGTTGTTTATATTCAAAAGATTAAAAACAACATGCCAAAGTAAAAAGTCAGACTCAAAGGGGTTTATTTTAAATAGATGGAATCCCATCTAATAAAGGTGGAAATTAAGTTTCTTATACTACAAACTTGATCCACAACACTAATCATTTAAAACTGCCAAGCATTCAGTATTTACATATTTAGTAAATTTTAAAGCTGATAGTTTTATTTAAAAAAAAAGTAAAAAAATCAAAGGGATGGACTTGCACACTGTAATAATGAAAAAAACCTCATTCAACAGTATCACAGCCTTCACACAAAATTAATGCGACTAACAAAGTTTATTTTACTGTCAGCTTTAAAAATCAATAACATTGCCTTTACTATCAGTCCACCTGTTATTTCACTACTTTTAAACATCCATTTGAGCAACTGTCAAATCTATATTTTTCTCAGAAAATTTTTCAGGGTCATGTATTCAGTTAGAGGGCTTTAATGAAAACTTAAAAAACTTAAAAAACCCACCCAAAACTAAGGAAATTGATGAAGTCTCCCTTAGAAACTTTCAAAGTTGCCTTTCAGAAAGAAATAGCTTTTAAATTCTTACAGATATATGCAGTCTTGGTAGCCAGAGAAATGCCGAAACAAGAAGACGTGAAAATCTCTGCAGAAACATCAGTGTCTTCTCCGCGTCCCCTGACATTATGAGGAACACAGAAGACGCAAACCAGTCATAGCCAGCATAGCGCTCCTGCAAGCAGCCTGTGTGAGAAGGTTAAGGAACTTGGGCAGAGATCTCTTCCTCACTGCCTGGCAGGAACTGCAGCCCTCTTCCTCCTCAAGCTCACACACACAGAGGGAAGAGCTGGTTTGTTAGAGATGGGACAAGAGGAATATAGCTGCACAGAGGGTAGCTTCTTGAGGGACAGCTGCTTCTCAAACTGATTTAAGAGAAACCATTTAAGCTTTTTTTCCCCTACACACTACTTTTTTTCCAGTCCACAAGTAGTCACGCCAAATTAACCAGAGCAAACAAAAAACAAGTAAATGCAAAAACCCTGCACCAAAACAAGGGCATCTATAGTACAAGAAAGGAGAATGGTGGAGGAAGAAAACAGAAGCTGTACAGATTATGGAAAAAAAACAAAGTAAAAGAAAAGCTTAAAAAAAAGGAGATTAAGCGTACCCTGATTAACATACCTGAAGTGGTTTTTAATAGTGATATGTAAGCACAATACCTGAGGGATATTGCAAAGCTTGTTGGAAAGCGGTATCTGTTTTATTTTAAAAAAAAGTTCCACAACAGATCTAAAAGAATCAGAAGTCAAAACATTCCTATTGATCAAATTACAGCCACATATCATTACATGGGCAATACCATTAACAATGTTGGTATTGTGGGAGTACCAAAAATACTCATTAATGCTCAGAGTGGCATTGCTCCAGACCCTTCATCACATGCAGAAAGATGTGATCCTACTCCAAAACAGTTTATGACAAAAATGAGTGAGACTTACAATTTTAGCAACGTATGGGAACAAAAGGGTGAAGATTTTCTTGAATGCATGGGGTGTGCATTTTAACTTAACAAAATTTCAAAATAAAAGTGCTGCTTTTTTTTTTCCCCCAGTACATATTACATGTCTACACCACCATCAAAAGCCCAAACGGAGAGTTCAAATTCTACTGGTATTTTTAGGCAATATAACTTATGCCATCAATAAAGGATACAAAGTGGGGATACCACAGTTCTTTGCTGTTGTTTCAGAAATTTCTCACAATTCATTAACACAAAGCACAGCCCATTTTCAGCATGTTCCTTTAGCAAGTTTAGATTTTTTCCATATCTAGCACAAAAAGTTAAAAACCAAAACTGTTTAAACATTTTTTTTAATTCCCAAAAGGCAAGAACTTATATTTAATAGGCCTGTGAAAGTTAAGCTGTTATAGTGTTGTTCATCACAAACACTATGTTGTAGATATACACATAAATGGTTTAATAAAACCTACTACGCTTTATCTAGAAAGGATACACACCAAACATCTGCTACCAAGTGCTACAATTCCTCAGCTAAATTCCTTTTAGTTAAGTTTTAGAGACTGTGGTGGGGAAGAGCAAGTACTCTAACACACATGACTCATTTTCTTCACATACATTATTTAGAATTCCATCTAAGTATATTTTACGTGTAATTATTAGCATCAGAATTCAAATATTAATGCTAAAGATAACAATTTGTGGAAGTACATACATACTAGCTTTTCCTTCATCATGGCTCTGCAAATTACCAGCCAAATAAAATGTTTAAATGGCGTATAACTAAGGTTAGCTAAACAGAACCATTTAGAGAACTAATGTGAGGAAAAAAGAGACACGTAACTCAGGATAATGTAATTTTACCGTAAATCTTACTAACAAGTTACCATTAGCCCTTACAACAATAAAGGATAATAACCTATATAATCTGTAAAGATAATTTAATTATGTACTAATACCTTCTTTCATTTTCAAAGTTAGAATTCATCTTCTTAAAGATGATCTTTAGATTTAAATGGTATAAAGCACTGAGCTTATGGATTAAATGTCATTAAGGTCATTACACGAAAAACAAGCAAATTCTAGAAATACGCTGGGGAAATACTTTAATACTATGTACCTGACTGTCATTTCAACACCAAGCTGTTGCACAGATGAAAGGCTTTCATTCTTCACATCTGCATCTGTGGCTAGAACAAAAGGAAAAATATAATAAAGTATTATGATAAATACGGTTTTAACTGAGTCCTAATGTAAAGCTTCTTTTATGTATGAATACCAGTTTTGGAGAAATGTTTCTTATTTGAAATGAGTTTAGTAGTGTTTGCAAAGGATGCATGAAGAACCTGCATTCCTCACACACTTTTGTTTTTTTTAATTCAAATCACTTTCTTTATAAGAAAATCTTAATTTTTAGCATGGTTATCATTAGCTTTACAGGACAATGTAAACAAACACCTTTTTCAGACCCGTTTCTTAGTAGACTTTTATCCTTCTGGCCAAGAAATGAGACAAAACAGCATTTTCTGATCTACTGTCTTCCATTCCAGTAGCCTCAAAGTCTCCTAGCTGTAAACCCAGCCTTATTAACAAAAAAATCTATTTTGATATGAACGTCACAAAACATTATAACTGATGGATTTAAAAAAATCCTGTATTTCTATGCATTGTTCTCTCACACAGTAATATATACCCCATTTTCTGCATTTGTTTAAATTAAAAATCCAAGTTAGACAAATTAATAAATCATGAATGAAAGCAACCTCTGTTATAATATTTTCTCAAAATTTTAAAGTCTAAGATGAATTAAAAATGGGGCATTGTTTTTCTCATGTACATATATCATCTCAGATAACTCTACCTCAGAAAAAACTACAGTCCAATAATATCGTGAGTTACAACACCAAGGGCTTCAACTTTTCATATACTGTCGGACAAAGTGCTAATTAAAAATAACCAACACAGAAAACAGTTAAATAAATAAAAAACCCTAACAACCAACATACTTTGTTAAAAATGGCAGCAGAAGTTAAAATATATTAATGTAAGTGATAAATGTAAAAATCTGATAAAGCAGATGACATGGTACCTTGATATGTATATTTTCTATACCCTTCTCAGACAGATAGAGAAATCAAAACTGAAGGATTCCCTAACTACCCATTTAGGTAAACACTCGATGCTGCTGGTAAGTAAAGAAGGACTAAGGTATTAAAGATTAAATATTTACTGGGTAAGGGAAGAAATGCCTCTGGTTAGGAAGAAAATGTAAAGAAAAAAAATGTTAAGAAGCACTCAGATGAGATGAAGTAAGTTGAAATTTTCTTGAAGAAAACAATACAGCAAAATTACACTTGACAGTGAAGCAATAAAATTCAGCAGAGGAAGTATAGTAAGAAAAGAACCCCACTCTGTATAACTTTAATAGAGGACAACAATCTAAGTGTTAGGGTCATGAGAAATTAACCTTGTACTTTTGACAAACACATTTATACAAAAGAAAAATCAACCGGTCTTTGAGTAAAACAAATTTACTCAATAATCTGATGGGATTGAAACAACAACCCCACATCAGAGAAGCTTTTTACCTGAAGAACAGTTCAAATATATTTTGTATAGTATACAGCAACACAATATTTGGAAGAACACATACAAAATCACAGGGCATTTCTGTNGAAGAACACATACAAAATCACAGGGCATTTCTGTTAAAAACCCACAGAAATGAGTGAAACTATCTTTTTACAGCTCCTGTTCCAAGTTACCCATTTACTCAAGCTGCAGTTACCACAATTTCAGGTTCCTGTTTGCAATTGTGAAGGCAAGAGGCATACTTATACCCTAGAAACCATGACGGAAGACAAAACAGG
>RSEF01000003.1:69470330-69484818 GCA_003993805.1 Himantopus leucocephalus | reverse complement strand
TTTTTTCACTGTATGTATCTTCCGTTAAATAAAAACATTTTTCTTTGAAAATTGCATGCAATTTTCAACTTTGATATGTTTATAAGCAACTTTTTTACTCTCCTGCTTGTCACCCAGTAACCTGGTGCTCAAAATTCACAAGACTGCCAGCCAAAGCGTTATCTGATACAATTTGTAAGACAAAGTAAAATTAAACTAAAATACATTTTAAAGCATTTAGCATCTTCAGAAGACATAAAAGCATGAAAGTTTTAAAATTATAGTGAAGTTTTAGATAAACACTATTTCTATTTCACTTACTTACTTTTACCTAACTTCTACCATTGACAAAGCAATACTAAAAATTAAACAAATTTAAGAGAACGCAGACAGTACCACTTCTGAAAAAAAAAACCACCACAGAACCAGCTTTCTCAGAAGTCAGGTCACAGAACTCTGATCTTTACTGAAATGTCTTCAAGGTCATTTCAGCTTGATATTCTCTTGACTTGTCATAAATGCATACTAAAAATCTCCCATGTAGTAAAAACATAAAGTTAGAATACCACGGAAAATAAAGAGGACTGTGGGCTCCAGAAATCTAGTCATATGTAAGTGAGGTCACACTGTCAAGTCAGATTTAACAAAAGTGTGATGGGGATACTTTTCTGCTTTCTAAAACATAAATTAAAATAACAACTATCTGATAAGTTATACAAGGGTTCGGTAATATAAGCCAGACAGAACAATCAAATATGGAAGCCAAGCACCCTTCTGAAGATGTACGTTATTTTGAAAAACAAAATTCTATTTCTAGCTGGTGTCAAAAATACTTCCCGACAGCCTTCAGTGAGGACTTCTAGCTTCTGTTCGTGTCTGCATTTAGTACATTACACGTACACATGCAGAGTTGGCTAAATTAGGTAGTTTTGTAAGGTCCTCTCTCACAAATAGCTCGTCAATTACTATTACAGTAAAAACATATTACCATGAGTAAAAAAAGTAGACAAAAAACCCCCACAGAAAAATGGCAAAATTATTTTTATTTTCTAAATTAGCATCTTTTGAGAGCTGATTAGCAACAAGACCATCTATATATATAGAGAGAAATATATATATATATATATACACATTCACACAGCAGTCTAAATTGTAAACATTTCCCAGGAATAACATAGTTCAACACATTTCAATTCCTTCAAAATGTTAAAAATAGTAAAAATATTTTTACTTGTGAAAATTCTCATCTGTTTCCTCCAAATGCAAGAGAATCTCTTCTGCACATTCTACTGATGGGGCTCCAGTGATTTTTTCCTTCACACTCTGCAGCAACTGTCTAAGCATAGACTGTAACAGAGCTTCATCTTCACTTGTAAAGTGAGACATCTGTATAAAGCAAATATAAGAATCAACAAGCTCTCATAGTTTTGGGCTTTTTCCCCCCTCAAGATGCAGAGAAAAGCACAAATCCCTTAAATTGCCACTTTTTTCCCATTATCAAAAACATGAGATTTTCTATCAAAAGACACGATCACAGACAGGATATATTCGATAGAGCTTATCTTCAGATGAACTGGAAACAAAATAGCCAAATCAGTTTTAATAAAACTCCTGTTATCTTAGTACAATATTCTTAAACGAGATATTGCATTAAGAAAAGCCTGGATATTCCTGTTCATAGTTACTTGAGAACTTGCCCATCAAATAGGCACAAGACTACATTGTAGTTTAACCAAAAGGGGTTTTTTTACAAGATGTAATGACTGTATCTTGATGAGAAACCTCTACAAGTCTCTCAGCTGTTCCTCATCCACTATTACTACCCAGTTCTGATTTTTTTGGATCCCTCTACTCAGTGCTGTTGCCGTACCCATTATCAAAGGTGCTGGCAGCTTTTGCAAGGGCCAGGTGGAATTATCAGAACAGTTTAATTTCCCTGTGGTAAGGTAGTCAACAGCAGTGACCTGACAGAGTCCTGTCATTTTAACCCTACAGCTACTGGGAAAAACTGGGAGGAGCAGGAGCAGTGAGAAACTGTAAACATCTGTCAAGTCCAGAAGACAGTGTCTTATCAGTTTAATTTTCAACGGTTGCAAAAAAACCCCAAAGCTCCATCTCTATCTTGAGTAATTAATTAACCTAAATTCATGGCTTAAACTTCTTTATATGCCAAAGAATACTTCCAACCCCCAGTGGCAGTTCTAGCTTATATATTTCTAGTTTATTTGAGGAAGAATGATTTAGAGACCTTTGCTTTTTTTTTTTTAATTAAAAAAAAATCGAGGATTCTCTAAGCACCTGTGAATAAACAATATGCACACCTGGAAAAGACAATATAATAAATCACTTCTTGAGACTTAAACGCTGTTCACTAACAGAAAAAAAAAAAAAATCAAAGCCATATAGCACCAGCTGGCGGAGTTACCCTTTATGAAAGGCAACGGTTCCTTGAGTTAGTAGTTCTCTGTGGTAAGCAGCACAACTGCTGAACATTTTACTTTGGTCAAACATAATTCAACATTGACTCAATCACCTTACCAAAAGTAGGATTAAAATAAAATTAAAAACAAAACAAAAAAAAACCTCACAAATCCTTTGCAATAGTCTTAACTCCCTGATTTGCAGTCCTCTTTCTTGTAAATTAGTCTCAAGATATTTAACTGAAGTCAATATATTTTTAGGTCTATATAAACCACTCTCCTAAGTCTTATATTTTGACCTTAAAATTGGATAATATCCTAATCCTCCACAAATAAACTTAATATTTTGATATAACTAGGCATTTTTAAAAGTGCAAGTATCTGGATAATGGTTGGCAACCTGTGCAAAGCCCCACTCGAATTATGCATAAAGACAAACCATGAGAATACTGCAGTTTCACCTCCAGTTTGCTTTGAAAAATCTTACTTGACTCATGTAATCACTAACAGAGATACTTATCTTAAAATTAATTTGTAAAGGTTTGTGGTTTGTTGTGTTTGGTCTTTTGGTGGGTTGGTTTGGTTTGGGTTTTTTTTTTCCCCCAGCAGGCATACCCCCCACTCAGTTTCCGTGAGAAATTTAAACGATGGTTTACTCCCTGAAAAAAAACAAAAACCACCTTAGCCCAAGCCCAGCCTGTGCAGCCTTTTCAAACTCAAATTCATTTTCCCGGCACTGTCACGACAGCCGCAAGGCCGCCGCCCCGACACCCGCCGGGCGACTGAGCAGCGGCCTGCTGCAGCCAGCGTTCACCCTCACACGCGCCTGTGCTCGAGCAAGGCTTTGAACAACCAAAAAAAATAGGGGTAATTTTAGCACCAAACCAACGACAGCAGTTAACAGAAATACGAGTAGTGCTAAAATTCCTATCCCCTCTCGGTTTTTATCGTCAGCCATGCAACGGCATATCAGTTTTTGGCAGTAACCAGATTTATCACGACAGCTCACCTACGGAAACAGCCTGCCTTTCTAGAAGCCTCAGGAGAAGAGGCTAAACCCGACCGGGTCCTTCTCTCACGCTATCGCTAAAAGCACACAGGGCCTTTTCCAGGGCACCGTGTGAGGCGCTCGCCCCAGGCACCGGTTGCCCGCCCCGGTCTCCCCCCAACCGGGCAGGTGTCCGAGGCGCCCCCCGCCCGGCCCGGTCCCGGGGTCCCGCACTCCCAGTTCCGCCCAGCCTCAGGCCCCGGGGGGCCGGCGGGGCCCCGCAGGTTGTGGAAAGGGCCGTCGCGGTACGCCGGCTCTCTGCCCCCGCCCCACCCTGAGCCGAGCCCCCTCTTCCCCCGCTAGGAGCCGGCGGGAATCACCTTGAGGCGGTGGCTGCCCTCCCCGTCGCGGCGGCCGCGCGTCTCCCCGGGCGGCGGCCCTTAGCAACCGGCGGCGCCCGCTGCCGAGTCTCGCCGGGCCCTTAGCAACATCGCGAGAGGCTGGCGGGACGCGGGAGGGCCGGGCCGCCTCGGGCCGCCGCCTGCTACCCGTGCCCGGGCGGGGGAGCCGCTGTCGCTGTCCCAGTCCGCCCAGCGGAGTCGGGGGTCTCGGCCCTCGCTGGCTCCGGGCCCCCGCCAGCGCCCTCCGTCGCCGCAGGCTTCCCCGGCCACGGGGGCGGGCAGCGGCGAGGCGGGAAGGGCGGGAGGCCGGCAGCCCCTGAGGTGCTCGGGCAACGGTGCTGGAAGTGTTCAAGGCCAGGCTGGATGGGGCTTTGAGCAGCCCGGTGTCCCTGCCCATGGCAGGGGGGTTGGAACTAGATGGTCTTCAAGGTCCTTTCCAACCCAAACCGTTCTATGATTCTAGGAGCGGTTTCAGGCATGAAACCCTCTTTTCCGGCACTGTGATGAAGTACCCCGCACCCAGCCGGCAGCCAGGGAAAACCCATGGCTTGGGTAATTGGGACATGTTTATCAATCGGTAAAGTGTCCCCTCCCCAGCAAAACTCATGAAACATTCAGCCACAGATAACTTGGTTCTCCCCATCTTCAGGTTGGTGTGTTGGGGCTCACCTCTGTCCGGCCCCTGGTGGCCCCCAGCCTTCTGTGGTAGGTAGGTTTTCCTCTGAAATCAAAGGAATACGCTTATGTCGTTACTCCCAATTGACATCAGCAAGGGACCACGTTGTCTCAATAAATAAAAATATGAATGGCGAGGTATTTTCCTGTACTCTAACTCTCCATCCCCTCCTGGGGTAGAGGAAATATTACAAAAAGAGCAAATAGGATTCTTTTCTATTCAACAAATAGAGGCATAACAGAAAACAGCGAAAGCATTTTGATTTGAAATCATTTTCCATTAGCTTAGCTATAACAAGAAGAAATAATGATGTTTGAGAGCACTAGCACATTGTACATTTTTGTCCTTTATGTCAGTAATGCTAATCTTCCATGGCAAAATATTCCTGTAAGTGGATCTGTAATCCCTCCAGTTAACAGAGCTCTACCTAAAGGTAGGGATCCACTCTCTCACAGTAGAACTACTAGCACTTTGGGGCCAAGCATGTAAAATACGGTATTTCTATTGAAAAATGATTCAGGAATTGAAACAGAAATCTGTCTTGCTGTTAGTTCCTCAGAAACAAGACTTTTGATTAGTAGCAATGGAGTCCGCGGTACATTTAACGCTGTTCTCTTCAGCGCTTTGAAGTGGCTAGTGCCCTCAGGTACCCACAAAACAAAAACCAGAACAATTGTTTTCTGACTGCTGCTTGGCAAAGGATCCTGAGTCCTGTTAGCTCAGCCATCCGCATCTTCTAAGTGCACTGTTTGGAACGGGCTACAATGACAGCAGCATATTCTTGGTCCAAGCCAGGCTCCTCTTTCACGGACAATAGAGAGGTTGTCTTCTTTTCTGTCCCCATCCCAACTGAGAAGCGCTGTGCTGAAGTACAACACTTCTCATTCCTCTGTCACTTCACAAGCACTGATTCAAGTGACAGCACCACAATTTCATGGCTGGTATGAAATAAAGAAATCCAAGATACATAGCATTCAGCATTCCTAGTCCTTACTGAAAAAGCCTTCATTTTAGCATGCCTTTCCTGTCTTATAAAACACCTTATAAGACAAATTGCACTTGTAGTGGTATCACAGGAAGGTGTTCTCATGGTACCTGTGGTGCTTCTAAAATCTTTCCATTGCTTTATGCTCTCTTCCACCTTCTGTGTTTCATCCAGCTTCTTTTGCCACATGTTTTGCAGCAATTGGAACTTGGAGCCCTTTCTCCTGAGCCGAAGTGGAAGATCTCAGGACCCATTTGACGTGATCATTAGGGTGCATCCAGGCAGATACTTTCTGAGGGTGATACTCCAGAGTGAGCAACACTATTCTGAAGTGCATTATGTTTATATGGATGGTTGTCAGTCACATGAAAGAGGTTGCAATCATTGTGAAATTGCTCATGCAGATTTCACACTGGTGAAATTCCACTGACAAAGGCTACCTTTTAAGTGGCAAAAATCTTCAAGATGTTCTCTCCCAATTGTACAAAGAGGAAAGCTCCTGGCCCCTCTCCCTAGCTCAGGAAGATGTGAGATACAAACAAATCTTTTTAGAATGTCAACGTTCACAGAAAGTCACAGCGCTGACTTCTGTAATTGTAGAACCTTAGAGGAAACAGCAAATGAATGTAACATGTAAAAATGTGAAATATTTCAATATTCAAATTGTGAAATATTATAGGGATGTGAGTCATTTAAGTATTACAGAGAAGTTTAATTTTTGTACCTGATGATTAATAAGAAGATTCTCTCCCCATACCTTGATCCTGTGTCAAAATTTGATTTACTAGTTTATTCCAAATTTCTGTAAATTTAAAATGTTTCTGCAGCGTCTCCAGCATGGCAGTTCAGAAAGGAGGAAACCGTGGGCAACAAAGAAATCTTCTTCACAGCTGATGGTAGTAGTGGAAACATCTGGTTTTAGTGCTAATGTCATTACACCAGGGACATAATTTTTCTCTTTTCCTTCCTTTCTGCTCTGTTCTGCCCTGCCCTCTTCTCTTTTCCTTCATTATAACTGTCCACAAGACCACCCTTTTGGGGATGGCACACAAAGGTCTGGAGACATTTTGATTTTATGTAGTTGATAAACATTCTTGGAGACACAAATGCAGTGTAACTAAGACTTTCAGGTAGGACATTTGTTTTAGCAAACTAAAGGGATTGGGTTTTAGTATCTAATAGAATAACTTAAAATAACCAGTATGTATTGAAATCTCAGTTCATGCTTTTCCTTGGGTGATACAGTTTTCAAAGGAGCATATACCAAAGAACTAAAGGGAAGGGGAAACAACACTTGATAAAAAACAAAACAAAACCAACATTCCTTAGTCCATTCCAGAGCTAAATCAAGACCAGGAGGAGCCAGGATATCCCCACTTTACAGTTGCCCTAACTAGGACGAAGGTAGATGTCAGGAAAGGAGAAATAAGTGTGAAATCTGGCTCTGGAGATAACACAAGAAGCTTACCCCACCTTTCTGAATACTCTGGCATCCCTTAAGCTGTTCTTGAGCCCCCAAATAAAATATGAAGACACTTCATCAGCCCTTTTATGACCACTGTGGCATTTGTTGCCCTCTCACATCACTAATCATGGGAGTTTCCCAAATTTGGAGGAACAATAAGCATGTTTTGAGAGTTCATTAGATCATAATCTAATCATAAATATATAAAAGGAAACTTCTTAAAATATTACTGCTGATGGGAAAGTCTTTTTAAATAATCTCCAAAGGAAATTTACTATTTTAGAGGCCATCTGTCCTTTCCTCCCTGTGCACTCTGGGGAAATACTAACCCATTCCTAGATGTTTCCATTAAAACAAACAATAAGGAATTGATGGGTAAATGGGCATGAGAGTCGCAGGCTTCATACTATCAGCTCTACTTGGAAGACCTGTGTTAAAACATACCTATACAGAGTTTACATTGGTTCCATTACAAAAAAAGGAAGTAAACAATCACAACTTCAGTCTAAAGTTACATCAGATGAGTTTGTACCCTACTACTGAGAGCTAAGCTGATATAAACCACATGTAAGCTTTTATGAGAATCAAAAAATAAAATTGGGTCCATTTACTTAATTGGTAATTAAACTTCAGTTATGCTAATATTTCATAAAGACTGAAGCTCTTACACTGCCATTTCTGATTTCTTTCATCTGAGAAAAAGAAGTGAGAAACTGTCAGGAAATCAATATGACTCTTGCATAACATGGTAAAGCACCAGCTTGGAACCATCCTGCCCGATAACAATCAGGAATGTTATTGATTAAAAATTTAACAGTGAATATATAGACTCTGATTTTTCCATCTGTAATTCGTGATGCAGTTTTCAATAGATACTCTGCGTGTGGTTATAAAAGTAACTACTGGAATTGAAGTTCAGTACAGACGATTAAATCTACACTGCAATGCTAAGTAACTGCCTCAATGAATCAAAGACAAAATAAGCTTCAATGACAATATAAATATCTAAATGCCAATAAAACAATTTTCTGATCCACAAATCTTTGTTGGTGGAACTTCAAGGAGCTAAGGACATATGTGTCACTGGCTCTGATTGGCCTTAGGCAAATCTCTTAACATTGAACTTACTTCTTTATTGGAAATTTGAGGATAATAAAATTATCTTTATATGCCATTATGAAAATTAATGTCATCAAAGTACAATATAATAGCCAATTGGCATCATAAATCTCTGATTTATTTGCCATTTCTTTTCTAATTAATATTTTGGCCTTTTTTTATCATGTGTTTCCTGAAGGTGGCAGCAATATTCAAGAGTTGCATGGATGTCTGACTTTTGAACCTATTGACCTGGAATATAGCATTTCTTTCAATGTAAATGTATTTGTATTTATGTTTATATATTATTGTTTATAATACTCTAAAATCAAACTTTGATGGCATAGATATTGTAGTTGTGGACATAGAGTGTACAATATCACCACAGAATATGAAGAAAATATGTTGACTCAGGGTTATGGGATTGCTTCTTCTTTTGTCTAGTAAAAATTCAGAAGCTAAAGAAATATTCCTAAAGTACTAAATATTTTTAATTAACATTTTACTGTTGCTTGCAGTCAAAGTTAGCCATTTCATTGACTTCAGTGAAGTACGGATCATGTACATTTTCTGAAGTGAACTGTTAGCTAATTTGTGAGCACTACATTAGCACTTCAAAACAGTACAGATATTATCTGTGATCACTGGGGGAAGATTACAGCCTGTCTATAGGGTTCCTTTCAGTTCCATTCCTCCATTTGATCTTAATCGTTTATAATCACTGCTAGAGTCACTCAGGCCAACTGTATCACACACCAGCATCACAGGTTTTTAATTCAAAAAAAGTCTTCAGCACTGCTTCTCCACTTCTCCTTTTGCCTTAGACTCGATACACTTTGCATTAATTGCGAAATGTTTTTGCTACTGAGGCAAGGCGACTACGTCAGCATTAGAAACAATTTAGAGAACTCTCTTCTCCTTTCATTTTGCTAGCGGTTGCCTGGTCAGGGACTTGCAGATCCCAGCTGCAGTGTGAGTGAAGAATCATGGAAGCCAGCAAAGGCATCTCTGCACGAGGGCTCTCCCCTTCTTCATCTTTCATGCCAGGACTGAATAAAGTGAGGTGACTCTCATGCCTGCGCATCTTCTGTCAGCTCCAGCTCTGCTCTCACAAAGCATCCAGGACAGGGGCCCGGCTTCTGGCACTGCTGTCCCAGGAAGGCCACTTTTGAGGAAAGGAGTTGTATAGCTGCCCAAGGAGGTGCAAAATGGAGGCAGAGGCTTCCCTGTGAGTCTTCACTGGTTCAAATGGACTTCCCAAAACCTCTTATACTTTCAGAGCTGAATGTCTCATCCTGAGAGAAAAGCGAGGAAGAAACTGCATCTGTTTTAAATGTATTCTCCCCACCTAAACGTGCATGGAACACAAAAGCTACAATTTTAAATTATGCTAAGAGTTTATTACACTGTGCTTTCTAAGGAGTCTGCTCAGCAAACCTGGTGTCCTTTTCTGTAGTTGCACATGAGGATTGCTGTGCCTCAGAATTGTCTGTCTTCTTGCCCTCCCTAATTACTGTCTGTTCTACTTTGCAAACTGGTACTTTGATATCCTGAAGTTGAATATTTTTATAATTGCTTGATTTTATGCTCATCTTTTGTGCAGTATCACTGAAGTAACTTCCTTCAGATTTCCTCCCAAGATCAGCATAATCCCTGCACCCGTCACACTGACATTTCAGAATTCATTCGTCAGCTCTTCTGAGTTGCTGATACGGTATTCTGTTGCAGACACTGACTGCTATTCCTTTTTGTCTTAGGTTTCCCTAAAATATGTCACTGCTATCACTTCTGTTATTATACCAACTCTACTATAAAGCTTGTGTAAGTGCTTTTCTGTTGAGCCACCACACCTTCTCTATCCTCTGTTTTCCATCTGTCTTCTGAAAATTGTATCCGTCCAGATAAACTACAGCTCTCCTTAGGCAGTGGCTTATCCTGCTATCGTTCTGAATCCCACTGTCAAACACAATACAGTTTCCTCCCTGCACCACCACACCGAGTGCTTTCTGTAATCTTAATATTTGCAGGGAGTCAAATACTTGAGACATTTGCTACGTAAGCTGTTGTTTTATATTCTTTTGTTAATATAAGTTATAGTCTTGTTTTTCAGGGTTTCATCTAGAAGTACAGATTAATCCAGCCAGATATGACGCACAGAAAACTTTGTTCTGTTCATTTTTGGAATGCTGTAAAATGCTTGAGAAGTAAGCAAATCGTGCTCTTTGCTGCTCATTTGAAGCTATACTCTTTTGTAAGACTTGCCTAGGAGGACAGAATTTGGCCCGTACATTGCCGTGCTTTATTCCTCTGTGTACTTTCAGCAACATGAGATGTGTGCTTTGTTTTTCAAATGTTTTGTGTCCTAGCAAACTGTGACCTCCTCAAACATCAAAGTGATGTTTTAAAGAAATAGTAAAAGCATTGCTTGGTAACAACGCTGTTTATTTAAATTCCCGAAAGCACTTTTTAAACTTTTTCTTTTGTTTCAGTTAGATAATGTCTGGGATCCTAACATAATTTTACATCTGAGAAGAGTTTTTGGAGCTTCTCTGAACAAATACTGTGTTTGGAGTAAAGAAAGATGGATGAAGAAAAACACAAGTCCTGAATGTCTTCATACCAAAAAAATGGTCTTTTAATGAAAACTGATTTTAAGATTGTTGTGTAACAGAATCTGTTGTGCAATGGAATCTCACTGGTAACACACAGACATCCCTTAAGATAATGAATCTCATTTCTTTGGAGAAGAAAAAAAGTATGTGTTATAGTTTTGTATTATTGAAGTCAATATGCCACCATCATCTCTGGTATAATTCCAGTGAATTTTAGTGTGAAGAATGAATTTGATTCAGTAAGTCTGCAAATACGTTTCTCTGACATGAATAATAATCTCTAAGTAACAAACAGAATACTTAATAATTTCATTGACATTTATTTTAGTGCTCTCATTGTGTGAGTAAAATTCCAATAGAGACATGGTTTTATCAGTCAAACTCATTTCAGCAAGGAACAAGACAAATACTTCTATATCTTGATACAACTCCGCAGTAACTGTTACAAATTTTGTAACGCATATTTTATCCCAGACTAAGTCATTGTCCCCAAAAGATATTGGCAAGTAAATAAAATATTAGCCATATATTACTTTATTTTAGTATTTTGAGAAAAAAAGTAATTTTCCAGAAAGCCATATGGCTTGCAGCAAAATGAAGAAATCTATCCTCTGACCAGGAAAAACAGAAATTATTAGGGCTCTCTGCCAGTGCGTTAGGAGGCAAAGGTGCAAAGCTACGTTCAGTTGGACAGGTCTTTCCTCCCACCAACCAGAACTTTGAATGTTACAGCCTTTTTGACACAAAATGTCCTGATTTTTTTAATCTCTATCTGTAAACTCAGAAGAAAATTGGACATCCTGCAAAAAAGATACCCCCCCCTCTTCTTCAGTTCAGAAAACTCATCTCTTCAACTCTTCTGTAAGGGGACCACCTCCTCCAGCCAGGCAATTGTACGTATTCGTACCTGTTTGAGGCAACTAATGCAAAAAACATACACCACGTCCCTGTTCTCCCGGGTCAGAAGTTTATTTAAATCTACAAGGTGGGACTCGGGTCCCTTGATTCAGACAGTGAGCGGTCTTGTTTTCTGCACCAGACCTGTAGTCGGTGCTGCTGAGGGGGGAAAGGGCTGTGGTCCTGGGGCGGGAGAAGTCAGCTAATGATGAGGGTCAGGAGTGTAATCTTCAGTCCTTTCACATAACAAATATCTCATCTGTAAAATGGGTCTTGTGAACTTGTAGTGACTTGATTGAAGACTGAGTATTGTGCTTGGAATCCTTGCAGCGCTCCTGTAGCAATGCAAAGTATGCTAATAATGTGTTAATTACTATTTTAAAGTCTGTTTCCCTTTCGGCACACTCTTTCTGCTTAACTCGTGTTCCTGGACTTGCACTGGAGAATAATGCGATAGCTGAAGGGAAGAATCCATGTGGATGTAGACTTTAAGCTGGTGTATGTTGATTAACTTGATTTATGCTGATGGATCTATGTTAAATTACACCAGTGGAAGATTTAAACCCAGTTTTAAGGAGGTTACACTCACAGCTGAGTAGTTCTTGGCAAAGTTCTCCAAAAAACTTTAAAAATACATTCCTGCTTAGTTTTCAGCATAATTTTGCTAGCTACTCTGATGCTTTATAGTGTTTATAGCACTAAATAAGTGTAATGCCATTGTGTTTCATACTCTTTATTTTACTGCTTCTGCGCCATATGGTATTGATGTGCATTATATTGCATATAACTCAATACAATGAACATAGCATTACAAAACAGAGTTGCTGCATATTTTTTTATTACAGGTAGGTTACCTACTGTGATGAAAATAATATAAAAACATAGGGAAATTATTATTCCCTTTCTTCCTACTTTTTATTCAAGAAATAACCCATGGTAAATTAGGTGCAATTTTCATGAAATTTTATACAAACATAGATCTTGGTATAAAACAGTAAATAAGCGCTGCTAGAATTTTATGGGTTTTACACCTGATTTTTAAAATTAGCTTATGTTTGCAATGCTTTGCCTCAGAGGTTACTTGAAGATCAGTCCTGAGGGTTATTGCACATTCTCAGTTGTTTCTGAAGGCAACAGATGCCAAGAATTTCTCTTTGCAGAACTGAACCATTTGTTCTTCCTCTTATTTACCCATACGTAGAATTGCTTGCATTTTAACCAGGACGCTCCAATTCCTATCCATCAGAGACTGAAATACTTAGCTAAGCTTACTGAGATGAGCTGTCCTTTGCAGATGACTGTAATTACTTACAGAAATATCCTGCATGGCTCTCATTTTGTGGACTTTATTCCAGAATGGGACCTGATATCCAAAAGGGACCATTGAAATAGCATTTTTAGGCAGTGCGTGGGAAGGTTCAGTGTCCCAAGGCCCTCAGCTCATTCTTACTAGTTTTTTTGCCTTTCCCCAATGTACTGAACAAGAAAGATGCAGGTAGAAAATAGAAAATGAGGGACTGTCCCTCAAATCCTGCTCTGGAGCTTGGGCACCTCATTGGAGGCTGCAGGTATGTGCCTCTCTCTGTGTTTGGTATCTGAAGTCCATATTCTCTCCTGAGAGTAAATGCCCATCAAAGCTGCTTGAATAAGCTAGGTGCCCTGGTTTCAGCTGGGATAGAGTTATTTTTCTTCCTAGTAGCTGCTGTGGTTTGGATTTAGTATGAGAATAATGTTGATAACACATATTGGTTTAGTTGTTGCTAAGTAATGTTTACATTAGTTGAGGACTGTTTCAGCTTCCCATAGAAGCTGAGTGGGAGCATAGACAGGACAAGCTGGCCAAAGGAATATTCCATACCATAGACATCATGCTCAGTATGCAAATGGGGGTTGGCCCAGGAGGGCAGGAATCTGCAATCACTGCTTGGGACGGGCTGGGCAATCGATCAGCGGGTGATGGGAGCAAACTGTGTTGCATCACTTTTTTTTTTAATAGTCTTTTACCATTATTATTATTATTTTTCTCCTCCATTACTGTTCTACGAGGGGTTTTTTCCCCCTTCTTTTCTACCTCTTCTCATTACCCTACTGGGCGGGGGGGGACGGGGACGGGGGACAGGACGGGGGGACGACCGAGTGATCAGCTGCATGGTCCTAGTTGCCAGCTGGAATTAAACCACAACACTAGGCAAAGCTCCTGGGATCTTTTCAGAGCAGAGTTGTCTGAGCACAGATTAGCTGTGGTAGATCTGCATATCAGGCATCCTCCAGCCTGAGGGATGCAGAAACTTCCTCTGTCAGCAAAGTCCCTATCAGCAGTCCATAATGTGAGTGTCACAGGGAGGGAAAGAAAGTTTCCCAAAGCAATGCTAAATTCCTGTAGCTGAAAAGCACATACGGGGATGGAGCTTGACTGTAACATCGTGGTTAAGTACTGATGTGGGAGTGTCGGTAATTTTCCTTTTATTACTCTTTAGACCAGTGACTGTTTAATATAAAGTGTATGCTCATTCCTGACAGTAGAGACAGTCCCATCATCTCGCTCCTACCCAAATGTCCTAGTGGCTCTGCAGAGCCAAGCTCCCCCTTGTTGGCTTTCTCTCTCTCTTTGGCAGATCCTGACCTCCTTTGCAAATTCTCAGCAGGAGAAGAGGAAAGTCCTGCTCAGCCTAGTATACTCCTCACCAACTATAAAACTCTCCTAGGAGCGGGTTTGTGTTGAATTCCCAGTTTCTAGGGCTGAGGTAGACAGCATCAGTGAGACCTGTGAGGCCAAAGCAGAAAGAGGCGTGCAGGCATTTGGGGATCTTCAGAGCCAAACAGGAGACTGCACACTGATTTTCAGTTTAGGCTATAAAGTTTACCGAGTCCTGTCTATACCAGAGTTCCTTCTGAGTCTGGTCCTAAATAATAATGTGTTAATTACAGAACTCAGAGGGTTGTGATCAGCAGCACAGAGTCTGGTTG
>RSEF01000003.1:69440792-69452127 GCA_003993805.1 Himantopus leucocephalus | reverse complement strand
AAAAAATAGATACCCACTTGCTGAGGGTGAATCTTTCCGTGAGCATGCAGAAGGAGGCCTTGCAATGAGATTGCCATGGTTCCCAACTGTTTCCAGCCCATCAGCTGAGCAGGCTGTGAGCTGAGGACACCATCTTGCTTTCCTCTTCATACCAGACTCTCACTTCCTCCAGCTGTGAACACGGCTATAGAGTTACAGTGTCCTTGAACCCTGAGATTAAAAGTCACTTGTCTACTGGTTTGTGGAGGAGTTTTTTGGCTTTGGCTTAGTGGCATGGAACCATCTGCTCGAATGACCACCTCTTTCTTTTCCAGTGTGAATCTGTCATCATGGCAATTAGATAAAGCTCACAGGCTGGAACCTGCTTCGTTTAGAAAGTATCAGACTGCTGGGAAGCCACCAGCTAAGATGGACACTCATCTGGAACTTATTTTGTCTTTGGTCTGAAGGCAACCACATCTATTTTCCCTCTCAAGAAAATTGCAAAACTCTAATGATTTCCCCTGGCTTCAGGGGGAACAGGGTGGGAGATGTGTGGTGAGGCGAGGGTGATTTTTAGCTTTTTTTTTAAAAAAAATTTGTTTGACTGTATTTCGCAACAGCTTGTGGAAATCCAGTGGTAGGGGTTTTTTAAGTAATGTTTTCAAATAGTTGGGTAGGTCTCCTGGAACACTGTTATTTTGTATAAAATCAATAAAGACAGAAATAATACACAGGTTCCCCTTACATGCTGTTTGCCAGGACGGGAAACATACCCATGCTAAAAAAATTGGAGACTTTTAAGGAAGGAGAAAAGAGAACTGAAAAACAGAAACAGTTTAGTTAAAACATATAACCTGATACTGGGGGGGCTGGGTGGAAATGTTCTTCAGGTATGGGTTCGTAATTTTTGGCAAGATTACTTCTTTATATCTTTACGCCTTTCTGTGTATTTAGACAACACCCTTAGCTAGAATTTCATTTGGTGGCCTTGGTGGAGAATATTTGGGTCACTGAGTATTTTAAGCTACTTTTTTTTGGCTCTGGGCTGGAGAATTTCACCGATTCAGCTCAATGTAGCACCTTGCATATGCTTTTGTTTTCTATCTGATTGTGTTAAGAGAGATAAAGCCAAGGTGTCCCTCGCAGTCTGCCAGGCCACCTCCTACATCTATTATTTACTGTCACATGCTGTGCTCCTATCCAGGTACCTCACGTAGCAATGAAAATGGAGGGAGTCGTGCTCTCCTGGCCAGCTGGCTCGCAGGGTTGTACGCTTCAAGTCACACATTAGTTTCGAGGTGGCTAAAGAAGAAGTCTAGTTGTTTTTATTAAAGCATGAGGTTAGAACTATGGCCGGTCTTCAGGGTTAATTGATTCCATAGAAAGCACGGGGCGTCCTCACTGATCACAGACCAAATGGCACAACATGAAAAAAATATGACATAATGCGTCTTAAATCATAATTCATTCTGAAATGACAATTGCTATTTAACAAAACCATTTGCCTCTGTGTGTGGTTAAAGGAAGTTGAATTCATGTGTTCTTGTACAATCTTTATTAATGAGTCCCAGATACTTCTACCAAAAAAGCCCAGTGTTCCAAAAAGAGGTAAAATATAAGGAGAATTTGGCTCACCAGTGACAGCAGCTACCCACCTAGCCTGCAATGCAAGGCATGCCTAGTATTTAAGCATGTAAATAAGGTTAAGTATGTAGCAAAGTTTCTTTATACTTGGGTACAATGCAACTATGTTGGACTCAATGATCCTTATGGGTCCCTTCCAACTTCAGATACTCTATGATTCTATATGTTTTGCATTCGGTTCCAAAAGTGTTGTGTCATACATGTTTACTAGGTCATTAATAAAGGGGACCCAGAAGACACTATGATTTGTAGAGGAGAAGGGGGGAAAAAACCAGGATGTTAGCATTTGCTTTTCTGCGTTGAAATATTTTGTATTTTCACTAAAAAGCAAATCCTCAAAATGGAATTTTATGGCTCATTATTTACTGTATATATAAATGTGAACAAATGCTCGAAAATTGTCAGAAGCAGCACATTTTTCAATTCATAACTAAAAAGCCAAACGATGGGCTTTTCCCAGGTGCTTGTCACAGAAGATGGGGAAAACCATCCTGCTTACACCAGCAAGTGATGGGTGGAGACGGCATCACTGTCCAGACAGCTTTCATAGTAACTGGTGCTGTTCTGTGCTGCTTACAGTTAAAGGACCTACATAGTTGTGGAAGTACTTGCTCCACCGTGTTCTAAAATGTAACCAGCTGTAGGACTGTGCTGTTCTACAGACAGAACAATCTCTGCTGTTTTGGGGTCTTTTCTGATGTGTGCACAGATGAGAATTTTAACCTTAAAAGCACACAGCTTAAAAGATGTACTTGTTTTCCTTAAATGCAGAAAAAGTACATAAGTAGCCTTACTCTTTATAATAACAGATCTAATGTGAAGTATTAAAACAACAGTCTACAACATCATAAGTAATAGCCTGTTTTCTTTGTAAAATAGAGGAATTTGGACTTCAAGCCAGTTTCAAGGGCATAAATAACAGTAATGCTCCATTAGGGTAATTCATCAATATATACTTAGCAGAACAAGTATAATGAAAAAAGATGAAACCCAAGTAATTTTAAAACCTGACAGCATTATAAGGTACATTTTAAAAAGGGAGTCACCTGTTTTACCCACTAAAACTAAAATCAATATGTTATAGCACCTGAACCTTATCTACTCTGTGCTACTACCGAGAATTAAGGGAACAGGAAAAATCATTATGCACAGTAAGGGAGCCTGGCAAGCAAAAACCAAAGGCAGACACGTGCTTCTGACCTCAGATGAACTGGTAACACATACAATGTGCAGTCTTATGAAATCCTGAACCCTTCTCAGACCCACCAAAACCCTGCCTTTTATTTTATGCATGTGACTGGCCCTTGTCAACGAAGGACAAGCTATATTAACTGCTCCCTGTATTTACCTATTAGGGAAGTGTATGGCTCCCCACACTGCAGTGCATTTCTTATTGGTTTAGTTGAGCAGCTGCTTCTTTCCTCGATCCCCTGCTGCAGCTGTGGGACAAAGGGAAAGATCTTGCTGCCTTTTGCCCTGATACAGTCATTCCTGGTCATTCGTGCCTTTCGAGGAGTGAGCTCCAGGGTCATGGGCTGTCCTTCGGGAAGCTTTGTTTCCTGCACTCGCAATATTTACTTGAAGCTGACAAGTCCGTCCTTCCAGCAGGACGTAAGTGATGTGGGAGTATGAAGTGCACTCGGTAATTGAAGCCAGTCCCGCTTAGGGCTTATGAAAGGAAGCGTGAAGCCTTGCATTTGACCGAGTTGTCAATGGGGCACCAGTGAAGAGAAAGAAGACAGACTCGCGTGCTCTCTGTGGTCTGTGTCGCTGGGTAGACGGGCTGCTGTGATTTGAAACAGCTGTAAATGTGATCTTAATACTGCAGAAACCTTTGATTGGAGTGTTTTAGTCTCTGGCTGGCTTCTCTCTGCTGTCCTACATAAAGGCGAGATGGTGGAAAGCAGGGAAGGAATCCCTAGACAACAATGAATGCAGAAAGAGGGGTCCAATTCTCAGCTGACAACGCTAACATATATCATGAGATATTTTGCCTCCTGGTTTTAGACCTCTCATGCAGACAGTCTATACAAATTTACACAGAGAAAATAGATATTCTTCTTCTAGTGACAATTCTTTCCTGAGAAAACATGATGTTGATATTTAGTGCTACACGTATCCATTCTGTGTATCACCTACACAATGTTTATTGTCCTGGTTATTGCCTTGCTGAAAGCATTAGCTACTCAGAATAATTCAGCGTTAAAGTAAAACTAATTACAACCTTACGCTTCTGAGAAGATGCTAAATGGATAGAGGACAGGATATTTTTATTCTTCACTCCAACTTGTCTTAACTCATCTATTGAAATTACTAGCCCAATAGGCTCACTGTCAGGGCCTGACTCATTGAAGTCACTGTCCTCCATGTTCATATCACAGTCTATGGAGACTTTCAGAAAAACACACCTGAGTAAACACATGCCCAGTGGAACTCTCTCTCACAAAGGGATTTTGCCAGACTTGCAGGACAGGCTGAGTTATAAGTAGTCCCATGGACCATGTAGCTATTAAAGGTAAGCCTGAGCTGAAGAGCTTTCCTGGATAAAGCGCTGCCTGGTTTAAAGAAAAGAAGTCAGCTAAACTAATGCCAGCTTTGTGGCATCTCTATTTAAAGTGCAGCATAATGCAGAGCAGTGGGTCTGTCAGCCAAGACAGAGGGACTGGGAAACATCAGACAGGTGTCCATCCACTCCTTAGCTCGCTCTATGTTTTGTAGCACATGTGCAACCCTCCACATCTACACTGCAGATCCAGGAAGTCCCAGGACAATCATCAAATGTGAGAGATCCATATTTCCCGGCCCTGGGGACTGACATGGTCTAGGTCTTAACGCTTATAACAAAGGGATTCAAACCGATCTGAAGTGATAATAAAAATGGAAGCTACATCTGCAGAGCAAATGTGTGGAGCTTTTCAGAAAGTGTGTTGCTCACTATGACAAATAAAGTCTCAGAGAAACTTACAGAAAGGCAATAGAAAAGCAAATATCCTTCTCTTTCCCTACCCACCCTTTTGTCGTAATAAAAGCTGTCATTTTTCTGTGTTTTCTGTCCCATCTTTTGCAGTGAAGAGTTCAGCTGTGACTTAGGTACATCTGCAGTTATTTCTTTTCTCTCACATTTTATTTGTTTTAGCCAAATGGAAACCTACGCTCTGTCTGGTTTGCTGAGGCAGCTGCTCCCTTGTGATTGATGGAGTTTGACTTTCATGTTTGCATACCTGTGGCTGATGCCTCCCATCTTGCATGACATCAAAGGGAGGCAGCGTTGACTGGCATCTTGATTCAAGACTCATGTTCTCCGTGCTTAGCTGGGCCGTGAGCGCTGCACTTGCTGAATTTTCTTCCTGTCGCTGTGTGTGTGCCAAGCCGGTGACCCCATCTTGCCACTCGCATCCTCCCACGTGGAGAAGGTTGCCTAATGTTGGGTGGGTTCTTCTGCTTTCATCTACTGATGTCCACAAGATAAGGCCTGGCATATGACAGTTTGTTATTTTCACTAAGCCTTTAATGGTGTGTAACATGTTTCTTAGAGGTGGGCTAATGTGGGGGTGAAGACCTGAGGTCTGTTCAAAGATACATGTCACACTGCAGAGACTGAGCTTGTCAAGACGTGTACAAATCAGGCTGTGCTGTGATACAAAGTGAATTGTGCATTACTTGTGCACGCAGAAGCTGAGGAGAGATTTCCAGGAAATGTAGGGATCATCTTTTTATTTACATTATGGTAATGCCTCAGGCACCAGCCGTGACTGAAGCCTCATGCCAGAAATGATGCAAACATGCAAAGAATGTATGCCATGAAAAACCCTAGAAACTATGTAGGCACCACAAAGAAGGCATAGAAGAAAGGAAATCCTGCTCCTATGCTCACATGTTATTCTAGGAACGTAAGATTGGAAGGGACCAATTCAGTCATTAAGCTCAGTGCACCACAGCCATGGGCAACTAGATGTCTAGGTGTCCACAGACCATCTACTTCAGAGAACTAAAACACTGTGGTTCAGCACATGACTTGTGTGCCTACATGTCCTTAGTGTGAGACCCCAGATCCAGCAAAGAGATTTAGGATAACCTTGCCTAAAATTTCAGGGAAGAAAAATCTCTATCATCTAATGTCCTTCCTAGTGAAAGGATCAGTAACACCTCCCATTTTCAAGGCTGACTACCTAGATGGCTACCTCCACTCAAAGACGGTAGGGGTCAGAAGAGTAGCTGGTGAGTGGAGAGCACCTTGCACCCCTGGTCTATACGTGCTTCTTAGCATCTGGAGGCTTGAGTCCCCAGTAGGAGACAGCAAGAGAGTCACCATACTAAAAGGCTATGAGATTTTCTGTGTGAAAATACCGTTCATATCTCCAGGGCAAGTTAGACCAGTATGAAGTCAGAAAAGCAGTATTTCTGGGCCCTGGACATGCAGATAGAAAAGGGGGATTCTGCTCTGTAGAATACATTTGATTTTTCCAGCAGTGGCCTGATGCAGAATACGCAAACAGTCCTGACATAAAATTGTAGCTGAGATAGATAAACTGAAGTTATTTCAGACTGGGAAGGCCAAATCTTTATAAATCCTGCTTACTACGGCATTGAAACATGTACTTAAGTCAATCTGGAGAGGAAATTTCAGATCTGCATCTCTCTTGGCAATTTCTACTGGCTCTCTGAAGCATCTCAGCTCCCAGCCACGGGTGCCAAGTATCCCAGTGAAGAAGCCTAAGTCCTTCCAGTAAGAGATGTGTTATATAACCACCTATAAAAATGAGGTATCTCAACATAATTAATCCTACTCCTGGAGCTGGGAGACTGCTTTATAGGTTTTGCTATACTGTTACAGTGCCCTTACTCCCTTTATTAAAGGTTTGCCTCTGCAGTTAAGTGATTTTTTAAAGGTACTATTAGAAGAAACTGGAAATTTTGTGAGAGGATACCAGTCAATTGTTTTAATCACAGTATCAGTTTTCCTTGAAAAAAATCCCGAAATCTTGATCAATTTCAGACCCACTTCATTTTTACAGCTACAGAAGCTCTTTCAGCCTACCATTTAAAAAGACAATTTAATAAAAATGTTATGCTTCTCTACAAAATATCTAAAGTATATGTGTGATATGCAGTTGATAATACATTCACAACCAAAGAGGCTTGGATGGCATTGTTCGTATCTCATAATGTAGGATATGGAGTATAAAATCAGGAAATCAGTGGTCTGTGGATAAATATGACCTTCCTATTTTCTTTGCTGCTAGAGTCTTAGGCTTTGGGTCTCACAGCACCAGGTTTTAGCTAGGAAATCAATGTGGTTTGACTAGTTGTAAGTGGGAGGATTTTGGCCCAGATTTTGTTTTTTTGTGTAATTTGATTTTTTTTGTTGAAACCTTCAGGATGCAAAAAATATGTGGGAAAGGAGGTCTCTCTACTCCTGGTCATATCTTCAAATCTGGCCCAGAATACCATTGATTAAAAATCTTTTCTATCTTCTAATAGCTGTTGTAATTTATAAGAGAAATACAGATGGAATTGGCAGAATTCCACATGGAGAAACCTCTCGAAGCTGCACCTCACTGGTGAGCCAACTCAAGGTCGACCACCGCAAAAATCAGGACTGCTCAGTCTCCCAGGAGTGTGGGATCCTTCAGGGTTACTCTCAGAACAATGTTCACTTGCCCTCTTGGTGCCCTTACTGGACTTCTTCTGAGATAAATATTTCTGGTTTCCAAGACTTTGTTCATAAACATAAACTTCACTTTACATTTCATAAAAATACAGAAAAAAAAAAGCTTATTCTGAGAAACCACAAAGAGAAACCCAGAGTGCATGATACCAGAAGAGAAAACATAGCATCTCCACATGAATATTGGTCTTGGCAGTGCAATGCAGTATCACTGATCTTGTTAAAATATCTAAAATTACTACTCCATCAGTATTCTTACCTGCAGGGGATGAGAGAGAGAGAAGGGGAAGTTCCTGCAATGGTTCAGAAAGACAAACTGTCAGAAGAATTGTAATGGACAATGACAGAAGTTTTAAAATTGGGATAATCTGATCCATTTTATCCCTCCTAAGTTAGGAGTGAAGTCCAAGCAACTCACATCATCTGCCTTCACATGCAATGGGGCAAAATCAGGCATTTGCAGATTGTGAATTATTCCGTTTGTCCCAAACATGAATCACTGTTAGGAACTTGTTTCTGTCTCTTGAGCCCAGGTGGCTAATGCAGCCTGGATGGCCGGTTTTTAATTAGGTTAAGTTTGACAAGATGAGTTCTACTCTGAGTGGTTTTGGAGAGTTCACATTTCTTCATATCAGTGGCACATAGAAATCTAACCTGACAAAATAGGTTCAGAAGTAGAATAAACAGTTTAGCACAATGAAATGCATGGTCATTCATCTAGGAACAGCATGTATACCCATATTTACAAGAAGAGTTCGCTTTCTGCAAAGCAGTGATGCTGAAATGGATTTCATATTCCTTGGTAGGTAACACATGAAACATGAGCTCCTACAGAGACAGCAACTTTTAGAGGGAAAACATCAGGTTTGCATGTATAAACAAACAAATGCCTTGAAAACGCAGCAGATAATATTATCTTTTAATAGGATATTACTGAGACCTTTAGTGCTATATATTTCCAGCTCTGTCACCCTTACTTCAAAAACCATAAAAAAAACCAAACAAGAAAAGAAGTATAGCAATGCTTATATTACTGAGAAACAAATAGCAAGCTGTTAGACTCAGGGTTGGTTTTTTTTCAGTTGATCCAGAATATGATTAAAAGATTACTTCCTCAGCTTCACTGAGAAACAAGGAGAAAGATTAAACAGGGAGAGAAGGGTAAAATGAAACTCAGTAACAGCATAACATTTTCATCAGGTTAATTAGCCACTGTTTCTTTTGAGCTGGCTTATTTGAGATGCGGCAGATTCCCCATTACTGGTTTTCCTTAAGAGAAGGCTGATAGTGTGACAGACATATTATGAAAGACACAGATTGGCTCCGTTCAAAAAAGTGGGGAAATTGTTTTGCAGTCTAGCGTTGGTATGCATTCATATCTCCAGAATAATAAGACTAATATCAGACTGGTCCTAAACTTCTGAAAAGCTTTGGTAATTAAATGCTTACTTCAGTCCCAGACTGCCCAAACTCTTCTCACTTCTCTGTGCTGAGCTTTCAAATTCCAGCGGAAACATCCTCATTGTAGATTTTTACTATTTCCGAAATGTGCTACGGTGTCATGGTGTTGAGAAATCCTGTTGTTCAGCTGTGCAGAAAGCAGGTGCCAAACAGCATTTCCCCCATCCCCACTCTGCACCATCATCTAGAGTTCTGTCTTGAAAAGCGTGCACATCTGGAGGAAATGTCCTTTCCTGGGGGATTAAAACATCTTGTTTTAACATCAAAGAACAAATAATTGCACGCATGTATGTGTGTGTAGATATATACACATACACACACGTGTATGTGTTATGTCTGTACACGTAGCAGTAGTTCCTTGCAGCTAACAGAAGAAAATAAGCATTACTTTCAGTCCTTGCATGTTCTCCAGTTAACTAAGGTAATGGTACCGTGAGGCATATATAGTTTCATTATTGTAATCTATCCACAATGACTTGCGGTAAATATCTAAAAGCAGAGAAAGGGAACAAGGGATTACTTCAATTCTTAGGGTTTTAAAAAGTTTTTAAGGAATCATTACGTTTTTGCCTTCTCTACCGAGGTCCATCACCTAAATAAAATGGTGTCTCCTAAATAAAACACAAACCTGCCCGCACCCTTGAACTAAGTAAGGGGTGAGTAAGGACAAGACATTTAGAGAAACCCAATTCCCTTGCAAGAGAAGAAGAAGAAGAGAGAAGGACAAAAGAAAAAGAGGAGATTGTTTGCTGTAAATTTTAATTGTTGTTTTTAAGGGCCTGGTTCAGTTCTCATGCATATCAGTCAGATTAGTTTTTATGACTTTGAGATATGGACCACAGATAAAACTTCCACAAAGGTTATACTATATTTTTCCTCCCTTATGGTAACAAGTTCCTTTCCGGTTTATATCCTAAATTAACCCCACCAACAAAAATAGCCCAGCATGACATCTGCGAAGGTCACCGACAGACGTGCCCTCTGTAGGGAAGGTTTGTGAGGCCGCCTGCATGCGGTGGACATCCTGAGTAGGCACAAGGGCAGTGAACATGTAGCTCAGCTTCCCATGCGCCGCATCTATTGTTATAAACACAATTAGCTGACAAAATGATTTCTCCAGCAAAACAAGTAGAACACACTGAGCAACTGGAGAGATACAAAAGGTGAAAAAGTGTCTTTTCTTACTTTTTCTCCCGCTAATAGTAATTTCAGGTGCAAGATGCTTTTCTTTACCCTTTTCCCTTATCTGACAAAAGGAAAGTTGGAGCTTTTTTTCCTTTTTTTTTTTCCTGCTCCATAACAACTATTCTGCTCACTAGATGTCTGTTCCTTTATTATCAGCCAAGGACAGATAAGACAAATACGTCACACCCACAGTGTTACTGGCATTCACTTGGACTAACTGTATATTTGAAGCACAATGCAGAGTTCCTTCTATTAATCTGAACAAACATCCATCCCATCCTGAAGTAAAATCCTGAGCACTTACAAATGAGGAGATTAATTTGCTGGACAATTCTTTGCAGCTTCAGGACAATGGCAAACATTATGATTCATGCAGTTATATGCTGAAGAAACCGTTAGACAAGGACCTCTCAGCCAAATTCTCCCACTGTGGAGAACTGATAGAAATCCTTTGCTGCCAAAGGATTTTCACAGACAGGAATGTACTCTTTGATTTCTAAAAAGCCTTTCTGCTGAAAACACCTTTGAATATACAGGTATTTTTGGTCAGGAAATCAAAAGATGAGGATGGTAAATTTATCTGGATTTAATAAGAATCTCCCAGTAGCTATGCCAGAAACTTGAACTTGTTTGCAAGGTTTTAGAAAGCTTAAGAACTTAAACATAGTTACTGTTATGATTCTTACTGCTTCCTGTTTAAAGGCGAGACAAGAAGTGGAAATTGCTCAAAAATAGCTTCTTGGAAGTTGTTTCCATACCAGACTGAGTGTGTTTTTACAATATTTCCAGCCCCATTTTCCATATCAACAAGTTCTCATAAATAGTACTTGAACAGTATGTTGCTGATTAGAATCACACCAAACTTTTAAACCTTAGATCGACCCGCACATGTGAAGTTAGTGTTGAACTTCAAAATGATACTGTCAGGTTAAAAGCAAGTGATATGTACAAGTTCTTGTAAGTTGTCAGGGTGGAAGATAAACACAGAGAATGTTGTTCACTTAGTTCTAGCCCTAAACATACATGCTGATTTGTATTTTCTGAGTGCTCAACTGGTTGCTACAGAATGCTTTCTCCTGAATAATGGTATTATATTTCCAGAGAATTATGTTTTAAAATATTTGCTTTTCAATTACAAAACTTTGTAACATGGTTCTATTTCACAGACCTATAAAAGTGAGTGATGAGATTTATACAAATCAGTAATATCTGGCAAGAAAATATAGGGGAAGGTATATGCAGAGATGTAGGAAATCAATTGTCCTTCATGGTCTCGTTATACATTTTTACGGTCACAATCATCAGGCAGACAATATGGCTTACACACATCCATCCAAATCGCATTGCGCCCCTGGGGATCAAACAGGACTGACTCACAGATCTGCCCATCCCATT
>RSEF01000003.1:69395546-69440692 GCA_003993805.1 Himantopus leucocephalus | reverse complement strand
GCTCTCTACAACTACCTGAAAGGAGGTTGCAGCGAGGTGGGTGTTGGTCTCTTCTCCCAAGTAATAAGCGATAAGACAAGAGGAAATGGCCTCAAGTTGTGCCAGGGGAGCTTTAGATTAGCTATTAGGAAAAATTTCTTCACCGAAAGTGTTGTCAAACATTGAAACAGGCTGCCCAGGGAAATGGTGGAGCTGCCATCCCTGAAGATATTTAAAAGACGTGTAGATGTGGCATTTAGGGACATGTTTTAGTGGTGGACTTAACGGTGTTAGGTTAATGGTTGGACCTGATGATCTCAAAGGTCTTTTCCTACCTATTCTATGGTTCTATGATTCTATTATTAGGTCAGGTCACAAATACCTATGTTTGCTCAGTTTAATTATGCCACCAGTGTCTGCAGTTAGAAGCTCACACAATGCAAATCTCTTAGTGTTCATTTAAACTGGACAGTTAAGATACTTTTTGCTGCCATGCAATCAGTCTATCTCTAAAAGTATAAGTTTCACTAAAATTCTTCATTTTATCTCCTCCACCTCTGTTGGCTTGAAGACCTTTCTACTTTCAAACACCAGCAATCTCCTGGGTGTTTGGCGTTGCCTCTCAATAGTTGTACTGGCTGTGGACAGGGTGCAAGGCTCCTGAGTTGAAGGCTTGGCTCTCTTAAGTGAGTGGTACAAGGAATCAACTAGTCCCAGCACCCTCACGTCTCTGTTCCCCTTCAGGGTTTTTGTTTTGTCTCATTGTACTGCAAGTTTCCTAAAGAAGGAGCAACTTACCTAGCAGAGATCTTAGTAGTGACGAGCTCCCAGAGTGCTACTACAATTAATAAGAAGTACAATAACAAAAAGTTCTTCAGCCTTTATTGCTCTGCTTTTCCTGTAAAACCGTCGGCCAGCAGGAAATATTTGAATACTTATTTTGTTCTTGCTTAATGGCAGGGTTGCATACAGTTCAGTGGCAGAACAGAGAACAGGGTGCAGGTCTCCTGCCTTTGAATCCACTCCTCTGTCCACTACTCTGCATTACCTGCATAGAAGCTCTTCTGGTCTGAGGTGGAAAGAAAGAGGATGGAAGCATCTTGTTTGTGGGGTCATAAGACTCTTCCCAATTCCTCCACTCTGTTTTAGTTCTCATCATGGGATGACATATCCAAATCCATGGAATGTTAATGCCAAGTAAAGCAAGGAAGGAGTTAATATCTGTGATAGGAAGAGTCAGCCTCAACTGTCTGTGGAGCCACCTGGTACCCATTAAGGAGTAGTTATGAGAGACGGGTGAGAGATAAAATAGGAAAGTTTTATAGTGTAGGAGAGAATGAGCAAGAGGCTGCGTTGGGCTAGTCGTAGGGGTAGTAAGCAGAGCCAGGTGTTTGGAGCCATGGAGAGAGGGGAGATTTATGGGCTTCTTCAGTAGACAAAAGCTGCTTTCTAGTTCCATCTGTAGGTAATGAGATAGTGGTAGGGCCTAAACCAACTGAATGCTGATACCTAAATAGTTAGCATGAAGGTGACTGGATATTTACTTAAGACTGAAGCAAGGATCCTGGGTTAATATTCACTGGAGGGAGTTACTGGACTTGACTCATGCCCCTGTCCCTGTTTGTTGTTAACCTTTTGAGGGTTTTGCTTTTAAAAGAATCTAAGGAATACCCCTGTCTGCCAAGTGGTCTGGTAATTTTTAGGAGACAGGGCTGGCCAAACAGACTACTCATGAACAAACACTTCTCCTTTTGCAAAATACTTCTTGCCTGAAAAAGGCAGTATGTTTCTCAGCTTCTATTGGAGCAAGCTGGGTATTATTAATCTTTATTCTCAATTGCTAAGTTGTCTGCCACTCCCCTTCTCTGCCCTCCTATTTCCCAATTCAAAATCTATTGTGAGAAGTATGTAAATCACAGTGGGTAACTAACTCCTATACAAAAAATGACTTTGCACTTTGGTTGTTGTTTCCCCTCCCAAATAATATATTCTTTTTATTTGTAACACAGGGGTGAAATAAGACTGCTGAGTTATTTCTCGAAGGTCTTACTGCAGGACAACAAGCATATGAAGTTTAAGTAGCAGAAATGGCTCTGAGCGCCAGCTTCTACCCAGTCTCCTCTGGAGACTCCATGGCAGGCAGTAGTGCCAGAGCCTCAGGTGAAAGGACAGATCATTTCTACAGGACTTGCTCTAACTTGTGGGTGTTCAGGATCGTCTTCCCTGAGTCTGCCTTTGTCACTGAAGACTTTGTAAGAAGTAAGTGGCCAGCTGAGGGCGAGGGTCCTTTCAGCCTCCTGACTTTCATCTACTTGCCTTCAAGGGTTAAAATGCACAGCATTGAGATGATTCAACTTAAATGATAAGACCTAGCCTTACAGTTCCTTTCTGGGTTTTACTAGCTAAGTCTTAGGGGATTGTACACGTGCATTGACTTTGTGGTAAAAAAGATCAAAATGCAAACTCCTAAACTGATGTGTTTTTCTCAACTCATTAATGCTGTGGTATAAGCATTGTTGTTAGAGGCGCCGTTTTGTTCAGTGGTCATTTGGCAACAGCGAGCGCTGAAAACACAAAACACAATAGCGGACGTGCTGGAGCACTTATCTGTTCCCATGATCCTTTGTTAAGCTATTAAACTCATACATCTTAACGCCAGCAGAACTGGAGTAATTTGAGGAATAGATTTTGTTACATGATTTTTGGGGAGGAGGGAGGAGCAGGGCTGAAAAAATTTAATCTGCCCTGTGCGAGTGCACTGGCTGTTCTTCCCCGCACAGCCAAAATACAAGGTTCTTTTGACAAGTGATTTTTGCTTGGTGTTTTGGAGTGCCAGGAGTTTCAGAGCAGGTCTGCTAAAGCACTCTAGGGACCCTGTTCCTTCCCCTTGTCTGTGCAGTTTTCCTGCAGCTGGTGAAACTTTTTTTTATGTTGGGGATTGGCTGAAATGATTTGGTCTCTAATTAACTCAACTAATAGTAAATTAATTCAATGAAATCCTGGCAGTAGTTCTACATAACACTGATTTAACAACTCACTGTTAACCTAGGTGCTTTCCTAAGTGGAAAGTCTTAAGGGAGCCTGTGTTTGCTTCCAAAATGTCCTGAATTTCAGAAGACCTCCCTTTTTTTCCAGTGGTTTAAAAACACAACAGTGCGTAAGCTGGCCCAATGGCCTAGCAATGACAAGGATGAATGCGGTATATATTTAGGAAATCCGAGCACGCTGTCTGTGCCTCGACAATCCCATGCTGGCTGCCGCTACCTGTTTCAGCAGATTTCTCCCCCTGTCCCGCACGGAGCCCAAGGACTCAGCTGTGCCCTGCGAAGCTTCCTGTTTACGGCCGTGCATCCTCCGAAAACAGAGTGCACTCTGCTTCCCACATCTCAGAAGCCGTAGACGGATCCTGTAACATCCTGTGCCTTTCCGTCATCTCAGCGCTGCTTTTTCTGAGAACTGCCGGGAGAAGTCGCTCACAGGATTGTTAACAATTGGTCATCACCTTCTGGATGTGTCAGACCGTCGAGTACTCCGGGCCATGGGGCTTCACTGACAAGGAAACAATATCAACAAAACATTTGCCCTTTGTTCCCGCCGTATATTGAGTTCACTGTGTATCACAGCGGATAGCACACTTCCTACACGGAGAAAACCCATTGCCTTTTGATTTGGGGTGGAATGTTATATCAATTAAAGTGCACAGACTGAACCGGGACAGAAACGTAGCTCAGTACTGAATGGCCCTGGCAGCTGCACAGCTTATCTTCCTCTTTTGTCTCCTTGTGGTTACAGCCAAGGCACAGGTATGTACACCGTCTGGCTCCTGACAGTGCCATAGCCTCCTCGAGGAGAAAAAAAAGTCCAGACTCCAGCTCCCTTCGAAGCGGAGTCCAGATTAAGGCTTCGTTCCTCTCATTTCTTCCTCTGCCCTCTGCCCTACAAAGCACAGCTATTGTCCTCAGCGGTTACTTAACAGTGTTCAAGAGAGAATGAGCAGGGATGATAAATGAGTGAAATCCTCCTTAGTATAGAAAAAAAAAGAGCTTACTNTGGCTATTGTCCTCAGCAGTTACTTAACAGTGTTCAAGAGAGAATGAGCAGGGATGATAAACTGGAATATAATGAGTGAAATCCTCCTTAGTATAGAAAAAAAAAGAGCTTACTGGTACTGCAGGTAATAACCCTTGTCTACTGAGGGCTGCCTACACAGGCATACTTTGGTTCATGGAAAAAAATTAACTGAAGCTGAGCATGCTCTTTTTTTTTTTAAGAAGTAAGATAGCTTCACACTGTATAGCCCAAATCTGACCCCAGCCTTGCACTGCTTTTAGTGAGAAGAAACCTGGCGCCATGAGAAGTGAGCTGCACCACCTCCCACAGCATCCCTCTCCCCGGGCAGTGGCAGGGAGCTGCTTCGGTCCTTCCCCCAGTCCTGTCCGTGGCAGATTGCTGAGATGTTGGTGCCTCTGTGTGTGTCACACACATCGCATAAATAAAGGTCAGGATTTGGCCTTGATGTGCGAATCTAGATTTGCCCTGTAGTATTAAGATTGCGTGAAGTTTGGAATTTGTATTGCTCTTATTTAAAAGTTACCTCCAATTAAGCTTTTCCAAACATATTTGGAATTGTAGATCCCTCACAACTTTTCCATTGTTCTTGCAGTCAAAATAGCAGCAGCCGCAACCATGCGCACCACATTATTAAAAAGGACTAGTTTAAACTGAAGACTATAATTGCATGCCACTAAGTAAANAATTGCACGCCACTAAGTAAAATGTATACTTTGGAAATTCTTTCCAACACATGAAATGATTCAACAGAAAGGTAGAATTTAACACAGAAAAAGTTGCTATAAGGCTCAAAAACTCTCCCTACTGAAGAAAATAATAAAAAAGTAAACCACAACAAAAGATAAAATGCTCGCGAAAAGATTGAATAACCCCCAAATCCACTGCTGAAAGAGAGAAAATTCTTCAATTTACAGTTTAAATTAATGCAATAAAAAATCAACTGTAAGCTAAGGGAAAAACCTACTTTCCTTATTCCTCAAGTAAAATCAGTAATGAAATCAAATAGTAAACAGATCTTCCTTCCTACACATGCTCTCAAAAATAGTTAATGGACACAGAATTTGTGTGAATTAGGGCTTTGGGAAAAGCAATGAGCTGTTGCCAATACTCATTAATTCTGCTAACTTCTTAATTTTTTCCCCATCCCTCTGGAATATACATACACACCATCCTTCTCACTGAAAAATTATTTCCACACACACACACATAATGTCAAACAAAAAGAAACCCAAAGGAACAATGCAATAACCTGGCACATGCCTCGGAATTTTAATGCATCTTTCTTGTCTTTGTGTACGTATGCAGTACCTTTGCAGGAACAGAAATATAAACTTTGTTCTTGAAAATCTTTCTTAGTCAATTGCTGGAATGCTGGCACATTATCAAGCAATAGATTAAATGTCAAGTTGCTTTGTTGACATTGGGTCTTTGATATTACCACCGGCAAGGTACAGTTCAGTTTGCTAGACTGATCTTGGATGGGAAGCTTTCTTTTTGGTTGGAGGGAATTTTTGACACCAGCTGAGTGTTTTGTCTCACAAGGGTATATTTGACACANCACGGTTCAGTTTGCTAGAGTGATCTTGGATGGGAAGCTTTCTCTTTGGTTGGAGGGAATTTTCGACACCAGCTGAGTGTTTTGTCTCACAAGGGTATATTTGACACACCGTGTAACTGAGGTATNACCGTGTGACTGAGGTATATACATATTTATTTCTGTGGGACTGCTATGTGATTTCTTTTAATTGGGTGGTATTATCTTGTTGCCAGATCACAGTAACGGCAAAGGTGACTCAAGTTCCCTGTGAATTTTGCTGTGATGGAGTCCCCTAGGTAATTCAGGAAAAGTCCAACCCAACCGCATCCCACGGCTATTGTGTGACTGTCATTGAGTCAACAAAAGGGTCTGACCCTGAATGAATTTACACAGGGCCAAGATAAACTTATCAGTCTCAATAACCTTCACACTTTTTTCTTCCTTCCTTCTATTTCAACACATACTAGTTTCACTCAGTGGTAGCACAGATGCTTTGTGAGACACTGTGACCTTCCTTTCCCTTTCTAAATCTCATTACTATATTTCTTGCTCCATCCAAAATTTTATTTACTCTGTGGAACTTGCTACCGCAAGCTCTCAGAGAGACCTTGCCAGGCCGTGGCTCTAGGAAGGATGGCACAGCTACCTGCCAGACTACAAAGTGGTACGGACTGGCACTTGTAGGGCTTGCCACCTCTCAGAAACAAAAGCTTGGAAGAGACCTACAGCCTCATGCTTAATGGCATAGGTCAGCCTCTAGGTTAGGGCAGATTACTTTATGTTTGTCACTCCAGATCTCAGGCACTGTCCTCTGAAGTATAAAAGACAGCTTACCTGCTCTAACTGCTGGTCCGCCCATTTCTGTGATCCTCTCTTGTCTTCGGAGCCATCAGGTCACTTCAAAGCCTTAACCATTGCTTTAGAGAGCAATTATTTCTAGGCTTCAGCCACTACTTTATTTTTCAAAGAAGACAAAAGGGAGTGTTTTCAACCCCTAACTAAAAGTGCATAAGAACCATGGTAATTTTACCATGTCAACCTGAGGTTAGGGCTTTAAATAAACTTAACTGTATTTAGTCATGCTCTAGTATGACTACACTGCACCACAGTCGCTGGCCTTCCTAAATCACATCAGTACCAGTTGCCTGACTCCTTCGCTGATGCTACAAGCACTTCAACAGATAAATTTGGCATCAGTGAATTGTTTGGGTTTGAATTATCTGAGGACTTCAGGTGGGTCCATTAACACAGACTACAGACGTTTCACTGTATTCACTATGTAGAGAAAACAAGTGCCCTGAAATGGAACAATGAGTTATGTAGTTTTCAGTAACAAACGTTATGTTAAAGAAGGCCTTTTAATAAACAAACAAACAAAAAAAAGGTGTGGAAATGAAGTTACAGAGGTCTCTACCCATCCTTTTCCCTTTCGGCTGACAGTTCAAGCTCCATACCAGGAAGCAGGCGTATGCCCAGTGCTAACTTTGCTCTGCAACGTTAATTAAGCACTGTCTCTGGAAGAGGTGCTGTCCTTGGGGAATGGCTGCTAGACTAAGGTCATGTCTGCACATCTCTGGTATTTGTCTATGTGACACTTTTATTTAAAGAATATGGAAATAAATGCCAACATCCTGGTTAACATTTCCTCTATCTCTGCTAAGCAGTTTCTTCTGTTTAAGACTGTATTTGTGAGCTTTCTGATTGCTACATTTACTGCAGTAATAAGCCACTCTACAGTATTTAAGGACATGTTTTGTTGAAGGTTCTGTAGGTCCAAGACACAACATCCGTGATGTTTAAGAACTAAGTAATTAAATAGGTGACACTCCCTAGCACATAGGTAATCCCACTGATTGTTACGAAGTTGTCTGAATATGGGTTTGTCTCTTCTAGCACAGTCCTTTCTCCCACACCACATCACAGACAGTGGCAATACATTTCCAGAAACTATTCCTGCTTTTCTGACAGTAGAAATACTGCTACCATCTACATTGGTTTTTTATTAAATTTCCTTTTCCATACAGACCATAGGGAATGGGACCTGCACTTAAAATATAATTGTCCATAAGCATGTTTTTCAAGTATTCAGGCTCTGCATTTAAGAATGCTTTACTGCAGGCTCACTAGGCAATGCAGGACAGGATCTGGGGTTTTTTTTTGTGATATCCAGCAGCTCCTCAGTTCCTCTCCAAATATATGCAGTATTTATAAGTCTTGTGTTTTTCTGGAGTAAGTTACATCCTACTGACAGCCTATTGTCCCTGCTACTTGTTAATGGACTCTGGTAATTTCTTCATTCTCTCTGTTTCTGTACCCGAGGCAAGTTTAGCTGAGGACTGTGCTAGATGTCTCATAAAAATTCCTTTACAGCACCTCCCAAGGTGAAGGAGTCTTGGTGAGGCATTTGTCATACAGACTGCCTGAAGACCAAAGACTGTGTCTATGGAGACAAAAAATGCCCCCAATGAGAAAGCAGATGAATCAAAAATCTTGTCCTGACCTTTTCCTGCCATGCAAGCAAACACCAGCCAGACTGATCCGGAGGATGACCAGGTGGGAGCAAAATGAACAGCAGCAGGAGCAAGCAGCAGCTGGGCTGGTGCTCTGCAACAGTCTAGCAGACAAGTGGAATTCATCCAGATTGGTTTCCTCATTAATTTCCTTTGTAATTCAGGTCAATGGGAAGCACTCTACAGCTATCAGACAGAGATCTTGATTTAGTATATTTAAGAATAGGGAATGGAAGTGGAAATTCAAGGAATGAGAATGCTCAGGTAGAATGAGTGCACACAATTTATCTCTGTCATCTGTACTGTGAGTTTGCTTATGCAAAGTATAGTCATCCATGAAGGGCTCAACCCATGAAGAACACCATCCATCAGGGCTCCAGAATCCCATATAGTACAGTCAGTCTTGGGGAATCTGGTTTCTTCTTTGCTTAGAGCAATGTGAACAGAAGCCTCACCTTGCCGAAAGAATGATACACCTTTCAAGCTTTCCTTCCCGGTTGCCTGTTCTTCCTCACTAAGCAGAAAGTACTGAAAGAATAAGGTAAATAAATTCAAAATTTAGAGCTGGAGGTGGCTAATTAATGTTACTTTCTCAGCCTCTGCTGAGATTCTGGAGAAAAAGGCATCCTAGAAGTGCAAAGACTGCATTGAGGTTTTGTTGTTTTCTGGGCCATTTTCCCTTGAATCTACAAATGTAGATCTCATCAAAATTAGTGAAGTTATATTCATCTAACAACACTAAGAAGAAAGCCCTTCAAATCCTCACATTATTGACAATATTAAAAATGTAAATTCTCAATTCTTATCTATTTTCTGTGTCCATTAATTTCCAACCTCTTAAGCTGTGACAGATATTTTTGTTGCAAGATATGCCCAGTATGCTGAGGGAACACTTCCAGCATATGCTTATATTATTCTTTTGCTCTCCTCCAATTTCTTATCAAATCTACAATACAGAAAGAGATTTGAAATTTTACCCTGTTTTTAAACATTGTACCCCTCAGCGGAAGATCTGACTAAGGGGATGGACACCTGAGAAGCTACACCGATTTCAGAACAATATCCCAAACATGTATGATTCAACCTTGCAAAGGCAGCATGAACCCATCCAGGAGTGATTTTTTTTCCCCAAAAGCATGAGAAATTTTATCAGGATTTCAGATCTGTGCCTTTTAACCTGCTCTTTTTTGTACAGCTACTGTTATGTGACTTGTTTATGCTTCAGGCTCAGCCCCTCTGGTTATAACTCCACGCACGGTGTGGGTACTGGGCTCAATGCAAAAAAATTGCTTCTGTGGTGAGAGTTAAGAACCCAAGATCTCCCTAGCTGAAGGTTAAGTTGCTTCTTCCTTTCTTACTCAGTTTAGTGCTACTGAGACAGAGCTGTAAGTTCTTCTGCAGAAGAGAGATTTATAACACATGGCACAAAATCAGTTGTTACCCTGTCCAATTACACATTTTTGGAGATTGATCTACTCCCCACTGAAGCCAGTGGGTGGCTTTCCACTGAATTCAATAGCTTTTGGATTGAGCCAAAATGAAGGAATGAAGCACCAGGGCACTACAGCACATATAAAGAGCAGGACAGTACATTAAGTACATGTGTTTTTTCATCACGAATGGTGTTTCAGGCTGTTAAACCACTGCCTCTCCCCATATCATAACAAAAGATATCTGGACCTGGAAAACATAAATTATTTCAGTGTTTTTTCTTCTATTGATTTTTTTTAGATGTATCCAAATAGTACATGCCAAAATGTGACTCAATTCCTATGTTTATGTAAATTAATAGAAGGTCTGTTCTGAAAAAAATTATGTCCTTAGTACCTTTCAAAACCAATCACCTAGCTTTTCCGAAGTGTGTAGGTACTTACAATAAGTATTGTTACACTCTTGTAGGAAATTACATGCCATCACACAGGCATATATTCAAACCCAAGCAAACATCATAAGAATTTGCCTTGCTGGTAGTTCATATGTCTTAATATCTGTTAACATTAGTCATCTGCACATTTAAGTTTTGTTAAATGTACAAACTATGTGGCACTCCACCCTTGTTGCAACATCAATTTGCAGTGTCCAGCATTTTTTGTGGCTTGAGGACATATTGTCTATCAGGCCAGTGGTCTGTAGTAAACAGTATTTGCATAGTAGGAAAAAATAAAGAAGGAAAAAAGAAAAAGAATATAAGATTTTGCAGACACTGAGGTAGCTTACTCAATGCATAGTCAATGCTTTATTTAATAACACTTACTGAAACAAAGTCAAGCCCTGAAAAGTTAGAAACTAATCACACTGAGGTCTCCTTTTCAGTGTAAATTCACCTTTGCTGCATATGTACTTCATAGTAAAGCTTTACATATATGATCCAATAACGCTCTTTTTAAATAAAACTTCCATTCAGAGAATGGTGCTGCAAGGATGAGCATGAGCTGTGCAGCGATGGCTGTAAGAAAAGAAGATGATATCAGATGGGTTGCTCCAGCTGAATAAAGTAGACACTGAATAGCTGCAGGTCAGTGCTGATGGCAGGAAGGAGCAAGAGAGTGGGGCAAGACCCTGTTCGATGCTTGCTGAAATCTTCCATTGAGATGGGAATCAAGATCCTACATGACAGTGTGTGAGAAAAAGAGATCATTTTTGAAATTTAGGTTTAGATGGTTTTAGAGAATTAAGTGTCTGTGAGGTTGCAGAGGAAAAAACTTAATTCCCTGGTTACCTCCCCCATTTCCACCCTGTGAATATCCATGCTGCATGCAGGCTAGTTTGCCCATGGATTTTTTTTTTTTTTTAAACTAGTTCTTCTCAAAGCAAAATGCTGGTATAGTTTGCCAAGGGTCCGCTGCTTATGTGAATGATAGATAATATTTCATTCAAGTTTTCCACCTGCTCTCTAGTTTCATTTTCCACCACTGTTCCCATGGACGCTGTGCCCTCCAGTACCCACTCAAGACACTGTGACATGTTTCAAGACATGCAACAAACAAGGCATGGAAACTCTAGCTATATATTTGCATATGGAGTCCAGAAGACACTTCAAATGTCTTGCCCTGTGGATGTGTTCAATCCATTGTAGATGGGACCAGCTCTGAGCAACGTGAATTTGAACCATTTTGCACAACTTGGTCTAGGAGTGAAGATGAGTCCTTGCAACAGAGGCCTCCAACAAGATGTAGAAGACCTGGAATAGAATAGAAACTTAAAGAAATTGAATTAATCTGAGTATATTATGGAGAAAGCATCAGTAGGCTTTAATACAAATCTCTGTGGAAAAGGCAAGAAGTGACAGCAGAAGGTGGCAGGATTTGTCTCCTCCCAAAAATAAGTTGATTTAACATTCACCCAAATGAAAGGGGCTAAAACTTCATGGGTACATGTGAAATAAGAAAGAACTTATTGAATACCATCAGCATAAAAATGTCCTCTGCAGCAGAAGAGCAAGTAGAAAGAAATTAACATAACTGGAAAAATTCTGCAGGGAAGAGAGAGGAAAATTAAGACACATCTCTGTGGAGCTGACGCTGGGCTTCCTAAGCCTTTGCTTTGTTATGAGTAGCTGCACTATATTCTGCCTCATTTCACTTCTAGAGGAAATTACAAATCCTTACAAACCCCACAACAGTCATGCAGCATCAAATAAATCTGAGAAATCTTGATGCTTTCTGGGATATTTCCAGATCTCACTTAATGCTTGACTCATGATGGCAATTATCCTTCCCATGCTAGGGGTACAATAACTAATTAAGTGGGCTCATGAAAGCACATTCAGAATCTGGAAGGAAAGCATAACTGATGTGATTATATTCCTGACATATTCCTTGGTCCAAAGCAAGCTTAAAACTATTTAAGTCCAGAGTTCAAATGACTGGAAATCAAGTGCCAGGGATTGGAAGCACTGCAGTTTAATCTACCATTTACTTTAAAAGATATTGTTCTTTGGAGGAGTCATTCTTTAAATTTTATCATGTTTGGAGGCAGATAATGACTGCAACTAAAAACTTCTGGGTTATAAGTACAAGTGAACTACTTAAATATCATTCATTATGAGGCTATTCGTTATTATGGCTACCTTGATTTGTAGTCTGCCAAGTTAAAATAAGGGCAAGGTACTAGACCTCCTGGAAACCAAATAAACTGCACATCCTGAGCAGACCCAAAGGACAATGCTAGCAACAGCCATGCTTGCACCCTGTCTTGAACTCTGAGTCCCTGAGAAACAGGATGATCAAAGCTCCCATGCTCCCAATAGTAATTCAGGTGCTTTGGTATCACACCTTTTCTTCCTTCCTATGTTTTTTTTTTTTTTTCTTACAATCTATTAGACAGGATTAAAAGACAGAAGACAAATGAAAGAATAAAAAAGATGAAAAGAGGAAAAAAGAAGAAAAAATAAGAAAGAAAAGAAGAGTCCAAACTTTCCCAGAGAAGACAATATTAGCAAAAATAATGTATTTGTACTGATGTCGAACCAATGAGTTATGGATCAGAAGTTGCTGAGTAAGGGGCTGTGTACAAAGGACCAAAATGTCTTCAGGCTATTCCTACATCTATGTCTGAGAGACTGACTCCGTCACACCTTACCCTATTGAATTTCTTTGGAGGCGGTGCTGCAAAGAACGCACTTTTTGCATTGTGAGGAGGAGAGAAACTCCCTACTCCATCCTGGATAACAAATGATCAACGTCCTCCTTCTTCCGAAAGGCATTTGCTGACATTTCAGTTGCTGATTTATAAATGGGTATTTAAGAAAGAGGAGGAGAGTAACTTGGAAAGTGGGGAAAATATACCCAAAGACTTACTAAGAAATCTGTGATTCCCATTTTCTTTTGTCAGTGTTTCAATTAGCTGAGAATCCAGTTCATATATTAACTTATATAGATCTACATTTGTGTGCATGTGGTACAAATACACACGTAGCATATAAACTTCATATGCTGTGTGGATATGGGTGTGGGTGTGGGTGTGAGTGCACCAAAATTTATAGCTCTTTAGAGCTTTCTGATGATTTTTTCCTTTTACTTCACACCTTTTTAATCATTTATATTTAATCAGATAAAGGCAGACAACTCTCCATTTTGTATCTTCTCGACACAAAACACAGACTGGGATGTCAGCTGTATTTGACAAGGTGATATTCCTCCCCCACCTCCACACACACTTACTTTCACACACACATACACACACACGTTCAAAATCTAATAACTTACATTTTAAAAAATGGAAGAACACTACAACTTATCTGAGCCCTTTCAGAAGCAGAAACAGTTCTTGTTGAGTGTTTGGATCACGGGATCACACTGTCACATGCAGTTTATGTGGCTGATTATACCCGGATGACTTCACAGCATTTTGCTGAAGACCTTAAGCTTTTATAATGCTACTATTAAAGTTTTCCCTCTGCAGCTAGGTTTCAAACACTAAAGGGTTTGAAGTATTTTCATTACAGATCTCTGTCACCGTGTTTTCCACTCTGATGCATGCTTCTGAGAACAAAATTATATAAATAAATAAAGCCCACAAGCGATAACATGTCTTGAGAGACTCAATACTATAAAAATATGTTTTAGCTACTTACGTTAATTGATTTTTAGCCAATCCTTAAACATGTCTGCAATTGCTACTGTCTTCTCTCTGAAATTATAGCCCTCTCTCTGGCTCAACTATTTAGTCTTTCAGAAGTTTGACACCAATTTCTCAGTGCAATTATTTTTTTCCATGGCACTCTGCTGTAAATTACTTAAATTCTAAAGCATGGAGGCATGTTCACCTGCTCAAAATACTACATTGGCTGAAAATATATAATGTTTTTCTTTTCAGTGGAGCTATCACCTTCAGGGAAACAGCAAGCCATTCCTTTTATGTCTCCTCTTAAAGGCATAATGCTTCTTTTTATTCATTTCATACTGTATGCTATTGTCTTTTGTCTTAACTAAGCATTTTTAAATATAATTAACTGCACCATAAGACAATGATATTGCATAACCACACTCAGAAACAGATGTGTTTGCCTCTTGTAACAGAATAAAAGTATATTTCAAAGCAAAGTAGTTGCCTACTATCATCGTCCTTGGTGCAAGTTTCAACTATTTTACATAATAGAAAATATCAGCCTTCCGAAGTCAAGGGGGCAATGATTTTAATCTATGACTTTTGGTAATGGAGGCTGAGATACTTAGAGCTATCTAGGGTATTTAGCTACAAAACTGTAATTAAATTAATGGGAACTACATGGCTAAGCCCTCTGCTTGGTATTCAGTCATAGCATCTGCTGTAGGATCCTAACAAAACTGGAAGAGCTGCTGTCGGCTTTGAAACTGGATTGCTTAGCCTGCCAGCTTACCTCAAGCCTTGTTGGGCAAAGGGTAAACCTTGACATAATTGTTGTGTTTTCCATTTGGCAATAAAGTGTGTAAATCATTTCATGTTAGTACAAAGGCTTTGTGCTTATAAATCTTGCCTGTCACTACAGCTGTGGAATTGATGTAGTAACCAGGTGGGGACAGTCACTGTCTTACTGTCCTAAATTTAAGAACCAGTATTACAGCAAACAGGAATAACAGAAAAAAAACTGGAGAAGTTGCTGAAGAGAGCCCTGACCCACAGCATAGTGGGCTGTAACGCAGAAAATTAAGTCTGATAGCTGCAGAGCAGTAGTATCCCCAAAAGCTCTGTCTTTTCTTCTGTCCGTGTTATCTTACATTTGACCATTTATCCTTCTATTTGCAAGCAGCTAATCCAGTGCAGGCAGGTTAGACACTGCCCTCATATTTTCACTTATTGTTATGAGCCTCAAAGTGAGCCCAAAAGGAAAACAGAAGGGAGTTAGAAAACATCCAGGCAAAATAATAATATTCTATCAAATTTGTCAAGTTGTTTTCAAATGTTACAGCACTCACCACTTTGCTGCTGGAACACACTCACACACAATGGACACTGATGCAACGGGGCCAGGGTTTCACTCAGACTCACTGAGGACCTCCTCATTTTTGGTGTGAGCCAGTTCCCAATAGACACGTGAGAAACACTTCCACCCCTCAGACATCAGGGGGAGGTGGTCAAGGGCTGCCAAGCAAGGGGTCGGAGGGAGGAATTAGTACAAATTCTTTTGTTTCCCTATGGGCTGGTGTAACCATGCAGTGCCCTCAGGAGTATTGCTGCAATCTATTCACCGAATGACTCAGTGTCAGAAGTTTTGTCTTTTGTTATTCGTAAGCTAGAAGGCAATGTAAATACAATTTCCCTCGTGATGAAAATGGAATATTTTAGGAAAGGGTATATGATGTTTCTGAGCCCTTTTAGCTTAAAAAAGGAAAGTGAGATATGATGTGCTATTAATATGAAAATTCTTAAAAATCTAGTGGATAAAGTAATTTAAAACCTGATCACAGTAGACTTAAGAAAATGGAAACTACTACTTTCCTGGAGATGAATGTTTAGTGGGAACTATATAGCTCCTTATGTACTGTGCATCTGCGTAAGATCTTACCACCCCAGAAAGCAGAGAAGGAACTGCTGGGGGTCCACTGGCCGCAGAGAGATTCTGAAAATGTGAAACATGGGGATCCACAGGGAACCAAGGAGCCAGGGACCTTGCTAATGCCATGGTTCTTCAAGTCATCTGAGAAAAAAAAAAAAAGAGAAGCTGAAAAATCAGCAAGAATCACTCTGGAAGGAGACAACTGGGACAGAAACTAATTGTTAAATTTCATTGAATAAAAGGAACAAAAAGAGCGACTTCTGGGAGCAACAGAACTACTAACCCCAACATTTCTAATTGCCTTCATGGAGTAAAAATTTTCTTATCTGAGATCATGTTGCATACTTGCAAGAGTGCTACCGTTTCCAATCCTTAGTTTCAAGAATCTGGAAATACATACCTTTCAGCTGGTCACACAATTCATACAATCTCCTAAATAAAGATTTTAAATGTCATAGTGAAGAAAATTAGTAGACAGTTTCAGTTAAAACAACAAAAAAACCTATAGGTGATGATCATGTACTTACTATGACTTATTGACCATCTTTGTCTAGCGTTAGTACAGGAGCAAGTTACTTTAATGAATAGAGATGTTCTACGTAAACATTCCCTTTCATCAGTAAGTATTCTGTACATAAAATGAAAATATTATAAACAAGTGTAAGCCTTTAATTTCACATAGAAACATGCTTCATAGTAGAAAAGAACCTTCCATTTCAAAAATATTGGAAAATAGAAAATGAAATGTTCTTAATCTCTACCTCCCTGCCAAGTTTTCTTTCCCCCCTGAGTAGGAAAGTTCATTTATTCAGTGATCATGAAATGTAAAAAATGTTTTCGTTTAAGTCTTCAGGATTTTATCTGCCTCTTTAAAGCACACACCCTGCCATCATTGTCAAAGAGTCAAAACAAAGAGATTTTCAAATTGCAGGAGAAGGTACCAAGGGAAAATATAAATCTTCCATAATCCAAAAATCTCATTTTTTAACACACTGTGGACCAGATAGGTAATGTCAATATTTTTTCAGGAATTATCAGACCACCCATCAGCATCAGTATAGAAGTAGCCATACATATATGCATGCATACATGAAGATATAGAGTATAAACCAGAACCATTTGGAGAAAAATTTTTGCTTTTTCTATAAAATGAATAATAATGTCAACAGAAAGATTTGCACAAAGCAAAGAAGAATCAGTTCTGGAGTCCTTTAAAGCCACCAGGCAATTGTGAAAATACACTTTTTAAATTGCATGCTGTTCCATCTTTTTGCTACAACAATTCGGGTGCCCAAATTAGAGACAAACAAAACTTGAAAGTGGTGACTCATTTTGTTTGTATACATGCCCAGTTCACCTGAGTCCTTTCATGTCTTTTTCTCCTACTTTGTTTTTCCACATTTCATTTACTTGTCTTGTGATCTTTCAGTACGTAACTCGGACCGTCTTCCCAGAACAGAGCTGCCAGAAGATCCTTCTAAGGCGATGTTCTCCCTTCCAGTTTCACCTTAGGAAGTCTTCCCTTTTATAATATGAAGATACTGAGAGCTCAGTTTATTCAGGTCTTTTGAGCAAGAAAGCTCCATTGCAGTATACTGATCTTCATCTCCAGTCTCCGTTTCTCCCTTTGGTGAACCCATATCAGGCACCAGGATCTTGAAAAAAGTTGATCACTGAGAAAAAGGATTATGTCGGGTAACTCACACCTAGCCCTACTCTTTAGAAAGGAATCACTCTTAAGATCTTAAGATTCTTAATGCTAGAGCTGGACTGACTGTGAGGTAGAACACCGTGCCAAGAAACAAATGTGAATATTATTCTTCTCGATAATGCTGCTTGTAGGTAGATTTGTGTACTTGTCTTCCATCTCTTCCTGAACTAGCTTTGCAAAGTGACTTCAGCATGTAGTTGAAGAGGGGGAGGAGCGGGGAGAGAAGCACAAAAAACTTTCGGTAAAGAAAGTGCATTTGGTGCACAGTAACAGAAGGCTCATGAGGAAAGCTAGTTTTGGATCTTCAGTTTTTTTCCAGGTGTGAATCTAAACCATGCTTTGTTGTACTCATACGGCGTTTGTTCATGGAAGGTGGGATTCCTCTCACCTAGCATTAGCCATCTGAAACACAAGCTAATTACACAGGCTGAGCTAATCCTTGAGGGCTGTATTATGGATTGTTATAAGAAAGAGTCTCCTCCAAAGATTAAGTCAGATACTTGTCTTAGGGCAGGATGGAGACTCCTCCAGATATGCCCATTGTCCTCCATTGACTCCAGGGGGAGCTTAGGTGATTTGTTCAGACCAGATGACTAACCTTCATGTGCCTAATGTCGGGCCAGCCTCAGCTTGCAGGATGGTACCCCAGATAAGGAATGTCAGGGCAGAGTACAGCTTCATCCGTTCTTCCAATACGAACCTGCTTTCAGTGTACTCCTGAGGGACGAGTCTCTTCTGCATGTTCTGAGAGTCAGGGCGTATTTCGATGAGGAAGAAAGAGGCACTCTGCCTTCTTTGTTCAATCAAAGTGCCACGAAGCTCCAGCATTAACTTTCCAGTTAACTTTTAAGGGACAGGCTGCAGAAAGAGAAATGGTCATCAGACAGTTCTGCAGGATAGATCAGCTTGGCATTAAGCACTCAGTTCATAAAACAGAAAAGGATCAAATTGTGTGAGGAGAATTTTCCTTTTGAATTAAATAGCTGGTTGTAAACTCACATGTCACTCTCACAACCTAGACTGTTGTGGCAGCCATGCCCAAGTGAGATGGACGTTATAGGAATCTTTATTCTTATTCTGTTAACATCTTTTAGGGAAAAAAAAATAAGGTGGTTTCCAGAATAGTTCTGTGTGAAGACCGACTGTCCTTGCTATAGGTCCTTAGCTCCATTCAAAGAACTCGATGAAACACCACATTTGAAAACACCACACATGAAAATTCTGTTGCCAATGAAAATAAAGCGTGGAGCATTCAAAACTGTCCTATATTTAGATGTCTGGTATTTTATGTCACTACTAGTTAACCTACCCTTATTTCAATCCTCCACCCATATCAGTTCTATTTTCATCTAGGCTAACCATATAGCTATTCTTACAACTTTGCCATTCTTCCAAGTAAAATCATTGTTTTTCTACTAAGACAGGCTATTGAATGTTGATAAGCAAGCATCTTCAAATGTGTTTAAAATACATTTGAAAGACTTTTTTTTTTTCATTTCATTTCACATGTTAAAAAGTGCCACCATACTTTACACGTTAAGCAGTTGATTCCGGAGAAACTTTTGCAATTATTTCAGGTACACCAGAATCAAGTCAACTAAACTAATTGAAAATAGCATATTATTAACTCTCGCTCACATGATGGAGTGTATTTATTACACTGTTTAAACGGCACATGAGTAATTTATAAGGTACAGAACCAAAGTGAAGGAAAAAAATCCTATCTTTTTAACAACCAGCTTTTGTTCTGAATGGTTATTTGAACTTAAGTGGTTTTTTTCACTGTGTGTTTAGAGACATCTCTCCTCTGATGATAAAAGGCAAACACCAGGACTTCTTTGCTTTATGCTGAACTACTTATTTCAACATTACAGTAGTGTGATAATTTACAGCAGACATGTTGACTAATGTACAAGTTTACACCTCCTAAACGTGACAAGCTGCAGGTATGAAAACTGGGTGGTGTCTTAAAAGGATATAGCATTGTTTGGCCCGCATTTAATGTATTTTATCTACAAATGCTAGAATACTTACAGAATTAAAAAACTATTCCATTTTGCAATGATTGACATATAATTGATAGCGAAATAGTAAAATAAAGCCTGGATTTCTGAAGGTATCTAAAATCCCACACACTTGTTTAAAGAATGTCTTGGAGCGTTGCAAAAGACGTAAAGGTGATGTAAAGTATCTATATCTGGTCTCAGGAATCTTTTATAGGAAACTGTGGCTTTTTTCCTCACTTGGCACTGGTCTAAAGGAGGCCGATATTAAGGTCAATGGACAGACACTGAGAGACTAAATCACATTCAGGTTTATCTTTTCAACTTTTTAAACACTGAGACTACTTTTTCACATAAGTTCTTCCAAAAAAAATAAATCCCTATCAGTATTTAGGTAGTTATAATCCAATTGTGTGATTTGATATTATTTGCAGAGGAAACTGTACCTTTACCTACTAGCTGAGGGAAAACATGGTGCATGACAGTTTCTGCTCCACTTTGCTTACCAGAAGGAGAACCTGCTGAGCAACTTCCACATCTCCCTTTCCTGCTGCAATAGAAAGCAATAGTGACATTGGAAAGTCCTGTCCTGGTTGTTCATGACTGTTACAGCAGGATCATGTGCTCATAGCTATAAAAAAAAAAAGTTTTTGAAAAACTGAAAAAAAAAATAATTTGACTTAGGTAAATTCAATGAGTAAGCAGAATATCAAAATGTTTTTTCTCATTTGAAAAGTAGTGAAATGAATTAGTTTAGTATTTCTTAATCAAAATGTTTTATATTTTCTGTTCTTCAATGTGCTTTGACCTTTTGTCCCTATTTGGAAAGCAAGCAGGTGCTGAAATGAATAAATGTGACAGAAATGCCACTTCCATTCAGCTGCATTTATTTCTATGTGAAACACAGTTAAATTCTGGAGGGTCTTTTGCAGCGTCCTGCGCTCCAGAAAGAAGAACCAGGAGGAGTGAATTTGGGACCACTCTGTATTTCCAGCTAGTGCTCTCTATTACACCACTAATGGAAATGGTCCTTACAGAGATCAGAACTAATAACACATACAAAACTTATGGCCACATGTCGACATACATTTCAGATGAATAGTGCCAGGTTTAATTTGGAAATGGCAAAAAAAAATAACAAATACAAAAGTCTTTTTAAAGTACAATGCATTCTCCTTTGCTTTGCCATTTCCTGGCCCTTTTTTTTTTCTTCTTTCCTCATGCCGCTTCCATCCCATATATATGCCTTTTTTTATTGTTTTAAAGAGAATGTAATACATAATATCTGTCTCTGAAATAGCATAGGGGAGATGGAAGTGGTGGTAATTAAATATTTTGTTAATTTTTTTTGCAAGTTCAGTAGAGAGATGGGTTTAAGCCACAGACTTGGCACTGGATTTGATGTAAACTGTAGGGAGGAGGGTGCCGCTGACAGGCGAAAATGCAGTTTTGTGAAAGCTCCGTAAGTGCTTTCCTCCCTGCTCTGCAACCAGAAATACTGCAGGGGTGCGCAGCACAAAGGGAGATGAGACGCTGGTACAAGGAGTTTCTCGCATTCAGCAGAACGGGCCCTGGCTGCAGGAAGCCAATATTGGTTTTGAAAACAATCTTTGGAAGCAGTGTACATTTCTCAGGGAGTTCTGCAGGTGGCCCTAGCGCTGAGCTTTTAAAAGCACAAAGCTTTTAGGCATCATCACACAGATCTGCCGTATACTTAAGTCTGTTCTTAGAATGGATGCAAGGTGCCCTAAATACAAGGTTGTTAAAATAATAATAATAATTAATTATAATAGCGCTATTAACAAAAGCTGTGAACACTCTACCTTACGTGATCCTTAAAAGGGAAGCTCAAAAGCTAAAGCGTACAAATAGCTTTTTATTGGTTTCTCCTTTCTGTGACATTCATGAGTCACAGGTCTGTCAAGAAAAAAAAAAAAAAAAACTTNGCTTAGACCTGCCTCCTTTTAATAGTTTAGCTGAAGTTGGAGAAAGATGATGCAAGCTGTTTCACCCACTGCTGACTGAGCTTCTTACTCGGGACACGACAGAACTTGACTGCGAAGTCAAGAATCCCTGTAAGCGGCAGAATGGGAAAGGGGTATCCCTGGAGGCTGCTCTGTCTTTCATTGCCAGCCTCCGTAATTATACACTGCCTTTCAAAGCAACTTTGTGAAAGCTGTCTTTGCAGCCTGCTTCTTTTTCCCAGGCCCTGAGGAAAGTGCATCATAGCCATTCCCTGCCAAATCCAAACACCTTACGATCAAGCATTTCTAAATATGGCTCTGCAGTACAGCTACTGGGGGCGGGGGGAGGGTGAGGGGGGGTGGGGGAGAGGATCGATTTATTTTTTTCCCTGAAAAATGGCATTTTGTTCAACCCATCAAGCTTTACGGAAATATCTAGATTGTGATGAATGTCTCACCTGGAAAGTTTTTCAGGTCCAGAATATTACTGGAGAGTGGGGAGTCAAAAGGCTTTATAGTAGCTGATAGCCCTAACCCTCCAATATTTTTCCTTCCATTTCTGGGTCACTAGGGAAAACAAACTGTGTTTGTTTGTATTCAGCAAAATCTTTCAAAACCTTAAACCTCTTCATAAAGTGGAAGTCCTCTCAATTTAGCCCTAGTGCCAAATCAAAAGGTGCTGTAAAAAAGTCTTCGTGTTATTACTAACAAATGCATACTTACAGCACGGATAACAAAGGATAAACCATGTCCTCCTGCGTGGTTATAGACAGGGAAGAATAGCTATTTTTCTCTCCACGGCCTCATGTGGTAAGAAGCCAGATCATTCCAGCTCATGTTATTGCATTCCTTGGGAACATTCCTGTACAATACTGCACTGCTTCCCCGGTGCAAAGTGATAAGGATTGTAGCTCCTTGACTTGGTCTGGTGAACATTTGTGTGAGCGGATTCAATTTCTTCAGTGAGTAAAAGCACATCGACATAGGTATGGACTGCGGAGGCTACCTCTGGATAGGGGAAGGCAAACACAGATGTGTCCTTCAGTTGCTCTTTTCCCAGCTGATTCAGGTTCCCGAGGCTAAAGTTGTTGTGTTATCCTTTCCAGTGACTGTGCGCTTTGGAAGAATAAAGAACTATTTTAAGTTCTCATTTATACGGTGTGCTATAAAATAAGGCCCAAGATGGATGAACAGAGGCTCTGTTTTTTAACAACAGTGACTTAGAGATTTGCACATCAGCCATCTCTCCTGTAGAGTCAGACAGATTTACAGTGCCTGGAAATGTTTGCCAACAAAGATGTTATTGTAACTCCAGTGCCTGTTCAGGGAAGTTTATGAGGTAGAGTTAGAAACTGTTCATATTGTCTTCCTGCACTTGATGTATAGGAGAGACAATATGCCAAATGCATTGCTAAGTTAAAAGCAAAGCTACTGCAATTTTAGGATTGTATCTAACATCAAGTACCTCACTTTCTGGTCTGTTGCGTCCACCCTTCACCTAGAAAAGAACAGCCATATTTAACCCTCCTTGCATGACTGTGGGCAACTCAATTAGCTTCTCTGTGTTTCTGCTTGCACAACTGATAAATAGGGGCAATGTTCATTATCTGGCTCAAATTATTCGCATCTGTTCAATTGTTTGTGAGAAAATTGCCTGGTCTTCCACGTGATTCGTTGTGGTTTACAATACTAATAACTGACTTTTCGCCCTCAGATGCCATCAAAGATGTGTCACTAAATTCACTAGATGACAGGTCGTTTCTATAAGTGGGCATAACTCCACTGGGATTAACAGCAACTGAACTTTTGTCTGGATATTCTTTTCCTTTCTGAAATACGCTACTGCTATTTTTTTTTATATTGACCTCTTGGGTTGCCATTTTTGCTTATTCTAAACACCCGTCCACTGCTAATACAGTTACTCAAGAGAGCTCATAAATCTTTATCCAAAGACAGTTCCATTTGCTAGTGGAGAACAGAAGGTAGCTCTGCTTCTTCTGCGTGTAATTCTTGGAGCGTACAGAAGTTTCATATGTGTTTATATGTCTAAAATGCACCTTAACTAAATCCCTCCTGTGACTTTCAAACTGAATATTAGCTGTCTTTTTAATCAGTGAGATTTTAAATAGCTTTGCTCCTTTTTTTATTCTCTTGGAAGAAGTTAAGTAGGCTCCATAGTAAATACCCTGCTCAGGGAAGATCCCCTGCCTCATTTCATCTACACTTTGCACTGATTGTGTTAAGCCTATGCTCAAGAACCAATGCTTTCCTGTGAATACATCACTGACATTAGCTGCACATTCCTTGGATAGCAGCAAAGGATTCGGCTGTCTAGACACAGCCAAATAAGAGCACAAAGCTTACTTTGAGCAAATCACTAACAACTTCTGTTGGCCAACAATGGGCAGAAAGGTTCTCTGATCCCTTTAGCTGTGGTGCATGGGAGTAAGTCCAGGCTCTACGCAAACTAAGTCACTGCAACATTTTCTTCTCCATCATTTCCATTCTAGGAAGAAAAATATGATCCAGAGAGACTATAAAGAAATGTGGGAACACAGCCAGAGTAGTCGCTGCTAAATCTCTCATGTTGGTGTGGTCATTTTTTAATAGCCCAGGTGTAACATAATGTTGGAGGGATATACAACAGGCAGACGGTACCTGGCCAGTCGCTCTGTTGTTGGAATGGTTTAGTTTCTCCCACATTACTGTCCAGTTCTATGTTTGGAACATTACTTTGTTTAGGCTGAAAATTTAGCATTGAATATTTTTTCTGCTTGTGGTGAAAGCAGAGTTTCTCTTTGTGATCCATTTGGATTCAGACGTAAAGTTTTGAGAGGAGTTGTGTTTTTGTCTACTTCCTTGGTTTTAAGAAATATTTGCCCAGAGAATTGACTCTTTAGAGTGCCCAAGAGTCAGATTTAACTATATGCTCCATTAGAAAGGATGAGAAAACCGTATACATTTCAGGATAGCAGATAAAAAAGACATGGTGAGAGGAGCTTCACTAAATGTCTGAAGACATTTTCAGGCCTGAATAAAAATTGGATTAACTGAAGCACTATTTCTTGTGATTCTATTTTGGTTTCATTTGTTCATTAGAAACAAGCAGAATCCTACTTAATCAGAGATTCAAAGTCATGGTACATGTCATGGTACATGTGGGTCACTTTTCAGTGCTACGTGTAGCAAATTAAACATAACCCTCTCGGTATGACAGAAAATGTTCATTTAATCCATTATGAATAGCACAATAATGTAAAGTGCCACAGTACATGCCATTAATGTCAACTAGAGAAGCTGGCCTTATGAGGTGTGTGGACTTTCCACCTGTTTTGTAAATGATTTCTTTTTTTTAAAATGTTAATGATCTTTGTACCAATAAGCCTTGAGATTACCAGTAATGATATTACAAACAGCATCCATCTCATTTATTTTGTATTGACATTAAAGTCACTGCAAAATTCTAATTCTATTGCAACCCATAATAAAGACCAAAGTGCTTGGATCCTTGCAGTTATGTTGAAAAACAGATGCAGGAGTCCTCATGAACTGTGTGCTTGGTACCAATGGGGCATGTAAGGCTTCAACCCATTCAAAGGTTTTAAGCCTGTGAAGGCTTGTGAGGAAATGACAGATAATAAATTATTTACATGAAAATATGTTAAACAAGCAAGAACCAGAGCCAGTAAAATGAGTGCATTTGTTCTGCTTCATGGACCTTCTGCTTCTCCCGCTGGGAATAACCAAGAGCTGGTATTGCTTCACTGCTACTTGGCTGTTGCAAGGCACCATGCTGTAGAGCATTGTAGAGCGGGGGAAAAAAGAGGTGCCAAAAGGGGTTAGAAATATTTCTCTCTCTCTTTCCCTCTGTCTCTCTCTCCAGCCCAAATACTTTCCTTAGTCCACCAAATAGATCTAACAGAAGGTCCTCTGGGTTTACACATGCTGCTGTTGTCAGCTGTCCCCAGCCAAGCTGTGGATACAGGAGCAAGGGCAAAGCTTTTCTTTCAGACATTGTATTACTATTTCAGGATACTGATAAAAGATCTGTGATGCAACAACAAGTATTCAGATGACTTTTCCTATTCTTCAAAATGTATAACCAAATGGCTCAGACACAGCTAAAGATTTCCTGCACGTAAACTAGAATACAACTGAAATAACAGTTGACTTTCAGACAATTGGTTTTCCAAACTGCTCTAAGCACATTGATGGCCTTTTTGCCCATTTGCAAAAAACAACTGTTTATCTAGAAGCAGATGTCAATTACAGACTAAGAACATGCTCTTTACACTTCTGCAGCCTCAGCTGGGCTGGTGAGGAGTGAAGTTCAAGGTCATCAACAAGGAATGTTCCAGAAAGTTGTCATATTTAGCACAAAATAGCACACTCATCAATCATGTCTGTGAAGCAAACAGGATTTTGACAAATGGCGTGTTTGTACAAAGTGCCTGAAATTATTGCTATTTTAGGAGGCCTTGCTTTATTGTCAAAGTAGAAGAGCTTAAGCTATTTCACTTCTTCGTGTAGTAAAATCACCTGTTGAGCCGTGGCACTACAGTCTGCTGACAACCAACTCAAATACTTGATGTGTGCCTATTCCCCCTGCTCTGCTGTAATGCACTGCACACATCATCCTCAATAGCAACGGAGTGAATAGGATCCTTGTGTTCACTTCAGCTGACCGAAGGCAGAGTCCAGTTCTCCAAAGGCTGCACAGACAGATCTCTCTGGCAGTATGAGAGACCTCTCCTCAAACCCACCTGGGGCTGAAGACCCATGTCCCTCAACTGTCCTCGTTACCAGTTTGCTTTCTCTTTTTCCTTCCTCCTTCCTCTTTGGTATGTTAGACAGACATCTGATTTTCCCAGTCTTCTGCCATTTCATTCCAAAGCCTTTATTTTTGCCTGTGCTGGTGCAACGTCCTTCAGCAGCACTTGTGGGTAGATACCTTGAGAGATGGAAGACCTGATGAGGAGGATGACAGCAGTGAAAATTTTTTCTCCAGATAACCTCAGTCTCTCAGCTGTCACAAGACAGTGACATAAATGAGAGACATAAGAGGAGAGCCTGAATGTGATAAACTGATACAGTGTTAGTGGCCTTTGTCTTCTTAATATGCCTTCACTTCTGAAATAAGGCAGTGCATTTTAGTATCTTACCTATTTCTTCCTTCAGAAACTGTTAGTGTGTCAAAAACAACAAATACAGATTAAATGCTAACAATAGGAAAGGAAAGTACCTATGTTTCCTATGTTTTGTAATTCTAGTTCCATATTTGAAATTTGTTGTTGATGTTTTTTGGAGGGGGATGTTGATTATTTTTTTTCCAATTTGTTGTAAACAGTGTTTTGTTATTGTTTTAGTTACATTTATGAGTAGGTTTTAATAGTGCTGTTATTCAAATTTTTTTATGCTTTCATCAATCTCCCATGACTGGACCCTGGCAAAACAGCATATTTTTTATCCCAAAGACCTCCGGTAGTATCAGTGTGATGATCTTCAGCACCTCATGGTCTAAGCAGCAAACGTTATCTTTGAGCTCTTTATCACACAGTTTTCCCTCTTACTCATCTTACAAATTAAAGCAGAGGTTAACCTCAGCCCAGTACCACCCACATGCCCACACATCTTGACTCTCCACTGCATCTCATCCCATGACTCCAGTCTTTTCAGCATGTTACATTTTCCATTGACTCGTAGGTCCATGGAATATTTGAAGACGTGTAGACACAGGGAATACCTAAGGGTTCCTTTACTTTAGTTAGCATGGGAAATACACTGGTCCAAGCAAAATTATACATATTTCCCTATCTATCTTGGCTTTCTTACATTTTTGAGCAGCGGGGGGACATCCTCCATCTGTGCTCCAAAAGGAGCGCATAGCTCCTTTTTTGTCTTTGTTGTAGATGTCCAAATACCTGATTCCTTCTCTGGTTCTTCAGTCACAAATAATTTGATAGAAGCATTTCCCTGATGGAAGAGCAGCACTTCCCTTTCCTACCTCATGTCTGTATTTCCTGTTTCCATGTATACTTGCATTCAACTCTTTGGCCTTTCTGTTTTCAAAGGGCTCTACCAGAACTTTTTTCTTTGGCTCCGTCTCTGAAGAAATGCCAATGATGTAGACCCCAATGCGTCACAGAGGAGCTTTCCCCTAAGTTTCAGCTATCCTATTGTTTTGTCTGACCAAGTCTATTCATAACATAATAACATTTAATGAGTCCCTCTCTCTCTCTCCTTCCCACAGGCAGACTTGTAGACGCCACTCTTTGGCTTTTTAGCGTTAAGAGTAGGAAGCAGTCACTACAAAGGCATGTCTACATTGCAGGCAGAGCTATGATTGCATCACACACAGACATACTTGGGTTACCTTGCTGGGTTACTGGGAGCTATTCTGTCAGTCCCAGGAGACCATGTGCTTACCTGTGCCCTTAACCTGTGCTAAGCTACAGCCTTCTGCAACTCCATTTCCCTTTGGAGCTGGGTTCCCCCAAGTATATTCCCACAGGTGTGTATCCAGCAGACCTCCTGTTGCATTGTAAATATTTTGAAAGGCTGTCAGATATCCAAATAACACCAACAATTTATAAAACCAGTCTGGAATCCATGTAGTTATCAAGGAAGTTTCTATGCAGACTCATGAAAAAATAGGCCTAATGCAGTGCCTGATAAGAGATATTATGTTATAGGTAAGTATTTTCTGAAAAGGTGACTTTGGCCAACTTTATACTAATAGTATCATCCCAACATAAGCACCAAAATGGTCTTAGCAGGCTTGCAGCTATACTTTTACAGTGACTTTTGATGGCAGGGCTGTAGAGCCAGGTGCATATTTACTGAGCAGCAAATGGATCTGCTGGGGTGCTCCAGTTGCACACAGGCACTGCTGCATGTCCTCTGCACTTACAGCCTGGCACAATACAGACCTGTAAAATGTGCTGAGCAGCTAGTGATCTGTCTCCATGAAGATTTGCCTGCCTGGGGTCTCCCTGTTACACCATATCCTTCCCCGCATCATGTGCTGGCAGAGAAGCAAGAGTGTCCTGGCTGGACACTTGACTGCCTAGTCCCAGGAGAACCCTCATTTTTAGCTCATGGGTTTCTCACCTCAGCTGCTGAATGGTGAGCAGCTGCCTTCCCCTGTCTTTTATTCCTTGTTTTTCTACATCTGGCCAAGATCCCTGAGGAACACTTCCTTGTTGGTTGTGGAAACAAGAGGGCTTTTGCAGACAGCTGTTCCCCCGCCAATGCCAGACAAATGATGAACCTTCCCCACCCTGAAATTTTGCTCTGCAATTAAGCCCCGTTTTGCCATTCCCCTTGCTGCATTTCCTAATGGGTGTTAAATCATTTGGATTTTTTAAAAATCCCTTTGCTTTGTATGCGAGCAATCAGTGCTGCGTTAGTTATTGCAGCTATCAGCTTTGTCTGAGGCAGTATTTGCGGATTAGTGAGATCCATAATTTGAAAATTATATGTATAAATTACGGGAACATGAAAGCAGTGGCATGTTCTGGCAACTGCGAGGAAGATCTGCAGGTGAGAGCTGCAGTTTGGGGAAATTAGCCCTGAATCTTGAAGATTGTTATGTTAAGATTGTTATGTCTTGTTTTTGCAGCCTGTATCCTATTGCACCAAGAGTGCCAGTTGGTTACCTCTTTCACATCAACAAAATGCAGTTATGTAACATTTTATATCATATCTGACATACATGGCAATTCTAATTAAGATTTTTTAAAGTATCAGGGTTTATTTTAGATCAAGATCTTGGCTGGTAAAGTATCTAAAGTAACAGTTGTTATGTTTTTATTGAGTTCCTTGATACCATTCATAATATTAACATCAAGCTGCTAAAGTTGCTGGCTTGCTGAACACTAGCTCTTTTGTTGCATTTTATGATCCCTAATTTCGTTACTAATAAGCTATGGGTCCTTAGCGTATTTAGCACGTTAGCTGCAATCTCGGCAAACACCCATCCGTCTGTTCTTTGAGTAGGGTGCAAAAAAAGCTGACCATGCACAGAAGGTGCCTAAAGCAACTTGTTCTGCAATGAATTCAGCTGCACAAAGGTGACTCAGAGCCAGCCCCTCTCTTTAAATGTAATTGTCCAGAATAGCTGACTCAACCAGTGTATAAAACTCCACCTGTACAAAGAGCTCACCTATGCCATTTGACTTTTTTTTGCTGCTTTGAGCCTAACATTCTCAAACTATTCTTTCAGGGTAAGCCCCTGCCCGTAGGACACCTTCCACCTCCCACTGAAAGCACTGAGACATTTGCGGTTGGCTTCAGTGGTATGTGGAGCCTGTGATCATCCTTGTACAGATATTAGTCCCCAAGGACAGTCCTCCTCCTACCATCATTTTCATTATTTGCTGGACATCTTCCTCTCCCACTGCATTTTCAGGGATAGACCTCCCAACTCTGCGCCGTGGGACTCCCAGGATCTGGGGCAATAACTTTAGGAATGGATGTTTTGAAAGTTGTGAGGGATTTTCAAGGGGAGTGCCAAGGGACACTGAACATCCTTAGCCATATGAAAGTGAAGTAGCCTGTGACTGCACGGTCCTCCATCTGCGCATCCAGCCTGGGATATCTCTCCTTCTACTAAAGAAAAACTGATAAGCATAATACAAGCACCATCTTATGAGGTAATCTAATATTTGGAAGCAAGACGACAAAATCAGGGAACAAGCTTGATGCTGAAAAAAGTGACTGTTGCTCATACCGAGCTATGATGAGCTCTGTGCTGCTGTGTGTCTTGTCAAATCCATGCCAAAGACACACATGTGATTCTTCGTAGGATTTGTGTCAGAGCTTACCAGTGTGATGGCTCACACAGCTGTCTCCATGTTCATGTGAACATGCCCCTTCCTTGCTGAATAGACAGGAAAACTCATGAACTTTGACCCGAGAAGGAGGGTTAGCAAGCAGAGTAGTAAATATCAGAGAAGAAACTGTTGTATGAAAGAGAAACAGAAAAAGGGAAGGATATGCTGGTAGGCATTTGGGAGAATAAGAAAAGAAAAACTTATGGACAACTGTTATGGAGCTACACATTACCTCAGTGTAACTTCAGTTACCAAGCGCCGCTCTGGGCTACCCACTGTAATCTTTTCCCTCCTTTTCATTTTCTCTTACTCTAGCTTCTCGCTCCAGTTCACACAAATTAATCACAGATTTTTAAAATTATTAGTCATGGTTTTCAATTGACTCACCTGTCAGCTAGTTATATCACTATCTCCTTCCTGTGTCTGGGACTCCCATGTTTTGAATATTCATCTCTCTTCCAATTTTTCAGCCTTTACCTTCAGGGTCTGTCCTCAAAGCTTCCTGACCCTCTGCCCATAACTTCCTTACCATTCTATTTAATGGAAGTGTCCAGTAATTGTCCAGTAATTTTACTTGTCCAGTAATTTTTACATGTGTTTTTCCAAAATCCATTTGTAGTGTTCCCACTGAAAATGTGTCCAGAGACTGTGCAAAGGAGAGCAGAAAGTTTAGAGAGGTAATAAACAAGAATTTTATTTTCAAAATTTCCTCTAATATTGACTTTGTAATGATGTCATTTTTAAATGCATTATTACAGTACAAAAAATATCAAAGACTGAAATTTTCACTTTTCCAAAAAATAGCATGTATTGAATGTTTCAAAAGTGTGTGTGTGGGGGGAATTTTCTTCAAATTTTCCCTTCACTAATGATAACAAAGTTGAAGTGGTCTTCTCTGGCTTACAAGAATAAAAACTTTGAAATCGTAACACCAACTACAAAAGTCCTTCCTCTGTACAGCTTTAGACAAAAGAACTTTCAATTTACTGTACATGTCAAACTACTTTCAAAAGTCCGGGGGGGGGGGAAATCAGAATATTTGGGACAATTCTTTTTCAAAATTATTCTGGATGGATGGCTAGCATTTTACAAGAACAGTCTGATTTTCTTACAGGTAAGAGCATGTTAAGTGTCCAATCCAATAGCTTTGTGAAGAGTTCCTGCCAATTTCTGGTTGCAAATATAGAAAAACCTCATGATTTGAAATGTTTCCAGCTCAAAGCAATCATATTCTAAATCTTCTTTCTTGCTATGCCTAGTCTATATACTCTTGAAAACTCTTTACCAGTGTGTACGATCATCAAAGGATAATACAAAATTATATGTAATGTCTGCCTTGAAAAACATGTCAGTATTGCATTTTAAATACAAAAATATAACTTGATTCCACTGTGAGTGTTATTAAAATCTTCTACATAAAGATGAAATTGTACCTTATTTTAAGATGTATTCCAACCCATTTCTGTAACAACTGAAAATAGCTTGTGTGAATTCTTCAACAAACCAATTCTTTCCTAAGTAAAGCTAAAATTACAGAATCAGGTTATATTTCAGTAAAATAAAAGTGTTTTGACATTACTCATAGGCCACATTTTTAAGGCAAACAGAGAAGTTATTATCTCTTCCATGACACATTTGAGTAGCCACTTCTAAGTGGTTCCAGCTTTGAAATCTGAGGAATTTCCAGCCATGAAAAGCAAATACATTGTAATTCTGCTCCTCCTGTCATCTATAACTGTACACTAGTGAGAACAAAATCTTCTCACAGATACTATTGAATGTATGAACTTTTTAAAATAATTGCATGGTTTTCCATATGATACAAGCAAAAAATGAAGCATTGGAGTTTACCAAATACAGACTAACTCCTGTTACGATTTTTTGAAATGTTTTGTTATATTTGTCTACTAAAATTCTCTGTATCAGTTATGTCAAGGAGTTCAATCCCCCCAGATATGCTTTATTCTCAGCTAATGGTGATTCTTCTACAAATACAGTAGAGTAGTAAACCATATTGTGAGCTAGTATATTAAGCCCAGGCAAAACTGTGGGTTCCTACTTAAAAAAAACAAAACCAAACAAAACAAAACCAACAAAACCAACTCATGCATTTGAGAGAAGTAGTTGCACATTCTTTGAGGTTAATATACTGACAGCAGAGAAAAAAAATATAAATCTACAGTAACAATAAATTACACAGATGAGAAAGTCACATATTAATCTCATTACTGGAAAAGAATCATGAAACAGTGGAGCATCGGATGTAAGGCTGAGGTTTTCCTTAACCCCTTCAAAAAGTGATACCGGATAAAAGTTGGGATAGCGCAGGCACATTGGAACAAACTGCATCCAGATGTGCACTGTGGGCCTGATCCAAGCTGACCGACACTGATGGGAAGAGCCTCACTGATTTCAGTGCTTTTCGGAGCTGGGTCTCAGAAAAGTGACTTCTCAGCCAAGTGCCACATTACCAGTTGTTCCTGCACTGCTATGCCAAACACTCCTTGTCTAACAAACTGTCTTTGGTCTTTTGGGTAATGCTTCTGGTTGGTCATGTCATAGCACTCCTGGGAAGAGATGGAAAAGCAGATGGAAAACTAAGAACAAAATAGGCACTTAGATGAAACTTCCTTGGGGAGAAAGAGAGAGAGAACAACTGGGAGAGATCAGACAGAATTTTTTGCCAGGACGTGTGAGTAAATGACATCAGGCATTCATGGAGGTTAAAGCAGTAACAGCCAAATTTCTCTCAACCTTGAGAGAACCCACTAAGGGCTCTGAAGCAGAGTGAAAGGAAGGGCAATCTGTCTAGTATGCCTGCTTGACGTATGTGTGTGTCCTGAACATCGTCTGTGCATAAGTCTCCAAAACCACAGCACTTCAGTATGCAAACTTTTCTTGTGCTGCAGAATCAACATATGCATCTCTTGCATTACCTCGGAGGGCACCACGAGCTGATTTTCCAAAGATTTCTAAAAGAGTTGTGTACCTTCATTAGTCTGGAGAGAAAATACCCATGCCAATGAAAAGAACACATGGTTTCCTGTTCAGGCTTTCAGCTTCTGTTGAAATCTAAATATGAAGCTAACCACAATTTTGTGGCCAAACTCTGTCTTGGTGTTGAAGAGCCAAACTCCATCAAAATTAGTATAGTTGAACTCCACAATACAGCATATCGTTTTCCCCAGTGCTTCTATGCATTTTCATTTCTTACCCCCACCTCAACACTTCTACGTTAATCTCTACCTCCAGTATAGATCATTATACATACATTTTACTTAAGGCAAGATGCCTTTTTGTTGTCGGTGGCAGTAGATCAATGTGGACTGGCCAGCAGAGGGTGCTACCTGAATTTGGGAATAAAACTTATCAATAACCTTTAAGAATGATCAAATTTCCGTAAGATTAAGCTAATCACAGGGATAGTCACCTCCTCCTGCCATTGGTGCTAAAGAAATGGAATGGTGGTATTTTTTTTTCCTGAAATGTTTGTTTCAACTGATAGTATAAAAGGCTGAGAAGTGATCTAAGTGAAGCTTTGGATTTATGCTCTGAAGGCAGTCTAAATGATGCTAGATGCTACTGTACAGGAATAAGCATTGCATACAGTATTGTTGGTTCACTTTGGTAGACTTCTCATTTTTTAAGTTCTCCACAGATAAGTTAGAAATCAGGTTTCCACCCCAGGTCAGGATTTTTACCTCTTCGCCTTTCACCAGACCAAACCAATCTGCTTGAAATTTCTTAAGTGTGTTATTTTGCCAAAGTAGAAGCTTAATGGAAAGTTTGAGGTAAATTCAACAAGATGTTTGGGAGACATGAGGGCTCAAAAAAGGAAGCAGTTTCACCTCTTGAAAATTTTCCTAACATTTTTTTTGGCTTATAGTAACTGCAAAATGGCTTGGCTGAGAAACTAGAAATTTGTTTAATCTTTTGTAGATGGTGATTTCTGTTTCCTTTGGCTTCTTTTGGGGTGCTTCAGGGGGCAATTATTTAGTTGCTAAAAGACGTTTATGCAAACATTTAGGGTTCCTAAATCCGCATGTCAGCTTTTATAGGGCTTATGAAGTCCACAATAGTGGAATGCAGCCTTCCCAGACTGCACAGACTTTCACAGGGTAACTCTTGGATCAGGGCAGGGCAAACTTCATTTCAGAAAAGACTTTGGTAGGTTTCAGTTGCCCTATGAGAAGCTCTGAAGGGTCCCACCCACAGCACCGTCAGGTCCTCCGAGACCTGCTTGAGGCAAAGGCCATTCCCGTAAAGACATTTTTCTTCCTTTTTGTCTCTACATCTGCTTAGAGCTCTCCTACTTGTCTCTGTTATCAGCACGTACGTCTGTTGGCAGGATTTGAGGGTGAAAATGTTCTTCAGCACAAATCTAAACTGGTTCTGTAAGCTATGCCACTCCCAGTGCGTGGCCAGGGGCAGGCCTGTATGTAAAAATTTACCCTAATGACACCCAGAAAAAAAATCAACTTTTGCATTCTTCTCACTGGTTGGTGAAATGTTTTGTATTCACCCTGAGAATCATGTCTTTAAGTGTAGTTAACAGTTTTTCAGTAGTTAGCAAAACTCTCCATGACGAGGTTTGAAGGTGTTCTGAACTTTTGCGGTGTGTGATTTGTTACTCCTATTGGCCCAAAGTCTAAGGAGTGAAGCAATTTACTGGCAACATTTTTTGTAGAATAGTATTAAGTAAAAGCTTGAGGTTCCCTAATGATTTATGAACAGAATATGGTCAGAATTAGCACCAACCTGGTGAAGATACTGTTCCATTTTTGAGATTTTTGTGTTGCTCCCAACTTCTTGTATCTACCATGAATTATATCTTTTTCAATCCAAAAATACAGAAATAATGAGGTAGGATCCAAAAATATAAGTCAGAAAGAATCTGTGAAAGTTTGGGAAACTTGAAACCAGGCTGTCAGAAAGGAGCAAGGGAAGTATGCAAAAAGTATAAAAGAATTAATAGTACACCTGCAGGCAGAATTATCCTCCAAAGCACAGAACATTTTCTGAAAATAATTTAATGTTATTGAAATGTTGACTAGAAGGAGCAACATGTAAAGCCAGTCCTGAGACAGCCATTGCATTATGACTGAGATGTCTTTCTGTCACCAAGAGTTCTTTTTCCCTGTTCCCTCTTTTCTCCTGTCGCCCCGCACCCATCATTACTGTAGAATCTATTTTATGAAGGGAAAACATATTTTGAAGAAAGCCTTGCTTATAGTCACCTATCAACCTCGTATGTATGCAGTTACTGGCCCAGAGTTTTATGTGTCAGTAAGACAGCTAGTAGTGCCACAGAAGTAAAAATGTGGTACCTTAAAATATGATGTGCTAAATTTGCATTGGTTAAACTGATGAAGTCCTAGTGAATTCAAAGAGATATGGACTCGGTAGGCAGCAAGGCTTGCTAACAAAATGAAATGAAGAATGGTGTAGAAGTGGCAGCTATCTCAAAATCAGATAAGAAGTGAGAAATAAAGAATATCTAAAAACTATAGAGAAAAGGGGTTTTTAAAAGTTTGTTTCTGGGGGGCAAAGGGAAAACAAGCAGAAAATTCTTTTTAATGAAAATCCTCGTTACATTTAACAAAACAGCCATGATTTATAAGTATGTAGCCTGTTTACAAACACTTCGTAGGCTTCACTTTGCTAACTTCTTCTATAGAAGGAAAGTCTGCACTGGATGAATTTCAACCCACTTGTTGTTTCTCTTTCATCAAACAAAAGTATTGAGAAAGCACTGATGAACAGAAGATGAGAAATGGAAAACAGATCAGAAAAGAGCAACGCTATGACACCTCAGGGGCAACCCTGAATGTTACCCCTTTTCAGATGCTTTCTCAGGAAGAGACATATTTCATCCTGCAAGTAATTATGAGGACCAGTAATCATCTAAAGGAAATTTCTTCATTAAAATCCATTTGTCTTGTAATTTTTCTGTTCGCAAATACGTGGGATTTTTTTTTCATCAAACCAGTCCAACACCTTTCCCACACTTGAAAGGGAAACTCCAACAAAGAGTGCTTGCAGGTTCATTATTTGGCTCAGTTATTTGCCAGATGTGAGTGAGGCTGTGTTTTGGCTAGCCTGTATACTCTAATGTAATATTAAACCAAATAAAAAATTAAATGGGGTCCAAGTGCAGACCTGCAGCTAAGAGAAATGTTTTATGAAAAAAAGAAAATTCCTGGAATTTTATCTTCACTCTTGAGGTAATCTAAATTATTTATGCCAAAAACATAAATTAAGATCAATATTCTCTTAAAAATATGACAAAAATGGACTCTTTTTTCAATCCAATTAATCTCCAGCAACACCCACCCTATTTTACCTTCAAGATAGTATTGCAGCCTCTGGAAGGACTGCTTATAAGGGATTCTGACCACTGTTTCCAATGTTCTTCCCGAGAATTGCAGACTACCTGCAGCCCTGGTTTCCATGTATCCCAATTTATAATCATATCAAGAAATTTATTCCACCAAACATCCTTAAATGGCAAAATTGATATTTCTGGCTCACAGTTCACAACAGTATCTGAATTATTAACTCATCCACAACTGCCAAATGGCAGGTTAGCTGCCAGATTTCAGCCTGAGTGAAAACTGCATAAAATGAAAAGCATTGTATGAAAACATTTGATAATTGATTTATTTTTTCCTCTATATGCCAAAGGATGGTTTTGAAAGGTTGATAACATGTTTATCATTGTGACTCCAAAGTCTACTTGCAAGATTGATCTCTTCCCTCTTTATCATTGCTATATTTATGAAAATGTACTTTACATGCCTTAATTACTTTATAGGTTCAGCTGTTATACAGAATAAATATCATAAAATGGTATCCTGAAGAAAAAAGACATGAAATACGTATTTAAGATAACAGAACTCACATGGGGAAGCTCAATGAAAAAATCTAATTGCTGGTGTCACCTAATGGCAGAGATCTCTGACACAAAGTCTGTTCTTTACTGGAGGATGTGCTTTTAGTACCAATCTGCAGCTAATGTAAAAGTCATAAGATAATTTTGTTGAAAAATATTCTTTTTCATTTACTGTTTGCAACACTGGGTCCATATAGTTCCACAAAAGACCTGTTTTGGTTTGGGGTTTCTTTGGTAGATCCTGCTTGACTTGAATGAGCTTCGCATCAGGCCACAGTTCTGTACTAGATAAAACACTTCCAACAGAATTTTTCTGCCATCCATCGTAGACCAATTAGGAGGAACCAGGAGGTTATCTGAACCTTGAGGTGCACGGATAATCATGAAAATTGTTTCTGGCTTGTCTATAGGAAGGATGCAATAATTATCCTTGTAATTGTTTGAAAACTCTCTAAACTGTCCCTCAAATAGGATTTGTTTAGTTTCTTGGAGCTGCTCTGGAATGATACACATTCTTCACTTGCAACCCGTTACCTGTGACCAATGACCCACGTGTGCATAGCACAGCAATCTTCAACTAGTTCTGGTATACATTTGAAACTATATCACAGCATGACAACATTAATTTCTTTTTTTTTTCTTTCTTTCTTTCCATATGTATTGACAATAGTTAATAGGCAAATAAACAGCATGATAACTAGGATTTCATCCGCATACATGCATACATGCACATATATAAACATTTATGAAAGAAACACAAAAGACAGATGTGTGCACAGCCTAGAAAATAAAACAGTTTGTAAAGAAATACTTTTTGGTGTATATGAAAAATGCATACAACTTATATAGGCTAAATTCCATGTACCTATATTTGTCCTTAACCATACACATGTGGATGCTTGTACAGATATATGAATGTCAGGACTTAAGGAGAAGAACAAAACAGTGTAAACAAACATCTATTCGAAAGAATATTGAATCTCTTCTTAGTGCAAACTAACAGGAATGGAATAATGCTGAGACAGGCCTTTTGTTTAAAAGGCTTTTTTAGCTGTTTGAAATTTGGGCAAGAGAAGGCTTAGGCCTGTCTGGGTTTGTAGCATTTTGCTCTAGCACCTCCACCACAGTTAATGAGTGTAGTAAAGCTTTGTGACTGTTGTGGTTGAAATAGCTGTTTGTAGCAGAAATAAAATATACAAAAGTTATTACTTACATTTCAAAGGAGCTGTGATTAGCCATAAAAAATAAGCTTAGCAATTATTACAAACATGAGTATCTTAAAATACCTCTAGCAAGACCTAAACTGTGATCACATTAAGGCCGTTTGTATCAAACTTCTAGTTTGGCAAAAAACTGTTTGCTTGGAAATCAAGCTGTAGTAGCTAGAAACTACTCGAGGCTTAAGCAAACATTGTTCAGAGTTTAATCTTCCATTTGCTGTGGTTAACTCTTATTTGTCTTCCCCAGGGAAACATAGATTGCCACATCATCATTCTCTGTCCTCCCTCTGTCTCCTCTCCCCTTCCCTCCAGTTATTTCCACTTAAATTGTACCAGCCTTGGGGAAACAAAGAACATCCTTAACTTCGTTGAAGCAGCAAGCTGAGAAGTCTTTCAAAACGTATGCTCTAAAGAGGATATTATTATCTTCATATAAAAAGTACTCAGCAAAAAAGGACTTGGTTCCTTTTGTGCTTTTCTTTGAGCTAAATACAGGGAAGTATACCGAAGACATTAAGAGACTCTCCATATATCCCCAAGGCCTTAGAGGTACAAGAGTTTGCTGTCTAGACTTCTTGTTACATTTATTCTCTTCTTGTCAATGAAGTACATGTCCCCAGTGGGCTGGGGGCAAATTTGCACCCCTGAATTTTGCCTCGGTACTCTGCCTTGCTAGAGAGCCACGCTCCCGCTGAGTCCCTCTGCATGCCTGAGTCTGTGCTCCTGGGACCACAGCTTTCAGCTCAAAGGAAAAAAATGCCTCTGCCTCTGAATACCCTACACAAGAGGAACCTCCTACTATAAACTAGCATGCTCTTTGAGGGGGGTGGAAACTATGCTATCCAACCTGGTGGGGTTCGATCAAAATCCAGGTGTTGCAGTCCTTTGGTGTACTCTAATCTTTAGGCCACTGTACAACAAGTAAGTATCAACTAGTTTCTTCAGGGAAGGTGCCGACAGGTAGAGAACTCAAACCCATCCAGAAGTGTTACACGCTCTCTGAGCAAACAGGGAACTAAGAATGCTTTGTTAAAAATTCTCCAATGGAGGTAAGTGGAAAATAGTCAATTAATCGTCTCAGGTGAGCAGCCACACTTCTGGACTTGTACACTTTCAGCGNTGCTCTCTGAGCAAACAGAGAACTAAGAATACTTTGTTAAAAATTCTCTAATGGAGGTAAGTGGAAAATAGTCAATTAATCTTCTCAGGTGAGCAGCCACACTTCTGGACTTGTACACTTTCAGCGAGCTACATGTGCTTGGGGCTTCCATTAGAAAAGGAATGTGCATGTGCTATCTCAGATATTTTGATGTATAAGAAGACAAGAGTGGTCTGACTGGGTCACACTCGAGATCCATCCAGCTCAGAGTCTTATTCTCAAAAAAGTAAAAAAGATGACGCCTAGGGAAGGGTGTAAGTGATGCTGCTCAAGAATATTCATCCAGCACTCAACCATTTGTGCCTCACTGACTTTTTGAACCACTTGTCTTACATATAATAATTCTGAGTGGATATTTCTTACACGAATTTGTCTAGTTGCCTTTTGAAATCATGTAAACTTGCAGCATCTGAAATACCCTGTGATAAGGAATTCCACAGCTTAACTGCATGTTGACACAGATGGATTAGGGCCAGCTTGTTTGAGTCTCTCTCCTGGACCTGAATTACACTCTGGGAACTTAAGTGCTATTTACAGTTCACCCTTAGTCCCCTAAAGTCGTTACTTGGTTGAACAAAATCTGAAAGCCAAATACCCACCAGTCCCACTGAAGCTTTAATTTATTGTCATTACATTTAAGGTATTCTTCTAGGGTGACACCGCAGTGCTGTGCCATGACTGAAGTCTTAAAATTGGGCAACTTATTAGACCTGTTCATCCCTGCCTTTCACAGACTGTTTTATTCATTCCTTCATATTAAGTACAATTCCCTTTGCTAACACTTGCACTGTTTTCTTTTTTTTTCTTTTATCAACAGAAATAGCACGTATTAATGACAAATACAACAGGAACAACAAATTTACATTTAAAAAGATCCAATCAGACTAAGCTGAGATAAGGTTCTAACACACCAAAATCCAATTTCCCTTCTTAGGGGGAAATAAAAATTCTGTTCAGATCTTGGACAAGAAAGAGCAAGGAAAGGTATGAAGTATCACATTACTTTTTGGTGGAGGAATGGAAGCAAAAGTATTGCTGGTGGCAGTTTCAACCTTTAACTCACATTGAACAATGAAAAACCAAAATATAGAAAAAAATCTGATTTGTATTGTGAACATTTCGGTTTCGTCTTTTTTATCTGTGCGCAAACCATCCATTTGTTTGACTGTAACCCACAGGTCATTTTCTTGCCATTGTACATGCCATTCCCTCTGTGGTATTATAGATAGGCAAAGCAGATAAACAGAAGAAGCAAATAAACAGTCTTCAGTGTGATGAATGTAATTTATAATTAGCATGGACAGAGAAAAGATTCTAAGCAGAGGCTGAAAAAAATTACAGGTCCTGATGTTCAACTTGTTTCTAAATTCGTCTGTGAACCACTGATAAAATAGAATGAGAAAAGTCTTTGTAAAGTAAATGATATATCATTACACAAAATAATAGGAACATGCAGTGCTGTAAGTATGAATTAGGCATCCTGTGGTTGATTTTGCATCATATAAACATACTAGTCAGTCCAATGCTGAAAAGAGAGCCAGGAATTCAGTAACCAGTGTCCCTTGTTCAGCTATTAGTGACTCCCAAAGATCCTTGGTATAAAGGACTCATATGGAACTACTCATATAAGGAAGGTAACCGAGCTATATATCATGAGTAATAATATATTAGCCAGAAATGGAGAGTACAAATATATGAAGCACAATTAAAGCTCACTGAATTCAGTTAGATTTTTCCATTGGATTTGTTGGCATTGAATCACAATGGGAAAGGAAGACTTGCTTAATATACGCCTGAAATGATACATATAAGTACAACATTATCAGTCACGTCACCAGTACATTGCATCTGTTGAGCAAAGGCCTAACAAAGAATTTCTGATATTGGATTTGGTAATTTATGAGATGGAATGTTTTCCTTTAAAACCTTAGAAAATTTCGAGGATGCTTGAGTGCTGACTATACATCAGGGTTGTTTTTTCCCCTTGCTTTGTGTGGGTACGTGCTTACGGAGATGATCATCCTGCTTACTAGTTTGGTTTAGTTGTCAGCAACAGACATTGGGCTTTCTTCATTAAACATTAATCCATAAATACTCAATATCATTTATTTCCAAGTTATTGCTGAGCCAGAAACAAATAACTTCATTTTGATGGAGTGCCACTCACTTTCTTCATTTACTGAGATGGCCTCTTTCTGTGTTAAGTCCTATAACTGTGATATTAACGTTCAAGTCATGAACATCTTTCCAAATTTCATTAATACCAACTAAGTCAAATTAAGCCCATAAAGCAAGCAGTTCTCATTTCTCTTGTTTATTACACTGGATCCTAGCACAGACAGATAATTAAAGACATTTCTTCTCTTCATGCTCCTTGGTGCCTTGATTAAGGCTGTTCTCAACAGTCTGACATTCCACTAAGTGCGTGTCTTCTATTCTTTTTTCCTTTTGCTGTAAATTTAACAGTTTTCCAATTAGTGCAGCAGGCTGGTGAGACAGGGACCATTTACCTTGTGTATTCACTTCTCTGCTTAGAAGGTGGACCAAATTGTCTCCCACAAATGATAGCTTCTGCAAAAAGAAATCTTTCTCTTTACCATACTGGTCTTGCCGGTACTGCTGCCTGCTTGCTCCTCTTATGACTAGGGAATAGCAGCAGTGGGAGGTGCGGCCAGCAACAAGGAGATACCATGAAGCTTATTAGTAAGATCCCTAGTAGTGTTACAGCCCAACAACAAACCAAAGAATCTTCCATTATCTACAGAGTTCCTTCATTGTTCAAGTTAGCCTAGGGAACTTTCCTGTTCCTGCAGAATCCAGCTGTTAGGATGGCCAGCCCTCTAGTAATTTTCCCCCAGGCATGTAATTCTTCATTCTTAGAGGTTTAGAAGAGAATATGATCATCTCTGAGCTCTAATGCATTATGATACTTGGAATCGGCATGGAGTATGGAGTTTCTCACTGTCTTTTATAGCACTGACAGGTTATAGAAACATAGTATGCAGCTCCAAAGGTTCAAATTCATGTACAGATTACTATTTCGTGTACCTTTTAAAGATCATTCCAAGAAAAAAATCATATGAATATAATATCCTCCCATGAATATAAACCAAATTGGATTGCTGTGTGGCAAAGCATAGGGTATAATTTCAGAATAAATAATTTTTCATTTGTAAATGCTTAGCAAATCAAGTAAATTAGAAAATTAATCAAATTTATGAAACAAACAGTTCTGAGTGTACAGTCATTACACATGGCTACCTCACAGATATCTTTCTGTTGTAATACGTTTTGTTTTTAATAACCTGTGTTTTATATCAAATGTTATTAGGCAAAGTAGTGGTCATCAGCAGTATAAATAAGCAGAAATTAAACTGCTTTTCTATATATTGTACATGGACTAAGTCTTTGGTCACAATAATATAACTGATTATTTTACAATAGAATTAAAAATAATATTTACTCACTCTCAGTAATTTGCTAAATCTACAGTTGATGAATATGGCTAACCAGACTGACATGCATTGACCCAGAACTAAAAATTATTTAAATACAGTTTTGTTTCTGTCCCAAAATTCCAGAGGAATACTTCTGCCCACCAGCAGGCATGCACATGGAAAAAGTGCTTCTGAAATCTTAAACCTAACATTTTCCTTTTAGCCAGCATAAATGTCCTTAATGTAAAAATCTGATCCCTTGATAAATTAGAAATTATGCAAACTCTGCAAAATGCTTTTTATAGGCAAGAACTAGTCCTGATGAAAAGCTTTTGTGACTAGGTTCACTTGTCTCTCTATTGTTTCCTCAATCAGGAGGAAGATCAGTCCAGTAAAGAGTCCCTGGCATCTTCAATGAAAAGCAGAAATTACAGGACCTGGTAAATTCAAGAGACATTTGCTTTTAAAATCATGGTTTACATGTGTTGTCTCAGCCAGTCCAAGCTTTTTTCAGGATGATTAGTAACTGCTTATTTTCCAGTGTGTTGGAGCAGGCAAGGATTTTACATTTGCTAGTCAACGCACAGTCAACCTTGTTACAGCAAGCAGATTAGCCTCAGACAAACACAGACACACAGCTATTATACTAGTGCTCTCTTTGGACTTGTACATCTTGCATTAGATAGTGAAAAAAAAGAATTCAGGTGTAGAAAGCTACTTTTACAGCCTAATTTTGCAATCCCTTGCTATCGTCTTTATTCATAGAAGTCATCTCATCAGCAGCACTAGTGGGACTATTTCCTTGATTAAAGCCTTCTCCGACTTCTGATAGATGAAGACTCAGAGCATCATTAAAGATGATTTCTATTACTTTCAAATCTGGCTCTTAAAAAAAAAAGAGTTGGACAAAAGAATCTGATTACACACTGAGACTATTTTAACATCGTAAATCTACAGGCAGAAATGAGTTTCCTTTGTCTCCACTTCAAGTATACGAAAACTTGCATTGCTCCACTATAGGCTGGTAAAGAAATTGCCTGAACACAGGTAAAAGCCATGCTGAAATTGAGCTAATAAGCCTTGCTGAGCAGAAAATATGTTACCTGAGAACTAAGGCTGCACTACGCATGTTCACATAGCTTCCATACAGATTTATCATGTATATGTGATCTTCAGTCTTTTGGGACTATCTCTTTCCTGATGCCTTTTTTGAGGAAAGACAAGCTACAGAGGATGGGGGACTGCACCATCCAAAGGGGAATATGGTATAAATAACACTGGAGGAGGAGGAGGCCTGTTCGACAAAGGCACTTCGTGCCTGAGTGTTGCAAAGCCAGCTCTCCTCTTTCAGGGTGCCAGATGGCTTCTGGCTTCAGGCCCTGCGGTGCTTCTGAAGCAGGTTCCCTACAGCAGGTCTGGACTAAATGTGAGTGGAGTCTGATCATGTCTGCCCTTTTGTAGTGACATAAACACCCCCAGAGGCATCTGTCTGGTCCCAAAGAGAGACTTGAGTAGCCTCAGGTTTTCTTTACGCTGTCTCAGCCGTGCAGCATACCTAAAGCCTACACCGAAGGACAGAGTTGGGGATGAGGGCTGGAGAACCAGAATACCAAATTCTGCCTGATATCCACTGGGCAGGCGGGGGATCTAGATAAACTGGCTTCCATCGAATTTGCATTGCTTCATATCTATTTCTACATCTGCATTCACTCTTTTAATGTCTCCTTACACTGAGTTCCCATCCAGAAGTTCAAGAAGATTTATCTGCATGTTAAACAGTCTGGGAAATCATTGGAAAAAGAATTTGCAAAAGTAATCAGGCAAATATTTAGAAAAATGACACTGCTTATACCCTCTTCTGTTCAAGCAAATGATTTTATTGTCAGATATTTTCAACCAGAAAAGCTGAAGTACAGGCTGGTAGTTATTAACAGTGTGCAGAATGTGAGTTTTGAACCAGGAACCTGGATCTAAGCGTAGAACCCAGCCAGTCAGAATGGAAGTGCACTGTACGACCTATTTCTCCCACCACACATAATCAAAACAACTCAAACTTCTCTTTTTGAATACATGACAGCCACAACACACTAATTGCAGCTAACCTGCAGGCCAGGAATTATTCAGAACAATTACACAGTAGAGTTTCCAAAATCCTTGTATTTGAGAAAGTTTCCACTTGTAGATTTTAAACTTGAGAAGTAGAGATGCTAAAATATACATAGTACTGCACAAATAATCTCCTGAACTTGGAAATTAATTTTTGTTTCTTTCTCTTTCTCTCTTTCTCTTTCTCTTTCTCTTTCTCTTTCTCTTTCTCTTTCTCTTTCTCTTTCTCTTTCTCTTTCTCTTTCT
>RSEF01000003.1:69378262-69395525 GCA_003993805.1 Himantopus leucocephalus | reverse complement strand
CTTTCTTTCTTTCTTTCTTTCTTTCTTTCTTTCTTTCTTTCTTTCTTTCTTTCTTTCTTTCTTTCTCTTTCTCAGAGAGAATGTGTTTTTATTGAGCATTCAAGAAAATGGATTCAAATCCTTGCTCTTCCTCATGTAGGCTATGGGCTTGATCCCAGATGCCTTACTTTCTAGGGAAGTAATATATATTATAGTGTGAATTCATTTTCATTTTGACAATAAATCCCACACTATGGACATGGTAAACATTTTTTGTGGAAAAACACATTGTCAAAAGTTCCCAGCGATTTCTAATTGTAAGTTTGTTTCTGGAAAGAGAAAAATGAAAGGGAGGAAATAGAACCATATTTGTTGGGCAAATCACATGTTAAATGCATCCTTTTGCTTGAACAAACAGATGTGGAATGACAGGCAGAGTCATCCAAAAAATCAGTCTTTGAGTTGGCAGCAGGAGATTTATGTTCTAGTCCTGGCTTTGTCACTGACTGGCTTTACTTTCCAGCTCTTTGCCTTTTTGTATCCCTTATGTGTCTTGCCTATTTAACTTATAAAAACTTTGGCATAATGGCATTCCCTTAAAATCTGTAGCTCTTCAGTGAAACTCCATGGTAGCAGGACCACCACATTAGCAATGTCAAGCTGTAGGGACCTCTCAGCCTAGATCTGAGTAGGCAAAGGTAGGAAGAGTTGCTGCAGCAGTGGGAAAAAGAGCTTCTTAGCAGCAGTTTTTAAGAGCCAGTTGTAGCAAACCAGGCTGAGCTGCTTCCAGAACAGCTCTCAGCCTCTACTTGCAAGTGCAACCCCCCTATTAATCTCCATTGTCCAGGGAGTCCTCTGTCTGCTTGCATAAATTTAGAGCTTTGACATGAAAAGGATGGAGCTTTTCTCATCCTCAGGAACTTTTCCAGTTAGGGACTGATACTGTTACTATTTACAGCCAAAATAACTTCTTTGATGCCACAGAGGGATATCAGCGTAAGCCAAGGTCATAGTGATAAAATCAGCCCCCAGTGCAAAATATCAAACGTTTGAAACATTAGTACTTGACAGGTTGGTTGTTGGGAGTTTTTTTTCCGCTTGGCTGTATGGAGTTTAGGCATTAGGTCAAATTCTGATCTCACAACACTGTGAGTCTGGGACACATGAAGTTGATATCAAAGACGGTTGACTAGCACTATGCCCCCAACATTTATTGATAAATGTGTTGCACATACTGCTAAATGCATCATTTATTCTCAGTGGTAAAATGGCACATGGCATCTTTATATAACTAGAAATAATTGTTTTTCAGTAATATATTAATAGCTATGCATGTGTTTTATGGAACATTCCTTTGCATAAAAAGGGCTGTTAGATAGTGACACCAGGTTTTATTTCTTCCTCTTTTTTAATTTCAATTTCAGCCTTTTAGGAGAGGTTTTCTGCTATTTTTAGTTGCCTTGACTCATGCTTGAATTTACTAAATTACTCTTCCCAAACGCTCACAGGGAGAGTCTTTTGAATTAATGGATGAAGCTAAACTCACTCCCATTCTGCAACTAAATTAGTATATTACATGCAATTATTTATGATTCATCCAAACTGGCTTCCCACGGCCCCATAAATCTTACAGAGTCAGAACATTGTGGCATCATCTTTGCTGATAGTTTTCATTCTTTTGCCAGGCATAATGCTCCTTGAATTGGAGAAATACTGTTCCTACTTGGCGAGGACCAGTTACACTGCTGGCACCAGCAAATTTCAGGAACTGTGTCCAGCCTGACAGAAGGAAAGTAAGTATTTCCAATGGGACTAAGCACCTCCATCCAAAACTGCAGTCTTCTAAATTCCTGCTCAGTTGTTGCCACACCCTGGAGGTGCTTAAGCTCCGCAGGCGCCAGCTTTTCACATTAAAATTCCCCAGACTCCTGAAATTCTGCTGTGGGCATGTCCAGAAATGCCTCTCATGTCATGGCACCGAGCTAGCTCACACCCCAGCACTGTCTGATCCAGTGAACTCAGCTTTCCTGCACCTGCACCCATCTTGCCCAAGGGGTAGAGCCGGTGAATGTTCCCAAAACACAGAGAGCTGCTGCTCTGTGAAGTGCAGCGGCAGCAGTTGCTGTTCTCCTCCACTGTGTTCAAGAGCTTCTTGGTCAGAGCTTTTCCCCTAGATGTGGGAAAGCTGGGTTTTACACCCTCCTGTGCCCGAGGACATCAAAACCCACGCCCTCGCCATGAGGCCAGGGCTGTTCTGGGTGAAAGTGTTCTCCACCCTGCCCTTTGAAGCTCTTCCACCCTACAGGAACAAGCCACCGCTTCACAACAGCTGTGGAGAACATGAGTGAACACGATGCTTTGAGGGGTTATGGCCCTCGTGAGAGAAGACAAGGGAGGTTTGGGTGCCGTTTCGCTCCCCTAAAGAGTTTCTGGGTATTATGTCCTAGGTCAAATGTATAAATGGTCTTTTTGGAGCATATATGGGAAGGAGCTTCCCCGGTGCTGCTCAGTGGGATGCTGAGGAGGCTGGCAGCAGTGCGTTTCACCCGGTGCCCCAGTCACCCCTCCCTGGTCAACACTGCCACTGGAGCCTCTGAGCACCATTGCAGCTCCTCCTGGCTGGCTTTCCTGAGGGCCTCATGAAGGCTGAGTTTCTCAACAACTCCTCTCCCCAGAGAAGCAAAACAATAACACCACCGAACAAGGACTTGCTGCAGCATTTCAAGTACATCCAATATCCATCACACCCCACCTCCCAGCCGCCCTGTGGTCCCACACACAGCCGTAGCTGCAGCCTTCCCGCTGGAGGCCGGCAGGTACCCTGTGCCCCCATGGAAGCCCTGCTACCAGGTGGCAGCGACACCGCGAGTCCTCATTTGCCATGGTCCAGGATCTCTGCCCTCTCAGCTTGCTGATGCTGTTGTCTGACCAACGGCTTGAGGAAAATGGTGAACTGGGTTTCTTTCAAGGGTTTTGAAGAACAAGTTGCATATTTCTCCATAATATGCATCTATCTGGGTGACAACCCTGCCAGCCCAGGGCTGCCCACTTCTGTTAGCAACCATTGTTTCGCAGGGTAATTTTCATGAAGTGGTTTCAGCCTCTGGGACCCCAATTCACACTGAGCTTTCTGTTTCGCCTTCAGACTGTTGGAAGCCTCCAGTGACTCTCGGGTTTCTGGCAGTGAAGTCATATGCGACTCAAGTGCCCTTTAGTTTGTGCCCTTTTTGGTGTGATAGTTCGGATTCCTTGGCCCACAAAGTCAAACCACTATCTTGCTTCATAAGCTTGAGTGAGTCCTTTAGCTCGCCAAATGCATTGTTCAAAGATTAATTTTTGATCTTCAGTGCATTTCTTTGACGTCCTTAGGCATGTTTCCAGTGGAAGTAAAACTTGCAAAAAGTCTGTCTGCATGTCTGTGCCATCCACAGTGCATTTTGCCTCTTTTGTCTGATGTCAAACAAACCTGGCAGGCAGATACATGTTTGACAGGAGAGATGGGGCCTAAGCATTTGCCAGCCCTCCTCAATGGGAGCTGATTTCTGTAGTGAAATATGTGTATATGTGATACATGATACATATATATCATTGCCAAAATGATCTTCAGAAGCAGGTTAGAGATAGACAAAGATAACAGAAAATTTCATTAAAACTAGTCAACTGACAGACAGAAACAGGTAGGAAAGCAGCCTTCATTGCTGTCCATATTCAGGGAATTAATTATTGCAGGCCTAGCGACAGAACTGAGGTTAGTGTTTGAGAGGGCAGGCACAGCATGAGCAGGTTTATGAATGTGTCCTGTGCAGCTTACCAGGCAAGGACAAGGGCCGGATCTGGCTGGAGGCAATTGTTTATGACTACCTCAGGAGTGGTCAGGGGTATATTACTAATGCCAGGGATCCACACTCACCCCACAAATAACTATGTAACATTGTTTGTGGAATTAATTTTGATCTGGTCTTTTATAAGGGATATGTTCATCCAACTTTAACTCTTTTACCTACAAAGCAACTGCAAGGTTGTCTCTCCAGCTTTGGTCGTCTCTGTTTGAGTACAACAGTCATACATGTTTTGTTTTTCCTGTGGTTTGCAGCATTCATGACTTTTTTTTTCTGTTATAGAAGCTGACTACACTATAATCACTTCCAAATACTCCCCCTGACAAGGATAAATCAGCTTATGCTGAGCTCTGGGCTGCTATGGCCAGACTGCTGCCAATATCAAAGCCTGTTTAAAAGTGGCTGGGGGATCTCAGTGCTGCTCTGCAGATACAGATGTTTAACATTTCATTACCAAAGTTTTCTGCTAGCCTCCTCTACGTGACTAAACTGAAACCTTTTCAATATACCTAATGCTGCAGAATCAACTATTGTTGAAACAAGGCTATCTTCTGTATAACTTCTCCTGGGCTGGCAGGTGCTGCTGGCATGTACAGTGAATTACTGTTTACCCCTCCTCCAGCAATCTCCTCTACTTCTATTTCTATTTTCTATTTCTATTTTTTCTCTTCTCTGTTTCAGCCCTGGCAGGGCTTTTAGGAGCTCCAGCACTCTGAGGCTTCTCTTTATTTTACTCCTAGTGCTCTAGGTGGTTGAGAAACCACTCAGAGCCAAGGACCGTGACCAGCCTGTTTCTAGATGATCAGCCCTGCAGAGCACTGTCCTTGCAGGACCCCATCGGGTGGTCAGGATGGCCTGGAAAAGCCCAGGCCCGCTTCATGTCATGGCTGGCACGGATCATGAAGCTGTTGCAACTGTGCTCCTTTATATACTACTTAGCTGTGCTCTTGTTATTTTCAAGTACTAAACACCTGCACTTCTCAAGCCGGGGGCCTGGTTGATACTTAGTAATAAAAGCACTGAATGGCTTTTTCAGTTGAAAGAGAATCTCCCTGGTCATATATCAGCAAAGAAAGTTCAGAAGATCCCATTGATTTCATGTGTTTTTACAGCCTGGGAAATATTTTTTCGAATCATATCCTGGGCTGCATAGAAAGAAGCATGAACAGCAGGTCGAGGGAGGTGATTCTCCCCCTTTGCTCTGCTCTTGTGAGATCCCACCTGGAGTACTGCATCCAGCTCTGGGGTCCCCAGCACAAGAAGGACATGGACCTGTTATAGGAGGTACAGAAGAGGACCACGGAAATGATCAGAGGTCTTGAACACCTCTCCTATGAAGAAAGGCTGAGAGTTGGGGTTGTTCAGCCTGGAAAAGAGAAGGGTCTGGGGAGACCTTATTGTGGCCTTTCAATACTTAAAGGGGTCTTATAAGAAAGATGGAGACTTTTTACCAAGACCTGTAATGACAGGACAAGAGGCAACAATTTTAAACGGAAAGAGGGTATGTTTAGATTGAACATAAGGAAGACATTTTTGACCATGAGGGTGGTGAGACACTGGAACCAGTTGCCCAGAGAAGTTGTGGATGCCCCATCCCTGGAAGTGGTCAAGGTCAGGTTGCATGGGGCTTTGAGCAACCTGATCTAGTGAAAGATGTTCCTGCTCATGGGTGCTGGAACTAAATGATCTTTAAAGGTCTCTTCCAACCCAAACGATTCTGTGATTTTATGGTCTACTCTTCTATGAAAGAAATGAGCCAGCTGCACTAACAGGAAATTAGTACCTTGTAAGGCTTTACACTAAGTTTGTTGTTATTCTTTTTGTTTGATATTTAGCAGCTCTTGTAAGACTGACTTACATTCTAGCTTTGGTAGTGACTAATTAAAATCACTGCCTCCTTTCTTCCAGCAAGATTACAGACCAACAGATTTCAGTAACGTCCTTCATGACATTACACTTTGGGAGGTGAAATTTGATGAAGTTCAACACAAAACTATAAATAAAATGGAAACACTGATAGATAGTTTAAAATGACATCTGGAAGCTTTGCGAAGAGCTAACTAGAAGGACTGCTTGAATAATTGTAGATCATACAGTAATGAGATATCTTCTCCCTTTAATTTTAGGAAACACTGTATTTACATGAGAAAGAACATATTTGCAATGGCATCTGAAAAACACAAAATTTCAGCTGAGGAAAGATCATGGTAGTTTCCAAAACAATTCAATTTTCATTAAATTTCCATCAGAAAGGGCTACATTCAGTGCTTTAAACAGAACTGTTTTCCCTACAGCACACTTACATGTATCACTCCATGTGGCAGCAGACACTTTGGGGCAAGCATAAATCAACAAGCCTATACCAAAACCAGTAGAGGTGAGACGCCTTAAATCAATTTAGAATATAGCCTATCAGTTGTCTAAAAGTGCTCTTTGAAAATGATAGAGTGACAAAAACATGTCTGTCTTTTATGAATTAATTAATCTGTGCTAACTACTAATGGAGGTGAAAGGACCTTCAGACACAGGAAAAAATACACAGCAGCTTTAGAATGAGATGAAAGTTTTACACAACAACCGCTCCTGGTGGGACTAATTTTTGACATTTGCAGGTACAGCAGACTTAGACCTTGCATATATGTTGCACTTACAAGAATACACATGAAGTGTTTTGTGACTGTTTTCGTGGGAGATATATTTACAGCAGAAGAGGGAATTTGTGGACTGCCCCTGTTTTACCCTGCAAGAATTCACAAATATTTTTCAAAGGAAGGTCTGTTTAAGTGTCAGTTTTGATTCCGGCTCCTTTCCCGGAGGGCACATAAAGGCTAGCCCCAAGAAAGAGCTGGCCGCCAGCTTAGGTCTGGGAGTGAAATTTTTACCACCATATATCTTCGGAGGAGAGCCAGGTACTTCTGAATGAGATCCAAAACAGCCAGCATACTAAGCTTGGACCTGCCTAAAATCAGTACACTCAGCAGGCAGCTGCTGAAACCTACTTATTAGGGAGCACTAAGGGCAGGGGAACGGTGTGAAACCCGTGGCTGACCCAGAGCTGCAGGTAGTCACCTCTGCCCACTGCTGCTGCCCAGCCTGCAAACAGCCCTTGAGAAAGCCGAGAGGTGAAACTCCTTCAAAGAACGAAACAGCTCTCCTTGTAACTGCCTTTAAGAAACAACTGCTCACCACGCTGTTTTTTTATTTGCTCTTGGGGTTTTCTTGTTGTTTTGGTGGTTGGGTTTTTTTTTTTTCCCAAATATGTAATCCCGTTGGTGAGAGAATGGAATTAATTTACCTTCTCAGCTTAAGGGGTTCAAATGCACAGCCCTCAGAAGAGCAGCCCGCATATCAGCCTGTGGGATAGGGATAAAACTTTCCACCCACTCGCTCTGCTGAAACTGAACCGCAGCGCAGCAAAAAATTCAGGAGTCACTGGCTCGGAGCTGCTCGTTCCTGTCAAGGTCGGGGCAGTTCTGGGCATGTACAGAGAAACCTGGTGCTCTGCAAGTGCAGAGGTACAGCCCCAGGGGCCTGAGAGACGGTAAAATTAAAAGTGGTGTCTAAAGGGGGAAAGTTCATCCGGGATTTTGCTGCTGGAAGGATCACAGCCCCGTGCTTTCATGCTGGTGCTGTATGGTGCTTCCACGCTTCTCACCCATAGCCCCAGTGCTTGAGCTCTGAGATGCGCAACTTTCACTGCAGTGCAGTGGCAGCAGGAAGCATCTGCTCACCCTGCTCTCTGCCCCTCTGCCCAGTCTTTGCCCTTACGACCTCTTACAACCTGCCTTTGAGAAACAGAACCCCCATTACTATCTGCCTTCTCCCCCTGGACCATTTTATGTCTTCATCGTGATACTATAATGTGAATAATAAAATGAAATGCAGGCCCTGCTTGTGCTGCTGAGGTCAAGGAAGCCGAATCTATTTACAGCAGCTGAGAAACTGCTCAAATGTATTTGTTTTCCTTCTTTGCTCGAGAAATCCGAACCCTTCATTTTCTGTTGCATGAAAAGATACCACATGATGATTATTTTGGTGGATCATTTCCCATCCACTCTGGGTTGTCCTTTTTTCTTTCTGAGTTTATACTGAAGTCTGGAAAAAATCTTTTTAAAATGCTATATTTGCCTGTGAGCTGCATCCTGACAAAAAGAAGGAAAAATCCACCACAACTTTTTATTTAACAGAAAAATTTCTCAGGTGTGTCTTGGAGAGGAGTAGGAAACATGTTCCAGGACCATCATAGCGGCATGTCTGTGTAAACTTATACAGGATATTTCATGAGAATTTTATAGTCTTTGAGTTTTAACCTGATGTCTAAATGAAACTACAACAAACTTGAGATGACGGAAAACTTTCTTGGATGTTTTAATTCCTTGGAAACAAAGGCACGTAAGTTGAAATAAATTAGTTTCTAGCTTTGGTTCTCTTACCTGAAAGGCTATATTACTTCTACTGCACAGTATATTAGAGGCCTAATTAGTTACTTCCCAGTACACCGATTCACAAATCTATCCCCGCTCAGAATGTACTTAAGTGAGTGCTTCTACGAACCTACATAACAACTTCTGTATTTTTCAAGCAAGAGGCCATATTTCCAAGAAAAGTGATGTGGTAAGATCTCATACCTAGTTTACACTGCTTTCAAACAGCTATAAATCATAGCACAGTAAAATATTAGACCCAGCAACTCAGAGGTCTGAACAGCCTGCCCTGTTTACATAGACTGGGTGATAATGCTGACATTTTAATTGCTCCTTAAAGTTGTCTCAGCTGATACCCTAGTGCTCATTATTCTCGCATTCACTTACGGTTACTGTGTTTATCCTAGGATCCAAAATCCACCTCCTAAATTGTCCAGGTACTCAAACTTTCAGTTCTCTACTCCCCAGTTTCTTATTAGTTAGGAACTTAATGCATTTGCAATAACAAAATGTTTGGAGCATACCGCAAGTTTAATATGAAGCATTAATAATGTGGAAGCTCCTAAACTCTTTCATGAATAGATCTTTCCCTACAGAATTGATTTTAACCTGTGTTTGGGATGAAAATTTACGTGGGGTTAACCTCCATTCTCCAAGTACCCCTTTCAGTATTTAAACACAGTACTTAACAAATATGTTTAAACATTTAAATCTATTGTTGACTGTCAGAGGTATATAACTCCATGACACTGCAAACACAAACTGCCCTCTTGCATCTTTTTCTACCTGTCATCCCATCTGAAAAAAAAAAAGCCACTAACTGCAGGAGGTATTGCAGAACACCAGGAAAATTAACAAGTCTGAACAACTGAAGAAAACAAATATTAGAACCGGTTTTGCCCATAAAATCAGTCTCTCAGCAGATTTACTTCTATATTAATTGCTAGCATGAATACTTTGGATGCAATAAAAAGTCTCAGAGCTGAGCAGGATTAATTCATGAAAAGTTTGATCTTCAAATAAACTCTGTCTTGATTTTAACGTTGACTAGCTCAACAGGGGCAGCCTGACCAAGGCTGCGCCCTTCAGAATGATTGTACAGATCAGGGATGTTATGTATGATATTGTTCATAAGTTGAAAGGCAGATAATGTGCTTTACATGATGAGAAAAAACCTCGATAAAAATAAATTCCACTGGAATTTTGAATGCACCAAACTTGTGTTACATAATTCAGGGGGAGATTTTAGGTCCAAATAGTACAGAGTATACAAAGTCTTAGGACAGTTTTGCTCCATTCATAAGTTTATCTGATGACTCCACTTCTAAACCTCATATTTAAAAACATGCAAAACATGAACTTGCTTCTGTTTTTATTTTTATATGTGTATTTGTATTTATTTTATGTTTAAAACTGACCTCAGCGTCTTCAACTTCTTATTCTATAAGGACTCTGTTGTCAAATCTCTACAAAAACATAGCTCCCCTATTGTGTGCAGGGTAGGATTGTGCCATTTCTAAACTATAATCAAATGTGAAATCTTTTTTTTTTTCACTTAAAACAATACACTGTTTTTAAAGAGGGAATTTTCATGAAGCTATGAATAACTCTGCCTCACACAGATTTTGAGAGAAAATATATCATTATCTCCATCAAAGGTCAACCGCAGATTATAACCCTCTTTTTGCTTGTTGTGATGAATGCCTTTTCTGCGGACAATGATAAGATATGGCAAGAAATATGTGAGAACAGAATCTTAAGCAGAATACATCGCCTTGGGTCCAAGAGCCTTTTTCCATTATTTTGCATTATGTTAGTTAGCTAATACTTAATTATTACACTTCACATTAGTTCACTTCTACTCTTTTCCTTTCAAAGTCATCTAGGGGAGCACTATGCATCAATTAAAGCTGATGGATGCTGATCTTCAGCTTCTGTGACTTCCAAGGCACTCAGAAAACAACCGCAAGGGAAGACTGTTACAAGAAATACTGATGGAAAAACAGACCAAGAGAAGAAAATTTGAGAACCAGCCACATCGATTTGGGGTCTGCAGGACCCAATTATAGGGCAGGATTGCTGAAATGGATGTAGGTTTAGAACCCAAATGTAACCGGTAACATCGCTTGAGAAAGCAAGCCCTCTCTCGGCTGGACACGTGCTGCAGAGCAGGAGCAAAAACCACGTGGCAAAATTTGGAACGTGCAGTGATTTGCTCCTGTTGTACCAAAGTACAGGGAAAAGCTCTAAGGAATAATCAGACCGGACTGGAATGGGGCAAGCTGAAGGAGACATTAGCTGAAGTACTTTGTGACCAGACTTTAGCTCATCACATATAATAGCCAAGTGTTGCCTCAGACAGCTTAACTCCCACTTTGTATTTTGTAACTTCTTTCTACAGTGCTACAAGACGGAGCTCACGTCCAGGAGCCAGTGGTCATGTCTGCGTATGCAACTATGAAATTTTGGAACAAGAGACCACAGGAACATTTGGGGTGCGTCCACAGAAACAGAGGCCCACAAACACACACCTCATTTTTCAGACAAATTAGTAGAGGCTCACTCTCTACTTGGGAGGCAGAGGGGAGTGTTAGGTTTCTGCAGGTTTTCTGTTTTATTGGAGCAGGGATTATTGAACTTCCTAAGTTTTAAGAGCAGGGTACATGTGTTAAAGAAGGAAAAAAGAAAGATAAAATGCAATCTCTCTCACACATGCACCTACATAATATATGCACCAAATTCTTCTGATTACAGTATTTTGCCAATGAGTTTTCTTCATTAATTAGTCCCTCTTCACATACTTTTATATATGAAGGTAGCACACAAGTCTTACATTCAGACTTGTCTATCTCTAAAATATATTTTGATTTGTTAAAAAAAAAAAAAAAAAAAAAAACAAANAACAAACTGGTCTCAATTAGCTGAATCATACAACCAGTTCATTCTTCTGACTTGTTATAATACAGCTCTTAAGTAGATGAAGAAAGAACTGCACAGTTATTACACAGGCAAAACTCCCCAGAACAATAGGGGAAATTTGGCATAAAAGGAAAAAAAAATTTCCACTGGGTTAGCAGCAAAAGCACTATTATGCAGCGGACACTTATAGACAAAAGCTATGATCCTGCTGCAGAACATAGCTTTCTGGAGATTTGGACTTCCTGACTTCAAACTAAATCCTGCAGTTTGCCCACTTTGCTACATTTCTTCTGCTTCATAAGATCTTGCAATTCCACTGCTATTATTTATTTATTGATTGTCCTGTAAGAAGGATCCCAGCACAGAAAGGAAAATGCTTCTTACTATTCAGTTTGTCTATAGGCGTACAGGGGTCTGTGGAGAGGGGAGGACGGCACTGTGGAGTGTCTCCACCTGCACTGACATTAGTAAGACTGATGGTGTTTCTCCCACTAGGAAGAAACACATTCTTTAAAAAGGAAAAAAAAAATAGGTAAGTTATCATTGGCTGGAGAGAGGCTGAGCCAGTAACAGTGCCATGGCGTGATTGATTTGTTTTTTCTAACACAGCCTGTGCAATATCAATGAGTTGAGAACACCCAGATGAAGGGAGGAAGATTAGGTAATACTGATTGAATTTCTCCACATTTCTTTTTTTTTTTTTTTTTGTCTTTTCCCAAAAAAACATTTTCTTTGGAATAAGACACATTTGTTAGATTATACAAAATGGAATACATTTTCCCGGTAAAGAGGATGTTCTCGTGGTTAAAGCATGAGCCTGATACTAGGGGGTTTCTGTTTTGTTCTCAGATATTTGTCACATCAGGCCACGTTCAGCTCTGGCTATATAACAACAGCTCCCACTGGCTTCAAGGAGAGCTCTATCTGCTTAAGCCAGGTGTTCTCGTTCTGTCTGAGAATGGCACAGATATTACTCAGTGACTTTCCTCTCCCAAGTGTGTTTATGAAGATAATGTTCATTCACATGTTTGAGCATTCTGAGGTGCTGCCGGAACATTTTTATGGTTTATGATTAAGTTACAATCAGCAGTCCAAAAGGCCCGTCTGACATCAGACATTTTATTGTTCAGTCTTATTAGGGGGCCATCCTTATGATTCACTACAAAAGTGCACTTATCCTGTGTCTGGGTTCCTTCTCCACTAAATCTAGATGGGTACCAGGAAGATGTTGTTCCTCTGGCCTTAAAAAGGAAGGATTATGTATGTTCACAGGTCATGAACAATTTTTGGAAACTACAGGCAATTCGACTCATCTTTCTCTTTCTATGCTGACTTAGGCCTGCCTGGTTGTGGATCCCCATTAGAAGCAGTGGCTTAGGTTTTTCAATACATCCATTTTCATCAGAGCTTCATTTAAAGAAGCTGAATTCATGTTATTATTACATCTCTTCTCAATCTCCTGTTCTTCAGATTCTAAAAAATCCCGTTCCATCAAATTTTCTTCTTCTTTCCTAAGAGCCCTTTCCGAGTATAGTGCATTGACTGGTAGGTGAAGGGTGTCCAGTCTGCGGGTAACAGTCCCAATAAGGTACTGGATTCCACCTTTTTGGGTGTCAGGATAGCCTGTTACTGCAAGCTATTACTGGGCTGATAGTACATAGGTTTTAGTCTTTATTCTGTCTCTCAATACCTCTACCACTCTACTTACTGTTGATTCAGGGGACTGGCTGGAGCTCACTCTGCACTGAGTAACCCATTAATGGGGGACAAAATGGATTGAAGTTACTCAGTGCTCATTTAGAGATGCTTTAACCATCATTCTCCAGCCTTCACTCAAACTGCTTGAATTTGTGGTGAATGCAGATTACCATCTGAGGGCAGCTCTGCTAACATTTTCCATCACATGACATTGTGGAGAAAATTGCAAATCCCATGAAAGACAGAAAAAAACCAAAACCACCCTACAAATCTGTGTTCAAGGACTTTGATTTGTTTACTCCAGTCTTCAAAGCATTATCTTGCTAGGAAAGTGAGAATTTGATAATATGGACAAGGTCGTGGGAAACGTAAGTCTTATTTTGGAGGTTCTCACTCAACACAATCATTTAAGCACTACTGTTATTCAGCAAAACACTTGTGTTTACCTTTTCTTATCATCTTCTTAAGCAGGCAGGCTGAAAAAAAACCCATCCGTGCCACAAAGATCTCCGCTGAAGTTAGCAGCCATGCATGAGTATCTCTGAACTGCGTTGAACTCAGAACTGGCCATTTTTATCCTGTAGCAATTTCTTGAGAAGCCTTATAATTACAGTTTTGTATGTGTGCTTGGCTTCAAGTCCTCTACCTTTTTTTTTTTTGTTTCTACATTAAATAAATGTGGCAGGTTCGGCTGCTCTCTAGTCAATGGCTCTGATGCCACCTTCATAATCGTGAGAGCTGGGTCTACGTAACCTAACAGCGCACCCTCTGTCCTGTGACAGTGTAAAGCAGGGTTTTGGAATGGGAGGCTGCATTAACAAATCAGCCTCCCTAACCTTACCAGTACCCTAATCTCCAATTAATCACTCCAGGTGAAAACTTCACAATGCCAGTCAGCAAGAAATAAGCTGTAACTGTGTCATCAATTCCAGAAGTGAAATAGAAACATGTAAATCACTGCAAATTAATCCCACAAAAAATACACAGATCAGTGAACACAGAAACTGATCCCAGCCTCTTCTTTACACAGATCCCATTAAATCTCTGCTGACTGCTTCCTTAAGAGCACTAAACCCTCTACAAACATAACTCATTTGGAAAGCAGTTAACCAGTTTCTCTACTGATTAAAACACATTAAACAAAGTGTGGCAATGACAGTGTTGTATACTGATTGAAAATGAAGCCTTGTCTACACACTGCAGTCAATTTTCTTCAGCAACAAGGACCGTACCTATGCTCAGCCCTTTCCATGCCCACCCAGGGTGGAGTGAGGCACAGATAGCCACTTGCGTTTCTCTTAGCTCCCCACTACCTATGTGGGATAGTCCCTGCAGCTCCACAGGTAGCCTCCTTCCCATCAGCCCAAAGTGAAGACTGGCAACCTACTGAAAACCAGTGCGATTTGTGCTTCTGAATAATTTTGTCTTATTTTCAGTTATTTTTTTTTAATAGCCCACCCTGAAGGTGGAGCACGACATTGACTGTGGAAACACCAGAGTCCTTAGTTGTTTTCTCTCATCAAGACTGGTGTCAGTGAAGAAGCAAAACACAACTACAGCATTTGGCATAAATCACAGTACTCTGTAGCTGAAAATTCACAGTATCATTCTCCCGCACTTGGCACAAGTCCCACTTGCTGAAAGTGTGATGTCACAGAAATGCAGTTATCATGCCACTGCCAGCATTTGCATAACAGATGCTCATTAAAGGGAAGGTGAAGGACATTACTATAGAAACAGTTAGTTAGGGAACATCAGCCTCAGTTAAGGATAGTCATTCTGGCCAGAAACTTATAAACACTTGGAAACCAAAATGACTGATGAATAGTAGGCAAATTTATCTACTTTGCTTGTCATTTTGATTTCTTTTTCACTCTACCAGATTCTTATCCTAATTTCTAAATATAAAAAAGTATTTAAAACACTGGAAAGACAATACCAGATCCTCCTCCAAACTAATCTGCCAGTCCAAGAGAAGTGGCGCCGCACATAATGCAGCATAAAGAAAGTAAAGTTATACAAAGCCGTGCAGCTGCACCAGTTTGAATTAGATCATCATAACTCTAGCATGTGGCCCGATGCGGTCACCTCACAGTGCTCCCAGCAAACCGGTCTTATACCAATGCTTTGACTAGCTTAATTGCTCTGCCCAAGAGGCTTTATGTAATGCCTCAGACAACGGCATAACGAACTGATCNGTTTGAATTAGATCATCATAACTCTAGCATGTGGCCTGATGCGGTCACCTCACAGTGCTCCCAGCAAACCAGTCTTATACCAATGCTTTGACTAGCTTAATTGCTCTGCCCAAGAGGCTTTATGTAATGCCTCAGACAACGGCATAACGAACTGATCAAAAGCAGAGTAACCTTCTGCTCACAGATCAGTGGTGAATTATGTCATTTGCAGCACACCAGGAGAGTCCCAGTATATGACAGCATGTGTCCTAACCCCAGATCAACTGTTGGGAAGAGACATAAAATTTAGGAAGGTACATTAACTGCAGCGCGCGCATATGGGCACATGCACACACACACGCACACAAAAGAGTTTGCTATTACTTGCATTAGGTTGTTCAGTCCAATACTACTTTGCCCTAAATTCACATCATCACTCTGCAGCGCTGTTATAACACCGCACTCAGTCCATGTTAGCAAAATCCATTTCAGTGATCACAATAACTCACTCCAGCTGAAGACCTCAGTGAAGTTGACTGACTTCACTGAGGCCATTAAGTTCAACCTCTGTCTTTTACAACATCTGTAATCACGATGGGGTCCATTTTACATTTCAGTGGTGCTCAGAAAGAGACAGTATTGTTATGCAAGAAGTCTCCCAAACTGGTCTTTGACTTCCATAGTGATAACATGCTCTCCCAAAACGCCTGTTTCCTTTTTTAGCAAATATTTTTCCAGCAATCTGAAAAAGGTCATGGCCACCTTATATCACAAGTCAGTGTATTTTGTATCTTATCAGATCAACACTTCATCTGTTTGCCCCAGTCTTGAAAGGAGATATATGTCTTATGAAATGTATTCACCAGTAGTAATGTAAAAATACAAAAAAGTCATCAGTAGAAAAACCATATGTCTGTCAAAAATGTACAAACAGACTATTACTTTGTATCTATAAAGAACAGCTTAGATGATAGGAAATTATTTTTTTTTACTTTTTTTCATAGATAGGCTCTGACAAATGATTGCATGAGTTTTTCTTATCCATTGAATTTTAAGATTACCTTTCAAAATAACATGTTATAAGAAATTCTATGTACGTTAAGCTGTTAGCACTGAGATTTTGCTTTTTAGATTTATTGTGATTATTTAAATATATGCATATCACTATAAGAGAGCAGAGCCATAGGAATTCCAAACAAATGATATTTCTGAGTAAAGGGTTCTTTGCTTTAGTTTATATATATGTAGCTTTTAATGTAAATATACTGCAATGAAAATCATAAGAAAACTTGGCCTTCAAACTTTCCTTAAGTAGTTGAAAAATTCTTAGCTTGAAATTGTCATTTATCTGCCATTTCTGAAAGGTCATTATAACCATAATATAAACCACAATGTTAAAAATAAAAGCACTAAACATTTATAATAGAATATGCAATCCTTCTTTACATTAATCATAGCACATTCATGTGTGTGTTTTATGCTGTAATTCTCTTTAGCTTTGCTTATATTTATTTCATATAATTGTTTCTATTCATTTTTAAAATTACTTCACTGTACTTTCTATTCTTTTTAATGTTTCTCAAGTATTTTCTTGCACAGTTGCTTTAGGGCATTTAAAATGAAGATACTTTCTTCTAAAATAGCTCTTGAATGCTTTCTCTTAAAGGAAACTCCTAAAATACACGATTCTAATTAGCTGATACCTTTACAGTCCAGAGTCTTCTGCTATTCTGTTCATTTAAAGAAATAAGAATAGCAAGAGGCATATAGATGTTCTCTTTTAATGTCTCACTCACTGATTAGAAGTGACTCCAACTTCAGGCTCGCTTGGGCACTGTCCTCTCTGGGGAGGATGCCAGCGGAAAAAGGTGTTTTTGAAAAACTACACACTTTTGTGTGGGAGAATATTGGCATAAGGAGCACTAAATGCTTCCCACTAGGCAACTGCCGATGGTAGGTAATGACTTCAGCAGTGCTTGACATGGCTAAATTCTCTGGTATGAAGGAGTTTTTACAATACTGCCAGTCCCAGTTGCTGCACTGAAAGTGTGCTGTTTAGTTTGTAACATTTCTTTGACCTTTGTGGCAGGCTTTGAACAAACCAAGTTCTCCACATCTTTTCCTCCCCGCCTCTGGAGGAGTCTACTTCCATCAACTCCTTCACCCTGGCCTTCATGCCCAGCATCATCCTTCTCACCAAACTCAGAGGCAAATTATTCAGTTACTT
>RSEF01000003.1:69313861-69369884 GCA_003993805.1 Himantopus leucocephalus | reverse complement strand
TCCCTTCCAAGCTAAACCATTCTATGATTCTATGATTCTATGAGATGCAATTGTTTCAAAAGTCGCATCAATTCCCCTTGAAAGATTGAGCAGAGTGTCCTGCACCAGTCAGAGCTGCTGTAATTCCCTCTGGAAATTCTGTTCCTTCCCTTCACCTCTACAGCCAAGCTCCAGAGCGTGATGCTGTCAAGTCATAAATATGCAAGTCAATAACATATGAAGCCATACCAAGATGCTGCATTTATAGCAACTGTGGTCTGACTATAAACTAGTCTTTTCCTGTCTGATATTTCCCAAATTCTCTTTCATACCTCTTAGCACATTCTTTTAGGAGACACTTCATTTTAAAGNCTTAGCACATTCTTTTAGGAGACACTTCATTTTAAAGACTTTGGTAGAGCACAATTGTGCAATGACAAATACTGACCAAATGGTACTATTCAAAATTGGAAGAAGGTAAGTTGATAAAAAGGCAGAACCTCATCACGAAGACTAGGAATNGACTTTGGTAGAGCACAATTGTGCAATGACAAATACTGACCAAACGGTACTATTCAAAATTGGAAGAAGGTAAGTTGATAAAGAGGCAGAACCTCATCACGAAGACTAGGAATATATCCTATGGTATTTTAGAAGACGGAAAGAAAATTGCTTCAAGGTTTCCATAGAAAAGCTTTCAGCAGTGCTATTTCCCTTTTACTTTATTCTCTATTCATATAGATGGCTGAAAGAAGTTGAGCTTGTGGAAACCAGCAGCCATCTGTCAGTTTCTAAATTGTTTGTCATCTTCAGGCTCCCACCTATTTGTCCTCCTATGTTAATTACACAATCCATTCAAGAGTCAACTTGGCATCATAGACAGTGGCAGGCTGCATGCACAGCCATACTGTGCCTTTGTGAATAACAATGATGTCTCATTCCAGCAAACTTTAAATTCAGAATGTGTTTTCTAATTAGCTATACTTTGTAGCTAACAAGATCATAAAGCTGGTCATTCAGTATATTTCTTCCCATTGTTTTAATTTTTTTATCCTAGAGAATTAAAGCAGCCGATTCATACTTTATTTGCTTTTGCAGAGTTTAGTTGTTGCTTTTAAGCATTTTAGAAACACTTAAGCTCTAAGATGTGCAACAACAATCGCAAGCTAAGATTTTAGAAGACAGCCTACACAAAAGAAAAAAAGGTAGATTTAATATTTTTTTTGAGTTACAAAACCTTGAGAACAAAATGTTTACTTCTCCTAATTCCTTTGTTTGTTTTCATTTCTGGACAGTCAGATTTTCTTGAGCTCTGCATCAACCTCAATACAAGTGTTTAAGAAATTTCCTTCTATATTACCTTAGTTGCTTTGTGCCCAGAATCATGACAATATTTGGAACCTGCCCTACCTACAGACTCACAAAGGTTATCACATTGTCTTCCTACAGTATTTCTGTAAGGTTTAATATGTTTCAAAGCCATTTGTCTGTTGTCAGGCTTGCATAGCACCGCTGCACATTGCTAGGATACAGTAAATGTTTTTAAAAGTGAAAGACCTCCCCTTTTTCCTATTGCTATCTAGAAAATAAGCCCAGATTTTACCCTCTGATATGCGAGTGCAACTCCCCGTGGAATATATGGGGTCATACATGTGTAGAAGGGCAGACTTCGTCTTTAAAGATTTATACAGCTACAAAAATACAAGTAGATAGCTTCTATGATTTTTTTTTTTTGGAACTTAGGGCTGAATTCACATCTGTAACAAAACTTTTGTCTTAAAATGGCATTAGTATCCCTTGGAATATCATTTTGGATTATTACTATTATGTCTTTTTAGGTCTTTGGATTCATTTGACCTTCAGTCTGATCTGTCAAAGGTATGGTATACATTTGCACAGCAAGCCAGTACAGCTCCCTTCCCTCTTCTTCCCTTTCCTATCATCTGGTTTCACGGGTGGGGCAATATAGGAGAGAAGTCAGGAGCAGAAATGCAGTACGGGCTAACTCAACATCTCCTGGAAGTTGCAATAGAGATTCTCCCACTGTCCAGGAGAAGGGAGGTGAGCTGGGAGTGGAGCTGCGTGGTTTGGAATGACACCAGAGGCAGTGACCTAGAAACCTTACGTAGGAGGGAAACAACATAGACTGTGAGCTGTAATAGTAAATTACTTGGGCTTTGCGCAAGTGGGTGAATCTCATTCTTTTTCTGACTTGTCATGGTGTCCCAGAATATTCTTACCTTCTTCTTTCATTGTTGAAAATATTTTTCCTATCTTCTAGGCACACACTGAGGAGCCGTCCATTAGCCTTTTGAGAACTGTGTAGCATAATGTATTTATCGTAGGCCTCCTTTTTATTTACAGTCTGGTTTTTCCACTCTCAAAACAGAATTATCCCAAAATAAACACCAGACAATGAGAATCAAAAGCATGTGTAATAGCCATGCCATTTCGTAACTACTTGCTACATCTTTGTTTGGCACACTGGACTTTGTTTAGCAGAAACATGGTGGTATCACAAGGTCAGAGTCTCCACAACTTAATCCATCCCTAACAAAGGCTGGAATTCATACGACACAGGCTTCTGTACAAAAGAGTTTCAACCAAAGTTAAAAATAAATCTCCTCAAAATGGTGAACAGGGTGCAGTTCATTATAAAGAGGGGAAAAAATGGAAAAAAACCCCTGCCCCCACAGTCTCCTCAATTAGTTCACTTTTTTTTTTTTTCTTTTGTTCTCTTGGCTAGGTCCTACATCACCTCTACTGTGATCATGCTGGATCTCATAAATTAAGCAGGGCTAAACCTGCTCAGCAAAGTTACTCACCGGGGAGTTCTCCAAGACAAGCACAGGTGCTTGCAGGGCTTGCAAGCAGTGTTTTAATAAGCTTGGAAGTAGCACTCCTCTTGGACTCACAGACCCATGCTGGATCTTAGGAAGAGTTGTGCTACTAGGAAAATTACTGCAAACAGTGCCTAAAACAAGTGGTAGTGAAAGACATTACTCTGTAACCCATAGGTGCAAGCATACAGGTACATATGGATCACCTGGAAAAGTAAGAACTTGGGGAGAAAATCACACTTCTGTTCCCATGATGCTCATCTTGCTATTTTGCAAAGCACACCTAACTCTAATCTCGCGCTCATAGCTCAATGCTATGCAAAGGTCCTCCAACAATTCTTCCAGTTTCATAATATGTACTGAATTGAAGTGCATGAAACGTCATCTGTCTTCTAAACTTCACTGTGACCCAGGGCCATTCAGGACCTTTTGCATCCTCTAGATTAATTCCACCGCTTTCATGCACTTACAGTCCTCTTCAGCTGCACAAAATCCAACCGACTTGTGGCCAAAAGTACAAGAAGAGAGTATAAGTATCATGAACATGTTCTTTTAAATAACCCTGGGGAAGCTCTTCTCAGCTCTGTGTCTCCTCCTTCTTTGTAGAGTGCTATTGGTGTTGCAAGACCAAGAGTTGTTCTAATGGGAATTACATGTCTCATGGCAGTGGGAATTCATATTTTAAATCTAGTGTAGTAAATGAAACTATTTAGGGATCATTCTCTGTCCTCAAGAGTAAATGGGAGCTCGTGATTTGCATGCTTTCTGTTTGTCTTCCTCTGCCTCACTGCCATCCCAGGACGTGGCAGCCTCAGCCATACAGCTTACTGACAGCAGGCAATAGCAGGCCGACTAGCCGTGCTTCTTCCCAAATTGTGTCTAGGACACATCAGAGGGGCAAGGGCCAAAACCATGCCGGAAAGTAGGTTAAAAACGAAACAATGCAGATAGCTGTGGGAGAGTAATCAAACCTATGTCTTTTGTATTGCAGTAAGGATGTAACCTATGGGCTCTGCAGAATGAGCAGGTGGCACTGTGACCTGCCACGTGTCTTTGGCAATTAGAATATTACTGATAGGGAAATAAGAGATCTTACTATTAGTGCTTTAATCACAACGAACAAGCCAATTGTCATTTTAATTAGCTCAGTTCAGAAGAGCCACTAAGGCTAAATTTGTTATGATTGCCATATGCAATAGTAACAGACTAACTTGATCAGCAGTGTCCCTTACTCTTTTGTCCAAGTGATGCCATTGAGTTGATACCAGGTTAGCAGAAAAAACAGAGTTTAAGCTAATACTTGTAGTTCTTGTCTCCCATCACTATGCCATGAAGTGGTTGCAATTACATATCAAAGTTGGGTTTGGTTTTTTTTAGTGCTTCCTTCTTCTCTTGACTTGGCTTCTGTGTATTCAAAGAGCAGTGGAAAGAGCTGACTCGGGCCTGTATAACACATATCTCACAAAATAATTCCTTTAGTCTTTTCCCGATGAGAGCAATGCTGACATCTCCCCCCCGTTGGAGGCTAAGAGGCGGTACATTGCCTTGAAGCCACCAGTCAGAAGGTATGTATTTCCTGGCTGGGCAAGCAACCGTGTGTATGTGCGTACACTTCTGCCTGAGCCTAGAAGAAATATGCATGCTGACCCGCTGGCTGCAGCTGAGAGCTATAGACTGCTTTTCAAGATCTCAAGCAAGCTAAACAGGATGTGTCTACTCCCCAGTGCAACTGGTTTGGTATTAGTAATTACTATTGCTGGGGAGGAGGAAGACAAAGCCAGACATTTGTAATAGGAAGGGGACCTGCGTTAGGCAGGTGGAAGAGAGAGGCATGGTTTAATCCTAATAAAATGGAATCTTTACTGGTTTATCTACTTATTTATGTTGATGACATTTGATCCACAAAGAGTAACACTGAGCTAGCAGTAAGTTACATCAAATACATGAACTTAACTTCTGTTTTCCCTATACAAGTCTTTTTCAGTTGTAGTAATTTTAAGTGTTACTTGAAACCATTGTAGGTAGTGTCTCCAGGCAATTGAATACCTGAAAGGTATTTTTTTTAATGACATCAGCCAGGTCATTTCACACTAAGTGTTAAGTAAATGTGCTGTACTGAACACCATAGACAACTTTATCTTTGTTCAGGCTTGGTGATACAGCCAGCCTTGGTTGCTCTTCAAACCAGACTCATTAGAATTGTTTAGAATTGTTATTACAATATTTGTAGTTGTATTCCCCTGTACGACAGATTATTTCTCTGATGAGCATACAAAAATCTTTAACACAGGCCCCAGAGTAACAGCCCATAATATCACTCTCTACAAACAGCACTGAATGGGGCGATGGGAAGTTCAGATTAAGAGAACACGTACATTTGCATTTCAATAACACTTTCTATTGAACCACTTTAAAGCATTGATAGCCTGATCCTACTTCCATTGAAGCAAATGGCAAAACTCCCACTGAGGTCAATGGGAGGCTTGATCTGACCCTAATTCATGAATGGCAAGATTTTGGTACTCTGACTCCCATTGAATAAACTGTTCAGTCTGTGCAATTCCACTTAGCTACTTATTTTTCAAGTAAAGTACTACTCACTCTCAGTGTCTGTCATGAAGCTCATGACACTCCTTTGAGGGTCATCAGTAAAATTGATGGATCTACTTATAGCAAAGAATATGTATTAGTAGTGAGTACCATCTAGCTACTCTTCAAGTAGTTGTAAAACATTTCTGATAATATATTTGTAATTTTGATGTTTTTATGACCTGATAGTTTTATGACCTTTTCAACACTCTTCACTATTTTTTTTGTGAGATTAGTCAACTAAATCACATGCATAGTTTACCTTTCCTGACGGGATGCTAACATTTTAAACATAGCTCCAAAGTAACTGTAAAGAACAAATTTTTGGTATGATTCTTCAAAACAGTGGCTAAAATTTGTGCAGTTACGTTCCTGAATAGCTGAGAATTGGCCAAATGCTCTGAATAAGCCAAATAAGAACCTGTAAACAGAATTCAGTGTTTGGTTGGTGGTTTTTGTTGTTGGGGTTTTTTTTCCACAAAAATAACTGTATGCATTTACTGTCTTAGGTGATGTAGAGGAGAGTATTTTGAAAGCAGAAGAGGAAACTCATACTTGACCACCACTAAAGATCACTAAGAATTGAACACAAAACATGCTTGTCCGTTAGAAACCTCTCCATATATTAATTTGTATATTTACCTCATTGTACATGTTGCACAGAACATTAAATAATTTTTCAAGGCTGGGGTAGTTTGTTCTAAGTAACATAATGCTCTCCTTTCTCTAAACTATGTTTGGACCTGTGTTTTTTCTCTCAAAAAGGACACATCCCTTTCTGGCACCACCTTGCCTACCGAAGAGATTAGGGAGCAGTGGCTAGAGCAAAGTTTCTAGAAAATTCAAAAATCCTTCTTTAGGATGTCCTAACAGTTAGCCATGGAGGGAAGGGAAGTGATGATTGAGATTGGATGCAATCATTCAGCATGTGTGACGCATAGATGCATCCTCCTGATGCAGAGGACATATGTTCACTGCCATGACTTCTTTGTAAGGTCACATATGCCTAAACTGGATCTTCTATTTTAATAAAATAGCTAAGATTTTTATTTTCTTTTCAGTATGAAGTCAGAACACCAACGTCCAAAAATGCTGAGAAAAAGGCTTGTTTTAATTGTCATAAAAAACAACAGAAATTACAGGAATGTCATGAGATAGCTCAGATTTACAATGCAAAAAAGACTCAGATAACCCAAAGAATCATGAGATAAAACCGAACTCAAACTTTCAAATATCGACTACCCCTCATATTAATAAAATATGATCAATAATCTTATTACAAATACAGGTTTATAATGGAATGGCTAATTGAAGAGACTACAATAAACTAGAACTTTTTCCCAGGCAGCTGTGAATATTTGGACAGTTAAGTAACTTTCTGGTTACGGCTCAGCAGGAATTACTTTATTTTCAGCAAATATTGATAATAAATACAGAATCAGCAGGGTCTGGAAAACAATCTGCTCCAACACTCCTTTCACAATCAATTTATTTTAATAAAAACACCAAGATTTGCTCAAACTTGAAAGCAAATACAAAATTTGTTCAAGCTTAAACAACAAATGCCAGGTTTTATTCTTATTATCAGTAATGTAGTCATCAGAACTACACAAGACGGCATGTCAAATACATCAAAATCAATGGAATTTAAAGTCCGAAGTCACATCAATTCTGCATTTGTGTTGAGATTCTTGCTTTTTAAAAATATATATTTTCATCTGCTTTATTTTTTTAACTGTAATATTATTTCAGTATAAATCCCCAGCTTTGTCTTCACTGGGATAAAGGGCTACTGAGATTAAATTGGACAATTATAATTACACAGTTACAGCATTGGTGGATAAGGGAAGAGCAACTGATGTCCTCTACCTGGACTTGTGCAACGCATTTGACACTGTCCACACAACATCCTTGTCTCTAAATTGGAGAGACATGGATTTGACCAATGGACCACTCAGTGGATAAGGAATTGGCTGGATGGTCGCACTCAAAGGGTTGTGGTCAATAGCTCGATGTCCAAGCGTCAGGCAGTGACGAGTCATGTTCCTCAGGGGTCGGTCGGTACTGGGACCGGTGCTGTATAACATCTTTGTCAGTGACATGGACAGTGGGATGGAGTGCACCCTCAGCAAGTTTGCTGGTGACACCAAGGTGTGTGGTGCAGTCAACACGCTGGAGGGAAGGGATGCCATCCAGAGGGACCTTGACAGGCTTGAGAAGTGGGCCTGACCAAACCTCATGAAGTTAACAAGGCCAAGTGCAAGGTCCTGCACATGGGTTGGGGCAAACCCAAGCACAGATACAGGCTGGGCAGAGAATGGATTGAGAGCAGCCTTGAGGAGAAGGACCTGGCAATGTTGGTTGATGAGAAGCTCAACATAACCCGGCAATGTGTGCTTGCAACCCAGAAAGCCAACTGCACCCTGGGCTTCGTCAAAAGAAGCGTGGCCAGCAGGTTGAGGAAGGGAATTCTGCCCCTCTACTCCACTGTGGTGAGACCCCACCTGCAGTACTGTGTCCAGCTCTGGGGCCCCCAACATAAGAATGACATGGACCTGTTGGGGTTGTTCAGCCTGGAGAAGAAAAGGCTCCAGGGGGACCTCCAGGGAGGCCTTCCAGTACTTAAAAGGGGCCTACAGAAAAGGTGGGGAGGGACTCTTTGTCAGGGAGTGTAGGGATAGGATGAGGGGTAACAGTTTTAAACTGGAAGAGGGTAGGTTTAGATTAGATATTAGGAAGAAATTCTTTACTTTGAGGGTGGTGAGACACTGGAACAGGTTGCCTGGGGAAGCTGTGGAGGCCCCATCCCTGGAATTGTTCAAGGCCAGGTTGGATGGGGCTTTGAGCAACCTGGTCTAGCAGGAGGTGTCCCTGCCCATGGCAGGGGGGTTGAAACTACGTGATGTGTAAGGTCCCTTCCAACTCTAAACATTCTATGTTTCTATGATTCTAATTAAATTGCACTCATCTAGGGGTTACAATCTGCTGAAGTCTGTTGAAATCTCTCAATAATCTTTGATGCACTCTCAATAATCTTTGATCAATCATGGTGATTGGGAGAAGCATCCAAAGACAGGAGGAAAGGAAATGTTGCTCCTGTGTTCATGAAGGAGGATCCAGGGAACTACAGACTGGTCAGCCTCACCTTGATCTCTGGGAAGGTAATGGAGCAGCTAATCCTGGAAACCATTGCCAGGCACGTGAAGGACAAGAAGTTGATCAGGAATAGTCAGCATGGATTCACAAAGGGAAAGTCATGCTTGACTAACCTGATAACCGTCTGTGATGAAATGACTGGCTTGGTAGACAAGGGGAGAGCAGTGGATATTGTCTACCTTGACATCAGTAGAGCTATTGGCACTGTCTCCCATAGGATGCTTATGGAGAAGCTGATGAAGTATGGGCTAGATGAGCAGATAGTGAGGTGGATCGCAAACTGGCTAAACTGCCAGGCCGAGAGGCTGGCGATCAGTGGCAGGAAGTCTAGTTGGAGGCCAGTAACTAGCAGTGTAACCCAGGGGTCAACATTGGGTCCGATCCTATTTAACATCTTCATTAATGATCTGGATGATGTGGCAGAGTGTACTCCCAGCAAGTTTGCAAATGACACAATACTGGGGGGAATGGCTGATACACCAGAGGGTCATGCTGACCTCCAGAGGGACCTTGACAGGCTGGAGAAATGGGCTGACAGGAGTCTCATGAAGTTCAACAAGGAAAAGAGCAAAGCCCTGCACCTGGGGAGGAAAAAGCCCATGCACCAGTACACACTGGGGGCTGTCTGGCTGGAAAGCATCTTTACAGAAAAGGACCTGAGGGTCCTGGTGGACACCAGGTTGAACATGAGACAGGAGTGTGCCCTTGCTGCAAAGAAGACTAGCAGTATCCTGGACTGAATTAGGAGGAATGCTGTGAGCAGGTCGAGGGAGGTGATCTTTCCTTTCTGCTCAGGACTGGTGAGGCCACAGAGTACTGGGTCCAGTCCTGGGCTTCCCAGTACAAGAGAGATACAGACATACTGAAGGGAGTCCAGCAAAGGGCCACTAATATCATTAAGGATCTGGAGCATCTCTCCTATGAGAAAAGGCTGAGGGAGCTGGGACTTGTCAGCCTGGAGAAGACAAGGCTTAGGGGGATCTTATCAATATATATAAATACTTGAAGGGAAAGTGCAAGGAAGATGGAGCCAGGCTTTTTTCAGTGGTGCCCAGTGACACAAGAGGTTGCCTCTGAACATGAGGAAATACTTTTTCACTGTGAGGATGACCAAGCACTGGCACAGGTTGCCCAGAGAGATTGTGGAGTCTCCATTCTTGGAGATATTCAAAAGCCATCTGGACATAGTCTTGGGACAACAGCTCTAGGTGGCCCTGCTTGAGCAGGTGGGTTGGATCAGATTACCTCCAGAGGTCCCCTTGATCATTCGGTGATTCTGTGAAAATGTAGCAGGTTTTGAACTGGGACTGTATCCAGCTGGGAGAATCTCTGTCCCTGAACTGGAACTCTGCAACTTTTTGCCCTCAAGCAGAATGTAAAGCATTGATAATCATTAAAAAAGTCTTACACGAGCTGAGACAGGGTAGCCCAAGGGAACATCTTTCATCCCACGTCATACCTGCAGGCCATAGCAATATTCCACCTTGCTCCTAGAGAGAAGCAGCTGACAGGCCAGGTGCAGTTCAGGTTCTGGAATTTGCAAAATGTGTAAAACAGTGCAAGCATCATGACCCCTGTAACATGCTCTGAGACTTCAATGCGAGCTTTTTTAAAGCTTTTTTTTTTTTTCTTAGATGATGAAGAACTGGAAAATAATTTGGGATGTGGTTCCTTCTGAGGGGGTCATAACATGACTGCTGAGATGTGGCTGTAGGGTCAGTAGCTTGCTGGGACACCTGCACCACAAGCAGGTATGCTAGTTACTATTAAGATTTAAACCAGTGATACATGTTAGTTCATGCGTGGTAACAATTATGAGGTAAAATTCTAGGCCATGTCTCCATGAAATTGCAAATCCAGTTTTAGGGTTCCTGATACTTGCCATATGGTCCAAACCACTGATCTGATATCAATTCACAGTGCCAGATCAACCACGTTCAAAAATAGTGACTGATCAACTTCGCGCTGGCAGGTATTTTGCTGGTTCGGTTATCATGTACTGCCCTTCCTGCGGTGCTCCGTAGGCTTCTTCCCATGACTTAATCTCTGTCCTTTTTGTCCAAAGGTCATTGCCCCCAGATGTCCCTACATCACATCATGGCTGCTGAGAGGTGATTGCCCTCCTTTTATGCAGTGCCTTCACATGTAAAAGTGCAAACTGTCTGTCTCTAATACATGGTAAAGTGACTTCAAGCTTCAAAGGAAAGAAAACACCTTTCCTTTTACTATGGACAACGGTTGCAAATACACAGTATTTTATATCTTTGCAATTCAGTTTTTTGAGCGTATAGGAATAGATGATTTGTATAAAAACATTTTAGATAAACAGACTTGATTCCAGAGAAAGGGGCAGATATTGATGAAAGGTCCTGTGTTACTTGTTTTCCACTAAGTAAATATTGGGCGCATAAACAGTAGTGCTGGTGTCTTCCCTCAGGATTAGAACTGTCATATGCTGGAAATCCTGGACAAGCAGAACAGAAATCTTCTTGAACAACATTTATAGGTGGGAAAATCTGGGTGCCATTAAATACAAGATGCCATTAAAGTGATGAATAAAACTATACAGAGGCTAGCCCTGTATGTGGAAGTCATAACATCAGCAGTGTTCAGTTCTGCTGTGAAGACCTCCAATACTATATCAGAAGAAACTTTGCATTGAAGTACAAAGATAAGAGAAAGATGCATTCAAGACTGTTTGTTTCACTATATTTCAAATGGGTTTTGGAACCAGTCATAGGAAATCGGTTATCTTTGTGCAACTCTTGTTATAATATCTAGAGCTGGTATACCATTATCCAGCAATACCCACCACAAAACTAAGTTTTCAGGTGCTTATAACTTGATGTATATGCATTATGCTACAGACTTTAATTGCATATTATCTCTATTTTCCCCCTACAAGATGGTAATGATGGCCTCTTGAGCTGAATCAATACCATGCAATAAAGAAAACTTCAGTTGCAGGATCCCTACCAATGTCAGAGGTTGAAAATTGGTAGTGAATGACACAAGGGACTGCAGAAGTGGTTTCTTCTTCAAGATGGACATTGGCCTGGGGAACTAAGGTCTCCTCATGTGTTTCTACTGTGTAATTTTTAAAAGTTGACCAAATCACTCAACATTTGAGAGATGGTTATTAGCTGTCATCATGATTTGGAAAACTGCTGAGCTCTTTCAGCTGTAAACAAGGTTAAAGGGATCTGTGTTTAAATATACACCATGCCAGATAACACAAAACACTTAAAAATCAGGTCTTAGATACCTTTAGTCAGTCACATGAAATTAGATATTATTACAGCCTAATCTGTCCATGCTCTGGTTCCTCATATCTACATGGAAATAAATCCAGTTTATTTCACAGCAGTCTGACAAAGATACATATTAATTAGTTTCTGAAGCTCTCTAATACCACCACAAGCACCACAGAAAAGCCTGTGAGGAAATTAGTAATTCTAATTTTAGAAGGGAATGCAGTAAATAAGGCATCCAGCCACACATTGAAGGAAAAGAACGCAGCTGAACATTGTTTAGTATGTTACATGAGTGCAGCCCATCAGATGCACTAAATCAGGCAAGGATCCTCTTAAAAAGATGATACGTGATCACATAATCAAAAATCAAATTATAATGTATATGTGAGATAATTAATTCATCCTTATTTCCTAGCATTAATATTTCACTTAGCAGCCTTAGTCATCCACCTCTTTTAACATTGGTTTTGTTTCTTATCACTGATGCTACCACTCTGCTCCTCCAGAAAGTTCTCCCGCGGAACTCCACCACAGTTCGAGAACTGACAACAAAAGATAGTATGACCGGTTGAGCCTTACCTTGTACACTGCCAGAGCACCAAAAAGTTTAACAAAGATATCATAGACATTTTAGGAGTAGTAGAAAGGACTAGGGCAAATTGTTTAACCCCATGTTTTATCCCTCTGCCATTTGGATGCAATTTGGAACTAATCTGGGAGCTTGCATGAGGAGATTCAGATCTTCAATTGAAGAAATAAGGCAGGGGAAACAGGAGAGGGTTGAGACTGGCTTAGGGAGCACCCATTCACCTACCACTCAGTCAGTAATGAAAACCTCCTGATACTCCTCCCCAAATGTTTTGGGAGAGAATAGCATCTGCTTTATCTGGTCAGGTTTCACTCAGTATATATTGGGAGGCTTTAATTCCTACCTGTAAGAAGAGGAAAAGGCAAGGGATGATAATTTGTAGTCATTTATCACACATGATCAACAAGTTGCAGAAGGCTCCAAACTCCTTGCCCTATGTCCCAACTTCCCCTCCTTGTGCCACTCTGACTCCCCACAGATGGGAATCTCCCAGTTACACCACACCACGTCTTACTCTTGCCATGGTTCAATCAGAGGTAGCCTTTGGCCTCCTTAGTTTAGGACTGGAAAGCCATGATATAAATTGTGAAGGGGACTTACTAGGCTTCTTCCTGTGTGATCATTTTCAATGCTGAAATAAAATATTGTACTAGCAATTCAGTGCTACTGCATTTGCATCCAGTTGAAAGTTGCCTCATATCCTGCAAATCCAAGGTAAGCCAAGAGCAACCAGATGGAATAGGCTCAGAATGATGAGCACAGTATGGAAAACTAGACTTTGCTTTAGAAGAATAGGCCTGTCAGGCTGATAGGTATTTGAAAAATATTCTCCAGCCTTTAAAACAAATCCATCTGAACACACATTTCTACTTTATTCTGGATCTAAAACTATTGTGCTGTTCTCTAACTGCTGCCCTTGCTGAACACTATCTTTACAATACCTGTCTTCGGGGAGTATTTTATTTCAGTGTAAGATTTTCTAGATCACAAATTTTATAACTAAACATATTACTTTCAAAAAATCAGAATGGCCACCTACGATCCATTCCAAGGACCTGATTCAACAAAGACCTTTCATGCTTAAAATTTAAACAGTTTACTGGTCTCATCATCCAAACGCCAACCAAAGATCAGAACACTTACTAGCATTGTGAATAATGCTATCTCTGATAGACATGCAATTAAAATGAAAAATAGAAATATGGAATTGATGCACTAAGATAAAGATTCTATTCCATTTTCAGGGAAGGATTAGCCCCTTCTGTTTTGTCCTGGTTTTGTTTTGTTTTTATTTTTTTTTTTTACAATGTTCTTAAAGCAGGCAAGAAAATAATTAATTATTTTCTTGCCTGCTTTAAAGTGTGCCCACTGTTGACTAAAAGGAAAGATTACTTTTCTGTAAAATATTAGGCTTACATTCTTACTGAAGAATTAGACCTTTTCCACATTTTGTCTTTGAAAACGAAAGGTCTACAAAAGCAGGAAAACTATTTCTTCTGCCGCAGCACATCACTGAATGTAGGAATTTTGCTTGCATTAGAAGTAGGATGGTTGATGAGGAAGAATAAAAGATAAATCAGCTAAGGTAATTATTCTGCCTTCTTTCTGCCTCAACCATGACCATTTCAGATAGAATTTCTGCAGAGGAGCTCAGCACTGTGCAGAGATCCCTCTCTACAAACATCACCCTTAACACTCACAAGAATTGCACGCTGTCACGTTTGTCCCTGCTCCAGTGGTATCTGCCATCACAGGGCTTCTAAGGTTCAGCAGTAAATCACTCAACATCAGCTAGATGGTAGTTTGTCCCAGAGGCTCTTGGGAGCTTTCCTGCTTCCACTGTCAGGACTCCCCAGCTGCAAGTCTCCATTGATCTGGCCAGGGTGGCTCAGCACCTTTGCCATTCAAATGGCAGAAGGGCAGTTTAGGGTCAGTTTAATGATTTCAGTAGGTCTCTTTTCTGCCTCTTTCCCCTTTCACCTCACAGACCCCATGTTAGTCATCTCCATCCCTCTGGTGCTGGGGTGGCCTAGAGGTAAGTGTCTCTGGTCTCATCCTAGAGACTTACACCCCTTCCCCTGAGAGGACTGTGCTGCTCTCTGTCCCTGGGTCAACTAATGGTATTTTTAACAAATCACTGCAGATACCTTACTATCCCCTTCTTCCCTTTCACTATTGTCATCAAACATCCTGCCCTTCTAGTCAGGTTCAGCGTGAGTGGACTTGCTTTATCACAGGACAGACTGTGTGAACTTCACTTTACAATGTCTCCGCTTATTTCAAAAATCTTTGAATTCAATATCTTTTCATACACTCCAATTCTTCAACAGTCTATTTGATCAAATGAAAGAAACACAAGCAGTATAAGCCTGACTAATAATAGTACAATATTGAAAAGAAAAACAAAAAGGCAAAATCCAAACTGAAAATTTTCACAGACCCTACAGCTTTACATATTGATACTCATTCTCTTGAATATTGCATGGCCTCTAGAAAATACTATAGTTAATTCCCACACCGCTACAGGTGAAATACAGAGATAAAGGTGAAAAAAAAATATATAAAGGGCTTTTTTTTCTCACCATTAAAATATATAACAAACAGCAATTTGTTATATATAGTACAGTAACAGAACAATTAGTAAGATCGTGAAAACTGCCCCCAAAATCCTCAATACCTGCCTGTCCCCTGAGCAGCACGGTGCTATCAGGTTTTCTGTCCTGTACATGACAGAGGTTTTATTGTTCCTCTGATCTGCTCCAGTCTGCAGGGAACAGTGTGATTAAGATACCACCTTTAATGGAAAACTTCCCAAGTTACACTGCTCACCCTGGAAAAGTGCTTCGAGATATAGGGAGAAGCAGTAAAGGGGTAGACTGTTGTGAATTTTTGCTATTGTTCTTTTTTTTTTTTATTTTTAAGTAAAGCATTTTAATTACTTAGTTGGCTGAATGGGCTAAATATCTGCCAAAGGAGACACATGTCGTCTATCATGCAACATGGGGACTACCATCCTTTGTTGCTGAACACACTGAAAATATCACATATAATATAAACATATAATTACATTAAACTTATCTATACTTTTACCAGCTCCAGCTCATACCATGTCAATGTACTGTGGTTTGGGAAGGCAAGAATCAGGGCTATTGATTGTCCTGGGAAAAAAGAGGACAGCATTTTTTCCCAGTCTAGTTTACCAGGAGGTTATAGTACACGCTGTACTTCAGATCACACACTAAATGCCCTTCTTCCTATTCTATCACCTGGTCCCCTAATAACTGACTAAGAAGCGAATTTGAAAATAGAAAAGGAAACCAACAAACTATATCCAATACAAACATACATTATATAAAAACATTCATGCATGTGTATACATACAGTCAATATAAATAAAAGCATTGGCATACTCATGCCCACTCTCATGATGCAAAGAAAGATCAGATGCAGATTCAGATAGTCAAACACACAATTCATCAACTTTATAAAAGATCCAAACATATAAGTCATTGATTTAGCTCATTAGCATTAAAATGTTATATTTTCCATACAGTCTTCCACCAGGAAGGACACACTGTTGATGTAGCCTTAGCCTTTCCCATCTACTGTTTTTCATACCATTTAGAGTTATATTTGGGGGCATCGCTGATAAGGAGCTGTATGAAGAATGCACAGCGATAATCTGTGGTAATGATTGTTGCTTGACTTAAAATAAAGAGGGGCAGCCTTTTAAGGTCAACATCAGTTCCATGTTTGGATTGTTTCTACTATTTGGAAAGGGGTTGACATGTTTTAAATTACTAAGTAATGTGAAAATACATTACTAGCACAAGACTGTTGTCTATGTAAATATTTTACGGGTAGAGTCACCCGCCGTCGGTTAATAAGGTAACACAGATTCAAAGCTATTTATGTTGACTCATATTTTTAAGATGAGGAATTTAAAAACAAGAAAATGTGACAGAGTTGATCAGGACATAAGACAGTGGCTCACAGACAGACTGTGTCTTGCACGTCATGAACAGCTCTTTAAAATTACTTATTGAAAAGAGATGTAACATTGTCCATGTGAAATACATTAAATGAATAAAACAATGAGTCACCTAATGAACCTAAGTTCAAGACCTATAATTCTTATTTTTGCAGAGATGAAAGAAAAAGATCCTGATAGGCTTAGCTCCTCCTGGGTCAAGTATTCTCATAAAAATAAGAACTATCATCTGCCACGTGTACATGACATCAAATACAATAAGAAACACACATCTATCACAAGCGTACATGAGTGCTTTCACCCTGCAGTTAACAGTATGACTGGGAAGTGAGTGCAGTTCATGAGCTCAACCTACAACAGCCTCCCCCCTTGCTACTCTCCAATGTGCCTTCATTCACCGGCAGCATAAGGGCTTCCATGCTGAATTGCTCAGTTTGGACCTACTTGCTGCCTGGGCGGGTGCAGGTGGTTTTTCTCACTGCACCTGTCTGATCTTCGTTGCACAAGACCAAACAGAAGGGCAGCTCACGCTGTCCCACTGCCACTGTGGGTGGGTCCCACAGTCCACGAAACAGGGAGATGGGAGATGCAGCGATGTTGTGCGGGGGCTGCAATATCTGCTTGCCTTGTGCAGAGCCCATCAGAGATGCGGCATGGCAGCCGGTGGCCGGCAGGCTTCTGGAAGCCTTCTTCCTTACATCAAGAAAGATAAATACTGTATCACCTTTTCTTCTCGGCAATGCCTTAGAAGCCTGTCTTAGTCTTTTGCAAGGGACTTGGGGGTAACAAAACACATACGGTATTGCAGCTGATTCTACAGAGCTGGACAGTGATGAAATCCTGTGCGCCATTTCTGTGCAGGACAGTCTTTCAAGTTTATTGTAAGGTAAACATTTCCATCAGCTGATCACAAATTTCATCAGGGCCATGAAGGCTTTGACTCTCGTGAGCACTCTGGCCAAACAAAATACATGCCTTTGCCTAAATACTGGACCATATGGCTCAATTTATACGCATTTGAAGTGTTTGTAACTCAGCTAGTTCCAGGGAGGTCCTCAGGCAGCATTTTAATTTCATTTTACAAGTTGATCTCCTGTAGTTTTACTGTGTTTCATTACTTTTTGGACAAAAAAGTTTGATGTTCAACATACATTGTGCATACTAAGGCAGGGTGAGAGCTGTTCTAGAAGAAGCTGCTTTATAGGGTTGACTGTTTCACAGCGGCAAGTGTACAGAGGCAGATAATTCTCATGTTTAGAATAATCTGGCAACCTGATACACTAGGATTTAAGCCACGGGATATCAAGGCATCATCCAGACCTGGAGCCAAACTAGAGGTTCCTGTTCTTTTACCACTGGGAGCTCATCTGTGAATGTCCTCACTCCTGTATAGCTGGTACCAAGATGATTTGCCAATACTTGCAGGAGCCTCAAGTAGTTCATCCAGCCCTCTCTTACAGCCAGGAAAACACTTTTAGTGTGTGTCAGCACTTTTAAGACATTTACCATTCAAATCCAACGGTTAGAATTCTATCTTTAGGTGCCCCTTCTAGCAGGCTCCAATGTTCATCCACACTTAGCTACAGACCCAAAGCATTACCCTACTATTCTTAGAAGAAAGGAATGTGTGAAGGATGGTCATAATGAATTTGAAAGAAGGTGGCTATAAAGCCACATTTCCACTCTAGAAGATACACTGAAGCAAGAGCTGTGGAGAGCCAAAAGTTCAGTGGAAATACAAGATACCAATTGTAGTGAAAGGGTTTCTGAACCTGTAAAGAAGGAGATATGTATGTTTTCCTGAAAGATCAGGTTACGCCCTGGGCAATGTCCTTGCTGACTTGTTCCTGTGAAGACAAATCATACAGGAGTGAGAAGACATCTGGCTGTGCTGGGTGGCACCATGTGTCACTTTCCATAGGCCAGGTCAGAGCTGCATAAACAGTGGAACTATTTTCATTAAAGTTTAGGCAGACAGTCTAAACTTAGGATAGGTGTCCTCAGACCCTGACGCACGACTATCGCACATGCACACAATTGCAGAGGCACAGACACACCCACTCACCCTGAAGCAGTTGAAGACTAAAACAAGAAATCCAAACAAAAAACCCAACCCTTACGTTCACAGTTTGGTGCTGTGAATCCTCACATGGGAATGATCTGTTTCTGGGCTGCTAAAATAAAATCCCTGAGAAATGAAGTTTATGATGTGTGAAATAATGTGCATGGACAACAATCCCTTCCTCCTACTCCTCAAAATAACCCCCATGCTCCTCATGTACACCCAATTGATCTTCCTCTCTGAGGCCACAGCCCAGTGGAGCCTCAACTCTCCCACCCTTCATCCCCCCCCTTCAGTTTACGCAATAGATTGTACGCAACGCGTGATATTTGGAAGCCACATCCTGCTGTAGGCAGGGCTGGCTGTACTCCCTAACACAACACTTGGGGATGACTCCGCTTCCAGCAAGTGGAGTTGATGTGCTGGACGTGGTTTAATTGGTGCCAGCTTTGTCCTATTAACAAGTGTCGGCTTTCTTCACTTGATGCATCAAGTGGTGATGTTCTGCAGGTTATAGCGCCCTTATGCATTAAAGCCTTTTGTATATGTTGCTGCCTGATTAGACAGGAAATAGTGCATGGCACCAGGGGATAATTCACGTGAGTAAAGTTACTTGCATGCATATGCATGTGCAAAACTGGGGCTCCAGATGCGAAATACATCTTTTTCTAATCCCTGAGCTATTCTCTGTGTGTGTGTCTATATACACATTGCATGCTTATTACTTTTTATTACTTTCAAAACTTAAAAATAAAATTGGCTTGAATTTAGTTTGAGGATTGGCATCAATCCAGGACATTTCTTGTTTTAACTGAAACAGTTTGCCCACTGCTAATTTTAACACAAGCAATTTATTTTATTAACATGGATGCAAATGGTAAGCACACTCTCCCTTCCTACCAGGAAGCCTTGGAAGACTAGCATAAAGCCTTGGAAACAGCGATGCCACAGATCTGGGGAGATGCTCTCTTTATCTGGGAAAAGGTGTTTTTGAGAGATGCCTAATTTTCATACCTGCCTTTGCTACCTATGCAGGAGGGAGGGAGCTAAAAGCCTCACACTCCCAGATGTCTGCAAGGACATAACTGAGTGAGACACCGAGTCTAATTATCCCAAGCCTTTCATTCCCTTTAACTTCAGTGAACACATAGAGGACCTGGCTCCATTATGGCAGATGACGAGAGTGTAAGCACTACACCTTCAACTAGGGGCAGGGAGGGGAAAAGAGAGGGCTAATTGCTATGTGTAGACAGTGCAGTCATTGAGAGACCTTTAACCTGTTTATCTTTCCTTAATGAAGTTTTTGCAATCTATGAAAGAATGACTCTGTTATTCCTCACCAAGCTTCAGCACATGACCCAGCTTTTTCTACCATTCAAGGAATGTAATTTAAACTAGATTTAGACTCCTCTGTATGGCCAAGCGTGATGCCCACTGGAATGTTCAGCTTATGCGGAATTGTTTGGTTCGGTTTAAATAAATAAATAGCATTAAAATCTAATCATGGAAAGTGTAGCTGTTAAAAATAGACTGAGGTAGCACTCATCCAAAGCGTCGAGAAAAGGTATGCACAGGAGGGATTCTGTGAGCCAATTCATCAAGTGCAGGAGCAATCAGACGACCAACGCTGGTGAGGTTTCAGGCACGTAAGCATCACCGCCGAGTCTTCCCACCCTGCAGCAGTTCCCAGCAGGAGTTTGACCTGTTTCCTTTTTTTTTGCAATTAGGCCACCTGCTTTCCCTTCAATCAGATTCTCCATGGGGACACAAGATCCTCATCAAGCTACCTGTGGTGAGCCTGGCACCCAGCATGAAAACCACCATGTGCAATATTTCTCCACCTGTGAATCAGCTGTTTAAAAATGAAGCAATATTAGAAAGGATTTTTACTTTTTTTTTTGTTCGTAGCTTTTGATGTTGAGTTTTGTTTGTCTCTGCCACAGTAAAACCTCAGTAAGCAAAAGATGTCATGAATCCAGATGGCAAGGACAGTTTCTGTCTCAAATTGTTTCACCTTGTGCCCCTTCCTGCTTACTTTTAGTCATCAGCTTTAAACATGAAACTATTATCATTCTTGATTAAGATATATAAATTAATCAGGGTATTTAATGAAAAAAACTTGCAAGCAATTTTACATATCAGGTTCAATGATCAGGTTGGGGTTTGAGTATTTGTGAATATTCATGAATGGAAAAGAATATTCCCTCTGGTGCAACATATTTTGGATTTTCCAGGATGCACCATAGGAACAGACAAGAGGGCTGGCTACGGTGCATCATGGGACCTTTAAAGTAGCCTGGAACCCAGCCAGGAGAGCTTAGTCCAGACAGCAGCTGCCGCAAAGACCTAGGGTAGCTTTTCCAAATGAGCATGCCCCCTTTTTCACTAACATTTTCAGTTGGAATTCCACTGAATTCCACTTTCTTTTTTGCTCCTGCAAAATTAAATGCCTATGGAAAACAGAAAACTTTTTGTCCAACTGTACTCAAGTGTACCAGAGGGTTTTGGTAGCTGAATTTCTGTCTATATGCTTTTGACAGACAAATGATGGTGCTTTCAGTAGGGGTGCAAACAAGGTGCTCAACCGCCTGCTCCACCTGCACTGCACAGAGAACAGACCATTGCATTCATCTGCTCCTGAGCCACTAAGTTACAGTGAGACTTGGTTTAAATTGTTGGTTTAAATTGCTTTAAATTAAAACTTGCTTTAGAATACAGATTTACACATGAAATCTCTGCAGGAACTGACTGATCAGCAGGCCAGGTCTTCCTGCCCATGAGGACCAGGTCGACAGCCCAGAACGATGACTGTATCCCTTCTCCAAAGGTGAGCTCTCCCTGCGTCTCAGCTAAGCCTAGCTCTGCATAACACCAGTCATCTCCTTGTCCCCAAACCTTAAAATTTCCGTATATAAGGCTGACAAGGGATGGGAGGACAATCAGGGTTTTTTCAGAAGGGAAATCTAGCACTTCAGGTCATTCAGTCACAGACTGGAGATTTCCTGAGTCTTCTTCCAGTGACCTGCCGTCACTGCTATTGGCTCAGACAAGCACCAATTCAGATGTTAAGTGTCATGGGTGACATCAGGTCATCCTGAGAAATTTCGAAAATGTATGTCAGTTTTAAGTTTTTCAAGAGTGAATGAAGGAAGTAAAAAATCAATGAGAAATACGTACATTCATGATGACTGTTGCCTAGAGAAAACTACATAAAACTTCCAGTTCATTCACTTGTAAATTTATTAAAGGGCCCAAGAGCATGCAGGTGCCAAAAGAATCATTTCTCTGAGACTCTGGTTCTAAAAACCTGCAAAATTAATCTTCCCCCTTTGCCCAGTACATCTAACCATTAACAGATCAATTACTCAATTTGCATGCTGCTGTAAATGGCCTATTTCCATTTGACAGGGAATGCCAGAAAAGCTCACCGTTTGACAAGCTTGTCTGAGTGTGCCCCAGAGCAATGCAAAACAGAACAAAGAAGAGAGGAGCTAGTGGCATTTAAAGGTGAGATGCCACAGGGAGCAAATGGGACCCAAGAGAAGGAGGAGGGTGGAAGAAGATACCAGGGAAGGTCTGCTGTGCGCAGCATCCCGGTGCTGTTCTCTGAGATTGCCCATCTCTGAGCCTGCAGCAGCCTGGGCCAGTGCCTCCTGGTGACACAGCACAGCAGGGTGTGACGTCTCCCGAAGCCCTGCAGCCACACTGCTGTGGCACTCAGTCCCGGCTAGTAACATCATCTTCTCTGTTGGGCACATTGAGTCAGCCACAGCATCGCTAGGATGTGGAAATATTGCCCGCGGTCCCAGGGCTGGCTGCACCTCTGGGTAGATGTACCACGCTCAGCCATGCAGGGACATACCTGACCACTGAGTGGAGGGAAAGAAAGGAAGCAACGACAGCTAAATAATAAGCAAAGCAGGGACAAAAAGGGGTCCAACAGGGAGCGACAGTGGGAAACCACACCTGTACAAATTGTTTCGAAAATGAAAAGCCTGAGTCTGGGAAAAAAAAAAAAGGAGAATACATTTCCTCCTCCTACCCTTGAACTGGACAGCATGCCTCAGCATGGCTGTTTACTGCTCGGCAGAACTGTGAATCAAACTACATTTATCTGCTGAGATATGTATTCATCATACGTTTCAAAAGAGTGCACTGTCAGACCCAGAGAAACTCCATGAGTTCCTGGAGACTCTTAAGCTCCAAGTTTCTCACCTCCAACACCTTCCACACTGTAATCTCAAATTCAAAGTTCCTTTATTGTTGCATATGGGAAGATCACAGAACAGCTACTGTAGTGCAACTCTTTCTTTTCAAACATCCGTTTCCTGGTTGTCAACTTTTTTTCCTACACCACCTCTCATGTAGCTGTGCCTAGTCACTCCCTTTCCTTCCTCCTGCTCTGAGACCTGCAGCTCCATCACTGTAAAAATAGCTGGTGTGGAAGGCTCACTTCTCTTGCTAGAGAACTGAGACAGCTGTGGTTGCTTGAAATGGGAAGGACTGCCCAAATGATTCATCTTGCTTTTCTGCAAGCCCTTTTCTTCTGTTGGTGTTTTTCCAAAACATTATTTCTTATTCGCAGATAGCCGTTTGTTGTGGCCGTGCTGATGAAACTGTCCTGATGCACCACGGGAAAGGGAAAATGAAGCTTTAAGAGGTATCTCTCATGCTCTTGAGGTCGTCTGCTGACTTTTCCTGAAGTAGTCCAGGAGTAGCTAAAAATATGCTGAATATAACACACACACAGAATATATTTCACCTAAAGCAAATGGAATAAGCAGTAAAAATAAAAGCAAAGAGACTGAGTCCAAACCATCGCTCGTCAGTAAAAACCTCGTTCTGACATATGGTTATGTTTATGGTTTTGTGTGATATTTAAATATAACAGGGAAGAACATTGATTTTTTAAAAAAACCCACTGGTCTTAAAATGGAGCAAAAATCAAGGCATGCAGATGCATGTGTCCATTAACTGCATGGGAAGCAGAGTTACTTCTGCCTGATCACAACTTTTGAAATCTAGTCTCAAGACTATTCTTCAGATGACCATTAATATATACTATGGTTTAAAAGGGTATCCATTTGCCTTATTAAATCTCTACAAGAAAAAATTATTTGGAAAAGGCAAATAAGCATGTTAGCCTTTCTGCTGAGAAAATATGTGCTAGTCAGCTTACAAGTCTGGGGAAGACAGATATTATTAAAATTCAGAATTACTCCAAGTTTTCTTTATGCAAAATGTTCTGTTCCTCTGCACTGTTACATTCACCAGAGTGAATGAGCTGCTACTGTTCTTTTTTTTCCTTCTCTTTTCTTAATGGTGTAGTTTTGAAAAGGCTGTTTGCAAACTTATGTTGGGATGATAATCTCCAGCAAATGCCAAGCTGGTTTAAAGAGCAAACTCCTGAACATTCACAAGGACCTGTTGTAAGCATGCTGGAAATACTTGGAAAATACTATAATCTTTAAATTGTGCTCAGCTGGATTGTCAATTGCCGATGGTGTACTCCAGATAAGTTGCTCCCCTGGAGTCCCATTAAAGTCTGTAGAAACCTATTTAAAGTTATATTTGTTATGTCTGCACCCCTTTTGGTTCCATCAAATTAAAGCTTTTTAATAAAAAAAAGGATGGATGTATTCTAGTCCCATGAAGATGAAGACTCCATGTAATGAGATAATCTACCTGTGATCTGGTGCCAGCTTGACTGAGACATAGTTCAAGGTAAAATGTGTTTAGAGATCTGAAGTAGTAGATTACCAGCAAAGAAAACATTCCTGTTTCCTTATCTTAGGGAGACTGGCTTCCTGCTAGTTGTGGATCCTCCTCCTGCGTGAAGTACTAAAATACCCTTGTTCAGCATTTTTTATTTCATCTTGTAGTGATAATGGAGGTTATGTATAATCTTTGGGGCTATTCAGATTCCCTTTTTGGCTCCCACAGTGGGTAGTACTGGAGTTCGTGCAGTATCATAAGAGATGACTCCATAGCACACTAATTATATAGGGTTTTCAAAGTACTTTGAAGATGAAAATTGCTGTATCAGTGCAACTCCAGGTATTATTATTATTTATATAGCATACATAATCATTAGTGGAAGCCTAGCTTTAAGTCCCTTTGGAACTAAGGTGGGAGGAAGATTTGGACAAACTCCATGTCCTTACACTTTCACTGCACCTGGTTAAGGTAGATAACTAGCATCCTGAGTCGCTCTGCTCTCTTCCTTAATTATAAAATACCTTGAAAAAGAAAGTGATTGAAGCAAATGTGGACTCCTATGAGATAAGATACAAAACGACTTTCTAAGCTGTCAGCCAAAACTTAGTTATAGTAGTTAACACCCGTGAGATTCATTCTGACTGAAATTAATCGAATGAATTCGCTCATTCTCAATGAATGAAATAGGAGAAACACCAGCTTGTTAATTAATAGATATTTAATGGAGCGGGATATTCTAAGATATTTGAGTGCTCTTTACCACATAACGCAAGGGAAAAAATAACCACTACAGAAAGCTTTTTCAGTACAAAACATTAAATACCTGTTGCATAAGTGATATGCAGAAAAGAAGTGGGTGGTGGGAGAAGATGGCCGCGTGGGAAGAGCGGAGAAGGAGATTAACAGGATATTACAGCTCCCAGCTGAAGCCTCAGACAGGATGGAAGAGGGAAGAATTTCTACAGTTATCGCTATCATTCATGCAGAAATCCCTTCACATCTTTACAGCTAGACTTTTCAAGACAAGAAATGGTGATTGACTAGTTTGCCTTGATTCCGCAGGAAATCCTATGGGAAACAATCCAGACCCACTTTCTCTACTCGCACACCCTTTGACAGCACTAACTTCCACCCTACCACTGAGGCATTGAGTGCTACAGTCAGTCCAAAGTCCACAGAGCTGGGGGGTACCAACAACCAAAATGGAGGCAGAAGAAATTCCTCAGAGATTGTCCTACACCTCAGCAAGTTACAGTAGGCCCACGGATTCATGGTCGAATCCTCTGTGTGCTCCTGAAATAAAACTACAGGGACTTGAATAAAAGAAGGTACTAAGTAAACCTCAGAGCAGGGTTTTCATCTCAAGCCAAGCCATGACAGTCACTCAACAGAAACTCCTTGTCCTCAACAGAAGTACGCCAGGTCAGACCAGGTAGGATTCTTGCCTGAGTAATACTTCTTTGCCTCCACACACAAAACCCAGGTGACAATCTTACAGTTGGCTATATATTCAACTTTCAGACAACTATGATGGGTCTCCCAAATATACAGCAGAGTACTCCCAGCGAAACACTTTGAAGTAATGATGCGTAGATAATTTTGAATATCCCCTTTTGAATAGGGAAATTCAAAGTGCAAGCAGAGCCTGTGTTTTGAAGAGGCCTCCCTGTGGAGCGTGTCCTATTATATGTAAATACCACTGAGAATAACATGCAAATATGGTCATTAGTGAAGGTTTGAACTTTTCCAGAACAACTTCAATTTTGAGCCAAGCTACTTCAACCTTCAAAGGCAGCAAACTCTATGACTCAGCAGAAGCTGAGACTGAAAAAGCCTGTTTCAGCAAGGACCGGTGGTTTTAAGATGCTAAAGTATCCAGAGGCTTTTCTAATCCCTTAAGCTATTTTCCATGCTGTTTTCCTATTCAGTTGGTTGCAGACATGTAAAAGAGAACTATTGCAAATTCCATGATTGCTCTGTTTTTTCATCAATTGACATTGTATTTCTTTACATATTTGGGGCTGCTTACAGTTTCCCCTACAGAACTTATATTATAGATTGAAAAAGAAGGAGGAAGAGGAGAGTGCAAAGACTTCTACCCAAGCAAAGCTCACAAAAGAGCTACTGAGAACAGTGGTGCATTCCGCGGCATGAAAAAACTGCTCAGGTGTTTGGGATATGAAAAACTTTCTAACAAGGATGAGGAGAGGAAAAGCGACGATTTCACTCCTCAGCTGCACAACCCAGAGGAGTCAGATGCATGTTACAGAGCACCCTACACTCCCTTAGGTAGTCCTGTGTAAATTTGACATGGACATCACATAAATGTATTTCATTACATTTACAGAGCTCACGTCTGTTTGTAAAAAAAGCAAATCTTTAGATTACTTTTCATAAACTTGCCTCTGCACTGAGTTATGGTAAAAAGAAAGTTGAGAGGAAATAGTATGATTACACATATTCAAGTGGTCACCATTCAAGACTTAGTAGCTTATACCCATAAGCTTTCCCTTTGCAGTTATATCAACGAAAATTAGATGTCATAATGTATCTTTCTGGATCCAATCTGTTTATGTCTGAAATTGAGAGGAACTTTTACATTGATTTAAATGACTGAAACCCTGGAACTCATGCAAGCATTTTATGTCAGTTCTAATGGGAAGTATGCAACTGCGGTCTAGGCTTGTTTCAAGGAGCAATTTAAATGTCTGAACATTTTCCCTTTTATACTGGTCTAAGCTCACATGTCTCATTCTGTTATGCATATTTTCTCGACACAGTAGCAGAGACTTGGTCTTTTTAAGTGATGGGAGAGTCCACAGTGACCAGAAAGCCATTACTTTTGACCAGTTGACTCCCTTGGTTATTAGTAACCCAGTACAGGCTGTCCCAGACCCTCTGCCTCTAGCAGCTAGCACTGTGCTTCTTCAGCACTTAAAAGGAGTTAACGCAAAACGATCACTGTAAAAACATGTCTGTCTTTGCTCAAGGTGTCTTTGCATTGCAAATTCCAGCAAGCCAGTAAGGCGGATGCAGCACTTTGGCTACCATGAGAGAAGAGTGAGGGCAGCCATTTTGGAGGCAGTTGGTCTCACCAGATAACTGAGCAGCCGTAAGCAGTTTCTAGGCACAGTACCCATAGATAATGCTCACCGTGTATACGTGCACAGTGTCTGTATTGCTTCATAGGGTCTCCTGCTAGTGCTGCACGTTAGGAAGTATTTAGGACAAGTTTAAGACGAGCATTCTTTTTTGTGTCTATCAAAATACCTTTTAAGTAAGTCCAGGAACCAATAAGCTCTTCCTGTTTCAGTCTAGTGATCTGCTAGCATCGTGTAATTTACATCTGACATACTTTCCAGGACTGACAGAGTCTGGGTGTGAATATGACCTTGGGCACAGTCAAAAGCACATAGTTTAAGTTAGGGAAAGGCACTCATTTCTTTGCAGAGCTGATCTTACAGCCCCGTGTTTCTGGAGCCATTATTTTAGAATAAATTAGAATAAAATGGAGGACCCTCAAATAGTTTCAAGGGACTGAGCCAGAGACTATGTCTAGGTATTGATTTCTCAGAGATAACTTATGCTTCTGACCTTATTGTCTACGTTGACAGTAGAAATGAAAGTAATGTAGGAGCAGCTTCAACACCTCTGTACCATTCAAGGATTGCTTTTTTTGCCAGAGAAATCTTCGAGGGCCTTGCACCCCACCTCAGTCGTCAGCATCTTCTGGCAGATCTAAGTGCAAATTGCTGGAGTGAATAGCATGAGATGGAAAGGAAGACATCTTCAAGGAGATTATGGTCAATCTGACCATTTGTATAATACACCGTGTTAAAAAAATATTGTATATCAGGGCTAGTTCATGAGCTCAGTAGAAGGCTCAGTCCTGACAGATTTGGATTAGCAGTAAATAGAAAAAGTTCTACAGAAGGAAGATATATCCTATTTTCTGTCCTATTTTGTTTAAATTCTGGAAAAAGGAGCAGTGGTAATGAGTGGTTGTCCTCAAACCAGGACATGGAGGAATTACAAGAAGAATTAAAAGTAGTCCTGACCCAGTTGAGTAGAAACAGCCACCACCAAAACTGGAGGAGGTTTGGAGGTTTTGATCTGACATACCCAGAACTCCACATTAACCAGTCAAGGTAACTTCAGATCTGGATTGACTCCCAGGTCTGAGTTGCAAAACTTTACCCTTTACATCACCACTTTTTTTTCTTGAATCAATACCAAGCTGCAGAGAAATCCCGGGGGAAATGCCAGCACGGTGGTAATGCGCAGCTGAACTGGTGATGCCATGTAGCACAACAGTGCTGCAGACAGCCGTGGTTCTGGAATGGTGAGAGGAGCACATCATTTAAAACTGACTGATCTCAAGGGGTGTGACAGGTACACTCATAAAGTTTGTTCCGGTTCTCAAACTATTACTGTAGTTTCCACTTTAAATATGGAAATTTCATTTCTAAATTAGGAAATAACCTTCGGTGTGTGCTCACTGTATTTAAAACATCTTGAAATTACATGATCTGCATATAGACTTTAGGCTGTCTGTAACTTGTCCTTCTAACTTTATTCTTTACAAACGTTTCAAATTACTGGGGCAGGGTGGCGGCCTTAGGATGAATTTGCCTTTTTTCAAAATACTTCTACACAAAACATCAACACAAATTTTAAATACTTAACAGGTTTTGCGTTTGGGTTTTCTGCTGTTTTGTTTGTAACCCGTATCTTGTTAATTACCTTCGGAGATATGTATTTTTACATCTCTTCCAGCTTGAATTCAGTATCTAACATATCCTTCTACAGAGGTCGAGAAGTATGCACCAGTGTTGCATCACACATTATTTTTTGTCAGTTGCAGACAATGCAACTGCTGCCGCAGAGGTGCACTCAGAGAAAGTGAATAAAGAATTGGATGAATGGCACACAAAATTATGTCACTGTGGCAACTTTGAAGTGTGTAATAAATGCACTCCACAGAAAGAAATCTAGGTGGGAGAAATGTCCCATGGAATGTCTTTACTCTACACATGCACACACATGCACTACAGCCAAAAAATCACCCAGAGAGCCTTGGCACTGAAGCACTAATTTACATCAGTTGTCCAAGCTGCTCCAAGGAACTGAGTCCTTAACTTGGGAGGTACCTGACAATCAGCCTGTCTAGGAGACACTAGATTTTATCTCAGGGTGAGCCCTTCTCTGGATGTTTCTGTATCCACCTTTCCAAGGGCATGATCCTCACGAAATACTTGGAATGCCCTTCCCTTTGTACAGGCAAACTAGGACAAGCCAGCTTAAATATGACTCATTGTTATTATTTAAGGAGTCATTCCTTGTGCTGGTGCTTGTGTAGTATCTCTCAGAGCTGTAAATCCACTACCACTGTCCTGCTTATTTTTCCCCTTCTTTACTAATAGGAGGGGGAAAAATTTGGACTTAAAATGATAAGCAAATTTGAAAGTAGAAAGCTGTATGACAACTGCATGACCATTATATTTTGACTTTTCAAATAAACAAGGAGTTGAACCATCGTTCCTTTAGACTCCAATGGTGGAAAGCAAAGCACCGTATGTCTTCCTTAGTGATAGGGACCTAAATGGTGAAGCCATAGACAGTATGCGAAATCCCAGCTTTATCAAAATCAGTACCTTTCTCCCATTGACTCTGAAGGAATGAGGATTTGATTCCAGAAACTGAATCTGGCTGTCAGTCAAGCAATCTGATTACATGGGGAAATGTAAACTAGAGGCAATGACTTCTTAATGTTGAATCTAGGCCATATATAAAAATTGTTTGAAAAATTATGTGATAGTATCTTACTACTATCTTTTTTATAATAGTTTGCAAATAAGTATATATTTTCTGGGGCTCATAGGAAGATTTGAATGACAGTAGTTCATGCTGAGTATGACTTTGTTCCAGGAGTGGCACAAACGATGCTTGTTTTTCCCGTGATGTGAGGGTATCTGAATCTGGTCCTGTGAATTTTCAGTTCAAAGTAAATCCAGATGGATTAAATCAAGAACACTGCTGAAATGCTGAGTGACTCGGGGAAGAGGGAAGGAAGGAGTTTTGAGTATAAGACTGAATGAAAATATATATGGACATATAAAGCAGTAAGAGACAATTAGAAAATACATTTATACTAAATTAAAACTTTATTGACTAATGATGTTCTCCAGACAACATGATCCGACGGACTATGGTTGCATACATGCAATGAAGTTGAACACAACAGTAGTTTAACATGGAATGTCAAACAAATTAATATAATGTATTAAATGAAACAATTTATCTGTGTTGCTGCAAAATGAAACCAAGCTATGTATTTCCTTGGTCAATCTGTGTTCAGCTAAGAGGCTATGCATTTGAAGAAACTGGTAGATTTCTTTAGCATATATTTCAAATAAATTAGCTAGAATTGTACTCTTTAAAAATCCTTTCAACTTCACTTGCATTTCAAACAAAATCTAAGTGTAAACACTAAAGTTGCTAGAGCCATCTAGAAAGACCTAACTGTCAAAACTCGCAGTGGACATTACAGTTCAGTAAATGTGAATATTTAGAACAAGAAAAATACCAGTTACTGCAAAAGTCATGTAGGCATTTTATTATTAATCCAGCACAAAGCATTTCTTCTAAGTTTCTCATGTAAAAGACTAAAGCTTGCTTACAGTACTACATCTTCTATCATTCAAGCATCATTATTACCTATCAGGGAGATTGGCTAGATGACCTAATGGGTCTTTTCCACCCCTAACTTCTACAAAAGAAAATCATTCATGCCAGCAAGAACATGGTTCGTTACATCTTGGGCTTGATCCTGTAGCCTTTGTTCAGGCAAAACTCCCACTGACTTAAAAGAGAGATTTTCCAGAGCAAGACATTCAGAATTAGGCCCTTTTTATTTTTTATTTTTAAAAAAGCATCCATTTAGGATACATGGAAGATTTTCTATAGAATTAAAAAAATATAATGACATGTGCTTCACTTGCATTGAAGGAATCAGAGAATGTAAACACCATAGTGGCCCACGTCTTCACAATATCCATGAAAAAGTGTCAACTGCAAGTAATCTGTGTGCATTTATTTCTCAACATATGCTTCTGAGGGTGTTTTGTGTAGACCTTTACCTCCACATCCACACACATATCTACACCCTTAACATACATAAAGGTGGGATAAAATTCACTACAGGCAGTTGCTCGCCTGTTTTAATGCTTAAATTTGCAAGTGGCAGCAAACTGGGTTTTATATGATGTTAATTAGACTGTACGTGAGCAGCAGGACATGAATATTGCTGTGGGCAAGAGAGTGTGGCTGCCGGTTCTACGAGTGTGGAGCCATCCCGCTTACGCACATCACAAAATCTACCTGCGTGAAGGGCTGGAAAGGCAGGTGACCAAAGTATTTCTTGGTGGGCCATGTCTGAAATCTGAGTTGAATGATTCAAAGGCTGTAGATTGTTCTCACAGGAGCCTTTTGACAACCTGGAGGACCATGTAGGAAAGTTTACCTTCAAAGTGCACTTTCTAAGAATGGAATGTTCTTGACAGGGAAATGATCAGAGGCAATCCTGGACTTTTTTGCTTGTTGAATAGGAAAAATGCTTTCATCTTCAGGCAGCACTTCACCCTGACAAATGTGAGTTCAGTTATTATTGGGTTTTAGTATTACAGAAGATTCTTTAGAAACAAACACGATAGTACACACATACACATACACTCAGATATTTACAGCCTTTCTAGAAAAACAACCCCCTACCTTAGTACTGACTACCTATCTTTTTCCTTTTTTTCTTTTTTTTTAGTATTTAAATTCTTTAAACCAGCTACATTAAATACCAATGTGTACTGTACCACCCCACACCAACCCCACATCCCCCCCAAAAAAACAGCAAGTATTTTAAAAGTTTGTTCACTTGTTTGTTTGTTTTTATGATTGTTAAAATCTCCTGCTTGAGACTGTTAAGTACCACCTCCACTGGAACAAGATCAGCACTGACTGCATCTTCCAATGCACGTCGTTTCATAGTAGAGCAAGTACTGCAGCTAGAAGCTTAGATCTCCAGGTCGTCAGGTCGAGGCCTGCTGCTGGCTCGGCTGCTGGCTCTGCTGGGAGGCCTCTGGTCCACAATGGTGAGGGGTTGCAACTCATGTCCCGACGCCAGTTTTTTAGTGTTCTGGTGCTCATCGGAGAAGTCGAAGGGCTGGGCGTGCGAGTTGGAGATGGTGCTGCCAGCCTGCCCCATTCTGTTCTGCTCCGCACTGTAGTTGGCCCAGTTTTGCTCGCTGGCTTGCTTATTGTAGTTACGACAGGAGGAATTGTTCCTGTCTCCGGTAACGAGCTTGTACCCTGGGGGAGACATGGGAGACAAGGGGGCGGTCGGCGAGGAGCAGCCATTGTAATAAGCATACTTGGGGGAGCCACAGTCCTTGGAAGGGCTCATGGCACCGCTGTGGGAGTAGGGGTCGGTTTTCCCTTTCACACGATCCTTGACACCCTTGAAGAACACGTAGAAAAGCTCGATGATGTTCAAGGCAAGAGACACCAAGGACACAACCAGCATGAAGAGGATGAAGATGGTTTTCTCAGTTGGACGGGAGAGGAAACAGTCCACTCTGTGCGGGCATGGATCTCGCTCACAGGTGTAGATGGCATTCAGGCTAAACCCATAAATGTACCACTGTATCAGCAAGAAAGCCACCTCGAAGACAGATTTAAACAGGATGCTGATGATGTAAGTACGGAGCAGTCCCCCACGCATCTTCACTTTGCCATGCTCTTCAATCCCATACTTGAATTTCTTGATTTCTATTTGCTTGAGGTGCATATCCACATTCACACCATCATTTTGGACCACCTTGAGCTCTTCTTCTCTTTTGTTCAGCTTCTCTTCTTTCCTCATTACGTAGAACACATGTGCCAGGTACAAAAGAGTAGGTACAGACACAAATATGATCTGCAGAACCCAGAATCGTACATGGGAGATGGGGAAGGACTTGTCATAGCAGACGTTCTCACAACCAGGTTGTTGAGTGTTGCACCGGAAAGCAGATTGTTCATCTCCCCAAGCAGATTCGACTGCTGTCCCCAACAGCAAGATTCGGAAAATAAAGAGGACAGACAGCCACACTTTCCCTCCTGCAGTGGAATAGGCTTGAACCTTGTCAAGAAGTTTTCCTAAGGCACTCCAATCACCCATCTTCACAGGATGCTGGCTAAAGAAGGACACAAAGAAAAAACAAACAGTGATGGTTAAGACAGAGCTTTAATACCTTCGATACACTGAATCACAGATCAAGCCTAATAGAGCAGTGATGTCAGCTTTGTTTTAATTCATGTTTTTTACACGACCTGAAGAGAAACCAGAGTTTTAGTTAGTCTGCAGGTGGAGTGGGAAGTCATGGAGACTGCAAAGAGAAAGTGACATATAAAGTCTCAGAGCACAATGAAAAAAAGAGGTTTCTAATTTCACGCCAGTTTTCAAGAAGTCCAGGACAACCCTGTGGTTGCCTTAGCTTCCTTGGTGGCAGCCTCAGTTCCATGACCTACACATGCCTCAGGTAGAAAAGAGCTGTGACACACCGTGAAGCCGGATGTGGAAGTACGGAGTGGCACTGCCTGAATGTGCTAGGTACACATGAAAGATTTCTCTCATTCAGTGTGGATCGTTCACGGTAATTTTTATGTTCACTCTTTCAGAGAATAAGAAAGCAAACCATAGTATAACCTAAATACAAAAGGTTATACTAAGTTAATGTTAGGGTCGGATACCTCAAATTTTATCATTGCAAAATATGCGCTATTTTTCCTGCAGCAAAGTTATCACTACATTGTGAGATACATTGATCTACATTACTGCGTGCAATACATTTAAGAATATAGTTCCTAATGATGCCAAGTTTATACTATACTCAACTTCAGAAAAAAACTTGCTATCTAAATAAAGTTTATACGTTAGTATTTGCAGCACAAAGATCACGGTTAGTATTCTTTATCTAGAGTTTTATGAAGGAATCAAAAATAGTAAATACATGAAGCACAGCTAAGCTCATGTTACCATATTGGAGGAACTGGTTTCCTGTTTATCTGTGGCTTGCTTAAATTATTGTAGTTTCAGCTTTGTATTTGCATCTCTTTGTATTTAAATTCCTTCACTTTGTTTTGAAAGGAAAAAAGATTTAGCAAGAAAAAAAGGTAAATGAGCTCTTTCTGTTTTTAAGGCAACTCCTGGCGTGCAGTTTGCATTCCAAGTGTTGAACACTGCAAGTTTAAATTGTCTCTCTCGAGTTTTTAAAGTGCGCATTTCTGGGACACAGGCAGCTTCTCAGGGATATCTGGAAATACACAGGATGACATAAAATAAATGAAATGGTTTACTTGATGATTTAGATTCCTAGGAAAAACAAAGTTCACTATAGGATTTTTATCAACTGGAGAATGGTAATCTTATCTGCATAAAAAAATATATTTTAACTTGCCCCACTTGAACATGCATGTGAAATCGGGCACTTAAAAGGAAAAATAATCACAAAGTTTCCCTTTTAAAGTAGATGCTGCTGGGGATAGATATTTGTTCCGTGCGTGCTGAGTAATCCCTTCCTGGTATTAACAGTTTTGATAATGTCCAAATTATTTCTTCCCCACTGCATCATGGATATATTCCCTAGCGAAGGTCATTTATAGCAAAAGCCCTTTTTGGATAATTCGTAAAATAGGAAATTTTAGCACCTAGGAGATTTTTTCTCAAGAAGCAGTGAGTCACTGGAAACACAAGATTACAAGTCTGGCAAACTCAATCATAACAATACATGCCAAATAAAAACACACCGCTCCTGCCATCGGAAAGAGTCTGAGGGAGTAATGGCAGACAAGTGTTTAAAGGACTCGCTCCGATAGCTGCCAGATGCCAATTATCTTTGAACCCCTGAAAAATATCCCAGGGCCGTCTCCTCAGTCCGCTCAGTCAGCTTGCTCTGAAGTTCACCTACTGCGGCGTGCAGACCCTTCCTCTTGTAATTTCGTTGTTCGCATGAATGAAGCCCCATCAAAGGATCAGGCCCGCTTCAGACTTTTAAATCTGGAAGCCTCCGCTGGGAGGAGTACACAGCGTGTTTCTGTCTGACACATCCCTTCAGCCATCCCCAGCTTTAGCCCTTCCCAGGAAAGGCTACTTTGTCTTTATGGGCTCGGGGTGGCAGAGAAGGAGTCGGGCGCAGGAGCACGGAGCTCTCTGGAAAGGCTGGAATGAAATGTGACCACGTTCCTCCTCAGGCTGGGATTGTTAAAACAGAGAACAGCCTGTAACTATACAACACGTGAAGTTTGTTTTAAAAGCAAGCTATTTGCTCCACGTCCTAGAAGTGGAAGCGGACAGAAGGAGCCTTTTTCAAGTAACAGCTTCTTGATTTAATTAGACAGCTTTCCGATGATTTGAAACTACTGCATTAACAGACTTTCCTCAGACTCAACGTGTTTTTTTACTGTCTAAATGTTATTTCAGATTGAAGGTTTGATTAAGAAAACAGAGGACGTGTTATTTCTAGGCAGTTATGTGTTGTTTATTTTTTAATTACACTCCACTCTGGTCCATTAATGCAACATGATTTACTTCAGTTTTGACCTACTTAATCCCACACCTGCAATATTTCGAGAATTTACTACCTATTTTTTAATTTGCTTCAGCATGCAAAATTGCTAAGTTTCATTTATGTCCTCTGGCAATATAAACTCCAGGAGGAAACATTCCATGCTTGAATTACTCATACATAGTTTTGAAAAGCAACTTTTTTTTAAAGAGATCAGTTACACACTAGCCTTTGCCAGTGATAAAAAAACCCACATCAATTCAAAACATTGTACTGTTAATCAGATAACCTTGTGGTGGCACAAATATATTATTCCTTTGCTTAAGTGGACTCTATTGCTTTATGAAACAGTACTTTGTTTTGTTGTGGAGAAAATTCATTCATCCGATCTAATGTGTTTACTTTCAGGACACTGAAAGACCATTTTTTATTAACTGATTACAATATCTGTTTACTAGGTAAAAAAGAAGTTTTGTATCAGTTATTTAAGTATTCTAGCTTTGTAAATAGTTTGAAATGGATGGAAGATAACCTTTAAAAATAGTTCTTCAGCATTCTGGACTTAAACTTCTTTTAACACTTCCAAACACCTTAAGTGAGGCCACTGAATGACACAGGTTGACTTGATCAATTGGTACAATCTCAGGAATTTAAGGTTATGGCTGATGATGAGTACATGCATTTCATGAGTTCTTACTGATTATTACTTCATAGGATTATAACCTTTTTCTGAGACAGACTAATGCCGTCCTCGTAAACTCTTTAAAATATGGATTTCTTCCAGCTCCTACTGTGTGTGGGTAAAGATAGGAAAAAAAGCCACAGAGCAGCAGGAGATATAACAGCATTCATCTGCTTGAGTTTTGGATGACCACATATATAAGAAATTTGATTTGTAAGCCACAATTAAGAAATTCTAGAACTATTTTTTATGGACAGCATTCATCGTGTCATCTGGTTCATATTTTCCAGGAAGAATAATGCAAACTCGGTGCTGTGCTAACATGCCCAGGTCTGACTACAGTGTTAGAAGGTCACATGCTTGTGGATGGAAGAGCAGTGAGGGTTAGCGTGGAATCTAAAATGGGATTTTGCAGCTGAAGCAGTTGGGAAACAGGCCAAAGTTTTGGTTTTCCTACCTTTCCTGCATTTTTCAGCATGCTCTCACACACACATAAATAGCCAACAAAAGATTCTGGACCTTGAACATCAATCAGCTTGAGCAGTTCCCGAAAGCAACCAGCATTACAGAGAAAGCAGCTGAGATGTACAACTGATGGGATTTGGATGGGTTGGAATAGGGAAGGCTAGTTTTCTGAAATCTTTCAAAAATCATCAAAAGTCTTCCAGACATTCCCCTGGAAAGGTGTAGTTCATTTGTAGGTCTGTGGATGACCTTCAGTTCATTTCATCCACTGGGCAAAGATTATGCACTAAATGATTGCAGCAACTAGAATTTAAAGTGTCACAAGTGCGTGGTTTTTTTGTTGTCTGCTAGTATTGCTGGTGGTCGGCCACCAGTGGATCTACCCCGTAGCCTTTGCCTCTCCTGTGTTGTGTCCTCTCCTCCTAATTTAATACTAAAGCATAGTTGCAAAAGGACACAAAGCAACTGTAGCACTTCCTTAGACACCTAGTTGTACAAGTCAGGTCTACCCTCTGTGTTACTGCCCAGATTCGTCCCTTTCCTGACTCACTTTGGAATTAAGAGAAGAAACATTGAATTCCCTGAGGGGGTCTCGGGTCCTCTGATGCTCCTGCTCACGGATTTTGAAATCTGGATTTCTAAAATGTACGTGTGGCATAAACAACAGACCAGGTGCCTCCATGTGAGGTAAATTCAGTAGGAAACATGGGGAGGAGACACCAGAGACCAGGGGAAAGAGAGCAATTTATCTGATGAAACAGATACATTGCTCAATGTCATCTAACCTTCCTCATGCCCACAGGAATCCTTGGCCTAAACCAACGTTCATTTCAGAGACAAATAAAATTAATCTTTCGGGCTTGCATAATATAAGAGCTGAGATAACTTTACAGTTTGCGCTCCTGAGTGTATAAGCCTTCAGATTTATGTCGTAAATCAAATCCCTTGTGTCCCTCTCTTCCCTCTTCTGAACTCAGCCTGCCGCTCACCCCTCTCCCATTTGTATGCTTGTTAGGTATCATGGGTCAGTGCCAGTGTTTGGCTTTGAAGTTTCTGAAGGAAACACTTCAGTAAACATCCCAAAGACTAGAGGCTTAAATTCTGCAGGGTAGTGTGCTGTCCAGATGTTAAAAATGGCAGGATGAAAGCTTCACGCAAGTCCTCCAACTCACTCCCTGTGCGCACACAGACACGCACACGCACAGAAGTCAGGCACAAGGTGTCCGTTGCCCATTTTTGTCGCCATTACCGGGGATTTTTGTCATAAACCTCACATACAAAAATCAAAAGGAACTCCTCAGACAGAATATGCCGCTTCATGAGGCTCGCTGGTTATCTCAAGGCAAAATGTGAGGACACACATAAGCACACTATATTCTTGTTTAAGAGGAGAACGTGTTACTCGATAAGATAGACTCTCTGCTTCGTCTGTCTTTCAGCTGAAGGCTCTTTTTCCTGCCTCCTCGTGTTGCTCTTTAACTACTGGCAAGCAACAGGCAACAATCGCTATAAGGAATCACTCCAAGTCTTGCAATGTACAAAGCTTTTTAGTTCTCCAAGAGATGCTGCTCAAGCATTTTTTTCCTCTGCATTTTGGTATTTAAGCCTTCGAGGTAACATAAAGGGAATGTGTCATATTGGGATTATGACACATATTGTGGATATTCTTGCACAGTTCTTCCTAGACAACTTTCATTTATATCCACCCAAGACTTTCACAGACATTGCCAACGTGGTAAAGGCATATCATGATATCTCACATTCCTTCTCTAAAATCCCTCACCGAGGTTGCTAAAACAGAGTAACTATATACAAACCAGGTTAAAAATCCATAACCCACGTCTGGATTTTATCACATCTCTTTTAAAAGAAAAGGGGGGAAACTTATCAGGAAGACCACGTGAAAGTCACCACTCTGGTAGCTGCAGCATTTAACAAAGCACCTAATTAAGAACTTTGCTCTGCTTTTAGGTATCAATCAGGATTTCCATACGAAAGCAAAACGTGGGGGGCAGAAAGCGGACGCGCTCAGGACAAGGTCTCCCTGTTACTGACTTCTGATGCAATTTCGGGACAACAGAGGAGACTGAAGCGCACCTCGGGTTTTTCTTTAAAAGAGCTCATTTAGTCCCGGGCAAGTACACAGAGTAGCGATTTCACCCAAACACCAGCAACAAGTCTGCAACTCAGCCCTTGCAGTTACAACTTCATCGCAGTTTCTCTCTCAGTGGAACAAGGTTAGAAGTTGAAGAAGTGCGGTATCTGTAGAAACGTATAGAAATATCCCCAAAGAAAGCAAAGAATTCCTCCAAGTTTGTGCTTAGCACTTTAAGAGAACTTAACGCTTTTATAGATGCCTGTTTTTAAACAAGTTCAACCATCAGCGCAACAACACAAAATCCTTAGGGGGAAAAAAAAAAGTGTTTTCAGAAAAAGTGATAAACAAAAAGATGAAAAAGGGAAACTTTCAACTTACCCTTGCTGATCAGCAGTGAAACTGGATCAGAATACTTCTTTGGAGGGTTAAAGTAAAATGGAAGAGCACGTTCAGGCACTCCGACCTGCCTATTTAAACTTTAAAAGTCTACTGCTGTTTTGTATTTTTCATCCTTCCTTCCCCACTAATGAAAGAAAAGTGCTGATACCTCGTAAAAGTTTTTTCTAACTTGGAACACTGGGAGAGCTTTTAACAAGTTTTCAAGCCTCTGACTGTGAAAGAGGAGGGGAGAAGGAGGGGTGGCAGCCCAGGAGGAGGGGCGCTCTGCAAATGGAGAGGAGGAAGGTGGGGGAGGAGGGGAAGAACTGAAGAACTGAAGGCACAGCAAAAACCAGCCCGGGGAAAAAGAGAGAGCGAAGGCGTGAAGGTCCACTCTTGCTGATGTAACAAAACAAATATAAAGGCAGTCAGCAGCCACACCACGCACCCGCGCACACCCCACANCCCCCCCCCCCCCATCACCCCGGTCACTGAGGGCACCTGGTTGGCACTTCGTCCAGATTTGGACTTGCCTGGGACAGATGAAACAACTTAGCTCTCTGGTGTGCACCAGGAGTTTCACTGCAGGGAAAGGGAAAAAGGCATGAAAGGGATTAATGGGTAACCAGCGTGAACCTCCTGGATGCTGGGGCTGGACCGCGTAGCTGCAGTCTCTGTTCCCTCCTTGCCACCACATAGGAGAGGAAGCCCTCTCGAGCCCTCTTGACTTTTTGTTGTGAACACAGCTTTGTTTACTAAAGTCTATTTCCTTTACGTGCACACATGAAAGTACACACCAGGAGCAGTATGTTTGTTTCTACAGGAGATACCCATCACACATTTTTTTATTATTATTTGTGTGTGTGTGCGCGCGCCTGTGTGTCCATCCCATGGGAGAAATGAAGAAATGATCTCACATTCCAGGAAACTCTTTCCAGGAAACTTCAGAAAATAAAGTGTAGTACAGAGAATCAGTCTTCAATAGTGAGAAGAAATGCTCCTGATATTTTCTGAGATAATTTTACAGGATAAAAGCATGGTCCAAAACTGACTTATTCAACTAGAACGAAACTAGTTTGGCTTTGGTCCTGACCAGTCCCTGGTTAAACGCTCCTTGAAAAATGCCTCCTCTGTAGAAAAGAGATTAATTTCTTTCTCTGTCTGTGTTAAGCTCTCACACGTGGAGTTCAAACTGAACTAGGAATTGGTCCTGTAGTTTTTTATGTCATGGGGTATTAGCTCCTCTGTGGGACTGCTTAAGAGCTTCTCTAGAAGAGTTCGTGGTTAGATAGTTCTCGATGAAGTTTCACATTTTGGGTTGTACCAGGCTCATTTGGATTTCAATTCATGGTATTCTCATGGGTTGTTTCTGGGCTCAGTAGCATGGATGAGCATTTTTTGCTCTTTAAAGGCTATAAAGGAGGGGAGAAGTCCAGTAATGGCCATTGAGAGGTTCCCAACTAAATGTCCTCTTCACAGTTTCTTCTTGAAATAATGGATGTTACACTCTACAACACAGCCTAGATAATACTGCTCATTTTTCAGAGCCCTTACCTACTGCTTTTCACCCAGAACTCTCTGGAGAAGAGAACTAAGACAAGATCTTTGTAGAAAGATACTCAGCAGGGAGCTTTGAAGCTGGGAAAAACCACACGGTCCTCGTTCTTGCTCTGGAGCTGTTTGTAGCAGTCCACACTGCCTCCTGTTTGAGAAAAAGAGCTAGTACACTACAACTGTACACCTTCCATCCTCCTTCCTCTGGCTTCAGACGGAGATGGCTGGTTTCCCTAGCTTGCCCCCTTTCCTTTGATACTGGCTGTTAGTTTTGACAGCTTTTTTAGTTATTACAGTTGTCCAAGCCATATGGCAGAAAGAAACCTTTTCTTCATGTTCTCTGAGTGTTGTTTTAAGGTTGCTTTTTCTCTTCGCAGCAAGGGAGAAATGGAGCTTTGTGCTTAACAGGTTATGGGCCCTTCTTGAGAATGAAAAAATTGTAATATACAAACCATAGTGTTTCACTGCCTTCATGACTATGGTATAGGCAGTGAGCGGAGTAACACATAATGCTCCTGCTACTGCTCCATAAAGCACTGGTTATTCTAGAGCACAGTATGAAACGCCACCAACAAGGCTTCGTGTGTGCCGATGCTGAGGCAATGAGGAGATTTGGGATGTTGTATATGTTGATGCTGAAAATGCTGCCCCTTAGGAAAGCAGAATTATTCCAGGAAAAAAAAACCTGAATTATAGCATAGCATGCTAGAATACAATGCTATCACTCCCTGTCAAAGCTGGCAGGATCACAGGGTCCAGCTTGCCCAATCTTGCATTTTTCCATGTATCTTCCTGTATAGGCTTTGGGTTTTTGAAACATTCAGTTTCTAAAACAGGGATGGAGAAGTATTTCTCCACTTAAATAAAAAAACAGTGTTTGTGAGAAGCCCAACACTCTTGAAATCCACTTCACAAAACTAAAATGCATATTTTAGTAACAAGGGAAGGATATTTTGCAGCAATAATAAGCATAACACTTGGCTTTGCTATGGCATTATCCGCATGAAAAGGGGAAGTATTTCAAGACACCGCTGTGATACTGTGTGGAATTAGGAAGCATTATTATTAGTTCTGATAAAAATGCCCTGGAAATGTCTTTTAGAGTTTGGAAATAAGTCTCCATGATCACGTTTCACAGCCTGTTACTGGAACATATTCTGCTTCAGATGTTGCAATGATCTACCATTTCACAGGGTTACCAGAAAGTCTCACACTCATTTGAATCGCAATGAAAACAAGCTTTTCAGACTGAACAATTGTCTTCACACACAACCTCTCTTCAGCTGAAGCTGCGTTCAACGGGAAAGCACAGGGGGGGTCAGACCTGAGTTATTTGCAAGTCAGTTCTTAATTGTGGACTAAGAGATGTGTAAGAAGAACACAGATTTGAAGCTTTGTATTGTGGAATACAGACTCTTTTTACACCACAGAACTGAAAATTTTGGAGCCTGGAGATCTCTGGGACGTATACTGCCATCCATTGACATTTTGCCTTTTGGATCAAACGGCGCTGTTTGTGAAGCAATCTTTTAGCGTGGCAATCCTAGGACTGCAGAACCTGTTTCTCTTTGGTTTGGCAGGCTAGAGCACAAGCAGGAAAGGCACGTTTGCACTGCAACCCAGATGAAGAGCTGGAGCCCAGGCTCTGTCAAGTGTATCTCCGGGACTGAACCTAGGGGTGACTTGCACAGGATTTCTGTCCACTGAATCCTCAGTTGAATCAGTGAAATAGTTCAGAGCGCATAGTACCGCTGCTGCTTTTCTACACAGTCTTATCGAAAGGAACCATCAATTAGATTATTTAGTATTTACAGCCTTTGAGACACATTCACAGTTAATACAGAAGTCAGTCCACTGTTTTCTTTCTATTCATTACCTGAACATAAGTACAGAACTCTATACAGAAACTTTTTCCTCATATTGCCTCCAAATATTTCCTCAAAAATATTTTAGTAACCTGATTCACCAGGAAAGCCCTAGTGAATGTTTCATTTGGAAAGCTCTCCAGTCCTTTGACCATTACAGAATTTCCCGTTGATACCAGTGCGGTTCATGCTCTACTCCCAGTTAAGGATGTCTGTGATTTACGGCGCTCTTAAGACAAAGAGCATGTCTTCACTTGTTTTTGATTTGTTTGCAAAATTCACTTCCCAGTACTCCCATGCACAGCACTGTCCTCGTCCTGTGCAATTTGGGAGAGGAGTTCATGGACTGAGTAAACTGAATATACAGTAAACTGAGATGAATACACACATGTAATACAGATTTTTTTGGGTGTCTTTCAAGGCAGCTGTGCAGTCACCCACGTCCCTGGATGGCACGTAAGCTTCGGCACGTTTTCACCGATATCCCTTCTCACACATTTGGCTTTAAAGACGGACTTGTGAATAATGCGTGGCCCTGTTTCACACCCTGCTGAGGTAAAGCTTCTCAGAATGTCCAAGGAACAATAATGCGGTATTTCTTGATTACCTAAGCACATAAATGTGCAGACTAATGATTTTATTTTTTTTTTAAAGCAGCCAGTGGTTTTTGCTTGTTTAAGGAATTTACATCATGAAGAAATACAGCACAGCTTAGAAGTTGCTGGCCACAGCCCTTGCACGTTCTGTCAGCTGGGGCGACTGGGCTGGAGCCCACTGGAAGCTGCAGCACCCAGCACCGTCGGGTCCGCAAAACACAGCCTTCCCCCCCCGAGTTTCAAAGGGTCATGGCTTGTTCAGAGCAAAGGCAATTGTCATCCCTCAAGGTGGCAGCTGTTCCCACTTGGGTGGCACAGCACATAGCATATAAGAGAATATTTTCTGATAATTGTAAGGATAGTAACAATAAGAAGTGGGATAATCACAAGACTGTCTCTTAGTGAGCACACTCGCCATTCCTTGTTGAAACTGGTCTCTCAGATTCATTTGCTATGGGGCTATTAAGGCTAGATGTTCCCCAGTGGAAAAGGAGGCTTAGTCATTCTGCTCTTACTGATCTGCCTGCAAAAGAAAAAACCTGCCATTTTATGAGACCCTGCTGAAAACACAGCAACATTGAAGCACCTCAGATGAAAGTGTGACGTTCTCAGTGACAGATGCCATCAGATCAGAGCCTGGCCTAGCAAACGGTCACTATTCTCCGGAAATATTGTGCACTGTTGCACAGTCATCTATCTAGAATCTCAGAGTGTTTTATAAATATTAATGTAGAACAAGTTACGTTATGTTAACCTTTTTTACAGAGATGGGAAGTTTGTCATGGAGAATATCAGCAGCTCTTCTGAGTCATAGACAGCTCATGGCACAACCAGGATTAGGAACAAAATTTCATAATGCCTTGCTCCATCCTTTAAGCCCAAAATTATTCTGTCCCATTCTCTAGTTGCTTTTTGAAATGTCAGCTGGCAGCGAAAACAGCTAAATGGGTGTTTTATGAGGATTGCAGAGAAGGAAAATACAGTGTTCAAAGTTTGGGGTGATTGTCTCCTTTCTGTTCTTTGTGCTGGTGCCTGCCACTTCATACCACTAAGACCTCACTACAACTTCTTCATGGTGATACTCAGCTTGCTCACTTTCCCATGCTACATTTAGAAATATAAATTTATTCCTGGCTCGCTGATGGACAGAAAGGGAGAAGGGTAATACATGGAGGCTCAGACAGTCTTCAGTTGTGCCAAGGAACTTCTAAACCTCATTACAGACAGCTTAAACATCAGAAAAGTTGATCTTAAAAGGATTTATCCCAACACTGTAATTGTTTCCAATCAATATCTCCTCTGAGCTAGCTGCCCTTTTAGAAAGACAGTAGAAAACCGTTCAAACAAAGAATGAAGTATGAGTTCACAGATCCTTATGAATTTGGCTCCACCTTCTGTACACAGTGAAAATAAACATGAATTATATTGGATCTTGAATGTCAGTTAAGCTTTTTGTTTATTTTATTTTTCATTTCACTTTCAAAAATACTGCATTGAGATGGTCTCATGGTATTTTGTGAGCTTTTATTTCTCTGTATTGGTGGTGAGGATTTCCAGTCATTTGGTTCCAAAGGATGGGAGCTTTTTAAAACAAATATGGCCATTTCAGGTTTTCAAACCGTAGAGTCACATAGCGGGAAAGTAACATAGTCTTTCACGCTATGTGACAGTCTTTACATTTCTTCAGGGGGTCTTGCAATGACATTAGAAAAGAAATAAAACAAAGTTTCAGAATATGTATTGCCACTGTCGGCGACTTCCTCTGATGGGTAATCTCACTGAATCCAATAAATCTGGACACAGTAAGCACCACCCAGCAATGTAAATAATGGCTCTACAGCCAGACTCCAAAATAGAAACCTGCACAAATAAAACAAGAGTAGGTAACTCCCCCAAATTCCTACCCAGTTGGACACTTTTGCACCTTTGTTGATGAAAACCATTTTCTTTATCACCAAACAGAAAACCAGCTGTGCAATAACTGTTGTGCTTTGAATATTTAGAAAAAGTGAGTGGTTTTGACATAAATTCTAATACTTTTTATCCAGGTTCTACAAACAGCAACTGACTTGCTGTGCTAGTCTGAAATCTTATAGAGATTGAGGAGTTTTCCACATGTGGCTGAACCAAGGGACAGAAAATTTGGCTACTTTGCCCATGTCAGAAGAGCAAAGGAGAAGCGCGTGAGCTCCCTTCCCTCAAGAAATCTCGCCTTTTCCATCCTGTCCTCAGAATATCCTCAGGCTTTATTTCATTTTGAATTTTGATCTTCTCATTTAAATCGTTCCAGAGTTTCACTCAGCATTTGAATGAGGCACTGTGTTTTAGTCACAGGGCAATATTTTTACGTTTACTTAGGCAATATCATTGATTATAGTGAGTCAAATTGAGCTGCTTCGATACTTAAATGAGCATTGAAATCTAAGCAAAAGTACTTTTTATCCAGAAGATCAAAATGAACATTTTATCAGTCTATGAATTATTTAATATTTGGAAGTAAGTCCATTTTTTCTACCACTTTCTACATAGAAACAGAACTAGAATTAATTATTTATAGGCTCTCACTTATTAGTCCATATGTGTGAATAAGATTTGTTAATCCCATTATTCTATTAATTTATTTTTTTTTTATTCATCACACGATTAGAGAATGCTTGTGGGCAGCTTTTTCCTCTAGATACAATAATTTTTAGATTGACTATTTCATTCTCATTTAGCTGAGTGACTGTTCACTCACCTGCAGACAGCCTATGCTGGTCATTTGAAAGTCTTGTCCCCACACGACTGTCACGGAAAGAAACAGGATCAGCTGTCTTCTCATATTATGTTTTTTGGTCTGCAGAAAAGAGAAATTTAATGTCACCTAAGAGAATGGGCCTGAAATACACTATTTTAAAAGATTTCTGAAATACAGATGCAAGGTGCGCGAGGTGTTCCTGGCTGAAAGGTAGAGGTATGCTCATTGGTTTTCTTGATAGCATCACAGGGGTGTTTGAGGACATGAACATTTCAAGGCTTCCCTCTCATTTTCCCTACGCCACTCTGTCACCATTTACTGTACGGATGCATCTATGTTGGCCAGAATCATTTGAGGAGCATAATTGCTCCTTTCTTTTTGCAGTCTGCAGGATTAACTGTTGTAGACATGAAAGGGTCTACAAAGAACTGAACATCAAGAAATTTTACATAAAAGCAAGTAAAAATTATTAATAGGGTTGACTGCTGGTAAAAACACAAATTGATTAAAAATATAATGCTAATTAAGGGGTTCCCATAAGAACAGCTTTGGGAAAACAAGTGGAAAATTAATCTGCTGGAATTAGCTGTTTCTGTTATAAGATTTTCCCAGAAAGGGATCTCCCAGTATAATCCATGAGTCCTTTTCCCAGGCAGTAAAGAACATCAACTCCAGTGGTCGGCTTTGAATTTAAATGTATTTACATTCATTTATTTAATTTCTCAGAAATTTTAAAATTAACTGAACTGCAAAAAACAAAGAAAAAAGTAGTCGAGTTACACAGTGTATCAGTAATTTAATGACAAGTACAAATGAGGCATAAAGAACTTAAAAATCCCTGACTCCATAATTCAGGCTGGGAAGTGTTCATTAGCTGTTGCTAGCACTGTTCAGCAAATGTGAATGGTGCATAAGGGAAAACATCACGTAAGAGATAAAAACATCATTCAACTATTAAACTTTAATACAAATTAATTTATATCAAAAGCATGCTAAAAGCATACAAAATAAAATCAGTTCAATAAAGTGAGGAAAAATAGTTGTAATATATTGAGCATTAAACTAAGGGCTAACTTTTGCATGTCAGCTTTGAATAATAAAACACAGCAGCTTTACAACATTCTGAGGCTGCATTCAAAAGAAACAACTTTCAATTACCTGCCCTTAAAACTAACACTGGCATATTATCCATAAGCATAGTTCTTGTGAACTTAGAATCATAGACTTACAGAATCATTTAGGTTGGAAAAGACCTTTAAGATCATCGAGTCCAACCGTAAACCTAACACTGCCAAGTCCACCACTAAACCAGGTCCCTAAGAACCATGTCTACACATCTTTTAAATACCTCCAGGGGTGGTGACTCAACCACTTCCCTGATTACATTTTACTTGATTACAATAAAAACCAAAATGGTTATGAATAATCTCAGACTATTCCATATTTACAGAGTATTTTCCGAAGACAGGAATGTAAGAATTAATTAAATGTTCCCACAGTCAATCAAGGTTATATTCTGCAAATTATTCTGTCTAAAATCTAAGTAAAAATTTGTAGGCAAAGCCAGCAAGATGTTATCTCCTGTGAAAAAAGGAGATATATGTCCTAATATGAGTAAGTGCTTTCCAAGGGTGATTTAGTGTAAGCATTGAGGATGAGAATGGATACAGAATTTTGGTCCTACTGCAGACACATGGAACTGAGGCACACAAGTCCTGATTTCTGTCCCAGCAGCCTTCCCCAGTGATTACCAACCCGTGGAAAAGCATGAACTTCTGCAAAGCTCAGGCACCGCCCGCTGTGCTCAGCATGCCCAGAACCACCCACGTTGGGCTGCCCACAGCCCACCTCCCACCCTTCCTCTGGCCAGAAACCCCGTGAAACAAGAGGCACCCCCACCTCCCTGCCTACAGAAGCCCCGTTTTGCCGTGTATTTTCCGGAGCAGCCCAGGACGGGCTGCCACGTGGGGCTTCCCATGCCATGCACTTCTTCCCAGCTGAGGCCACTTGTGATTCTGCTCCTGCCGCTGCTGAGGTTTTTGCTAATTATTTAGTGATTAGAACACTTGCCCCCAAAGTGGTAAACTTGCTTGCAAGCCCTGCTGAGACTGTAGGCTTCAAAACGGTATCTTTAGCTTTCCAAGCCACTGCTTTAATTAGCAGGACAGAGGACAACTGAAGGAAAACGGATGCATCTTTTATTCCTGTAGAGAAAGCTGCGTTATCTTGCAAAAGGAATTGAAAAATTCATTAACCTGAGAAACAATTCAATAAAAAAATAAGTGTGAGAATATTTACAGAATACTAACAGATTTCTGTTTGAACCAGAGCGTGAGCTGTATACTGTGTAGTTAAACCTCTCAATTTTATTCCTGTTTTCTTTGAGCGTGCCCAGAAATTCCAGGAGCGGAATGACATCTCCCCCGGGGGAACCTGAGCTCCCTCCTTCATGCAGAGAATGACAAGCCAAAGAAACTGTGTCTAATGACTGAGAGATGGTATTCTATTACTGCTACTAGCAGCTTAATGCCACACAGAGAAACAATTCCCCTGGAAGAAACAAGATTCTGAGTTCTCTTCACCCTGCCAAGCGCTCAAACCACTAAGGCAGAAAGTGAGGTTTTCACTGTGCAAGTGTCCTTTTTCCCCCCTGTTTTCATTGTCTCAATTTAAGTGCAGAAGCTCAAACTTTCAGGAAGCAAAGATTATATATATAAAAATATAAAATCTTTGATATGTATTTATATATATTTGAGATATGTATATACACACATATTTGCGCTCTATGTCAGGAATTAATTGTATCATCAATACAATACTCACATCCCAACAATTTGCCAATGTAGTTTTATTAAAATACTGATCTTTTTCAATTTTGTATTTTTGGAACATATTAAAAAAAAGAGGTGTGAAACACTAAGTTTGGAAAAGAAAATTTGACTGCCAATCCCTCTGTTTATACAGAAGAACATGCATATTTTTCAAGCAGTAAGCAAGAACTTGTAAGCAAGAACTGTCTTTCTTCATGTACTGAATTATCACAAGTTCATTGTCTCCACTCAATGAAAAATAAAAATATTAAATTAATAATACTTCAAAAATGAAATTTGAGGAAATTTGAATCATCAGTGTAGTATATTTTTTTTTTTTTTAAAAAAAAAAAAAAAACTTCACTAACTGCAAGATACATGGTAGAAATTCAAAGACCTTCACAACACACTATGTGTGAAAGCTGCTTTTACGTTTTTGGAAACTTTGAATCCAGAACACTGATAACTTGCTTTTCTTAATATCTTTTTCAAAAACACTCTTAAAGACAGGGTAAGTATTCATAACATGGTGTTGTAGAAAGTATATTTGTTTCTGACAATTTCAGATGGGCACAGCACAAGCTGATACTATTTACGTGAGCCTGAGAACTCCTTTTGCCGCCCATTGCACATTAGTTTATGGAAATTGTGAACGATTACTACATTTCAGATGAACTTCTTTAGTCCCTGTTTGTACTTCTCTGGGTAAATTCCTTTTCTGAAACCTGAAAGTAATCACAGGTATGAAGCCAGTTAAGCTGATACATGTAGAAGAAATTGCCAGAAATGTTTACTGATAAAGGAAAATCATGCTGATTAGCCAAATGAGCCAGAAAATGAGGGCTAATCTTAGGTATAGGAAAGGGAAACACACACTATAAACTGCAAGTAAAATGCTAAAACCAAAGCTAAACCAAAAATGCNAGAAGAAATTGCCAGAAATGTTTACTGATAAAGGAAAATCATGCAGATTAGCCAAATGAGCCAGAAAATGAGGGCTAATCTTAGGTACAGGAAAGGGAAGCACACACTATAAACTGCAAGTAAAATGCTAAAACCAAAGTAAAATCTCTTTGGGTTACTTCATGAAACCTCTGCATAAAGCACAGATCATTTTATGAATTCATGTAGAGTCAAGTGATACCGACGCACCTGCACAGTTTTTTCTCTTTCCATGGCACATAAATAGACCTTTGTTACTTATTCAACTTTTGTTCCCTGCCCTCAATACCATTTGATTTCAAGTAGGAATTCTACATCAAGAACAAATAGGGTCTCTACCAGCCTTTGAAATGGAAATGTAGAGGTCTCAGTGTGAAATTGTAAAAGTCCTTGATATGCAATTTTCTTGACCTGCAGACTACGTCTGAAGAGTGCTGGCCTATATGTTGGAAGCCCTGGTGTTATATACCATCATAAAACAGCTCACTTCTACCACCGGTCTCTGCTGTAACAACTCACCATGAGTTTTTAAAAAAGTGTTTTGCTCTGGTGGTGGATATGTGTAGATTTAATGTCGGACAGGCAACTGGGAATTGAGTATATATTGCATATAAGTATTCTGAATATTCATGAAATCTGGGGAAACGTATTTAAGGCAATACTATACACTTAAAAATGTGTGAAACTTCTTTTGGCTCCCTTGCAAACTCCCCAGTGCCGGACTGGTAGGCAAAAGCATATTGCTTCTTTTATTCTATAAATTGTCCTGAGGAAGGTTTATTCTCATATACCTACAATTGATTGCCAGTGTTTTCAACTTTGGGGTGAAAACAAAAGCCATGAAAGAACAAACAAAAAAATATAGCATCATTGCCTGACTTATTTTTTGAAGATAGTAAAAAATATTCAGCAAAGCAGGGTAACAATGAGCTTTGAGGACCAAATCCATAAAAGGATCCCAGCACTGCAGTGCTAATCAAATGTGGCCACACCACAAAAACAACCTATTCAAATTCCTGTTTTAGCTTAGAAAGATGCCTTCCTTACACAGACTCTAGAGATTGAAGCATCAAGCAGCTTCACGCTTTCAGGACCAGCATGCTACTACACAGTCACAGCAGGAAGCAATTAAGGGACTTTTCAGAAAATTAGGTGCCTCCAGACATGGCAATTGCTGACTTGGAGCTTCCAGGCTATTACAGCAGTACAGAAAGACCTAAAACATAATTCAGCACCAGAAACATTGTGTGTCTTTAAGCCAAAACCTTTATCTTAATTCTAAATGTTATGCTGAAATGTAATCTTTCTTTATGTCACTGTTAATTACCGGTTTTACTACAAGCTCACATTTCTATGCAGCTCTGCAAACTAAGGTTGCAGATAGATATTAGACACAATTTTCAGATTGTGCCAAGAAGAATAACTGCTACTGGGCAAAATGCCCGATGAGTTGTCTAACATCCCAATCCTAACCAGGGTTTGAAGTTTTGGTGGCTAGGAAAAAGTGTCATCTGCAAACACAGCAAATTAACCTGGAAGACACTGAAGGAGAGCACATATGAATTTCCACATTGTCCTTATTCTAATTTGCACCACAGCTAAATATAGAAGCAGCTCTATATTCAGAAAAAAAAAAACCATACACAAAAGCACAATAAAATGTTAAAAAAATAGATGCTTTTAATTAAAAAAAAAATATTGGTGGCTATATTATAACTCTAAATAATTTGAAGATTACCGAAGAGCAATTTTGCTTTTATTCGAGACCAAGGTATATCAAGAGAAGCTTGGACAGGAGTCGGAGGTTTGGCAAGGTGGGGGACCCGGGGGCAGGCAGGAGGTCCCACGCTTCAGCCGGGTCCCGCTAGGGGGGGGTGTGAGATAAAGGAGACCCTCGGTCACCGCCGCGCCGGTGCCGGCGCTGCTGCGAGGGGGCTCGGCTCAGCCCCGGGGGGAGGCGGCTCAGATTTAGGGGGAGGGGGAGGAGGGACACCTGGGAGGGGAGGAAAGGGGCTCAGATTTGGTGGGAGCGGAGGAAGGGTGGCGGCCGGTGGCAGCAGTGCCCGCGGCGGGGCAGCCGCTGTGAATCCCCTCTACGGGAACCCGCTTCCTATGTGAAAGGCGCTCCATCGCCTCTCTGTTGCACTGGTTCCTTATACCTCCCTCATGTATACAGGCACAAACACAAATGAACACTTTTTATAATATCTAGTAAAAACGGTATGTATTTTTTGTGGTGCTACACCCCTTCCCCCCGGGGAAAAAAGAAAAAAAAAGGTCACAAACGCAAGAATTAACTATAAATGTTAAAAAAAAAAGTCACTTGGACATCAAGAGTTTTGGTTCGTTACGGCCATTCTTCTCTTATTTCGGGAATGAATATCTGAGAATTTGAAACTAGTGAGTTTTGAAGGGCTTCCTCCTGAAACTGTAATGATTCTTGAAATATATTTCAAGGTCTTTTATATCATGGTCTATAATATACACTTGCCGTAACATTTTCAGACTTTGACAAACTGATCAACAATTTCAGTTTGGTTTTAGTTTTCCAATGAAAGCCAAGATAAGTTGCAGGAAGGTTTGCTTCACTGTCTATCAGCAAATATCTATCTATCTATCTTCACATCTGCGAAATCAATCAACTTTCACCAAAGGCAAGTACATCCCAGCAGGTCAGTCCTTATTTCTCCTCTTGTACCAGGGTTTCTGCATTACATATGAAATAACAAAATGTACACAGTGTAGTGATTTGGCTAGTACCCCAGAGTTTTCAAGGTCTATTAGTACAACTAATTAATTGCTATTAATTGTCTTCCGGGTTCTTTACTATCATTCATATTATGCTATTAAAATGTTTTGGCTCTTCTGGGAACAATATGTTGTATCCTTTTGTCAATAAACCTACAACACAGGCATTTTTCATTAAAGGTGTCAGTCAGCTATATATGAAGTGAGTGGTTACTTATGATTGACTTGATCAATTCCTTCTGGGCAACATGACAGAGCAGTTGTTTTAACAACTATTTCAATCGCAGAGAATGTATGTCAAGCATTAATGTTTTCATCCGGAGATTGTGCTCACCTTCAGTAAAACTGGGTACTTGGATCACTTGAGATCTAATTATCTCTAGAAACATTGAAATTACTTTGCAGTCAGTTAATAGAAAAAGTATCAAGTAATAATGATACCTAAGGACATGCTGCCACTTGATGTGACTTCCAGAAAAGGCACTGTATGTGTTTGGGACATAAAAAAAAAATATTGTGTATAAATAACCATAGGTAACATGTGGAGTCACTGGCAGATGCAAGCAGCAGGAATTTAAACCCTTTCTTATTACCATTTATAGTATAATCAAATCACAGGCATCCTTCTACTTGTACTGTAGATATAAGTTATTGGTAAGGGAAACAAATTAGCAAAACGTCAAGAATATTACTGCTTCCATCAGTCTTAAGTTGTTGTAGCAGTCATGCAACGTTGACTGCAATAGCCATAGTAAATAGTATATCTAATGAATTTAGACATTTTCCATCTTTACATGATATGTCCAGGCACAGTTTGATAATTACAAATGTATTCATTGTTCAAAAGTATCCATTTAAATGTTTACGTTAATGTATTTCAGGAATGTCTCAGGAATGCTCCTGATACTCATCATTCCTACCCTTGTTTCCAACATGAGTTATTTGTAGGCTACGGTTTCTGTTGCTATTTTTTCTACTGCCTGAATGATTTAATCTTAAACCCACAAGGGACCTTCCAGAAGATCATGTGTACTCCTCCAGTTCACCCCTAATAAAAAGACATGTACAAAACCACATTCATTCAATTCTAATATTTGATTTTCAGCAAAAGTCCCTGATAATAAGGTTTCTTATGACTGTCCTTAGGAAAGTGTAGAATACAGTGGGTGTGTTGCAGTAAAATCTTGAGTTATTTGGCTCAGTACAAAGCTATAAGGGTATAAAAGATAACTATATATATAAGGGTACCTATTAGCATAGTACTTAGGAGGTCAAAATAATCTAGTCTCCTCTCTTGGCCATAAGCTTTATGACTCCATTGATGATAATGATGCAGACATGAATTTTAATTAAAAAACACAGTTTCACAGAATTTGTCCTGCAGAAGGTTTGTGCATCCATGACAAATCTTCCGATGCTGGCTGCAGCTGAATTACATACAGACAAATCAAGACAGTATGCCAAACAGTATAATTTACACTCCAAGCCAGTAATACAAATTGAAATGAAGGATAATGGCAAAGTTTGGGGTTTTCCTGTTTGCCTGATTATTTGGTTTTCTGCACGGAAGGTGAGAAAATATGAGAATTGAAAATAGAAGGCAGGCTACTAAAGATGCTCTTGAATGAAGGAAAATTTTTTCCAGCTATCTGGGAATTGAAACTAAAAATTCATTTCTTTTGTTCTCAGTCTTTGTATGGCCTGAGTTGTTTGTAACTAACTTAGACAAAAGCCCTTGAAAGACAGCAATTCAGAAACGGCAAAACCATAGATGAGAGGACCTAATGAAAGCTATTTCCAGCCCTAAATCTTCTGATTTTGTATTTCAACAATTGAGGTCTACTCCTTCATTGCAGTGGGGAGAGGTGAAATACAGTCATAGGAAAATCAGAGATGTCTACTTCTTGTGTCCTTTTTGAAGGCTGTGGAGATTAATCTCCATGCAGTGAACAGTATAAAGAGATATTGCCAAAGTCATGGGTGATTTTTAAACATCAAATCAAAGAAGATGAAACAATCTGAAAAAGAAATGTACCACATGAAGATGAAAACCTCTTATTGAAAGCCGTGCACTGCATGATGGATGTGCACAAAGTTATTCAAAGCACACTTTGCCATGGCAATTTCTAGTAAACTATTATCTCTTTAGAAAAGATGCTGTGATATTTTAAAATTTCCAGTAGCTGGAAAGACCTGTCAACACAGAATTGCACTTTATAGTGGTGCATCCTACAGGAGTGTGAGAGATTTTCATGGAAGAAAAATGTGCGTAGGTCTGTATGAAAGATTAATGATATAAACCAGACAGTGATATGATTAATGCTTCAATATGGATTATACTTCTGTAAATGTAATCTGATTTGTTCTTGAAACAACCAGATTGAGGTATTTGTTTCATTGTGATCATCACACTGACTTAGATTTTCTGTTTCCCCTTTCGGTTTACCTTTTTTGTTAGTTAGTTTGTTTGTCTTTTTACTTTATTCTCTATTTGGTTTCATAATGAGCAGTGTTCCCTGCTCAGTATTAAGAACTTTGCTGCATTAACATAGTTCTCAAAATCAGATTGAGTATCCAAACAACTTGGACTTTGAATCATGACTCAGAATGGAGCAATTAATGGATAATGTAGGAAACGGGAATTATCTCAGCTGTAAGGACTTACTTTGAAAGATAATTCCTAAAAGTATTTCATTAATGTAAGATTCAGTGGATGGGTATAATCAGTAAGAAGTGTAGCTCCATTATGAATTTTATGCAAAGTCATAGAGTGTGCATATGTGGTGCCGTGCCATTAATGGCGTGGGTAGACATTACTCTTGCTTATTTGGTTGCCTTTTTTCCTCAGCTTTTTGGAAACTATTCTCTTTTTGTCAAGCAGGGTTATAATCTACACATGCCACCACTGGCAATGTATGGAAGGAAGATATAGCTATGGAAGTGGTTGGATTAAATAACAGATTCAACTTTTTTCGGCATAGAATTTCTGTTGCACCAATTGTATCTACTGTATCTGGGACAGATAGCCTGCCTTAAAGCTGACAACTAGAAAAATCAGAATAATTAGTATCTTGTAAGCAGGTGCAAACTTTCATCTGGAGGTGAAAGGAGAACAAGAAAACCATCTGGGGATTGTGATAACTAAACAGGGTAAGATATTCAAGTCTGTAGGGACCCTATCAGTCTCAATGCCTTCTCCTAGAGCTGAAGGTCCACCAGTCTTTCAGTTATGCCCTGATCTAATTTCTCCAGTAGATTAGCCCTTCCCATGCTCCAGATTGTTACCCAACAATTGCTTCCAAGACTGTGTTTTTTTACAGGTGAATGTATTAATCACAGAATCACAGAATGGTCAGGGTTGGAAGGGACTTCT
>RSEF01000003.1:69291792-69313761 GCA_003993805.1 Himantopus leucocephalus | reverse complement strand
CTCCCTTCTTCCACCTGAGCTTTTTCAGAAGCTCCCTGCTCAGTCATGCAAGTCTTAATGTGATTTCCCAAATGATCAACAGGTTCATATCTTACTCCCATAATCTTAGTACCAATGGTTTAAAATGAAAACTCTTTCACTTTCTGAGAGCAACTGTAAATAACACTCCATTTTCATGGAGACAGGGATTTTCCTAGCAGTGATTCTCTATGTGTTGCCTTACTCCCAACTTTTCCTCCAGTTGTAACCACAAATAGAGGCATACGAATTCCTCTCAGATGGTTTTCAAAATAACTCGGCTATTGAAGGATTAATCTTCAATTTCTCTTCCTTAGTGTTCTTCCCTCCAAAGCATAATTTACCAAAAGGTAAGACTGTTGAATTTTCTTTCTACCTTGAATCTGGGTATGAGAAAACAGCTGGTTTACACATGTGCTTCATTTTGGAGTTTAATTACTAAAATTCTCAAGATTGCTATATATTTGAATTTGATGAATAATTAAATAATGCTGCAGGGTAATGTAGTTCTTCATGGTCTGCCCATTTAAAAACGTGATGGCAATTTTATCAACATTTTTAATAGAAATTCATATCGAGACCCAAGTAGCCAGCTATTAATCTGAACAATTTCTGTCATACTGAGGCAAGAATATTGATGGCTGTGTATTTGTCAGAATGCAGAACAAAATAATATGAAACCATTTTGATGAAAGGCAGGTTCCCCTTCAGCAGGATTTCAGTTGAAGTTTACTTCCATTATTTATCGGAATCATTTAATAATCTGTTGCAGTCCAATTAAGAAGACAGATTGGATTGAACCCATGTTTGGAAGGACAGGGCATATCACTCTCTCCTGCTGTCAAAATTCTGTTTAATTAGCACTGAAATTTGCAGCATCTACCTTTCCACCTAAATTACTTGTAGCCAGCTAAAACGCAATATGTTTCCATACCCGTAAAATGTTCAACGCAATCAGGAAGGAGCAAGTTGTGCCTTAGCTCAGAGTTTTCAGATTCTCCTACACACCTAGCTGAATGCACTCACAAATAAAATCTTTACTAGTATCAAAGAAGCAGATCACAGACCTGGCAATACATTCAGATTATGTTCCAAGGCAATGAAGCTATTCAATAATTAAGGCGAGTTGAATCCATTACTATCTTGTTCTGAAAGCAAGTCTTATTTTAATGTTCAGTGTGCTCAGTAGAGCCAGGCTGTGGGATGTGTGTGTATACGTAAGAAAAAGCAAGAGGAAGAATCGCTAACTACAGAAGCATTAAGGCCCATATGTTCCCAACAGCTGCACAAGCTGGAAAATTGTCAGAAGCTGGGCAATATCAGTCTAACAATGTCACCTGCCTGAGCGCGCAGGGTGCATGCTTTTAATGTCGCAGTCAAATTGCTGCATATGCTGCTGTCTCAATGATAGCTGTGGAGACATAGCCTACTCCACAAGTACCCTTCATCTTCTAGGTGATTTCAGTGAAATGAATAGCATCTTTCTGCCCAGGAACTCCTATGGAGTTTCAGTGGGATGAGTTCCAGGACAAAAGACTGCTCTGCTGAGAAAGGCTGGCAGACTTGGAGAATGAATCAGGAGCAAAAAGGTGAGAAAAACTGAGGGATAAGGTAATCTTTCTTTACAAATTATAGTTTCTTTGTCTTTTTGATAACTTGCCACCATCAGGAATTAGAATTTCTATCTGGACACCAGGAATTTTAGTAAGGGGGAGCTGCGTTGAAGCAGTTTGCCACCAGAGCACTATGATTTCACATCAGAGACACCTGTCTCCTTTTCTGATCCACCTAGCTGCCACTAACTCTCTCTGTTGATCCTACCTCTTCTGGGGTGGCAGATGCAGGTCATGGGTTTATTCTTATGGAATACCTCTTGTGGACCACCCTTGACACAGCTCAGGGACCTCAGAGGAAGCAGTATGGTGCCCAATTTTCAAGCACCAATACAACATGGAACAAAATTGGTTCCTAATTTTTGCTAGAATATTATAAAATTGTTTCCATTGACACATCCTAAAGCTCTTGCCCAGGTTTGTCCTTGAGAGGATTGAACTAAGTTCTGTGTTTCCACTATGAAACTCCCACTATTTTGATGTGCATTGAACCAGAGCTCTTCCCAGAGCTGGGTAAAGAGTTCTTCAAGGTGAGTTGAACTGTGTGGCTTTGAAATATGTTTTTGTATTAGGAACCTGACAAGTATCACATTTCTACCTTGTGCATTCATTCTTTGAAATATAACTACAGTCAGATTCTAATATGCCAAACACCTATGCCTCTTTTTCCTGTCATCTTTGAAGGAGTATTTTCTTGATATAGAAAGCTAGCTGTCTTTTTTTTTTTTTTTTGGNTTCCCTGGAAAACAAAAACTATGGGTTCTAATTTGAGTGATAACATCACTTCAAAATGATGAATTGTCACTTTACCTGGGAAAATTCAAAATTGCTAAGAATAACAGGCTCCAATAGAGATGTAACTTGGAGGAAAAACTTCTATGACAGCAGTTTTTTTTCTGTGCTAGAAAGTACATTAAATAAGACACTGCTAAGGCTAAATTGATCCTCCCATCAGAAATCATAAGCCCTTGTATTTTATTTAAAACATAAAGAAAGGAGTTGATTATCTTTAATTTTCATTTGTTTAACTTCTGTGTTCACAGTTCTGATCCCACGCTGTAATTCATTTCCACGTGAAATGCCTCAAAGTTAAGGGGGACGAGTGTATTAGTGAAAGGCAAATACACTGAACTAACATGTTAGACTTAAGTGACAGGTACCGTTTCATACACAGGATGTAGGAGCCTAAACAGGAATTAAGTAGATGTTAAGGATGAAATCTAGTTGCATGAATTGCACGCAGTGAAACTGCCTATATTTACAGGTGGCTGGGGCCATTTGGTGCACTTAGGATATCCATGGGACTGGGAGAAAATCATAGAAATATTGGACATACTCAGCTCTCTGGCAAGACTTGCCTTTAAGTTCACCTTAAGTTAGTTCCTCTCAAACCCACCTTCAATTTAAGCTCACCCGAAAGAAACACAGAAGGCTTGATTCAGTGGACTAAAGCAGGCATCTAGTGCCATTTCAGATGCCTTAGGACATTTTAGACATGCACATGTGTCTGGCAGATGTGACACAGGACAACAGGATGCCTACACTGTTCTGGAGCAGCTGGATACCACACATTGTGCCCGAGGACATCTCAAATGACACTAAATGCCATTTTTAGACAACTGAATTTGCTGCTTACTGCCCCCAAAAAACTTTCAAAACCATTAGCCACAATAATGTATTGTAATATAGCAAATGAAGACCACGCTTACCTATGGAATTTTCATGTGAATTGCTCCAGAATAAAAACTGGATTTTGTTAACAGATGGATTATTTTCCTATAGTTATCTTAACATTGTTCCAAAGCATGTTCAGTACATCTGCAGGGTACTTTACAGTCCTCATTGCCAATGACAACTCACAAATACCAAGCGAGATGGTTTTGCATTGCCCAATTCTGCACAGCAGTGTGTTTCACATAGCCAACAGATTAACACTTGCCCATACGCCAACACTAACAGCCCAGGTAGGGCTGGAAACAATTTTACGAGATTCCTTTGAGTTCACTAAACAGAATATTTTCGTTAATTGTTATTGTACTTCCATTCTCAGCACTGATGATGTGGAAATTAATGACCCATATGAAGGCAGAGCTGAAGCAAACGCTAGTGATTGCTGCAAGAGCCTCTGAGCACTTGCACACTTGTGCCGCGGACAGTCTGTCAGGAGAAAGGGCTAAGCAGTTACATACCAAAAGAGGTCTAGCAGAAAAGCTATTTAACATGAAGTCTATGAATCCGTGTCTTAACATGGACCACACCCTAGGTAATTCAGTTTGTGTTTTCTTTTGGCTCCTGGTTATGTGATTCATACTTATGGAGATTTTGAAAGTTTATCTCAGCCAGATTCTCCCATCAGTTACAATATTATAAATGAAGGATGACTTCCAATGGACTAATTCACGAGTGTAAAATAAGCAAAACCAAGGAAAGAAATCAAATAATTTTATGTTGCTTACATGCCTTCTACCATTTACCAGTGTGCCACTAAATCCCTCCTGAATCTGTTTTGTTTATTCTTCCAGTTAGCAGCTTCTCAATTAAAGAATGTAATTTTACTTTGTTATTCTAAGATGCCTAGAATCATCTAAAAGAACCGATTTTGGTATTTCATAAACTAGCTGGTTTATACTCCATTTACTGAACAGTTTTCATTAAGGTAAATACTTTAAACAAATTACAGGTTCTGCCTTTATCAGGTTTGAGATTTACAGTTCTACATGCCTTCAGATTTGCCCAGCAGGATACTTAATAGTAATACCAGAAGTATGCAAATCAGTGAGTTTACAGAGTTAAAGCAGGTAAATTAAAGAACCTTGAAGGTTGAGAAATTCATGGCAAAATATTAAACTGAAAAATCTCAGTACTGGCAGTGTGACACTTTTGAAGAGAGGTGCTAAGTGTACATGCATTGGATTTGCATGGCCAGGTTTTGGTAGTATGGGGGTAGCTACAGGGGTGGCTTCTGTGAGAAGCTGCTAGAAGCTTCCCCCATGTCCAATAGAGCCAATGCCAGCTGGCTCAAACATGGACCTGCCGCTGGCCAAGGCTGAGCCCATCAGTGATGGTGGTAGTGCCTCTGGGATAACATAGTTGAGAAGGGGAAAACAATGTGCAACAGCAGCCGGAATGAGGAGTCAGAATATGTGAGAGAAACAACTCTGCAGACACCAAGGTCAGTGGAGGAGGAGGGGGAGAAGGTGTTCCAGGCGCCGGAGCAGAGATTCCCCTCCAGCCCATGGGGTAGAACATGGTGAGGCAGGCTGTCCTCTTGCAGCCCATGGAGGTCCATGGTGGAGCAGATATCCACCTGCAGCCCGTGGAGGACCCCACACTGGAGCAGGTAGATGCCCGAAGGAGACAGTGACCCCATGGGAAGCCCACACAGGAGCTGGCTCTTGGCAAGACCTGTGTGATCCCATGGAGAGAGGAGCCCACGCTGGAGCAGGTTTGCTGGCAGGATTTGTCACCCCACCAGGGACCCACACTGGAGCAGTCTGTTCTTAAAGGACTGCACCCCATGGAAAGGACCCACGCTGCACAGTTTGTGAAGAACTGCAGCCCATGGATAGGAATCATGCTGGAGAAGTTCGTGGAGGACTGTCTCCTGTGGGAGGGACCCCACGCTGGAGCAGGGGAAGAGTGTGAGGAGTCCTCCCCCTGAGGAGGAAGGAGCAGCAGAGACAACGTGTGATGAACTGACCACAACCCCCATTCCCGTCCTCCTGCGCCTCTTGGCGGGAGGAGGTAGAGAATTCAGGAGTGAAGTTGAGCCCAGGAAGAAGGGAGGGGTGGAGGGAAGGTGTTTCAAAATTTGGTTTTATTTCTCATTACCGTCCTCTGATTTGATTGGTAATAAATTAAACTAATTTCCCCAAGTCGAGTATGTTTTGCCCATGATGGTAATTGTTGAGTGGTCTTCCTGTCCTTATCTTGACCCATGACCCTTTCATTTTATTTTCTCTCCCCTGTCCGGCTGAGGGGAGTGATAGAGCAGATTTGGTGTGCACCTGATGTCCAGTCAGGGTCAACCAACCACAGTATGAAAACATTTAAAGGGTAAAACATCCGCTATGGAGAAAGCTGTTTTATAGCAGTGCCAAGCTGAAAAGCACAGGACAAAGTCTGTGAGAGTATGGGGATAAAGCATTCCTCACAGAACGGAGCCAGCTATGGTAAAAGGAAAAAAATCAGAAGAGATTATAATCTGTCTTTCTTTAGGAAAGACAGCAAAACTTCAAACGGAAGAGACTCTCTGCTCCATCTAAGAACTACACTGCTTTGTACTGAGAAATATTAATTCCGCCCCCCAACCTGAATTGCAGGAATCTGAAAAAAAAAAAAAAATATCAGTAAACCAAATTATTAGAATCTCTAAAATTAAAAATCACACAGCCCAAGCAAAGACCTACACTGAAAAAGAAAAGAAAATGCCAGGGACTCTTTGAATTCCTTCAGGAACTTCTTTTACTGTTTAGCATGAAAGATGATCAGATACTATGATAATGAATTGCAGTATAAAACTATATTGGGAGTTGTTTTCAAGACAGGAGCAGGGAGACTGGCTAAACAAAATGTAAATCTGATTATCTGAATTGTCCCAAAGGTTGTTGTTTCTGCCACATCAAAAAGAAAACAAAACAAGACAGGCATGCACTAGAAAAACCTCCTGGAATATCTTGTAGGGGAAAAATCCTTCACAGATATGAGGACAGAGGATATGACCTTAAGGGCCAACTTTCAAAGGGCTTTCAGCTTTGGCTGTAAATTGAGTATGCTGCCCGCAGGCACAAACAGGATCTATGCTTGCAGATAAGATTTTGTGATGTTCTCAGATCACTGCTGGGTCAGTCACTTATTTGCAGGCAGTAGATCTGCAAGAGGCCATTAAGGACTCTTATAAAGTGGGTATGACAGGTCATTTCCTTCTCTAATTCAAGTATTTCTGTGACAGCATACAGTAATCTATGAACAGTTTATGGCATTAACATATTCAGGAATGTTCCACGCTCTACATCCAGCAAGACACAGTTTCCATCAGTAAGTGTAGATGGCATGAAGCAATGAGTTTACTCCATCAGCAAGCTCACAGCTTTGCACTAGCAGGAAAATTATACCATTATTTATTTATAATACTAACTTCAATTTATTGTGGCCCCATCTTCAACTTACCTCTTTCTTTGTAGCTTCCCCAAACCTTTTCCTCTTTTTCTTCTGGTCTTTCATGCTGGTCTATCTCTCTCTTTCTGCCCTCCTACTCCAGCCAGAAGCATCTGTTCTGAGTCTGCAAGAGGTTGCAGGTTTTACTGTGCTTTCTGGCATCCCTAAACCATGGCTTTATTTTCAAAAATAGTTAAACTGGAAGAATGCAAACTCTTTATTCAGCTTCCTTAAATAAAATTTTCAACTTTTAATTTCCTGCTGTTACGGACAAGCACCACAGGATATACCGGCACACTCACAGAACAGAACAGATGCCGTTAGTTGGAGAGAAAGGGTGTACAAACAGTAGTTGGAGTATTTTATTCACAAAGCATGTTTTTTCTTGTGACGCTGCGATGGATCTTTTAATTAGTTAGTTTTAGGAGGCTTCTGTCATCACCTAGAATTAGTGCAAGTAGGTAGCCTGAGATTTTCAGCAGTGGGTGGCGGCACTGTCTGCAAAGTAGACGCGCAGGGAGCTGCAGGGCATGAATACACAGCGCTTCCTAAAAAGCAGGCCCCACCAAAGATTCCTGAAAAATATTTAAGCACCTCAAAAATCAACTATCTTTTTTGAATACCCTGGTCTTAGCATTTTATTGTCCTCACACTGTGTCACTCTGAAGGAGCACTCCGAGGGAGCTCTGAAGGACCATCCCTTTTCTCCTGCTAGTGGAACCTTCTCCCATACACGGCCTCACTGACATTAGTGAAGTCACTTACAAGGTGATCAAAATGAAGAGGAGAACCACAGTGTGGCTTGTTGCATTAAAGAAACCACCACTATCACTTTAAATAACCAATTTCAGGTGGTGTTTTATTTCAAGACCCTGGTTTCCTCCAGCAATCACTGCAAATTCCACATGGCAGAAATGACCTTGCCATTCAAGCACAAGCCTAGCCTCCCTGCCTTTCCTTTGTCCTCGATGCAACCACCGCTGTCCTGTCACTCAGGCCATAGATTCTGCTTTCTTTGTATCCAGTCTTGCCATTAAAATGTATTGAGCAATCACTGTGTAGCCATGATTCATTTTTTATTCTCCTTACATTCCAAAGACATTTGGAGGTGCAGTGAGTAGGGCTGGCTGTTCACTAAGGGTTACAATTGCAGTCAACAATGCCAAAACCTCAGAATTAAGAGGAAATCTTAGTTAGAAGCAACATGCAAAAATGAGGTAAGCATAGAAAAGACCATCAAGAAGCTCTGTTGGAGAAGACCAACCTGTAACTACGATATCTGTATAGCTTTTTTTAATTAGCAAAGAAAAAGTATCTTCTCACATTTCATTTTATTATACATATCTGTAATATGCTAGTGGTTTTTAAAGGTTTAAACACGGCCTCATCAATTTTTCATGCTTGCCATTTTTTTGTATCATTACAATGGAAGTTGTACTATGGGACACAAAAGCAGCCTCAGCAGACAGAGGAGAGGATGCTGTGACTTTCTACTAAATTGACTACACAGACACAGCACATGTAGCAAGGTGTACAGCCGGTGTTTAACATGCAGCAGTATGCAGCACCCACCGTCCTCCTCGGTGGGAAAAGGGGAAGCTTTATGGCCGGCTTGCATGCTTAGTACCTCTGATCTGGCAGAGGTTTGGCAGAGGTTCGTAGAGCTCGCTGCATCCTGTACAGCTGCCTGCTTGTTTTCTTCAATGGTTTTCTATTTTTCATGCCAGTCAGGGGGCAACCCAAATGTTTTATGGCAGGAGAGGCTATACTATCACACATTAATGGTGTAAGCATTATTTCTGATATACATTATGGAAAATTAAAAGCTTTGCAGTACACTTGTGTAGTGTCTGATTAGGAATATGGGGCAGTACGGTGCTGTGATGAAGGAAAAGCCTAAAAGCAATGAAAACACCTATTTCTTCGTAAGTACTGCTGCCACCATCACATCATGACACCACTAGACAGAGCAGCTCCTGTTGCTCTCGCTGGTAATCTCCTACTCAGTACATGCATAGTCAGCATGGGTCTAATGACTACTGTTTGCGCCCAGATCAGCGGCCACAGGCATTGGCATCAGTATGGATGACTGTTTGATGTTTGCTGTACTGTGCCATCATTGGGCAAAGCTCATCATTACCAAGGGTGAAACCCTGCAGCCCTGCCGGGTAGGCAGGGATCCTATCCTGGATTCCTGGGAACAGCTTTCCATTGCAGGCACCTTGTGTCTAGAGAACACAGTCAGGATTTAGATCGTGAATGGCTTCATTTCTGTGAATAACCTTCTTTGTCGTTTGGGTAAATAATGAAGTTTAGCAGCTTAAGATAGACTCACATTGCTGACTCTTTGGGTTTTTCCCCACAAAAAAAAAAAAAAAAATAGCAAGGAAAGGAAGCCGCTGTGCTCTGAGCTGTTGACTGTACTCTGAGCTGTTGACTGTACTGAAATGCAGCTCAGCTATCACTGCAGCACCATCTCCCCAGGCCCATTAGACTTGCTAAGTGCTATCTGCAGGTCTGCTCAGGAGCACTGAGAGCAGAAGCTTTTATTACTCTCTGGTCCCACTGAAAATAACTGAAAAAGATTCTGTAGCCTAGAAAAAAATGTAGGAATATGAACAAAATTAACTCCATCTTGTCTAGTAATTATTTATCAGCCTTTAAGAATAAGAAATTCTTTCCGTATTCTCCTTCACTGTCCCCCCAAAAGCTTAATCAAATATTCATTAGCTAAGTAACTGGTTTAGATTTACTGTTTTGTCCTGAAGGTCTAGGCAAATTTAGGCTTTGCTGGTTTTTGTTTCCCCTTCCCCCCGCCTCCCCACTTTGAACAGCCTGATTCAGTTCACACGAGGACAATAATACCACCAACCCTATCTTGAAAATATATTAAATAACTGTTAATTCATCACACAGTAAGTTATATTTTCATGCAAAACAAGTTTCATTTTCCTTACTGTTAATAAAGCCATTTAAAGCATTCTTCAGTAACATAGTGAAAACAGGTCTATAGAATGACTCTTACTATAACACAAGTTATCTGTTATCATGCATGTGGAGAGGGAAAAACAATGCAGTGAAGCAAAATGCCTGTGCAGGAGGAGTACACCTATGATTCAACAAGCAGGGTATCACTTTCACAAAGCACACCCATCAATCATTCTTTAAATGACTGTAAAGAATTAATAAACTTGTTTTTTCAGTGCAGCTTCAGCTTTTTAAGAAAGAGTTACAGTCAGTGAGGCACCTTGCCACTATGCTGCAACCCTCTTGCTGCTCGGTGCCTGCAGACACATCTGTCTGGCTGATTTCATGCTTCTCTCTTCTCCCTCACTTCAGCAGACCACCAGACCACAACCACAGGCACAGTGGGGAAATGCTTCTGTGATGTGGTTTCTGAAAGTTGGCTCAGTTTTTCTTCGCTTGGCAAAGGCTTATTCATTTCCACGCTCTGAGCCAATCCTGTTCTCAGTCAATGATAGCTGTGTGAATGCATTTGAGTGCTGAATTTGGCTTTTTGTGCTCAGCTGGTTTCACAATCACTTCTTCTGACTCAGCGCTCATTCTGGTAAATAAATTCAATTTTTAGTAAGTAGAGTTGCCACTTAGCAGGTTTTTTTATTAGTAAGTAAATCTATTCCTACTTCACTTTGTTTTCTTTTTTCTTAAATTAAAAATCAAAACCTCATTTCTAAGAACTGTTTAGAGTCCACACTACATTAAATTTTCAGGTGTAAGTAACGTTCAGCCTTAATAGATCTCAGTGATGCCTGATGCCTCCTATAAGTAGTTTAAAAGTTACTTACATGATAAGAACAGGCTTTCAAAGGCAAAAACCTAGCATCATTTCTAAACACATGCAGACATCAACAGTTGTACAAAGGCTACACCATAAAAATGCTCAGGAGGTCCCTGGTCCAGCCCTGCCACAGAAGGCTCAGCGCTGAGGTCAGACCGAGCTGTTCCGGTAATGTTAAACAGAATGGGTCCCACAGCAGACCCCCGTGGTACTCCACCGTCACCAGCCTCCAGGTAAATACAATCCGTTAATCACTATCCTTTGAGCCCAACCATCCAACCGTTTTTTAACCAACTAGCTGTCCATCCATCCATGCTGTAATGTCCCAACTTAGTTATAAGAATATTGCAGGAGACACTGTTGGAAGCCTTGCTAAAGTCAAGGTAAACAGCATCCACTGCCCTCCCTGGTCCTCAAACCTAGTTATTTTAACATAGATGTCAATCAGGTTGGTCAGGCATGATTATTCCCTGGAAAAATCCATGCTGGCTGTTGCCAATCACTTCCTTCTCCTTCATGTGCCCAGAAATGTCTTTCAAGAGGACTTGCTCCATGGTTTTCCCAGGGATTGGAGTGTGCTGGAGACTACTCTGTTGGTAGAAATTGTTCTAACTTCCATGTAAAATACATTGTATCACATTTCCTTCTATGCTACTAGACAGATTTGAAATCTTCAGAGTGGATACAACATTCTGTTAGTCACTCAACTTCATTTTAAGTTGGTGTTTCAGGAATCCCATTCATTAAATTCCACTTCTTTCATGAAATCTTTTGTCCAAGGCTTGACGGTAGAATTTAAGGCTTAGGCAATAAAATCCCACCAAAGCTGCTGAAATCTGTGAATATAGCTGAGGGAAGCTTTTTTTTTTTTTCCAGAAGACAAGTGGTGACCATAATTCATTATCAAAACAATGCCTTTAGTTTCATTTATTAGAATTGTACATTTATTATATACATTAGAATTGTACATTTAGTTGCATATTTTTAGCTGTCTGTATTAAACAAACCTGAGCTATCGTTTGAACTGTTAAACATGAAAAAGTTAGGAAATACTGCCTTTAACACTGCTTTGTGTATTAAACTTGTGTTTGGGGTATATGCCCAATCCTAGTATACATGAGCGCCTATCGAGATGTTTGAAAGCTGGTTTTGCTGGAAAAGTTCACATGACATTTCCAAATTTCACCTCAGAAAATACATATTTTTTTTTTAAGCGTGTGGCTTCTCGCTGGCTCCTGTTATTTTTATACTGTGATTGTAAACTCTGACAGGGACTGTCTTTCTGTTCTGTGTTTAGACAGCACCTGGGGCAATGCAGCCCTGGTGAATGACTGAGGCTCCTAGCAATAGTGAAGGGGAAGGATATGTAACAGATAAACATAGCTTCTAAGTTTTGAGACACTTCTAAGTTATATGTCACTGCCCAAACTGATTTTGCCATAACTTGCTTTTCTTCTTTCCCTTTTCCATATTCATATAACTTCCTATGATGAAATGGGGATTGTAATTACCTAGTCTGCCCATAGATGGGCCTGGGAGATAGTTAAGAACTTGGATTTTATTCTCTCCTCCTCCCTCTCTATACCATACTTCAGGGAGATACATGGATTCTGGAGGGGTCCTGCAGCAGATTTGGAGATAGATCTCACTCCGCTGTTTTAACAGTGTATTTTGGTATCACACATGGATTGCATCAGAAAGAAAAGTGCTTTCTGCTTTCGCTTCTGAATCAGCCCAGATACAGTGCTTCATGGTTTGTGAATATTTCAGCTTGCTGTCATAGTTTTTTTCTTGTGGTGGATGGGTAAAAGAAGGGAAATGACAATATCAAGCATTCACATTTCAGCAGAAGTTCACCAGAATTTAACAGAACAAAGAAATATTATGTTAACTGTAAGTGGTCGTTCTCCTCAAAATCATCCTGCAAATAACATGAGAAGAAAAATGTCTTATAGAAAAAGCTGCAAGAATGTTCATAATGGAAAGTGCTAAAAAGCCAAGATATATCACCCCCACTTTCCTGGCTCTCCTTCTAGTGATAAAGGTAGGAAGCATCCTAATACTTTATAGTTAGGAAGATTTAGTTGAGTTTCAATATAGTAAAAGGAGAGTAACTCTTAAATACATGTCTGAAGGCTATCTACAGCTGGGCCATTAGCCAACACAAATAAGAAAGTGCTTCAGCAATATTCAACATTGCATTCATTAAAGAACAGCTTTTATTTGGCTTAAATTACAACAGGAATTTGATAAAAGATAGTTGACAAGCCAACAGGTTAAATTCTATGCCTGGAATAATCTTATTGAATCAAATTCAATGTGCATGTGATCAACAACTTTTGAAACAAAATGGACAAAACTGCAAAAGATGCTGTTTTATAGCATTTTATTTAAAATCAATACCTGACTTCTATGAACACCAGCCACCTCTGGAGAACCAAGTAAGAAGTACAATCAGCAAACATCTCTGCAGAAAATAATTTTTAACTCCAGACAATAACTTTTTATTTTCCATTCAGTTCACATGTCCATCCCTCCATTTTCTTCCCTATGTAACATGTTCATCATTTTTCAAGAAGATGGTTTTAAACAGAACACAGACAAGAAATCCTGCATATCCCTTTATGTTCTGCCTATGGGTAAACCACCTGGTCTGATCATTCAGGTTGTTTAGCTTTTTCAATATCTCCTGGCTTTCATAGCCTTAAAACAATTTTTATCATCTCCCTTGCACATTTCAGTGATGTCTGCTTTTCTTCCTTATATAAATTGCTGCAGGCCACTACACACATATTATCAGACCATTTGGACTGCAAGGAAGATGGTAATTTAGCTTCCTAGTTTGAAAGCCTTGTATTTAGTAGGGACTTTTTCTCCAAATGTTGGTTCTCAGAGACATATCCAAACCCAAAGCTACTACTGAAGAGATATCCAGCAGATCTTGATGAGCAGATTAAACAAATAAACAAAAGAATAAGACTCCTCACTAAAGTAATGAGACTGCTAAGTAGGCTTCTTACTCTCAGACGAATTTCATAAATGACGTTTTTCTAAATTAAGGAAGGCAAATTGCTAATGAGGAAAATAAAGAAGGAACCTTCCTCCACCTTCATAAGACTCGATCTAGCACTCCATGTTCTACCCACTGTTCTTGCGAAGCTATCACAGAAAGCATGGGGACACGGCAAAAAGATATATCAAAGAAAAATCAGAGATGTCAATTGTTAAAAAGTTTTAAACCAGTAATAGGGTAGAGTGACAAAGAAAGATTTTAGGATCTCTTTTCTTAGCCTGATAATCTGGTGATCAACGGTTTTTACTCAGGCTGGCAGACTGTCACAAGTGTGGCCCTCCAGGGATCAATACTGCATCTGATGCTGTTCAACACCTTCATAAGTAGGATTGAAAACACCCTCACCAAGTTTGCTCATGCCACTAAAGTGGGTGGTAAGGTGGACATGTCAGAAGGGCGAGACATCTTACAGAGAGACCTCAACAGGCTGGAAGAGCTGACAAGCAAGAACTGCATGGAGTTTAACAAAGACAAGTGCAAGGCCCTGCACCTGGAACAACATAACCAAAGAGCCCAGTACAGGCTAGGATCTGTGTGGTTGGGCAGCAGTCTTGCTGAAAGGGACCTGGGGCTCCTGGTGGACAACAAGCTGGGCATGAGTTAGCAGTGCGTTGCTGCAACAACAAAGGCAAATCAGATCCTGGGCTGCATCCACAAGGACATTATTAGCAGAGATAGCATGTGATCATGCCACTACTCAGCGCTTGTCAGGCTGCACTTGGAGTACTGTGTCTAGTTTTGGTCTCCACAATTCAAACACAACATGCACGGACTGGAGAGGGTCCAAAGGAGGGCCACAAAGATTACTCAATGACTGGAGAACCTGCCCTATGAGGAAAGACTGAAGGAGTGTCCTTGGAGAAAAGAAGTCTCAGGGAGGACCTCATCACAGTTTTCCAGTACTTAAAGGGTGTCTACAAAGAGGATGGAGGCTCTCTTTTCACAAGAAGCCACAAGGAGAGGACAAGGGGCAAGAAGTACAAGTTGTACCGGGAGAGGTTTCATCTTGGTATACTAAAGAAATTTTTTACAGTAAGAACAATCATTCACTGGAATAACCTCCCCAGGGAATTAGTGGAGTACCCACCACTGGAGGTTTTCAAGACATGACTGGAGAGGGTGTAGATAAGCTCCCTTTTCCATGAAAGGCTGGACCAGGTGATCTTTTGAGGTGTCTTCCAACTTGGGCTGTTCTATTATTCTATGATCCAAACTACATTAAGGTTTTTGTCAACATTTGGACATGCATTTTTGATTAAGAAAATGTCCACACAATCTTGTTATTAACACACAGCATCCTCCAGAGAGAATTGGATTAGCAGCTTCTCCTCGTGAGAATAAGAAAAGAGGCCAAATTCATCCCCAGACAAACCTAGATGGAAATATTAGGCCAAGTGTTCTTCTGTCTATTAGGCCCTATAGTGTTGCTTTCTCACCCAGTGTAAGGCAACAACGGCAGAGGTTGTTTGGTGTAATTTCTCAGTTTCCAATAACATAGGTCTCAGCACGTCTCAAAGACAGACAGGTGGGTTGGTTGTTTTTCTAGTGTTTTTTAGACCTGCAGGAATCCCATCCAAGCCTGAAATTGAGAAGCAGATGGGACAGTTCACCATTTGCTTGCCTGAATGAGATAACATCAGATATCTCTCCAAAATGTTTGATTATCTCCTTTGTCTCATCCTCTTTACAATTCTCTTGGAATTCAAATCAGATATGATAAATTATTTGAGGATTTGGTTTTGACATGAATGATTGTGTCTTCTGTCCTGGCTCCAGTTCATAGTCAGCACTGAACAAATAGCTTATCTGCTCCACATTACCATTCTTTAACTGTGTGACTTCTGGGTGTCTAAAATAGCAAAATTATCATTGTTGCAGCCACCCTTTTTCTCCTTGTCAAAGGATCATACTGATTTTTTTTTTCTAAACTAAATTACTTTGAACATATAAGCTGGCAGAGATACAGAAGAAAAAAATCCACAGTTGAGAAATCATCATAAAATGAGAGGAAAGGATTATAAATATCAACCAACAAAACATAATTTGTGGGTCAACTTACATAGATTTTGTACTATCTTTATTAGACATAACTTTAAAGCACAGATCCAGCACATGACACACAAATATTTAAAACCATACGAGATTCTAGTTATTAGGAAGAAATAAAAGATCCCAGAGGATATTCTGATTTAGTCTTAAAGGCTGGGAAAATTGCAAAATTGCATCTCAAGGTCAGAAAGTACTGGCAAAAAGCATTTAGAGAGAAAAGAACTTCTTGTGAAAGTTAAGCCAAGAACTCATGAATACCCAGGTGTGCATATTTAGGAGATACATGTCAAGAAGAAAATTAGGAGCTCCAAGCTTTGCAAAGTAATTTCTTCAACAGTTCACTAAAAACATTAATGTAAGATGCCCACCTTCTTGCACCAATTTATGAGTCAAATGTTGAAATCTGAATGGGACAACTTGACTAATGGGTTGAGAGTTTCAAAAGTAATTTCAATAAGCAGAAAAACATTGCTAAATGAAGAAGAGGTTCAGTGAAGAGTAACATAAATGGTCAGCAGGCTGGGACTAATTACAAGCTACAATTAAAAGCGCTAAATCCATCAAACTTCGAAAAGGGTTGACTAAGGGGTAATGTAACCACAGTCACAGATATTTTTAAAAAAATGTTAATTTTGACATGATATGGATAAAGTAATGCTGGAAAAATTTGGCTAAATACCAATAAAAAGTGAGAATGAGTGTTTTCTGGTTTTCTTGATGAAAAAAAAAAGGAAGTTGCATAGCCTGGGAATATTTAGTACATGAGGCATCATTGTAAAAGTGCAGATGGACTGTATGAATCAGTTGGCCACTGCCCTTATAGAGAAAAAAAGGAAAAAGTTTTTTTTTGTGAAAAGGAAGTGAAAATTCTTAATATTACCATGACTGAAAAGGTAATTACATTTCAAATAGCTCAAGACATGAGTCAAGAAAGAGCTCCTCAATGTTGCTGTAGTTACCACTGACTATAATGGCAAGCAAGTGTTCTAGGGAATTGAGGTGAGCCATGGTGTTCCTCTGGTTTGCTGGATAGAGTTGCTACAGAAAGAAATTCTGACCAGCACAACCCATCCTGTGGTCCGATGGCCTTTATCCAAACCTCTCCGATGTCGTCGGGAGTCTTTCCACTGACTTAAATAGACTCTGACATTCTCTCATAGTGAAATGAACTTATGGCTAGCACCCAAAGTTCAGGAAAGCTCAGAGGACAAGGTCCTGACCTTTCTATGCCTAACAAGGGGGAAAAAGAAAACATATAGTAGTAAGGGAGGAGGCCAAGCAGGCCTTGTAAAGAAGAATAGCAACATTGGGGCTTTCTCCCCTGAGGCATGTCTAAGGGACATGCTGGAGCTCTGCTCCAAACTGATAGGGAAGGGAAGAGGGATTGTAGGAAGCTGGGTCAAGGAAAAGGGAGGAAGAAGAGCCTGGCACAGCAGAGGGGAATGAAGAACGCAGCTGGCAGCCCTTCCACAGAGCTCTGATAAGAGCTGCAGGGATTTAAGATCCTCCACATACCTTATGAATTAATGCCACTTTCCTATTCCATTACAAATTCAAGCAAAACTGAAAGCAAAAAAAAAGCAGAGGAGACAAAGAGGAAAGGCTTTGCTTTGGTGCCAAGAGGAAGGAAGTGGACTAATTATGAGGAAAAAAGATAACACAAATCACAGTCATATAAAATGCAGTGTCTTGTATTCTGCTACTATAGTAGCATATGCTGTGAACTGCAAGGCTGTTAGGAATGCAAAGCTTCTCTGAAGCACATAGAGATTGGAAAAACTGGGAAATGTATATGACAACAAATGAGGGGGAAGAAAAATACATTCTCATGTTTGATCTTTTTCAGTAGATAACGACATTTGGTTCTTTTTCTCATCCAAGCGCTGAAAGTAGTAACTGCTAGGTGTCAGAGAGAGATGTATTCCTGAATCTGTTGTAATCAGATGTAATACTGAATCAGAACATAGAGAATGAGAAATGGTGTGGTGGCAAGCGGTGTGCGCCCAGTGGGCAGTCAAAAGGAGGACAGTCCCCTCCCTCCCTTTGTCACTATCTTGGGTGACACACACTCAGCAATTCACAACCAACCACGAAGGAGGGTCCCACCTCAGACCAGCCGCTTTGTTTGCCCCCAACACAGGCCACTGACTTCAAGTGGTGGCAATGAAGATCTGGAGCATGTCACACGTTCTGTCCTCCTATTCAGTTTTAGGGATTTTACTGTCGTTCTGTGTCATGGGGCTTGTGCCTCACAGAGGTGGAGATACAAGCCTGCAACTGATTCTGCCACTGAAAAAAATCACATATGACATGCCACAGGCCCTCAAATGTATTGTACTATTGAAGGCACAGAGCAACCACAGACTACAAGCATTTGCAGTTAGCTCAGTAATATTTATTCTTCCTCTTCAGTGGGATACAGAGGTTTAAGTTAAATTTCTTTCTCCCAGATGTATCTGCCTACCTATTATATTAGATGGGAGACAAACAGAGGGACAGTTTCCACTCCTAAACCAAGCAAATCAATCAAACAGAAAGTGAAAAGCAAAAAGCAACCCAAGTTATTAAAGAAGGCCAATTTTGTTAGTTTGGTGAAATCAGGAAATACTCTTATAATTATGAATATCTATTGTATACAGCCATAGGTATACGTGTACATCTTGGTAAGTTAACACTGAAGAGAAGGTTTTTGCTCAGAAAAGACTTTCTGGTTAAAGTGCAGGATCCATAATCAGAAAAGATGATTAAATATGGGCATGGAATAAATGGTCCTATTTTACTCAGGAGATTCCACCTGCACAGATGAAGCAGAATGGTTGGCCTTAGAAAGGGATTATGAGAAAAGATGTGAAGCAACAGAACATCCACATCAGAAAACTGGTGACATCTATAATAATAAGCTTGCATTAAGAATGTTTTAACCTAAGACTGCACGGAGAGCGCCTTAAAATTTGTCTTCGTGGGAGGTGGCAAGCCTCGGCAGTCACAGATCAGCTCTGTAGCTACTGCTGAGGGGACAGTCCCTCATCCGGGCATGTGCTGCTCAGGGCTTTCACCAGCAGTGACTACAGTGGAAGGGTTCTGCCTCTCTCCCCTGCCAGCCAGTCCAAGCACAAATATTTATTCAAAGGGGATAAACAGCAGAAACAATTTTTGGAAGAAATAGAAATTCAGTTTATTAGGACTGTGGAAACACAGTGCCAGACATTTAAAAGTATAATCAAGCCACTTAAGTCCAGCCATAACATTTAGATTCCATTTAATCCTAATGTATTTTTGTAACTGATTTTTGATGTATCAGCCTTTTAAAAATCTTTACGTAAACTGTTCTTTGGATTTATATGCAAATACTGCCCTTTGTTAACTGAAATGTTGGCATATATTCCTACTACAGTTTACAAGTAGCCTAACTATTTACCTTTCAGACTATTCCTAGATCTTTTGATGGTAAATAGCATCCAAAGAGAGGAAAGTGCTACCTTTTGGTACATCACTAAAATAAACAGGCTTGGGGACCATAAAAGTCCCTCTGCTAACATGCTGACAAGAAGGCTAATCTGAACAAGATGGGTTAGCTTGATTTTGTTCAGATTATTTGCTTAGCATATGCAACAAGAACAGTTTGGGAAATTATCTGCATTATAAATGAGCTACTTCAAAGACTGCTAGAATGGGTAAGAAGTCATTTCACCTTTTGATGTTCCTAGTTGTCGGCCAAAATGGCACTCTTGACTGGAACTGAAGTAAGATACCTGAATAGCACCAAATTCAGAACAAGCAACAAAGCAATTTTGTAAAGATCTGCTAAGCTTCCCTACCAGGTCAAGTACATTCAGGAAGAGGTACGACTGGGAAGGGGACTGGGAATTCCTATTCCCTTCTGTACTATGAAAAGGGAAAGAACCCTTCATCTTCNCTGACTGGAACTGAAGTAAGGTACCTGAATAGCATCAAATTCAGAACAAGCAACAAAGCAATTTTGTAAAGATATGCTAAGCTTCCCTACCAGGTCAAGCACATTCAGGAAGAGGTATGACTGGGAAGGGGACTGGGAATTCCTATTCCCTTCTGTACTATGAAAAGGGAAAGAACCGTTCATCTTCTTATGTGCCACGTGTTGCTCCTACAGTAATGGATGCTTCTTAAACTCTGGTCATATTAGAGACATGCTTTTACTTACTCTCATGGAAGTTTCCACATTTACATAATTTTCCTTGCGCTACAGATATCTTCATCCCTGTCTAGTAGCCTGGAGTGATCAAAAAACATTAGCAAGACTACGGAAAACAAAAGTCATGGTCTGAGTTACCAGTGAGCAGTTTGGGCATATCTATAGTCTTANCTTCATCTTCATATGTACCACGTGTTGCTCCTACAGTGATGGATACTTCTTAAACTGGTCATACTAGAGACATGCTTTTACTTACTCTCATGGAAGTTTCTGCACTTACATAATTTCCCTTGCGCTACAGGTATCTTCATCCCTGTCTAGTAACCTGGAGTGATCAAAAAACATCAGTAAGACTACGGAAAACAAAAGTCACGGTCTGAGTTACCAGTGAGCAGTTTGGGCATATCTATAGTCTTACACATAGAAAAAGGGCCCAGAGATGGCCAGTTAGAGCAAAGTGTCCCTAACCTCACCTATTAAGTGGAAGAGAGATTCAAATTTCACCTTGTGTCACCTCAGATTTCAGAGAGATCTTCCCACACCCTATATTGCAGGTGACAGCCAAAGCTGTCATTTCACTGAAATGTCTGTAATATTCATGCAGCATTTTGGTGCAGTCTATAATTAAGTGCTCATATGGAGGCCATCAGACCCACTCAGCTTCATTTATGTATTTCTCATTGTAAAGGTTCACAAAACACTCCCTCTGAGTAAAACCCTCTGCTTAACATACAGAAACATATAAAATCCATCCAACAACACATTGCTGTATTATATACAATACTGCAACTCTAACATCAACTCACACCATTTTCAGTTAGTACTTCCTATATAAACACCCTCAAACAATGCACTTGAAATGCAAACATACAGGATAAGACATAATGAAATAACATGCAATATATCTATATACTGTAACATAAAGACAAAGCACTATTTTCTCTTTTTCATCAGCAAATTAAGTCTTGTTTAAATAGGCATCAAAAATATTGAGGATTTAAGGAGTCAGATGTTTTACAGAGTTAAGATAAAGGTCTGCACAATAATAAAAAAGCTAGCAAACATAACAAGGTTTACCTGGGGAGAGTTTTAGCTCATTCCCACATATGTTCTTTAAATCTGCTTTGTCTCTTGGTGGTGCAGAAGCAAATTAGCAAAGTGGGAAAAGTACTAGGGAAAACAGAAGGTGTACATTAATTTCACACCTAATTATTAATTAATTTGCTTAGGCTCTGCTGGAATAATCAGCACTTGAACAGCTTCACTTGTTCCCAATGAGCCGCTGCAGTGTCTCTGTTTAAAATTCCAGGGGGGTCACAGTTGCAGCAGGCTGAATAGTAATGGTTGCAGGGAGTGTGAGCCTGCAATTCCTTCCATGGGGTCTGCACTACATGCTTTTATAGTACTAAGCATTACTAGTGCTAGGGTAAATAATGTGATTTCTTTCTGACAGTAACATGAAAGCAAAGAGAAGGAGCGTTCAGGTAAAGTGGCTCCATTGGTCTTGTGTTGCTGTTAAATAGCTAAGGGTGTTAAGACAAAGCCAGTATTATTGACATTGGAAAAATCATCCAGCACAAATTTATCTGCATAATGTATTATGAACCAAGGCTTTGGTGCTCTGATACAAGCAATATGTAGTGTTGGGAGATGACAGGTTCTTCTAACTTATTAAATAACACCCAAAAAATCTTTGACAGACAGATGATGTGAAAGGCTGGCTGAAATTTTCCTACAAGCTTCTCTTTCGGATAAAACTTCTAAAATACAGCACATATAAGCAGTTCTGTCTACATTTGATACAGATTGCCTTTCACTCCCGTCTGTACCCCAGGTAGGTTGTAATTTGCTACAACATGTCTGATAAAAAGCCTTCCATTTATACGAAGTAAGTGACAGCTTGAAAAAAAAGCATTATGCTTATATAAAGATACAACACATCTTCTACATCCTATCCTTATTATGTTATATATAACATATATATATTAGGTATCAGAAATTGGTACAAGAACTATCATTGACCTAGAGAGAACTGAGTAGAGGAAGAGGCCCATGGAAAAAAAGGAAAACATTTACGGAATCACGGAAT
>RSEF01000003.1:69264532-69291692 GCA_003993805.1 Himantopus leucocephalus | reverse complement strand
AGCACAATATGGTAATAATTTGTGTCTTTGGTGACTGTAAAATAAGTAATAGTAGCCTGAAAGTAAAAAATAATTTGAAATAAAGTATCAACATTTTACAATAGGATGTTTTCCTGAAGCAGCTTTTATTTTGAATTGCTTCCTTGTGGATATTATTATTCAATTTGTGTTACTTAGAAAACCCCTGGTTTTGTTGGAAAAAAATTGTTTTGTGTGCATGATCTGTACTTAAGATCTTGAATCAGAATGATATGTTCTCTTCTATTGGTTCTGCTCGAGGCTTATAGCAGAAAAAAAAATAATTGTATGTTGAACTTGAAGAAACATAAACAGTAACAAGGACGGATTCACATTGTTCTTTCTTAACCTCCCAGAACAGGATTATGTTAGTGGTATTACACCAAATGCTTTTAAAAGGGCAAAAAGGAATTTTATTATACATTTAAAATATAGTTATCTGAAACTTTTAAGGTGCATATATATTTTGTTGCTCATTTTGGATTTGCATTTGTTTTTCATTTATTTCTGTAAATCCAGTGTTTAGGTCTAAGTGGCATTATGCCATATGCACTTATACACGATTTAGTGAACTTCTTTTTTTATTCAGTGATTTTCATGCTCTTTAATATTAAAATCATCTTTATTTTGAAGATACAGGGAAATGATGCATGCCTTGAAGAATGTCATGATGGTTGTGGTAGAATCTTTGATTAACAAGTTTGAAGAAGATCGGATGCGTAATAAGGAGCTGGATAGTAAAACAAAGAAAGAACGTCAGAGTGGCTTTTATACAGACAACTATTCTGACAGTGACTCCTCATTCAATCAAGTACAATGTGTTTTCTCTCTATGTTATGAAATAAGCATGGTACAACAACATTGTTAAGTTTCTTTCTGTCAGTGGAGACTGAGAAGCAGCCCTAGAAAGAGATTCATCCTTCCCATCTTTGATATATTCTAATGTGAATTAATTAGCTTTCTTTCACTTTGAAGTACTAAGCTTATACTAGCTGTGTAACCTTTAGGCAGCATATGCTAGATGAGATGAATCAGATGCCCATATGCTCTAAAGTACCTATGCAAGTACTGCATAGAAAAAGATAAAATAATGGTAAAAGCAATACATCATCTAACTTTTTCTGATTTTACTTTGGGAGCCAAATAATGTGCAGTTTGTTTCCAGACTACTGCACTATGCTATATTACTTACTAAATGAATTATTATAAAGGATTTTATGAAGACAAGGAAACTTTTAAGTAAAGCAAAGCAAAATATGCAACGAGAATTTTATTGCTGTAAATTTAACTTCGGGCAAATGGCAGAAAACATTTAGAATGTTGACTTTAATGTTAAATTAGTATAAATATTGAAGTGCTAATTATTAAAAGTAATTTAGGTATCAGAAAGACTGATGATTTTAATCTTCTGCTGTTCAGTTTAATAAAATATTCTAATGATCATTTTATAATGTGTATTACAGAGTTATACGTTCATGAGTCAAGAACAGTTGCAGCTGCTTGTTGAAAGGCTTGATCCTATTCAGCCTAAGGAAGTAAGTTTCAAAGAAGAAATAAAATGTTAATACAAAGAATGTTTATGGCATATTGGAAAACAGACTCTATGTACCTAAGAGTTCATTTGTACCGAAGTGGAATCTTGTCTTTGTTCATATATCTTGGCTCCAGTGCAGCAACTGCTCCGCAGTGCAGTATTTCATTGCTCGTAACCATCTGGTTCAAAAGCTAGTGTTACAGCAAGTATCTTTTTTTTTTTTTTTNTTTTTTTTTTTTTTTTTGTTAGGAGTTTATGTGCTATAGATGTGCATTTTTAGTTTGGAAAAAGTTGTTCTGTGAGAAATAAAGTTATTGAAGCTTGTTTTCCTGTAAAAGTGCCCCTTGACCTTCGTAACTTCCGTGTTGTCCTTTGCGTTACCCCTATCAGAGGAGGGAGATGCCTGCTGATTTGCCAACAAGCTGCTGCCAGATGGAATATGTAAAGTCCAAGTTAGGTTTGCCTTCCTGTCAGTGGCACTACTAATTTGTGCCTGTCTCTAACCACCAATCAGCACCAGCTGCTGATATTTTTGAAGCTTGGAGAAACATTTTAGAGTGCTGTCTCAGTAAGATTTGTTTGGGATTATCTGGCACTTGAAAAAGGCATGGTAGATGGGAGCTGGTATAAATATTGTGATCAAGTTTTCTGAGAAAACCAGGTAAAAAGTCTGATGCTATCAAGTACAGTTAAAATTTCCTACTGTTTGTTTCCGTAATATGACATAAATTACTAGAGATTTCAGTTGTCTACAAATAGAACAAAAAAAATAATTTTAAATCATTGAGATTATAATGCTGATGAAAATTGAGCAGTAAAACATAGTGTCTAGTAACTCTGTTTCCACTTTCCCTTACTGACTTTTTAGAAAGCTGCTAGGCACATTTGTAGTATTTGGTGATAGTTTCCTATATTCGCTGATAAAAAAATACTTGATTACAAGCAGAAAATAGAACATAATCCTTGCATCCAGTATTGAAAACCTATATAAAATGGTTTTGTAGCTTCTTTGGTTTTTGGTTTTTTTTTCTTAGTGATGTAAAGGTTTGTTTAAATCACCACAAAAATATAGCAGAAGGTAAGTTTTCTGAAATTGCTATCTGGAACAGGGAGGTCCTGTTCTTCCTTCCTCCAAATTATATTGTAGATTATGTATTTGAGAAGTTGCTGTGAACGGATTTGTGGTGTTTATCTTTTTGACTACTTCAGGTTCGCCAAGAAGCATTGCAGACACTGTGCTTTGCCCCTCCCTCCGATATACTGAACTCTGAGAGCTGGCCAAGTCTGCGTAAGCATCTGACGATGTCTCTGTCAGATCCTGATGCAACATTCAGTGTAAGCTAGTGTTCTGTATTTAGTTATTAGATGTGTAGACTTATTAAAGAGTACTGAAGAGGAATAAGAAGTTGTATTTGTATTATGAGTAGTCCAGCAGGGTCCCAAGACACTTTAGTATTTGTTTATTATCAGATAAACTCTTTTTAAAGTAAAAGAACTATATGATTCCAGTAGGTCTTGATTTAAAGGATTACAACAGGATTTCAATAGGATTTTTAGAGACTGGAGTACTCATTTACATAGCTTTTAATAGGAATGAGAGGTTTGAGTGTCTTTTAGCAAACAGATGTAAAAAAAACCTGACAAAACTCTGCTGTAAAACATGTCATGTTAATATTTCCTATTTAAGTCAGGTAATATGCTCCATGATGATGAGAAAATGATATGTAGTAGTATTACACAGGCACTAATGAGGAAAAAAATGACAGCTGCTTAAAGTGCTTTTAGATTATTTATTATGCCAATTAAGCCTTATTTTCTTTTTCTTTGAATTTTAAAGTGGTTATCAAATAAATATGAAAGTTACTGAAACTTTTTGCTGTCATAAATATGGCAGCTGCTGTCACGTATTTCTCTTTCAGCTTAGAAGGTCTACAATTTCTTTTGAAACAGTGCTAGTTACAAGTTATTGGTACATTTAATAACATAAAAACATTAATATTAATGGAAAAGTACAGTAGATCTGATCTGCTTCTTTGTGTCTCAGTGAGGTGCTGTCAGTTAAGGTATTCAAGTAAAATTTCCTTTGGACTGTATGTTTCTGTGGTCCCAAACTGTTTATTTTTATAAAATATGCTTCACCTCTGTAGATATATCTGAGCAATATGTAATACTAAGAATAATGCCACTTCATATTGATTATTGTGCAATAATAATACACAGTTACATGACTATTTAATACATTGCTTGCCTTTTCTCCCTTAGGAGAAAATTCTTAGATTCTATGCAAAAACCTTTTCTTCTTCTCCATTTAATATGACAAGAGACGTCTATACAAGTTTAGGTATGTGCATTTAATTACATTTAAGACTTCATGAGTCATTTACTTCCAGAAAATCAGTTAACTTTTATAATGAAGCTGTATAATACAGTCTGTTTTGCCACTATTGTCATGGAGGTGAAGTTTTTGGTTTGGTTTTTTTTTTTCTTCTTTTTTTAGCGAGACACTTGGAGTTGTACTTTCTTTCTGGAGAATATTCTCTTCGTGTTTCAGCTGGTCTGGATGTATCTAACACAGACATAAATCGTTTACTTAAAAAGGTATAGATGAACTTTCCATGCCTTTTTTGTCATTACTGAAACATCAAGCATTATTTGTTTTTTAGTTTTAATAATTATGTTTTCAGGTCCGCCTTTTAAATGAGTACCAAAAGGAAGCTCCCTCTTCCTGGATTCGTCATCCAGAAAAGTATGTCACCTTCAAAAACCTGTCACTGTTTCTTAATTTAATGATTTTTGACATAAAATTAGATGCATATAATTTTAGCAAAAGGTTGATTACAGGATGCACAGATGACTGGTCAGTGATGGGGGGGGAATATAAATAGATCGTGGGAAAAGTGGAACAGGGAGTAGATATGGGTCATATTAAGTTACGTACTTAGCTTTTGAGATGTTCTAAGTGCTTTTTAACAAAAAGAATTTGGATGTTTTACAAAGTAACAAGCATAATAAAATATGTAATCATGAGGAGAATACACAGATATGTTGTTATTTGTTTTATTTATTGTAATACAAAGAATTAATATCCTTACAAGATCAAGTTAAAGATAATGTTGTTGGTATTTATGATTTATCTGAACAATGAGGTTTTACCAGAAATTTGTTCCTGAGTATTACTGGTGGAAAGATTTTAAGTGATTTTTGCTTTCTGTTCTTTTTTTTCCTGTTTGTGTCATAAGGTACATGGAAGAAGTAGTGGAGAGTACCTTGTCACTTTTGTCAGTAAAACACGAGCCTAGTCATCCTGCCTCTCCAGATTTTTTGAGTCCAGTCTACTTCTTGGCGCTGCTAGATATCAAAGCAGTATGGTTTAAAAAGTGGACGGTAAGCAAAAAAAACCCAGCCCAACAACCTCTAATTTTTTCATGTCTGACATGTATTTTGAAAAGTATGATTTATGACTATTATTATCACAGACCTCTTGTGACCTGATAACAACCTATAATGAGCACTGTAATTAAGGAAGTCTGTGGGGTTTTTTTAGGCATTTATGTCCTTTGCCCTTTAACACTACTCTCTCCCTCCATTTCTATTCAGTTACTAGTTTTCATAAAATTTTGAGAACTTGCTGTGCTTTGGGACTTCAGTCCCGGTGTCATAATTGACTGACAGCTGTCAGAAGATGCAAATATTTTTCTGGAAGAAGTGATAAGCATGAAAATACAGTTACATGTATGATGTGCTGTGCACAACTTGCTAACCTCCAGTGGACATTAGAGCTTTTTGCAGACTACCGTGTATAAACTTATAATTTAGGATTTACATGGCAATGTCAAAACATGTAGTGTAACATTTCAGCATAGTTATTGTTTTTCTGTTCATCACATGTCCTGTTACACATTTTTCTAATGAAATATTTTTTTTTTGTCAAATATACTGCCAACAACAGGCTCAACTGAGTATAATATTGCTTTAGACAAGCTGGAGTTCAATACATTGAACATGTACTGTGCACAGGATCCCTAATAGAACAGAATCAGAGATAATTTCTACTTTTTAATTAAAACAATAAAACTTATATATTTAAAGTTGACATTAGGTCTTCTTTGTCATTTTAGCACGCGTATTACAGCAGAACAGTGGTACTTAGGCTTTTGGAAAAGAAATATAAATCTTTGGTAAGTACTTCCAGAGGCAAGTTTACTTGGAACTTGTTTTTGCTTTGCACATTGTGGATTGAATACTTTTTTCCCTTTTGTCAGAGCTGCTCCATGTTGTTTAGCCAGATGAGCCTTTTTGATTTTAATTTTTTTTTTAAATTTCTGTGTGCTTAAATGAATCATTGTTAAATGCAAAGAAGGGTATGTGACCAGCTCTGAATAAGGGGAAATTTGGATGTTTTATAGCAGGTGTTTAATTAGGATTATTATTTATTAATTCCTTATGTTATATTCACTATTTCTGACAAAGTATAAAAATAGAAAATGATGCATGAAAAAAATATGATAAAAACTCTATGCTGAATTTGGATTTTTGAGGAAAAGAGACTAAAACCCCATTATTGTGTTCTTTAAGTTGTGATATGAAACATTAAGGATTCAAAGTGTCAGCAAAATAAATCAAACTGGGAAAATAGTATTGTAGGTGTTAATGCTATCACATACTCTGTATGGGCAGATCTCTTCACTGGAATGGAAGTTTCAATGTTTTCGGTAAGACCGATATAGATGTGAGATCCATTCATATAGACAGGGCTTTGGCTATGTTTTGTAAAATCTTGTTATACAAGTGAAGTATAAGGTAAAATTCACGTGACTGAAAAAACCTTAAGATGGGAGACAAGGATACAGACAACTATACCAGACGTATGTCTTGTCTATATGCATAGAACAGAGCACAGAATAAAGCATGTCCCATGCAACAAAAAGTCTATAATAGGAAGTCCATGAGCAGGGTAGTCTAATCTAATTTATTAGCATAGAGTAAACATGTGATTGAGGTTTTTTTTTTTTTATTACATATGTCTGTATATTTTACCTACACTCGTGAATAAATCTTAGCAGCTCCAAACTGTAATAAATCTAAATCTACTTCGTTGTTCATATGCTGTATTTGTGATTCATTTCTAAATTTATGCTGATAATTTTTAAACTTTTGTATACATTGATTAGATGATAATGCTATGATAATGATACAACACTTCTGCAAAGAACAGTAATAGCACTTACAGCACCAACTTAAAGTTTAGTAACTGTATGCAAGACAAACTTTTTCATGTGTGGAAAATGAAAATCTTCCATAGTAATGACAATATGTCAGTCACAGATTGCCATTAACTTCTCAAAATACTTGCATGTTCTCTATACTCTTTTCCATGGATTGTCTTAATGATTATAGAGCTGGTGGTGTGATAATGTAATAATAATGGCAATGTGTTTTAATAGCCCTGTAAAATTTTGCCTTCTGTTGGTTAACCCATTCGAAGTACTGAAACGTGAAGTAATTGCGGTGAAGTGGATATTTAGGTTCTTGTGTTAAAGGACAGTACTTGGATACAAGAGAGAGTGATTTTATGGTAAAATACCAGGTATTTTATTATTTTGTGCTTTTTTTCCCCCACAGATTAATGCAGCTGTCCAGCAATGTCTTGATTATTTTGAATTTTGCAAGGCAGCAGTTAATAAAAATTCCAGAGTCAATGACTTCTCCCAGCAGCATTGTAGTGAGTACCTTTGCATATCTTGCGTTATGTGCACATACATCCACATTCTCTGTGTCTTTAAGCGTGCTACCTTAAGAGGAAGACATTCCATCTGTTCTTTTTCTTCCCAAAATGTTGTATGTCTATCATTTGAGAGAACACTAATCGCAGTGTTTAGTTACCTAAGCTGTCTGTCTTTATACACAAAATGATCCATGTATGTTGCAGGTAGTAGCTAGGTACTGTAGAGTACTAAGCTAGAAGAGTCAAGTTCTCATTTTTTGGTTTTATTATTAAAGGTGATAAGCAGAACTTTTCTTACACTGGACCAGAACTGCAGTATGTCTATTTTGTTCATTCACTGTGCCTTTTGGGAAGATTGTTGATCTATAAGCAAGGCCGAAATCTCTTTCCAGTACAGCTGAAAAATAAAAAAGGTAAGGGGAGGACTGAAGAAAATGGAGCCTGTTGAACAACACTTTATCCGTACTTGACATATGTTTACACTGCAATATTGTGGTCATTATACTCTGTTCTGCAATTGTGTGCTTGGGAACCATTCTTAAAAGATGTTGTAGGTAATTTTGAGCATCAACACAGTTTTTTAATCTTTGGATATGGTTGGATGGATCACTTTTATCCTTATGTTTAATACATTAATTTCATGTTGAAGGAGAGTTGGATCAGTGTGTAAGTGATTCAGTCTGTCTAGGTATGCGTAATATCTTCTGTCAAACCAATTGATATAATTGATTGGAAGAAAGACATGTGCAGGGACCAAAACTGTTTTTCGGGTGTGAAACAAAATCAGTATTTTCAAGCTAATTGCAAATGGAAAACAATTGCTCTGATCTTAACTTATTAATATAATTAAGGTAAAACAATGGTAGAGGAAAAGGTTGGTACCTGTGGAATAGAAGTGTTGATAAGGACAGAAGGTACAAGATGGAAAAGCGCTTCGACATCCAGAGAAATCTACATATGGTGATACATTGTGCAGGGTTGGCAAATGCAAGCGTGTGAGAAAAGTTGTAATGTTCCATTACATTAATATCGCTATTAATACAATGTAGAATTAAAAGCATTACTGGATACTAATTCTGAGACTAGTTTTTTGAAGATATTTTGTCCCTCTGATTTGAGGATCAGGACTTAATAGATCCACTGTAGAGCAGTTGTGAGGAAGAAAAATATACTAATTGAATGCTTTTGTCGTTTCTGGATTATCTGTGTAACACCATTCAAGCAGTGATCCATTGGCGATGGTTGCTTTTTTCTCTCCCTGACAAGAGTAACAATCTCACCATCTGTCTTCTTAATAGGGTCCTTCTCAGCTTCATGGATAGCAACCCTTTCCTCACAAATTGCCTTATTTATTAACATAATTACATTAAATTGGAGCAATAATTCCCAACCTTCATTTAGTTGCATGTTTGTTGTTTTTGTCTCAGACCTGGGGAAAAGTTGTCTGATAGCTTGTCTCTTTTCCAGTTGTTTCACTTAATCTAATAGTAAGGCAATGCTTTTTCCTACAGCCGTGTATATTCAGCATTCTCAAACTTTGGCTGGCATTTGTTTCAATGGAAGACATGGTAAAATTGACATTGGCTAAATTGGGAGCAAGATCAAACCTTATAAGTTGATAATGAAATACTGTGGTAGTGTCCCAGGGACATGCATGCCCTTTGCTTTATCAATTTTACGTATGCTGATTTTCGCAATAAAGCAAAGCACTTTTTATATATATTTACAAAATCCATTTTATTTGTAAAATTAAACTTGTACTTTAATTTGCAGAGTACTTTTCTTTCTTTTTTTTTTTTTAATAGATAGTGTATCCATAACCGATCTGTTGGTATTATTTACTCAGCTTATTTATTACTCTCCAAGCTACCCAAAGACAGCTTTGGCAACGCATACAGGTAAATGTTTGGTTTTAATATATGCTAATCTGTATAATTATAATGAGGCATGTAGTAATTTATTTTGCAATTTTTAATTTGTGCAGATTTTTCCCTTCCCTTCCTCCCTTATCTTTCCTTCTTCCCTCTGTGTTAAATCAGTACTTAAAATTATAATTCAGAAACATCTACATAAGCCATACAGATATCTCTGTGTAAGTTAAAGTATAAACAAATACTTCTTGTGTTCACCAGACAATTATTCTCCAGCAAGTCTTGTTATGGAGATTCTGCAAGTTTTTTGTGATCAAACAGGATGTGCTGCTGAATGTTTATATACGGATGCAGTGATAGATGCCCTACTTCATCCTGTTCAAAGTTTACTGAGTGGCACAGAGGTTTGTAGTAATCTTTGAAATAATTTTTAAATCTATAGAGTGTTATCATTTTTTCTGTATTTTCTATGTAGATTTATGTAGTCAGATGGTACCTTCTGTAGTATTTTCTACATTAGCTGTTATAGCATTCATTAAATAGCGTAGGCTGTCATTAGGATTGGTCTGACGAACTTGGTTTTCTTAAAAGCTTGTGAACAGTAGCAAAAATTGTTCTGTAGTGAGACCATTCCTTTGAGAAAATCACACAGCTTAATTTTGTTGTTTGTTTTTTTTTTCCTTCCAATGTTTTTGTGTGTCTTTTGGGTATTTCTTGGATGCTTATTTGCTGTCCCTCCTATTTAAAAGGCAACCTACTTTTATTCCTTTTTAAATTCAGCTGGTAACTTGAAGTTAAGTGTTCTCAATAATAGTGTAGGTAAAATATGTAATTCTTCATGGAAAATTATTATTTTCTGAATTGGTAAAAGGAAGAGTTTGTGTTTTTTTTTTTTTTTAAAAACATTTCTATAAGAGTTGTAAAAATCTTGGAAAACGTTATCTACCTCTAGGTACTTGAAAGTCTAGTTATAGTTTCAGCCTGTCCTATTGTTTTTGTTTTGACTGAGATGATTTAACTGATCTAGGTGACTGTAAGTCTCAAGACAGAGAGGCTGAGGGTCTGAAATGCCCATGGAGGAGCCTGAACTGTCTTACATAAAGAGACTCTGAGAGAAATTAATGGCTGAGAAGTTTTGAATTTACTTCCTGAGATTCATGCTTGAAAAGGCAGTTTGGGTTCCTAAGCTAAATACCTCATCTACGTTCTTAAAGTTGAATGTTGTCAGTATCCTTCTGATTATTTTTTCAGTGCAGTTTGTTTATTTTTCAGAAAATACACTTCATATTAATTCCCGAAAATATTTTTACCTATACAAAAATATTCCAATGCTATTTCAAAAGTTTCCAAGTAAATATTTTAAAGTATGTATTTCTGTAAAGCTTAAAGCCATAGTCCTGCAAAAACTTGATCATGTCAATAATTTAGCTCTTCTGTGCAGTGGCATTACTTACACATTTTATTATAAGCCTATCTATGGATGCTTTTGCAAGATTAACACTTTGCAAAAATTTAGTGCAAATTTTTTCAAGTACAAAAACCGACTGAGCCTGCATATGCTTTGAACACTGATAGTCAAATTTAAAAACAGTACCAAGGCAATTATTGATTTGCTGTGATGGAGGCCTGTGTAATCCCCTAGGCAATGTGTGTGTTCACATGGTATTCTAAAGCATATACAACTGTCTCTCTTCTTTATTATATCTTAGTAGATAAAAAAGAAATTACCTCAATGTTTAACAGTTCTGCCATTTTGTGGNTGGGTTTTGTTTTTTTTTTTTTTTTTTTTGTTTCTACCTTGCTCAGCTGTTTCTCATAGGTAGCTGAACTCTTAAATTGTAAGCATTCCTGTGACTTAGTAACCGGTCTGTTTAAAAAAACAGGTCAGATTCAGGCATATTTAACGCACAGGAGCTGTAGTAGGTTAGTTATGTGTTGTGAATCTGGAGTATGTCATATTTGTGCAAGGTGCAAATTGTTTTGTATTGCATCTGGCAAACAATAGCTAGAAAAGGTAGACCAGGTCAGAGTGACCCTCTTTGTCTTCTACAAGAATTGGAACTGGTTTTGCTTCCCAGCCAAGCCATTGGCACTTGTTAGACACCCAGGACTCCTAATGCTGGACTCTAATACTGGACCATGCCTGTATCAGAAGGCTATGTTCATGCAAACACCTTTCTTCAGCTGGGGTTGTGGGGTGGGTAGCACTGGAGCTGCATATGGGGCTCCTTGGTTCTACAGTGGGCATAANTCCAACTCTGAAAATTCCGTGATTCCGTGATTCCGTGAATTCACTCAGGTAAGTGCAAGCCTTACTTGCCTTTATAGCAGAATGGTATTGTGTATCTGTAGTAGAGAGGAGAGGAGAGGAGAAACTTGGTGGCAACGAGCAGGAGTTGTCAGAAGGATCAGTTTGTGGGCAGCAGTATTGACCTTTTGGGCTCTGTAGCTTCTGAGTTGCTGCTGAAGCATAGCTGGAACAGAACTTTGCATTCACATTCTAAATAAACAAAGTACTGTGTTTTGGGGTTGGGGGTTTTTTTTTGGTGTTGCATAGGGAAAGCAAAATAATAATGCTCCTGAAGAAACAGTGACAGCACAGTAGGTCATTTCTTAGAATTCAGAACAATGATACCCAGTAACTTAAACATAAAGGGTCAGGGAGATTTTTAACCCTCTGTATCGCTGGAAATTTTAACTAAAAAAGCTAAAGTCGAACTGGTATTTTTCTCTTGGTTTACTTTGACCACTGGCATTAATAGTAAATTTCTTAAAATTTAAAGCAGGAAGACTATTTTTCCTCTGTGCACTATATAAAATACAGAGCTACCTGTAAGAGAAGAAGTAGGAGCTGGATTGCATAGCATTTTAAAAATAACTTCTCTTGTGAATCCAGCTGTCCTTGATGAATAACAGAAGAGTGGAACAGACTTAAGCAGTGGACTTCAGCTTCAGGAGAGTGGTGCTTTATTCCCCATTCTGACATACTAGATATTTAACAAGTGTTACTGGGAACAGTAATCCCCGCTAGCTTATCTCACTGTTGACTCCACTCTTGTCCTGGGTGTGGGTAGGGGGAAGCTACCAAAGACAACTTCTCGCTTTGAAAACTGTCCTCCTTCTTTGTAAGTACGTTCGTGAGTAAGTCCTAGGAATTTGGAGGAATATGAACAGGAACAGAGTTTGGGTGAGCACCTTTAGGACACTATGTCAAAGTCTGCAGAATTACAGCTGCTGTCTATCGTAAGGCCCTCAGCACATCTCCCCATTATTTCCCCTCCCCTGGGCTTGGTAGCCTGGGCTCAGGATAGTGTATATAGGTACTAGGTAATAGTGTGGGTATCCAGCCTTGAAGAGAGCTGTTTGAGAAGGTGCTGCTAGGAAGCCTAAGCAGAGATCCCCCCAGCGATGACTGTCCTAATAAGCCTCAGTGTGGACTCACTCCACCTTCCACTCAGGAGTGTTTTTTAAGCTGAGATTCTTGTCCATGCCTGTGCTGTGTTGTAGCAACATGGAATCCTAGTGTCCCACTGGTGTGAACCCTGACCCACAGATGTGACTTCTTCACTACCATTGCCTCAGATCTGCTTTGTCACTATAGATCCAGTTGCATGGTGATCACTGGGCTGTCTGACCCTGGTTACTGTGTCTGGAGCTGACTCAGCTTCCTGGCTTAACCTTGCACCTCCCTCATCACTGTGGAGGGGATCAGGACTGTTGGGTGAACCTAGTTACTATCACTGGACCTCATTTGCTCACCTTGCTTGGGCATAGTGGGACTGCCAGCCCACCCCATGGCAAGCCACTGCCTCTGCTGGCCTCATTATCACTCTCAGTTCCTGGCTTCTTGTCCCTTGCAGGGCATCCTGCCCTCACTGCTCCCTCACACGTTCTTCGTGGAGCACCCATGTTCTGCTTGTCTACTATTGGAATATTGACTTCACTTGTTAATAAGCAATGGCAAATTTAGCATTAATTCGGCCAGTACACTCATTAGTGATGGTACCAGACTGAACAGTCTGAATCCCAGTTGTAAATGTTCAAGTTTGCTTGATTACAGCCTAATTGTGCCTATACAGTGCTCTAAAGTGAATAAAGAATTGGCAGATGACTTTTGTTTTGGTCCAGTGGGGTAGACTTTCCTCATGATTCCAAAGCTGTTTGGGCCTACCGCAGCCTAGAAGTGAGGTGGACACAGAAGATCTTCTTGGGAACTAGAATTCCAATTCTAGCCAAAGAGTTGCCAATGCATATGCAGCAAAGAGGGAGTTAGCGTGTTTCTCACCTCGATTCAGGTAATACTGTTATAACTGTAGATGGCATATCAAAAGCCTTTCCCCGTTCATGGTGGGAAAAGAGAAAAAGGAATTTAGAAATGTCTGTTCTCTGTACCTGTGCAGTCATTGAATTTCTGCCGTAATCATTAAAAGTGACAATTATTGCAATTTGTGATGAAGATTTCTGTGATGGCGTTTGAACATAGGCTGTTTACTTATTTTGTTTAAGCCATTAAGCAGTCGTCAGAAAGGTGACCTTCAGGTTCTGCATACATAAGCCAGACTTGAATAAACAGCTTGCACAAAAGCATTGAATCAAAACCTTCTTTTTTTTCTGTCTTCCAAATAGGTGTCTATAAATTGTCTTGAAACCACGTTAATTGATGTAGCTGATATTTTGGCAAGGATTGCTGGTGTAGAAGATGGTCTTTCTCTTCTTCTTTATGGAGAAAATAAAAAAACTGCCAGAGAAGATAGGTAAGAGTGCGTTAATGAATAGAGTTAGTGAGTACTTTAATGAATTACATTAGTCTTATGAGACTCATTTTCATTTATCTGTAACGTGATATATTTTGGTTATGTTTAGAGTAAAATATCTGATTATCAAGTAAAGTAGTAAGTGTTTTAGAGAATGTATTAGGGAGACATTTATGTGTATAACCAGGTGAAACAACAATTTAAAGAAATACTTTTAGGGAGATTTCCATGGTTTACTTGTTTTTCTTATTCATGTGAGAGCTTTCCTTTCTCTGAATGTAGTTCCCTTATATTCATAGTGCTGCTGTTCAGGCCAAAGGCCTCTCTTCTCTGTTTTTTGTTTGGTTTTAGAATAAATATTAAAAATCAACCTACTTTATTAAAAGAATAGATTTAATATAACATTCACTTTTCAATACATCTAGTAGAGACAGATCGTGTATCAGAAGCTGACATTTGTAAGACTGTACCTAACTTAGGATCTCTGTGATCGTATGGGTAGTATATTGTTAGTTGATGCTAAAACTTGAAACAGGGCAGTAAAATTGAGACTAGCCTTTAAAAATATCTAAGCTGCAGGTCATAAAAATGTGTGAAATATATGTCTTCTGAGTGGAGGAATCTCAGAAGTTGCATATGTTTTTAAGGGGGGTTGGAAGTAAAGGATAGTATTTTGGAGAAAGAGTTTTCCTTTGCATTGCAAGCCTAGAAGACTTCAAAAGGAGATCTTGGATAGGAAAAAGGAAGAACAAGGACAAATTTTGCCTTGTAGTGATATCCTTAACACTGATTAAGCAGCAGCTAAAATGGTTGTCTTGTTACTCTTCCCAACTGGACTCCTATAAAACATGCAGTCTGTGTAGTTCATGCCTGCATGGGCTGGAAGGAAGACAACGGATGCATTTTTGCCTTACGTAGACCTGTAGCCCAAGTAAAATCACTTGCTGTACATTTCTTTTCTTTTGACTGGTGTTACAAGTTAGAATATAGTTGGCCCCTCCATAGTGGGTCGTAGTTTCTTTTCATAGTTTATTTTCCCCTAGAAAAATTTAAATACATTTAGTCAAAGGATTTGTTTCAAGGCTTATTGATGACTACAAACCAAATTTTTAAAAGTGTTCTTTTATTTCTAGTTCTGCAGCTGTTCATGTAATTGTTCAGTTTACAAAGAAACTTCTTCATGACGACATTTCTCTTTTATCTGGATCCGAGATTTTGCCAGTTGTTAAAGGAGCTTTCATTTTTGTATGTCGTCAGATGTACAGAACTTGTGAAGGCCTGCAGGTGCTAATTCCTTATGGCTTGCATGAGTCTATCGGAGAGGCCTGGAAAAAGGTAAATCTTGTTTTGGGTTGGGAAGATTCGAAAGAATCTTAACTGTAGAGGTTCAGCCTATGTAATAGGTGTTCTCTGCTTCAGGTTGCTTATATTTAAATAGTGAGATAATGCTTGGAATTGTTCTAAACACGAAGTTCTACTTTTCGAATTTTCCTTCTGTATGTGAACGTAGCGGAAGCTTAGTTTGAGACTTCTGTGCCTTAAGATTAAACCAGGAACTCTCAAGGTGCATGGGTAGACCTATTGTTCATAGATCAACTCCTTTCTAAACATTGTCTTTGATGCTAGAGGTCACCTGATGTCATGATAGCCACTGTCCACCACAGATCTGATCTTCATTCTTGGTTTGGGATATTTAAGGAAAAACTCCTGAGATTTGGTCATAGTAATTTTTAGGCTAACGTAGTTAGTTTTGGTCAGAGATATGGAGAAAAAACAGGAGATTCCAAATATTTGACTTAAATAATTAGATGCCATTGAAATATTCTCAAGGGACCATAATGAGCAGTGCCAGGCAGGAGTTCTTGTCTTAACTGTGTATTTGGATATCTCATGAAGTGTAGAGTCTGTATTTCAACTTCAGTTTGATTGCTAGTCTAATGCTTTTTCTGCATGAAAGAACAGTTCTGCGTATTCTGCTTTCTGTTACAAATTTACTGAACAAGGTATATGGATCTCTGTTTATTCACTAAACTTTTCTATTTTCACTGTTCTGATAGCTGTATGCAGTGTGAAGTGTCTTATGTATTACTATAAAAATTTGGTTAAGATGGAAAAATGACAGCAGATGCTGCAAGAGCAGTTTTCCTAAATTCACAGTGAAGTAAAATTCAAACAAACATTTGAATCATTAAAATATCTTTGGCAGCATTTAGGTAAGGGTAGCATACAAACTTTGTATGCTTCTTTGGCTTCCAGGTAAACTGAAAGCATATTTAAACTGTAGGTAGTAGAACACTTAGTGGAACAGCAAAATTTAGCTGTGTTGTTTCACTTCATACTGAAAAACGGAACCATCTCTTTGTTTTTTACTTTAGTGATTGTAAAATGTTTTCATAGAGAAGGATCAGAGCAAGCTGGAAGAAAAAAATTGGCTAAAAGACTAAAGATTCTTTTTGGAGGCAAGGAAGCGGAGAGAAATTGAATGCAAGGGAAAGAGAATGGAACAGCTATTCTTCCTGTCAAATGCTGTATGCTTTTATTATGATTAGAAATTTTAAAAATACAGTCACAATGTAAACTCAGGCAAAAAATGCTGGAAAGATAGAACATGAATAGAAGGGAGACTTGAAATCACCAGCTTGTGGGTATTTCTCATTGCTTTTATGTATGAGTATTATAATGAAAGCATACATTTTGATTGAAAATAAAATATATTATTACTTACAATCATAATTATATGACAGTAAACTCTGTTTCTTATTAAAGAATGTTGGTTTCGAAACTTTCTTCCTTGAATTGATAGCTTTAGGATTTCACTGAATTAAGGAGTTTAGTTCACTTGAATCATGCTGTAATTTACATAACTCAACAATCTGTCTTTCTTTCTGTGGTTTCCTATTGTGTAACTAGTCAGTCTTACTTGAACTAACCTGTTACTCTATTTAATGTTGATCACAAGCAGACTGTTACATGCTTTTGATGGGCATTTCCAGTTATTTGCTCTAAAGCACAGCAGCATTTACACATGCACAAAAGACTTCTTTGCACATTAAAATCATTTATTATGGTGTAGAACATCATTTAGACAAATTGTTTTGACAATACAAGATAAGTAGGCTGAATATATTGAATTTAAAAACAATCGTGAAACATTTAACAGACAAAATGCCATTTTTTCACATCACTTTGGAGGTCAAATTGAGACTGAAGTGGAATCTACAAATTCAGGACTTCAGGAATTGACAAGTTGATACAGTAAAGTCACATTTTCAACTCTGCCATCTTGATTACTTTTTAAATTATTTTCTGTAAGTTTTCAATTTTAAAACATCTGCAGTTTATAAAATATTCTACCATCTATAGTGTAGCAAAAATGGTGGACTTTGGTGGACTCTATCCAAGCAGTAGTGACAGTTTTTTAATGGATAGACTGTTAATTTGTTTCCTCTTATTTTACACGTCTCCTGGGGTTTTAAGACTGATGGAGAAACAATTTTTTTTCTTGGCAGAACCTCCTGGAATCCTGGGACAGAATTTGTGCAGATGATAATAAAAGGGGAACTTAATAGATCCAGGGCAACTAACTATCTTAATAATCTTTTGTGCATATATTAGATCAAGCTTATAAGAGAGTAAATTAATGACTGCTCGCTTTCATTTGAATGGTGCAATATGCTTTTTATCCCTGGAAACATAAACCAGCTTAAATCATTCATCTTAAATATACAGTGGTTTTGACACTAGTTATTTTCAAAAATAATTTAAATTAGAAACTCCATCAAATATAAAAATGTGTATATATGTTTATCTATGTCTGTACCTCTAATTATATCCATACCGATATAGATACATTTATAGAATTTATAAATAAATAAAATAAAAATTGACAGAATTACTTAATAAATTTGGTATTGAGTTGTTGACTTCAGAGGCTTTTATTTCCATTACCTGTGACAGAAGTAAAGAGTTGCTTTCTGTTTTTTTGTTTTGCTGTTTTTAATACTGAGTTTTTGCTTTGGGAGTCTCCAGTTAAGTAAAAAAAATGGTGCTTTTTTTTTTAAAAGAATTTTAACGAAAATTTAAATAATATACTAGCTTTAAAATGGTTTATGCCCAAGGAAAAAAATAAAAAAAATAGCTTTTGTGGAATAAAAAATGTAGTAGAATAGTGTATTCTGTGCCAAAGGCTAGACTACAGTCTGATCACTGTTATTTTTTTAATGTATAACAAGAGCACGAGCAATATCTGGAGTTTAAAACTGGTGTAAATAAACAGTAAGGAGGTATTTATTTTTTTATTTCACAGACGAGTTTGCTTTCAGAAAGAGTACCCACTCCTGTAACCAGCACAGACTCAACTTCTTCGATAAGTCTAGAGTCCAAAAACTTGTAAGTTGATGCTTAATTTATGCACATGCACAAGTATGAACATATACCGCTACTTTATTCATAGTTGAGGCATCTTATGACCCTGTGTTTTTTTGCCAGAAGCATAAGGGGAGTAGGCAGAGTGAAGTCATCCTAGTATATGTCTGAGTAGAGTTACAAAATTGTTCTTGACCTTTCAGGACTTTCTTGTCTTACAGAGTTGTGCCTAATCATGTAAGACTGACTTATAGTTGATTCTCTCTAACTACAGAAATTGGTTTGAGGAAAATGTGAATTAGAAAGCGTAAAACAAAATAGCTGTCAGAGTTTATCTTATGGCTTTGATGTGGTGTTGATTTAAAATGCTGTTCTGCTGAATGGTATCTACACCTTCAAAATATTATGTAGCAAGATTGGCAGCATTTTGGGTGAAAGCCTGATATGTATTAAGTGAAAGACATCCTTCCTTTGTACTAAAACTTAATGTCCATTTATAGAAGTTTGTATGCATTAAGATGAGAAATATACAAGTATTTGTGAGTCTGAAAATTCAGGGTGACATTTGTGTTAGTGCAGAACCTAGTTAATTGAATGGTTTCTTGTTTATACTTTACCATAAACTTCATGTATAATTTGCAAAGATGCCTCAACAGTTATTACTCTAGTCTGTGGTGGTGGCATGTGAACTGGTTATAGCAATTCAAATCTACTGGTGAAAAGAAATGTAGGGTTGCAGAGCTCTGACTGAGGAGACTTGTTACTAATCACTACCATTGACATAAGCTACAATGTCCTCCTAGCATCTAGATTTTTCATTTAACTATGGAACAAGACATGCTTACATATTTCTGGGTGAAATTTTTGCTTCTGAACATGACATAGCAGGGATTTTGCAGGAGATGTGATTAAAGTTTGGGGTAATGGTTGGCTGATATGAGAATAGCTGTGTGCTGCTTGCTGGTGATGGGAATCAAAAACGAAAAATGAGAACTAGAGATGAGAATCCAGTAAGCAAATGCGTTTAAAGAAGCAAAATCACAAGAGTCTAGTGATACCTGCAGGGACGGTACTTAGTCAAAGGTGATGCAATTGCTTCACTTTTCTTTTTAGGACACAGAGTATTTTGTAGGGCAGACTTTTTTCTTGCAATTGCTGTACTTTTTTTGCCACGTCTGTAGAAAATATTTTCCATTTACTGCTGTTAGTACGTGAAGCTATTGTGTGTATATAGCACCTTATTTTCATAATTCTGTAATAGTTTCTAACAGGAGTCTTTATCTCCTTAAATGTGCGTTTTTGTTAGTTCCTTATTGTGTTTTTACATTGGTGAGAAATTCTGAGCCTGCTTTGCCAGTTTGTAACTGCCATATTAATACCTTAAAAGACTTGTCTAGAATCAGATAGTAAGTCATAAGTACATTTAAGGATGGCATGGGTCTTTTGTATTCCCCATTACATCATCTTTCTGTTCTGTGTTCCTACCTAACCTTAGTTTTCCCAGGATGATTTTAAATGTTTGTACAAAAAACAGTCTAATACCTACAACTTTCCCAAATGCTTTTTAAAAACTAATGTAAACGTATGGAGTAAACATAGAGTCTGGTGAATGAAATGTTGTTTTTCAAAGTCAGAAATTATAGTTTCTCTTTTTTCCCATGCTTTTTTACATACCTTTTTAAATTATTATTTTGCTACTTTTGCAGTGTGTTGTGGGAAGAGACTTTGTTAGATGCCTTGCTAAATTTTTCTGCCACACCGAAGGGACTATTTCTGCTTCATAGTACAGGTGCTATGAATGACTGTGTGAACTTTATGTTCAATAGTTTATCAAAAAAAATCCAGGTAAGTGTTACAGAATCTCTACAGTTTTTCTTTCTTTTAATGATTCCAATAAAATAAATAAGAAAGAAAATAAATCCAGAAACCATTTTGTCACTTAATTTTTGCAAAAATAAATTTAAAATACAGCTTTTCACCTTTAATATTGGTGCCACACTGATTTAAGTTTGTTGGATGTTACTCATCTTCAATATGTCAGGTATTTGTTTAGTTTTCTGACTTTTTACAGTAAAAAATTTGAAATGCTAAGCAAAATATTTTTTCTTTTTTTTTCTAAGTGCAAATTTTTCTAGACCACGTTGGTAGGCGGTGTTGAAATCGGGATATGCTAGAATGTACCTGAAATGTAACCAAAAATCAGATAATATGCATTTTAAGAGAAAAACCATAATGTTACAGACATCCTACTGAATGTGTGCAAAAAAACCTATTGTAATGCAAACATTTTTATTCTTTGCTGATGTTGCATGTCTCAACCATAGTATTTTGCATTTAAATTTTGATTAGATACTTGATAAAGGTGTTTGGTTTGGAATCTGACCCTGGTAAATCTGTAGAGGATAATATCTATGCACTGTTCAAGTCTAACGATACAGTGGATTAAATTCTGTAAACAAGTGTAGGAAAGATCAATATTTAAGAGATCATTTGAGAGTTTCATGCCCTCTGAATAACTAACACTGTGCTTTTATATTTGTTACTAACAGAGAAATGCATATGAAGAGTTTGGTAATAGAGTGATTGTTACACAAATGGCAACAACACCAACAGGTGCAGTAGCTCTACAGAGTTCAGGTAAGTGGAAGAATGATGTTATGACTACTTACATGCTGTAGTCTTCCATATTAGAAAAGATCGTGAGAAAGATGTTAGAAAATATCAACTGAGTGAAATAATTACGCAGTATTAGGAAAGACTGCTTAAATGTCTATTGATTTCTTCTTGATGGAAATTTATTCTTTCCAACTTCTAAATCATTCACTTATCTTGATGCTGGATTTTGGTTTTGTTTATTTTTTTTCTTAAATTAAGCAAAACCTTTACTTCATCAGTTTGGATTTCCAAAAATTTCCTATACATGCATGAAGACATTTTTATCTGTTAAAAAATAAGTTGCAATAATAAGTTGCAATAATAATTTGCAAGTGCTTCTCATTGATCTGCAGATCAATAACTGTTAATAACTGTTGATTTGTGTAATTTTTATGTACTTTTCTGTGGCTACTGACTGCTCAAAGGCTGAGAAACTGAGAAGTCCTGAATGTCATTGATGATCTTATACAATAATGAGATGAAATTTAGATTATATGAATTGATGGTTCTTCTCATATGTCAGCTCATACCACAAAATCCCTTCGGATTCATTCTCAGATAACTCAGCTGTTGCCATACCACCCAGTGGTCTGGGTAGTCGTTATGTTAAAACTAGAATCTTATCAATAAAGTGAAGCTGCTGTCTTAAGTTCTGAAGTAAGTCCATGAGGTACAAAAGTTGCAGGCATTCTCCCTGAGTATCTGGAAGCGGCTGGTGTGTGATTAAAATGACTTGACTGTCAGAAATGCAGGCAAATTCTGCCAGTCAAGGAAACTGATTGTTACTTATTATTTATGCCTCTGGGATCTTTCAGAAAGCAGGGAGCAGATCTACTTGAGGAGTAACCCATCTGTCCTGTTTAAGGTTCTCAGCAAAGTTGCTTCTTATGGCCCTTGGCATCAAAGATAAATGGTAGACCAAAAATAATCAGCGCTGATTTTCAGCCTTGAGAGGAGGTTGTGTAATGTATGTGAAGTTTGTATTAAGCTTATAACTTACATTTGGAGATTTCAGAGTTAGATGGCTGTCCTCCTTCTTCTATTTTAACATTTAACGTTTCAAACTGAGCTAATAGTTCTTCTCTTAAAAAGGTTTTTCCAGTCCTTAACTTTTCATTGTGGTATGTTTTCATTTATTAACGTGTTATAGTAAATCTGTATTTTTAAAACCACAGAGCCAATACTTAGCTAAGCCTTGATATGTAGCAGTTAACTTGTTAAAGAAGGTCAGCTCATTTACATGGAAGTTATATAAATATCATCCTACTCTAGTATAATAATCTTTGCAAACTGTTGCTATAGATTTTAGATTGAATATAAGCAGACTGCTGTAGAAAGGTAGTTTGACTAAAGGATTGAGAATAGCAGGGAGAGTAACCCTTAGGCAGTCTGTCTTGTGAAATTTTAGTCCACAATGCAGAGAATTTTGAGAATCTGGTTTAGGATAATGGTGTAAAATGTTTTTTAATATGAAAATTGTTTTTCTGGTATTCTTGCCATTCAGATGATCAGAAGAAACATTTGTTTTAGGTTTTATAAAGGCACTTGTAACTGAATTATGGGCTCTTTTGGAGTGTGGAAAAGATGATGTGAGGATAACCCAACCCAAATCTACTCCAGTTGACCCTATTGACCAAAGCTGTCAGAAGGTGAGAAATTACTTACTCTTCTGTATTGGCATGGAAGAAACAGTGCTGTATTTCAGATAGGATGATACATACCTTTCTGTAAATTTTTATTGCGACTATACCTGCTTCTTGGCACATGGGGCAAAATGAGTGTAAAACACTATTGATGACTGATTGGAAGAATTATTTTCCTGTATAGCAGGTCACAATGCCAAGGATAGATTAAAATCCTATTTACAAACACTACTGCCCTTTTAGTTTATATAGACACTTGTTAGGGTTTGCAGTCTAATTTTGGGCAACTCTATTTATGCCAAGTTCAGCCTACAAAGAAAGATAAGAACAAACCTAAAGCAAATGGCAAATAATTTTTAAAGTTTATTTGGTTATACTTAACTGATTAACATTCCCTTTTGTCCCCCCTTTTCTTCTTTCTCTAGTCTTTTCTGTCTCTGATAAACTTGCTCACTTACCCTGCAGTTTTTGAGCTCCTGAGTAAACAAGATATGCCAAATAAACCAATGTATTCACTCCGCGAAGTACCTACAGATATTATTGTAAGTATAGTTTTTATTTGGAAAGCAAAATAAGTACTTCTGTGCAGACATTTTTCCTGAGAAAATGTTACTGTAATAACAAAATAAGTTTTTTCTTCTTAGTGAAAGATTTTGAAATTTTCTGCATTTTGTATTCTATACAGCATGAGGGCAGTATATGCACGTATCACTTCATGTTAACCTAAATTTTCATTTTGAAATCCTAAAGATAGTATAAAACTTCATGCCTAATTTAAAGATCATCTTTCCTGACTTGTGTTAGAATTGTGGTTTTCCATGGAAAAAAATTGACATACAAAAACACCTTAGTATGTGCATGCAGACACGTGCTAGAAAATGCTGGAAGATCTCTATACTTGTATTTTATATAATATATTAAATAGTGGATTTAAACAAAAATTAAAAAAAAAACACAAAACAAAACCTCAAGCTTTCTCAATAGCACAGATGATTCACACACAGAAAAAAATCACTAACTGGGAAGTTACTGATTAAGGCATATTTCAGTCCTAAGAAAAATGATGTTACCATTTCTGTATTTAGTATTATTTTGCATTAGTTCGTCCAACTGCAATCTATTTTTTTTCTCATCTACAAAGCACAGGCAAATTTAATCTGTGACCTTGACTGGTTAAAGTGTTTGTTTCGCACGAGCTCTGGATTGGTGGTAGTTTAAGTTGTTTTGGCAGCATATATCATAATAGTGTGTGTTATGTTTGGAAGGGATTTTTGTAGTTCTTTTTGTAACTGTTTTGGTGATTTCAGGAGAAAATGGGATGAGAAATGTAATTTTTCCAATACACTCAATGTTAGTGTGTCCACTGATGGATAGTTCTGTTCAGTCATCAAGTTTTCTCAGGCACTGGGAGCAGGGGAGATAGATGTATATTGAAAGTGATACATATTTGAGAGCTTTCAGATCGGTGTGGATCTTAAGTAATGATTTTTGTGACTTTTGTAAGCCTGTCTTGTTTTGGCTTTTGAGGTACTTCAGTAGTTTGAAGGAATGCTCTCGGTTTCCAGAAATAGCAATACTGATACAGTTGTTCCAGATTCCCTGTACTGTTACAGATGTTTTGGACAGGGTTTATCTCACTCACATACTGTGCAACAGTGGGTTTTGTAAGCCTAAGATAGACATCCAAGATTATGTAGTTAACAGAAGGGAAATAGTCAGTTAATCGAATGTTAATTTAACACATAATGGCTAAGTCTAAGTACTCAGAAAACTTCTGGGGTTAAGTGGACATAAACATTTGTTATAACCATATTTTTGGGCAGTGATTGCAGAAAGCTAAAGATAAAAAAAAAATGATTAGCTGTAACTATGGTTAGAAAGCAAAGTAAAAGCAATTTCAGTGCCACTATAAGATTTGGTTAGAAGACCTAATTGCTTTCTGTGCTTAGTTTTTCTGTGTTTCTGAGTCATGTCACATTGCCACAGAATCTGACTTGTAGTATTTATGCTGAACTGTATTTGATAATGCACAGAACTTAATAATCTTTGCATGCCTTTATTTCTTAAATACACAGGATTTAAACATTTTTTCCTCCTTTGTATTTTTGGCAAACTAGTTGCATCATTGACTGCACAGATTATCAGTTGGGCTTTTAGTACTTCTAACTGATGACTAATCAGGTTTTTATTTTGTGCCCTTGAGAAGATTTTTCTTAATACATGCCAGTTTTGGGGTTTTTTTTAACTCTTTGCCATATAAAAAATATTTTAGAAAATGGAGCTGATAAATCAGGGTCCTTCTGCCTGCTTCCACTCTTCCTTTGAGAGGTTCTACAGTACACGTATTCAAGGGAATCTAGCTTGGAAGGTACCCTTCAGATCTGTAGCTTTGAAAGACGTGTTTAAGCGGGTGAAATTTGTTTGGTTGGTTTTTTTGTTCCCCCCACCAGTGATTATGGAGAATCTTATATTTAGGTGGTGTATCTTAGCTATTCAAAGTAGATGACATCCTACCTGTAATATTTAAGCTATGCAGTGTAGTTGAACAGCGATTTTTCTGATCGGACCTTGTGTTGGACCTTGTTCACTGTCCTCCTTCCTAATAACCCAAATCAGAGCTTAGTCTGCTTTCTCAATAGTTCTTTCTCTGTGCCTGCTCTTTCTACTGTATTGCAGGCTCCAAGCTTTGATGTATAGATGAGAGGAGGAGGTTGTTGGCAGAGAAATATCCCTCGGCATTTAACTCTTTGCACGTGTGAATATCTAAAAAGCCTTAAACCCCCAAAGATCAATTGCTTGCATTACCGATTTTATGAACAGACTTGAGGTCTGAGTAATTATTTTATTGTGAATTTAATTCTGAACATACTATGTAGAAAAAGTACATTCTTCATAGTCCTCTCCACTGCCATCCAAAAAAATCTAGTACGGAAAATATGGTTTCACTGTATTTTAAATAACAATGCAGTTTATGAAGACGGTTTATTTGACAAGTTCTAGATTTTTTTTTTCTGCTATTGAGAGTTTTACTTGTGGTGTTTATTTTATCTGTGTTGAAAAACAGAGCTTTGGTTGATTTCATGAAAATAAGGATCCTAACTTTTCTCTCGTATCATATTGAAATGACTCATTGATCTTACCAGTTGAATAATAACTCACTCTGCTGTCTCTGAGACTATACTTCATAAACGTGGAGAAAATAAAATTTTGGATTTAATCCAGATTAAATAAAGCCTATAAGGACTTTGTAGTTTTTCTTCTGACCATAGCACAGCAATCTGTCTATGAGACGATAACAATGAATGTTTTTATGCATTTCTTAGTCTTTTAATGAAATCATTTCTTCAGAAGCAGTTTGGATATGCAGTGAACTAGAGGGGAAGATAATTAGGTTGGATTTGTGGAAGAAGTGGGAAGCAGCCACAGGTCGTTGTCTATTACATGAGATGCTGTATGATGAAAGATGTAAGCCTCAACATGCAAGCTAAGCCTTGTTACACTGAGAATAAATAGCCGTGTTTTGAAGCATGTAGTACTAACCAGTGTTAGAAAGGTATTATACTAAAGGATTTGCTGTTCTTTTCATTAAAATAGATGTATACACATGTCAAACATACAAAAAAACCCAAACAGTTTAACATTTTTGTTGTGGTTTAATAGTAAATAAAAACTAGAGTACTTGATATGCTGGGATCTTTTTGTATGTTTAGTGATTTATTTTTTTCAACTGAGGCTTTTTTTCTCTAATCTTCTGTATGGTCTAATTCATTTTTTTTTAACCGAGATTTTTTTTTTCCCCTTAACCTTCTGTATGGTTTCTTTCTGCCATTGACTTTTATGGTGGAAAGCACCTCTTCTTACAGAAATAATTTTGATGTGTATTTTAATAATAGGTTTCATTCTATAGTAAACATCCCTATGAAATTATTATGTGCATAAAATAAAAAATCATACATGATTTTTATACATTTGTCTTCCTTTGGCAGGATATCATTGACAGGCTTATAATTTTGAATTCAGAAGCTAAAATTCATTCCTTATTCAGTTATGAACAATCCCATATCTTTGGTCTGAGGTAAGTTACTCATTTTTTATTCCCTGGTCACATTAACTAAATAGGATGTAACATGCTTGGGTGTGTTGCTTCTGATAAGATAACATTGTTTGGTTTTTATTATGCATGAAGGTGAAATTCCCACTTTTTTAACATAAGAAGATTAAATGAAAAATGGCCTACAAAATGAGAATAGCAACGAATCTAATCTTATTACCTGTAAATGGATATATTGTAATATGATAAGCAGTAATAGAAATTGCATATTGTTATTTTGCCTAGTTGATTGAAAAGAACATGTGCTACATCCATTGTAGTACATAAACCAAAAATCGTACTGAAATACTAAAACAAACAAAGTATTTTTTACCACGTTTATATCAGTTTGGTTTATCTAGTCTCCCTGTACTTAATTTTTTTAATGTATTGGTTTAATTATCACCAATTTCACCAAAACTTACTTTGAGAAGGAGAATACCATTTGATCCCAAATATTTGGACCACTTGGCCAAGCTGGACATCCATAAGTCCATGGGTCCTG
>RSEF01000003.1:69238293-69264432 GCA_003993805.1 Himantopus leucocephalus | reverse complement strand
GGGTCTAGAGAACAAGTCTTATGAGGAGCGGCTCAGGGAACTGCTGTGGTTTAGTCTGGAGAAAAGGAGGCTGAGGGCAGACCTTATCCCTCTCTACAACTACCTGAAAGGAATTTGTAGAGAGGTGGGAGTCGGTCTCTTCTCCCAAATAACAAGGGATGGGACAAGAGGAAATGGCCTCAAGTTGCACCAGGGAAGGTTTAGACTGGATATTAGGAAAAATTTCTTCACAGAAAGTGTTGTCAAGCATTGGAACAGGCTGCCCAGAGAAGTGGTTGAGTCACCATCCCTGGAGGCATTTAAAAGACAGGTAGACATGATGCTTAGGGACATGGTTCAGTGGTGGTTTTCGCAGTGAAACATTGACAGTTGGAGTCTATGATCTTAAAGGTTCCTTCCAACCTAGATGATTCTAAGAAATTTGGGAGAGCTTCACATGCTGCAAAAGATACATAGCAGCACAGCTGTCTCTCATAAAACAGTTTCAATGAACATGATGTTGTCTCAAACCACAGAGCTAGCAGATATTTTGCTGCTTCTGAAATACCTCCAAGTAGATATGCAACATTTGAACAGCTTTGCATCCACCTTAAATTACCAGTACTTACACTGAATTTATAATATCACTATCCTTTCGTAGGGTGTTTTTACTTACTTATTTAGTGTTTCATTATGCTATTTTGATTATATTTTCATACTTTACTTTTTTGTGTATTTTATGAAAGCACTTGCAGAAGTCCCTGTGAGGCTTAACAACAAATACCTTCTTGCTGACTTTTACTCCCAGTTCCATCTCAGCTGGAAACAGTTATCCAGAAGCAAGCATAATTTTTTTGCAATGGGTTATCAAATCTTAATGACTCTCTTTAATTCCTCATTCTAGCTTCTGGTACCTCCCAACAAAGTTACAGAAAACAACCTATATAGGTTTTGAGGCTGTGTATGGATAACTACAAAGCACAAAAGGAAATACTTTTATTCTTCCTTGTAAGCCAGCAACTTTAAATGTGTTCTGTTTTTTGTAAAAATAAGTTTTTTCAACAAGTAATTCCTTTTAGGTGCAGGTAGACAGACTAACAATTTTTAACAAAAATTTCATATAATCCAAGAAGAGATCAGTCTAGAAAATATGCTGCATTCAAATAAAATTGATTTTACAAAAACTAAATTATTTGTGCTTCACAACATATAACATCAAAAAAACTCCTCATTGAGCTACTAGATCAGAGTCCTGCAAGAAAAGTAAACATACAATTTTGCTAGAAAAATCTAGGGTTTTTTTAACTGCTACTCTTCAATTTATTTTTCTTATACTAGCAGAAGCTCATATAAAATACGTTCAGTTTTTCCTGAATGTTTATGAATCTCTGTTCACCTGTTTCACAAAGCTGTCTGAATATATGCATTTGTGGACATGTACAATATAATGTGTATTATAAGTGTGTCTACACATTATATACAAATACATATGTATTCTGTCTACACATACATTCTTGCAAGCACAAGGTGAAAGCTCCAACTAATTTATGATCACCTAAGACTATAGACTCAAGCTTGTTTCAAAAAAGCAATAAGAACAGAAAGCTCAGAATTTAGAAACATTCAATAATTACTGACAATAACTACATTATACAAATGACAAATTTCTTATCAACTATTTTAATATTAAATCAGTTCCTGTATAAATGACTTTTATACAGGATAACTTTTATATTGCTATATAATTTAGCATAAAGTTCAGGTCTCTTACGTAAAACACAAATGCTGGGTTACTTTGCTCCCAGACACGTCATCTGTCTTCACTGTCAGTTGTATTAATTGCTTACCTAAAGAATTTAAAGCGAAATCTTTGTTACCTGTAACCAAAAAGTTAGACTATGTACTGACCATCTGATCATAATCAGAATTCTTACAGAAATAGAAGCCAGCAATTTCTGAAAATACCAAGCTTCTTTATTGCTACACAAGTTTATATGATATTACAAGTGAATTATTACATCCGATTTCTGATGATTTATGTCATATGGGTGATCATCGCTTTTATTTTGCCGGCTTTATTGTTTTAACTGATCTATACCAACACTCCTGCATGAGTGCACTCTTCACTAGAAAATACATATGAAAATGAAGAAAAACCTGAACGACTGGTTTCTTTGATGTTCAGTATGGCTTAATTCTCAAAATTTTTACTGAAATTGGCCATTAATATAACTTCCCAACCCATCTTAAAGTCATTCACTGATCTCTGGAAACGTTTGTTTTCTCTCAGGCTCTCTGTTCCATTTTCTCAGCATCTCGATAATGGACTCTTTAGAGATCTGAAACAAAGATTTATATTTGAGCCCTCTTTCTGTACCAAACTTCACTGAAAACAGCCAACACAGAGGGATGATGGCCACGAAGAAAGAAAAATAGGACATAAGGTATAAACCTTGTTTTCTCAGGAAAATCCCACTGAAATAGTTGTCATAATCAACACAAAACTATTGATTACTTGTATAGATAATGTAATCCTCAATGAAACTTTAAAGAACAATTGCTTACTAGTGGCCTTCTGTTTGCTTGCTTTGTTAAACTCAGTAAGTCATACTCACCTGTTCCACTGATGCTATCCGGTCTGGCTTTCAAGACTTTGCAGAACTGTTTTCTACAAATTTCTCTCCACCCAGTTTGCTTCTCTGGACTTTTTAAGAGTGATAAGAGCTTGTCAAGATCTTTATCTAGAAGAAATGAAAAATAAGTGTTATTCTGTAACAACAATCTTGGCTTATCTTTTTTTCCTTTTTTTTATTTTTATTTTTTCTTTCTTTTAAAGTTACTACATAAGTAATAAGAAGCTATTAGTTACAGAGTACCATCGAAAGAAGTAGATGCATTCAGAAACTAGAAACTGTTTCAACAAAGAACAGGAAAGTCAGATGCAGCTGAGAGCCCTGTCATTGCCTGGTATTTTTGGCAGACCTCAAACCTTAAGAAAAAAAGACTAAATATCCCTTATCATATGACAATTAGGCTGGAGAAGCAGTCCTAAAGCTGATGACATTCTGCTTTATACAGAACAAAAATATTCATTCTACTTATTGGGTGGGTTTTGCACATTTAAGACATTACTGAGGCACATTTTATAACTCCTCTAAAGTTATTACTCCTCTGTCCTGAAATGGTAAGAATTGGAAAGGCATTTTAAAGAAAGTAGTTTGGTATTTCCATGTGATTTTACCACTGAGAATCTAAAATAGAAGATAAGCAAAGATCCTCCATCCAATATCATTGGTTTAATAATAAAACCGTGAGGTGGCAGCATATTTTGTAGAACATGAAATAAAGCATGATAAGATAGCAACATAGCAGTGTTCCATAGAAAATTCCTGCTTTCTGTAAGCAGGTTTCCTTCAGATGCTTCTACTATGGACAGATATTATGGCATATACATGTATGCCTTCAGATTGCTCAGCATACCTATCAAGTAAATTTTGTGAAAATACACTGGGCTGACCATGCTATGAAAATTCTTACATTTGCTTTGCTGATAATCTCCAGCATTTCCCAACTTTAGCACAAGGACGTAAAATTGGGACAAAAGGTTACACTAAAAGTATACTTTTGCAGTTGCTGAAATGTCACCCTGCAAATTTTGCATTAATATTTAGAGAAACTTAGAATTTTAATTGAGTTTTCTGAAGAATCTAGGTGCACCCAATATGCTTCAGCCCAGGGCCACAGGCTGCTTGTTGGTGCTGTCAGAGGCTGCAAGAATATAATTCAGGCATTTTCTAACTTCTGAATACTTTACTTTTTACCTGAGCACTATTAAAACACAGTCTTTTGGTACAATTTTTATATACGAGGCACAAATGTATCAGATAACATTTTTCATTATATGTTCAGGTTGCTTATAAAACAAATTTGCAGAACAGTTTACAAAGATTTTCATGAAAGATTCCTTTTAAATGCAAAGAAAGAAATTCAAAGATTGCTCCTTACTGTTACTCTTACCTTGTTATTAAAGACACATTCTTGCTTTACAACAGGGAGATGTGCCTTCAAAATTAAAATTGCCATTGATGCAATGACAAAAGGACAGTAAGTATGTTCTCTTCTCTCTTGGCTAAAAGGGATGTTTTTCCCCCTCTATTTTCTACTAAGTTAAAGGAAATTACACATACTTTAGCAATTTTCTAGAATAAAATATCACAGGCTGAGGCAGTCAATTTCACAATGAGCTGAGTCTCAGAGGTTTGAAAACAGAAGAACCATAGTGACAAATGTAGAACCACCACGTGTAATCATACGTGAAAATGTTGTTGGCTTTCAACAGTATATCTGTACTTAAAGCCTTAAGAATTTTTTCTTTAAATCAAACAGCTTCTGCAACCAAAATGTCTTTCTTGGAATTCACACCGAACAATAAATATTAGCAAGCTACCATGATGCACGATGACACAGCACACTGAATAATAATATGCAAGGTAGCGATTAAAAGAATGCATACATATGCTTTGCCAAATCAAAGAGGAAATAATTTCTTTCCATATGCAATGTTTGTTAAAAAATGTTAGTATATTGTGAAGGGCTGACTATTCAAATTCTGTTCTTCTAAAGGCAGAACAAATTTCAAGTTCAAACGCCACGTCATTTTATGAAGTAATTTTATGTAATATAAAACTGATCAAATTCAGTTTTCCAACAGAAAGTACTGAACCCTACCAAATGGAAACAATCAATTAGGCTGCCTCTCCTCAGGCAACTTGGTTCCCAAGGTACTTGATGCTGCTATGAAGTATTTTCTGGTCAACATGAATGGAAAAATAAATGTGGTATCTGTAATAAGGTAAATGCACAGACACTCACTCCAGTTGCGCGCAATTCCTTCGCTGTGGGACCATGCAGTTCCCATCATTAAGAAAGGATCATAGTCTACACTACTACTAACTGTTCACTAAGGTAATGAAGGTTCTTCAGACCTTGCAAGCTCTCCTTTTTTCTGTTTCTACGTTTTGGACACTGTAGAAATGAATTCCGTCATGAAAGGTGACTTCTGATGAAAGATTCAACAATTGTTTGAGCCAGTCTATGGCTATTTAGAATATTTGTTGTTACTTTTACTTCTTCATAGTATTTCAGTTTTCCAATAAAACTTAATTGTTTCCACAAACAAAATACTATTTTCAAATTATCTTATTCTTTTTAGATGATCAGAATATTTTCAACAGCACTACAATATTGCGTATAATTTATTTTAAGCTGATCTAAAGACCTTAATGATTTATAATCAGTAAATTGTCTCCCTGTCATTGGAATTTATTATACAATACATAGTATTTCAAAAGAGCTTATTATAGTAATTTAATTATGATCATTAATAATTATTCCAAGTAAATTAATCTGAAAGTTATTTGAGGATAACAAAGGAATAAGTCCTCAGTTAGTATCTTTCCAAATAACATGCACTGATGCTTAGAACAGCTTACATGAGTATGAAAATTTAATGTGGAGAAGGATTTACTCTTATATTATTATCAGTAGGATTTCTAGTTCTTTCTCTGCCTTTTTCTGCTATAACAGGTAAAGATATAAGGAAATCTTAGAACTGAAAAGCAACACTCCTCTACAAGGTAAAGTTCTTTTACTTCCTAAAGGTTTGTACTAATTCAGTTTGCCAAACAAGGATCAGAGACTACAAGCTGAGATTTAATCAGTCAACTTACCAGAAACCAGGGTGAAACTTTGATTCCTCTGAAGGAAATAAAAATACTAAAAAAAATATCCCCCAATAATTTCAAGAAAACAGGATTTCAAGATCATGGCCCATCCATCTCTGCTGCCTCCTTCTGGCTTCTTGATTTGACCCTTATTTTTCTTTGCACACTTTGTCTCTCTAATATTCTTCCTCTCCTGTAGGTTTTACAAAATTAAATCTTTATATTGTGATTGATGAAGTGCGCACATGCTAGTACCTAGCAGCATCCTAAATTGTACTGTTTAAACATGTAACGTTTTACAACATTAATCTATTCCTCCAACAATAAGATAAGGAAATAAAGACTACAGTATTAGTATTAGTCTTTTCTGAAACTTTGCTAAAAACCATGGACCACTGTATTTGCCTTAAGGTTCCTCTGGGAAGGAAGTATTTAATAAAAAAGGAACTTAAGCAACTTGAAATATGCACCAAATATAACTAACACAGATACGTATTCTGTCATTATAATAGTGACAGACCTACTGAAAAAAAGAACTCGTTTTATACAACCAGTGGACTTTTTTCCCCCAAGTCAAGGAGGATAGAAGACTTCGGGTCCTCAGAGAGTGAACCGGAACGTTCAAACTCAAATGACAGAGAAACAAGCTTAAGATCCATGCAACCAAGATACTATAGCATAACCATGTGTTTAATACATCCATTACATACTGTAACTGGTATCATATTGTGGCAACTTACAGCATCTTATTTCCTTCCAGCTAGCTAAACCACTTGCTTCTCTTAATAGCTTGCCATTAAACATGGACTACCACTTCCTCCAGCGGGTCATCACAGTACAAAAAAAGAAAACTTTCTGCTTCCAAAAAACTCATGATATCAAATAAATACCAGCTCACTTTCAGAAGTTAGTTGACAACTATAACATGCCCAAAAGTATTACCACATAGATGGAACTCCAACTACCACACAGTCCTGGGCTATGCATATTGCTTGTTACTTAAGGTGGGTTTTCACACTGTTGCTCGAGCTGATCTAAATGCATGCCAATGCCAAAAGAGAGAAGTCCTGCTCTTCTATCTTCTCTTTTCTGTACATCACTAAATGGGCTCACTAGTTATCTTACATTAATGACTTGAATTACTGTTTTTTTTCCGGAAGAAATACCAGAACTGCTGAAGGAGGTGAAGGAAAGAAGGTGAGGGAACAGAGGAAGAAAAAGGAAAAAAAAAAAAACCAACCAAACAACAAACCAGCAATAGAAAGAAAACAAAAAATGAGGAAGGAAATTAGTAAGACCTTCCTCTTCTGATGATAGTTAGCTTTTAAATATTTTCAACTCTACCAGTGTGACTGAAAAGAAGCTTATGTCAATTTAATTAATCTGCTGCAGTCCTGCCTTCTTCCTCATATGTGGTTATATTTTCTCATCCCGTGCCTTCCTTTGTGCTAGGACTGGTTGCTCTGTGTAGCCTTGTCAAAGAAAAAAAAAAAAAAAACCCACNCCCACGTTTACTAGTTTATGAAGCTATGGACTGCACTATAAATAACTTACAGTTACCTGCACGTATGAGATCTGAACCACCACACCATAACTTTCTGCAAGTTTAAACTGATCTCATTCCCTAAAAGATGCTGCTTTATAATTCTTCAGCTACCTTTTGTGTCTTTCCTAGGTAAGATCTAGGAAAATTCATAAATGTTTTAGAAAACATCAGAAATGCCACAAGCCCTTTCCCATCTGATTGTGTTTTGTGATAAAAGTGTTTTTCTGTGACTAAGAAACTAAGATTTGTAAATCCATGTGTTCCTTATCCAAAATCTAAATTCAGAGATAAAGAGTAACCTGACTATATTATATTTGACTACTGCATGAAAACAAATCCATATAAGGATATATATTTTAGGAAAGCCCAAGTACATTTCTGCTAGACCTCTCCACTTACTTCTCTTTCACCTTTCATTAATTGAGTAGATTTCTTAAAGAATGGAAGGCAACAGGCTCATACATGAATACCGAGTGAAATATAAAAAGGAGGACAAGTCAAAGAAGTGCAGGTGATGAAGATATTGATGTGAAATTGGATAACGGGAAAGCTAATATAGCTGGTTCTTTGACACAGAAAGTTTTTAAAAAAATTTAAAAGGAGAGACTGCTAGTTTCAGGCTGATATTTAAAAAAAACCAACCAACCACCAACAACAACAAAAAACATGGCTGAAAAGAAATCTGATTAAAACCACAAAAAAACAAAACAGAAACATGGCAGCATGTTGCCATTGAAGTTAAAGAGCATAAAGCAAAGAACTCAGAGAGCAATGGCCAAGATAAAACATCAAAAGACTTTAAGAACATTATCACAGAATATTTTTGGTAGCAATTCTGGACTGTACGAGTCAGGAAGAGTAAGATTAGTGAATGATGGGTTGCCTATGTATACGGACATGGTAAGCAGTGAATGTGCCATTGCAGGACAATTGTGGACACTATTCTTCAGTCACACTCATCACCAACTGTCATAACTACAGAGCTAGGAGAAGAAAAGGAAAACATATCTTTTGTGCAAACAGCAGAGTGAATATTACATTTTAATACAGTTCTAAAAAGTTTAACTTTTAATAACCTAGTGTAGTTAATATTACAAGTAAAAAAAAAAAATCATAGTTGTATCCTGAATAACAAAGGACTATATCACTCTTGAAAACCACTTAATAGTTCTTCCTCAAATTATCTTACTGAAACAATAATTGAACAATTAAGACAAAAGAAAAGCAACAGGGTATCTTGCTGCAGTGTAAACAGGTGGAAATGGCATAATTAATTTCCACATGTAATAATGATCCCCATAAATCATTTGAAGCTTCACTATAAATTATCTTTGACAGAACTGAAACATTAATATACTGCTATCCAATAGTTTTCCAACTCTCAATACTGGCTGAAATAATTCACACATACTAATACACAAACAAGCAAGCTTATTTTTCCATATATCTTTTCCTACAGACACATATACCATACAGGCAAATGGCTAACATCTGCAAAACCAGGGCAGATATTTGTAAAGAGTGAAGCACTACAGATTTTCCTCAAATACAAATATACTTTTTGGGTGAGTCTACCCATTCAAAGTGCCATCATGAATTGGAGGAATTACTCCACTACTCCAATGTAGTTACTAATTTTACCAGCATAAATTACGATCGCTTCATTTTTGAACCAGGGAGGCAAAATATCCAGTTGCCAGTGTCTGTGAGCAGTACATCAGCACAGAACAATGGCAAGAGTGTTAAAAAAAAGTTCTCCAAAATGCAGGCTTCAGGACTTGGTGCTGGGAAATACATTCCAGATACTCTGCAGAGTTAGCACAGCTCTGCTTTTTCGTACAGCTAATTAGTCCTGTTCCCTTTCCCCCACAAACTGAACAACCAAAAAGGTGCCAGTGCTATATGCTTTCTTCATAGAAAACTCAGTGTGCATAAGCCCTTTTCAGTGACCACCCCACATATGCTACTTTAAGTTTTATCCATGGTTTCCATTATACTAGATACAGTCACAGGCTACATGACATCTAGGGCTGCGGAAACAAAGCTTCCTGCTCCCTGACCTCACTAGTACATAATCTTTTCAGTGAGCAACAGACACGCTATTCCAAAATATTCAGTGTAATTTCAGCTTGCGCTCAGAAAGGCAACTTCCATTAGTTGAGAGACACCCCTGGGAAACAAAGGTTCTGTTATTGCATCTGTCCTTTAGCTCCATCTGAAGGGAGGGTCAGAACAGAAACAAGTTCAGAGACAGCAATATCATATCTGAGTGCACATCTGTAACCATTTTTTTTTCCTCCCCTCCCAGCCATCTCCAATATCTGTATTATAGATACATTATAAAATAAAAAAAATCAACTCAGGTTATGTTTTTACAGCTGACATCACAATTACGTGATGGGCAAAGGACCCACTTTCAAAGGAGAAAGAAAAGGTAAGCTTCAGGTGTCCATGTTAATAAGATGAGTCCATGGTTAATAAGAGAGGAGGTAAATGAGAGGTCAGCACAGACAATAAAACCTAAGGTTAACAGCCTTTCCAGCCAAAGAAACTATACATTCTTTAACAGTACTAAGAATCTACCAGTCTTAATCATTCACGTAATAGAAACACCACAAAAAGAGGAAAGGAATGATACCAGACAGGTTACATAAAGAAACACCACAGCACGAAATCTGAATGCAGACAGCTTCAGGGAATCGCAGAAACATTCTGATGGGCTTCGATCTTTGGTGACAGATACAACAAAGCAGTCATCCATTCCCACTAATACAATGTACAAGTGTTTGCACGGCTGCAGAAGTCTTGCCATTCAGAAGTCTGTGTGAAGTGAACCCTGCCCACCTCCTTGCAGTGAAGCAGAATTAAAATTTAACAAGTATTAGCCTAAACTGTTTTTAAAACCTGCAAGCAAGGTAAGTAACACACAACATGAATTCTGAATATTCACAACATCAAAGTTGTTCTTAAAACCTCCAACGATGATTTCACATTGTCCAGATGTATCCTACTATAATGTTTCTTTATTAATTTGTAACGAATCTTTATTGCCAAGTAAGACAACTAATTTTTTTTCTGCACAGGGTACATCGAAAACAATCAATCTATCCTCCTTATAACTGCTTTTAACATACTAGGAGGCTTGCACGACCTCTGTCTTTTCCGCACCAGCCAGTTCCACATTTCAATCTATACTCACATATCACATTTCAAAGTCACGATATGTATCTGTGCTCTAGAATCCCTCAAATGTATCTATTTTCCTTAGACTGCAGTGCCCTTGCTAGAGATACTCCACCCAAGGACTCATCACCTTCAACTGATAAAGATCATCTTCTGTCTTGCATAAATGTAACTCACAGATCTTTCTCATAATCATATTTTTAACCTCTCCTGCAAATGAGCACTCCTATCACTAGTAGTGCTGAAGAATGCAGTTCAGATATTCCCCATCATCTACTCATGGTCTTGATTTCTTTTTTTCCCAAGCACTGGAAATAGTAACTTATGAATTTCATTCATTTTTGATCTATTTATTCTGATATTTTCTTTCAAAATAACTTACACATCTTGAAAACCTCAGTCTGACAAATCAGATATTCACAATTTGGTGGAAGAATAATTGTTTTTTTAAATGAGAACTGAAATAGAACACTTTCAATATTTTGGTTTTGTTATTTTTCAAACAGCAAACAAAATATTTTGTTTGACTATAAAACTAAACATTCTGTTAATTTTTCAGTTATATAGTCTTTTACTTCAGTTGCCTTTAATACCAATAATGCCATTTCAGATTAAAATATTAAATACTTCATCAAACACATTTGCCAACCTTTGAAACTTCAGTTCAGCAAATTTACTGTTAGTCAAAAAGTTTTCCCCAAGCTTTCCTAGCTGGTTGTCATCCACAAAAGTGACAACTACAATCTCTATTCCATTATCCCACTGGTTAATGATTAGCAACAGAATTGCTCTGAACAAGAGAACAGAGAGGTTCTGTGGGTTACAATAAAATATGCTTTTCCAATCTAAGAGCAATACTACCTGCCTCCTTGAAGACATATTTAAAACAACTGGACACCCACTTTATGAAAATTACCTTGGGAAGCCTGGAACAGTATTACTAAAGTTAAGATACAAAAACCTCCCTTCTTTTAAAGCTACATGGCCTTTCCTCTTGTCAGAAAAGGGTATCGTCCTTTTTTTTATTTTTTTCTAGATATTTATAAACAGACTTTTATATTCTACAGTTAATGAAGAATTTCTATCACTTTTGAAAATCTATATCTGCCTAAGTAAATTCACAAATAATTTCTAACAAGTACATCTCAATGATACAGAAAACATGAACAAATACAAAGAGTGATTTATTTACTATAAACCATTCATCAGATTCTTTTGCATTGTCTATGCAAATTAAAACGGTTTTTCTGTATGAATTAAACTGCTTCGCCAAGATAGTTCTTCAAAGGATTCTTCAGTCTGCCCGCATTCCAAATTGATGTTCAATGCAGAAACCAAATATCCTAAACACTGTCTATTTCACACGCCACCAAGCTTTGTAAACACAGGGATCTGAATCACGAAAAAAGCGTACAAAAAATTTGTAGCTTAACCATACTGTCTTCCTTCAGTTACTAGAGAGATGATATAAATGCATCTCATGAGTCACCCACCTGAGACGAGCCAAAAGGTTAATCTTGAAGTTTGCATAAGAATTAGGTTACTAAACAGAGCTTTGCAGATTGACAGTTGCACAAAGGCAAACAAGCAAAACCAAACCAATTTATTTAGCTACAAATGCAGTCAACAATAAAAAATCCTTAAGTACTTATGAGATTATAATCTGGAGGATGGGGGGGGAGGGAAGGGGAAAAAAATAATTGAAAAATCAACAGAGATGCTTGTTTGACATTCACACTGCTTGCATGCTTTGTACGTACCTTGTCTGAATTCAGCTTTCCTAGGAATTTCTGCAAGATAGCAGTTTGGCAAAGGGAATGATGAAAACATTGGCCAAGGATATGGATCACTGCCCTAGAAACAGGACCAGAAAGAAATTAATTTAAGAGAAGAATTAATAGTATTTGCTCAATAACACACAGGTAAAGTTCCCAGAATTATTGCCTATGCACCAAAATTATGCTTGATACTACAATTTGCAATGAGATATTCCACAACTAAAAAAAAAAAGGTAAAGGATACAAAATCCAAAAAGCATTTGAGCCAGAATTTTTTCCAGTATATACCACTAACAGTTTTGATTTTACAGTTCTTTTTTTCAACCAAGGAAATTGCAGATTTTATAAAAATTAAAAAAAAAAAAAAACACCAAACTCTATTTCCAATCTTATACATTGATCTAGCTGTCTTTGCTGTGCTGACAGTAATTTGCATTTTATCTTTATGAGACTGACAGCCACTGAGAAGCAGAACATTTAAAGGAGCTGCTTAACAAACACTGTATTGTTAAGAACATGGATGAAAGCTCCAGGTATTAGATACTGCAGATGAAAACCCAAGCACGGAAAAAAAACCCCCACAGAAATATAACAGTAAAAAAAAGACAAATTGCATTCACTTTTATAGTAGGCAAAGTGACTTTAAAAACGAAGCAATATAAACACCTCATCTGAATGCGGTATGTCCTAGGCATATGCCAATCCCCAGGCAGTGGGAACAATGTATTTTTTCAGTGTATCACTTAAAAATCTTAGCCCTTTATAAAGTTAAAGGTGGGCTGGTATTTCTTAACGTTAAATAATTTTCCACATGCTGAATTATCAGCAAAAATGTTAATTAATCAAGACAGGAGTTATGGAAAGAGAAACTGCTAAATTTTAGATTCTAACCTTATCTAGTACTCTCAAAGGCAAAATCCTTTCCTGTGGTCCTCCAATCAGATTTATCCTTACAAGAACATGGTTCCTCTCCACAGACAGACCATCAATTATAAAATCTCTGGAGGAAAAAAAAAACAAAACAAACAAAACCCCAAAAACTCCAAAAATCAAAACCACTTTGATTTACTGACTGTTTAATTCGGCAAACTTTAATGAGCAAGAATACCTTAAGAGACATACCAGATTTAAAACACAACCTGGAAAACACACAGGCATAAAGAAATAAACATAAACTTATTTTGTTATACCCACATGCTCAGTAATTAGGGCAGAGACAGTTAATGGACCACCAAAATTTGCTCCTTATTTGGCCTACTAGCAAATTTCTGCTATCACAAATAAGCAGCGTTATTCATAACAACACACAGTCAACTTGCTGACTGAAGTCACTGTGTAGCCCAAGGTATACATTTTTTTAAAAGGGATAAAATCAATTTTTATACACCAAGTTTCTCACAACTTTTTTCCGAGTAAGGAAACAGTAGCTTCCATCCTCAAATTGTATATAACATCTATATCTGCTGAGATTTCACCCATACTGTTTGATTTAAATTCTGTACTGGTCCCATACAGTAAACAGTAAGAGGAAAGTTCTTAAAATTCAGTATGCTGAGAGAAAGGACAAAGTGTCTGTGACTAAATGACTGTCCACTTCTGTACCAAAAATACATTTTTCTTTTTGAAATAATGCATTGTGCAATTTTATTTAAAAGTCAGCAATGGAAAGTCACAGAAGTTGGAGAGTCGACTAAGTTATAAATAAAAAGAAACAAAATCCAAAAAACTAAAGTACAGATGAGGCCTTTAATTCATAAACATGAAAACAATACCGTAATCTTATATTATACACATAAGATAACATAATAATATAAAATAAAAATTAAAAGGCATGTTTACACCCACAAATCTTGCACTTTTTTTTAAAGAAATAACATAACATTAACACAAATAAAAATGAGAAAAATATTTGCTTTTTTTTACACTTTTGAGGTGGGAGTGGGAGAAAGTTGACTGTTGTATCTTTTCATAATTTTAGATTCATGACAAACCTGCATGTAAGTAAACTTACGCACATTAGAAGCCAACTTGAGTTAGAGCATTTGTATGCTTAAAGCCACTAACGTATTCATGTATTTGTTCTCAGGAGAAAAGTTTGATAGTTAAAATAACGTTTACATCAGTTGCTTCTTACCCTGGTCCTTCTGAAGTTTCTGTGACATTTTCCTCCTGAGCAGTTAGTAGAACTTGTGACACTTTATACTGAGTCTCCAAGAGTAAAAGGGTATTGAGCTCACAGCACAGCACATTTAACAACCTGCAGGACACATTGAAATGATAGCACATCACTCAGGAATCCAGTAATGCAGAGTAAGAGAAAGGCGAACATATTTATGAGATCTCAAAATGGAAAGAAAAAAAACCCCAAAACAAAAAACTTGAAGTGTCTGAAAAATACCCAGACACAACTGGGTCAAGAACAATCTTTTCTATCCTTTTTAGCCACTCGAGTGGCACAGCCTTGAGCAAACAGGGAATGGTTCACAACAGACTTTTTGTGTGCACTGAACAACCAGAGAAAATAAGCCACTGGTCAGCTCAGTCCACTTTCGAGTTTGTATCACAGAATAATGAAAGTGACACAGACTTAATAAGACATTTCATGTGAAAAGTGAAGAAATTAAACAATGATAGGCTGGTAAGGCAACTCAGAATCAGGTTGTTCGAAGGGGGGGAGGGAGTGAGATAAAAATACATCTTTTCTTTAGAAAACAGGCTTTTAAGCATTTCTGTATAATCAAATTTAACACAGTTCAAAAGCAATAAAAGATTTAACATAATAAAAACAACAAATCTGCTTTTTTTTATTTCAGAGAAACATGAAACAATGGTAAATGAAATTAATAATCACGAGAGCACATGACAGCACATTACATACAATTTTCTTTTATAACTTCAGGTCACATTAACAGTGAAAGTACTCCGATATATTTCATGTAAATCTGACGTAGGGCAATCCAAATCATATTACTTTTTTTTTTTTAACTAATCTATTCAGTGTAACACAGCAATAGAATAATTTCATTGAAGGCTTCCTGTTCATGGAAAATAATATGACTAAACATTCTTGGTGCTATTTTTATTTTCTGTTTTATCACAGTCATAAAACACAACATAAATTAAGTCTGATCAGCATTATATTTTGCATTCACATAAGACTTGATATGAACTAGAGAATACATATTGTTTGAAATTTGTAGTCTGCTAGTCAATGCTTATTTTCTTCCATGTAATTCCCTATATGCTTCTACTGACAACAGCAAAAATTTGCAAGGCATTCTCTGGATAATTTAACACCTGCAAATTCACACAGTTATGGCCAAAGGTTAAGTAGTCAAGATGATAATATGTCTTTTGTTGTTGTTGCTTTTTTAACATAACTTGATCTTTTCAGTTTCAGTCCTCTTCCAAGATTTTTTCATTTTACATTAACTGTTTCCTGACATTGATTTGTTCTCAGTACTCTTCTAAATCACAGAATAAGAAATGACAGTTCAACTATAATTTTTTTTCTTATTATATAGAAGAAAAAAATCACAATTTCAGAGCACTGAAACCATTATGAGGATGGACCATTTCTTCTGTTAAGAATGATGACAAACAGGCAAAGAACCTGTTTCCAGCAGTTAAAAAACACTTGGGAGAAGACTGATGGCCGAGAATGCTCGTAATGCCTCCTCTGGTACACAAGGCAGAGCAAAAAAATAGAACAAACCATAAGCAACTAAAACTAGGTAGAAGGGAGACTGGCAAGATAAACAACAAAATATACAAGATCTAACATGAGCAGCCTCTGCTGGGGCATTCAAATGAAATTTCCATCTACACGGAAATATCCATTTAAAAATGCCATCACTGAAGTACAGATATTTGGTTAAAGGTAATATCCCATTGCTTTACCTTCCTTCCAAAGTCATAAATGTATAGACCAAAGTTTGAAACAAAAAAAAAAACCAATCACATTTTATAGTGTGTATATTTGTGAGCATGCTTGAATATGGCTGTGGAGTTTTGCTTTTTTGTTTTCAATTGCATTTGGAACATAAGAATTGGATGAGACCGCCCAGCTCAATATCCTATCTATAAGGAGTGCATGGTTATGAAAAGATATAAAATCTTGACAGATATAACACAATAAAAACAAAGCATATCTCTTTGAGATATATTTAAAAATTTTGGTTTTAAAAGCGGAATTCCCAACCTAAACATTGCTGAAAATTGGAAGACATGCTTTGATTCAAGGTCTTGTACCTGGGAAGGAACAACCCCAGGCAACAGTACAGGCTGGGCTCTGACAAGTTAGAAAGCAGCTTTGCAGACAAAGAGCCAGGGGTCCTGGTGGACAAAAGGTTGAATGTGAAACAGCAACATGCCCTCGAAGGCCAGTATCATCCTGGGCTGTGTAAGGAAGAGTGCTGCCAGAAGGTCATGTGAAAGAGGTGATCCCTCTCCTCTGTCAGTACTGGTGAGGTCATACCTGGAGTGCTGGGTCCAGTTCTGGACTCCCCAATAAAAGCATGACATGGACACACTGGAGCAGGTCCAGCAAAAGACCACAAAGATGATTAAAGGCTTGGGCTATCTGACATAGGGAGAGAGGCTGAGAGAACGGGGACTGCTCAGCATGGAGAAGAGAAGGCTCAGGGAGATCTCGTCAATGTGTATAAATACCTGACTGGAGGGTTTCAAGTTGGAGCCAGACTCTGCTCAATGATACCCACTGAAAGGACAAGAGGCAATGGGCATGACTTGAAACACAGGAAATTCCATTTTAACATACTATGACAATGGTGAAAAAATGGAACAAGTTGCCTGGAGATGCTGCAGGATCGTCAGCCTTAGAGATATTCTAAACCAGACTGGACACAGCCTTGAGTAATGCTCTCCAGTTGAACACACACTGAGCAGACCAGCTGGACTATACAATCTTTAATCGCCCTTTCAATCCCGATTCTACAATTCTGTGAAAACTACTAATAAGATATACCATATTTCCAGGAACAAACTGCAATACAGATAAAATAAAAGGTTATCTGAAGGCAGCTTTTTATAGAACAGTAATTTTAAAGAAATTAAGAAAAATCTAAATACATATCATAGTTGTGAAAATATGGTAGTAATAAGTAATTTTGTTTCTGAATTCTGCACTTCCTGTCTTACGCCATCCCTGTCTTTCTCAGAGGGTGCTCCCTGGATTCTCCCCCTTCAACTATAATTTCACAGCTAATACTTCACTGCAGAAATCTCTAGTCTGAAAGGAGGCATGCTAACTAGTACCTGTGTACCTTTGTAAACTGACTATCTCCTTGGGTTTGGTAGGTGGAATCATGAGGACTTCTTTAATTACGGCAGAATAGAAGGTTCTTCATGGGATATAAACCAGCTAGTAAATAAGCCTAGCTGTTAAAAAAAAAACTTAATTTTTATGTTGCCTCTCTAAATTTTTTCACCTGAAAATAATATAAATAAACCACCTATAAATTTCTCCAAGTTGCTAAAAACACCCATTATGAGGACAGCTTATTATCATATTTCTCAATATTTTTTTCTGAGTTCCTTCCAACAACACAAAATAATATGATGTCCCCTGCACTCCTGCTTTCTCAGTTGTCTTTGTTTTCCCCAACTTCAAACTTCAAACACGTCTCTCAAACACCACCTTTATTATTGTAAACCCAATTCTAGTTTTCTGCAGTTCCCGCTACACTCCCATAGACTTCTTCCTTACTTTCATAACATGTGTTCTTTCCAAAGCCAATCTGATGCTCTGTCCTCACTTCAGGGATGTGAAGTGCAAAGGCTCAGCTGGCAGTGAAAGATGCAAGATACTGCTCTTGATACAGTAGTTGTAATAGTCTGTGGTGGGTTGACACCAGCCAGCAACCAAGCACCCACCCAGTTGCTTGCTCACTCCCCAGCTCCCACAAGCAGACCAATGTCTAGCCAGTCAGTCTCCGAGCAATGGCTACCTGCAAGACCAATCCCCCACCCCCACAGTTTTTATTGCTGAGCGTGATGTTATATGGCATGGAACATCCCTCCAGACAATTCAGGTCAGCTGTCCCAGCTCCGTTCATTCCCGGCCTCTTGCACACCCTAAGCCTACTTGCTTGGGAGTGGGGAAAAAAAAGAAAGCCCTGTTGCTGAGCAATGCTTGCAGTGTCAGCTAAAACATGAGTGTGTTACCTATACTGTTTTAGTCACAAATCCAAAACACAGCACCACGTGGGCTACTATAAAGGAAACTAACTCAGTGCCAGCCAGTACGTAGTCCTAGCAAAAGAAGATAAAATTTCAAGCTATAAGCAGAAATCCACCCACCATAGGGAAAAAAGAAACCAGCACATCCAAAGTAACCTACACTGCAATCTCAGTAATATATGTGTTCAGGTAGTGTGCAATGGCTAACCAAACAGGTGCTCCAGTGATGCAACCCCAAAATGGTGGACTAAACTGGTCTTTAGTAAAAGGTTTTCTTTTAGCTTGCAGTTACTGCCTTCTATAGATAGAGGCATGGCTGGTTCAGGCCCGTGCAAAATACACAGCATGACATTTGTAGAGAGCTAAGCTATGGGACAAGGTAAGGTCTTTCCTTCTCTCCGAACAATCAATATTAAAAACAGAAGGAGAAAAAAACGAGGACTGGAACCTCTTTGAAGTAGCAGGACCTCCTTCATGCTAAATGAATATGTAAACCAACAGAGAAATCCAAAGCAAAATTTTCATTAAATCATTCTAGCATCATCATCATGGGGAAGAGCCTCAAAACATTTAACATCACAGCCTACATTACCAATTTGATTTATTCTTTATTATACTTTGAGTAACGGCCTGAGCTCCAATGAGAACACTGATGCAAACAGCGAGTGGCAATTACTATCAAGTGTGCCAGACCAGTAGACTAAGGCAAATGGCTAGCAAAAAAAAAAAAAAAAAAAATAAAAGCTACCTAGTCAGCGTTAGAACACAAGGGGCACTCGGTAGCTTCAGCCACGCAAAGCTTTGCAGGCTGCCTTTGCAGACTGAACAAAGGGCATTAGTAATGAGCAGAGAGCACATGTGTCTGCATGTGGTCTTTCTAAAGAACCAAGGCCTGTAATTGTCCCACTGAAGGCAACGCTCACTGTGGTTTTGAAAAATATGAGATCTTCTGAATACAGAGTTGGTGTGGTTTAACCCCAGCCAGCAACTAGAACCATGCAGCCGCTCACTCAAAACCCCCTTACCGACTCCCACTGCCCAGAAGGGTGGGGGGAAGAGGGGAAGAAAAGGGAGTGGAAGGGGAGGGAAAAAACCTCGTGAGTTGAGATATAGCCAGGTAGAGCAAAAGCCACCCACACAAGCAAAGCAAAACAAGCAATTCATTCACTGCTTCTCATTGGCAGGCTGCCACCTCCAGGAAAGCAGGGCTCCATCACGCATAATGGTTACCTGGCAAGACAAATGGTTACTTGGGAGGACAACTCCAGATGTTCCCCCCTTCTTTCTTCTTCCCCCAGCTTTATATACTGAGCATGACATCACATGGTATGGAATATTGCCTGTCTCAGCTGTGTCCCCTCCCAACTTCTTGTGCCCCCCCAGCCTCCTCACTGGCAGGGTGATAGGAGGAACAGAAAAGGCCTTGATTGCTTAGCCACAACCCAAAACATCAGTGCTTTACCAACACTATTTTCATCCCAAATCCAAAGCGTAGCACCATACTAGCTGCTAGTAAGAAAGTCAACTTCATCCCAGCTGAAATCACAACAAGAGTATTTATCAATACCCTGAGTTACACCTCTGATGCCTGGGGCACTGGAAGCTACTACCTCACCATAGTCATGTTTCTCCCAGGAAGAAAACTCAGGGACCGAGACTGATGAAAACATCCTTATGATGTTTTCCACAGGAAAAGATTTTCAAAAGAGCACCTACAGCACTTTAGCTACCCAACGTACCTACAAATCACATGTAATATGATTGCTAATAGTAAAAAGGTTTCCCTCGCTAAACAAAAATGCTTTTCATGAGCATCACTTGCCAGTGTAGAGGACTCAGAAATGAAACATTTTAATTTCCCTCAGTGAAGAAAAAAAAACATCAACAAATAAGTGACATAATAGTATCACAGAATCTGTTGTTCCTATTTTATTAATTATAATTTGTTTACAATTAATAAAGCTAACAAACTTTTATTAACATATAAACTAACAAAAAACTGAGTAACAGTATAACTATGTGATACGGAAGCATGCCAACATAATCCTGTTGGAAATCCTCATCACTACTAATGTAGACTGGGTCCTCCTTTCCCCTTGGATTATTAAATAGGAGTCAAAGATTTACAGGACATGTGCACTCCCCAGTGATCACTACTGCAGAAGTCTTTTCCCTCACACACATCCAGCATGCACACTTGGAAGGAAGAGGTTCATTTCCAAAGAACTGTAAATCACTTACTAAGCAGAAAACACATTTAAAATAATAGAAAATGGATCATTAATTAATTATTAACTCAATCAGTTCTCCTTATTTAATTGAAAAAGGTCTGGTGGAAAACAATTGGAGGACAACATAGTCTTTCATGCTTCCATCATAAGAATTCATATCTGGTAGGTTTGGATGAAGAAATGGATACTGTCAGGCTCAGTTCTTCCCCTCTCTCACCATACTCCTCCCTCCCCTTGAGAGGAGGAACTCTATGAACATGGCTTTCTTCCGTTCACAAAGACATAAGGATGTTGAATGCCACAGGATGTGACATCAGAAGGGTTTCCTCAGTACATCCAGCCAATAGCACTGTAAATCTTGCTGCAAGAGTAGATGTGCCAGACAGTTATTCAAATGTTAGTAATCAAAAAGATTCATCAGTGACATTAGGCGACAGTGTTCACAGGCTTTGCCAGTATATTTGAAACAAAGATATGTGGAATGCAAGAGGTACAGCCTTGTTTCTGTCTCTGAAAGGAAGATGGAAAAGAAAACATGAAACTAGTAGAAGAATGCCATGTCTTCTAAAGGGGAAACTGAATTTGTTTAAAACCAGTTTTAAAAAAAAGTCTTGCTTCAATTTATAATAAATGTGATTTTAAGGAATTATATAAGAACATTTTCAAAAAGCTTCTGCTACTCACACTCTGCTTTTTAATAAAGAGAAACAGAAAGAGGGGAGAAATCTACATGTTGACCTGAGGAAAAAGAATGATCAGGATTCATTTCTTCTACCTTTAGAAAACAAGTTAATTAATGCTCCTTCCATTGTGTTGCAATCATTAAAAATCACAATTCTCTTAATTAACAATACACATAATGTAAGCACAATTAAAGAAACAAATTATTTGATATGCTGAAGCTACCTCATTATTAAATTGCAATTATATAAGAGGGTGTGTTTACAATGCAGATGAAAACACAATGGAAAAGAATGCACAGGTGCTTATTATCTGTATTTCCTAAACCCCTAAAGCTGTCTCTTGCCTATCACATGCTGCTTCATCTCCCAGCTCCTGTAGGATTTAATTCATTCACCTGGATTTCACTGGGTGAAATTTTGACTAATACATACTGCTTTGAGGCAAACTTCATGATGCCAATTGGTTTTGATGTCAATATAGTATAAGCCATTTAAATTCTCTTTCCTAAATCTTTCCCTTCATAGTTTTGTAGGCCCACAGCCTATGCCTGTTGCCAGTAACACTGTTTCTTCTGGTTTTTATGCAAAGTGACTGAGTATCTTTGAATTGATTTTGGAATATTGATACTTTTCAGGAACAGAGGGTTGGTTATCGAAGGTAAAAATTTGGTACTTTGCCACACTTTAATCCACCTAACAACACAGTGTCACTGATGTTCACAGAAAACTCAGTTTCTGAACAGAGAGAACAGCAATATGTAAATGCCTGACTAATGCTTTAGGCAGATGCTTTGAAAATATATACTATGCATATATTTTCTTGGCAGGCTGTAAAAACTCACAACTCACAGATGTATTCACTGTACTGAAATACTAGATAAGTTGCCTTGATGCCATATAATTAATCAGTCTGAAAGAAAAAGTATGTTACCACTGTTTACTTAAATCCTCTGTTAATATAAGTTACAGAGATTCAAAGAGCTTGGCCTTGAAAGGGAGGTGGTTAAGATCTCTAGTGTCACACCTTTATGAAAATTGTTTTCTCTCACATCCAGTAACTTATAAGATCAATGGGTACACTTGTATGAGAAAAATAAAGTTGATCAGTAAATTAAGAAAATTCTGTGTTTAGTATGCTAAAAATGTATTATTTTGATTACTGCTATGAATTCCCCTTCTCTAGGATTTCAGCTTTGACGGCAATTTAAGTTCAGAATCTTCTAAAATAGAAAGACTCTTGAGAATTTTTGCACCACTTTCTGTGCACCCACATTTTCAGGCTGTACAAAGGAGTGGCTGGGACAGCCTTCAGTGTTCTTTTCTCAACCAATATTGGCCAATTGAGAAACTTCCTGCTTCTAAGTAAACACAAATATGCTTTGAAGTTGAAAACTGAACTGACAGTTTGAAAATCTGTGTATACACAAATTAGGAAATCTTTATATACATTTCTATTCTTATCTCCAACTTACTGCCTAAAGTTTCCCTGTAATTAATAATAATAATTTTTAAAAGAGCCTTCAAGTGAATAAATCTTATCCTAGAAGCACATAATAGTTGCAATTAAAGGAATATCAGTTAAGAATTTAAAAAAAAAAAAAAAGAAAAAAAAAAGAGTCGCACTAGGCTATAGCTTGCTGTGGAACTGAGTATTTTACCTTGATCACACAGGATCTAGTTTGTATGAATGCACTCTAGGGAGCATTCTGTATAGACTGAGAGATATTGGCTATGCAAAACCATATCTAGCTTCCCTACATTTTCCCTTTGATTTCTACTGCATGCACACCACTTCTCAGAGCGCACAAGCTTCAAAAAGGAAAGTTGACAGCACAGCCTCTGCAGGACTGTCCTTCAAAATAATAGTTCAGAATTCATACTTATTCAAAATGAAAATAATCATCCACCAAAAAATGCAATATTAACATTAAAAACAAATAGATACACCTGTGCTTTTTGGAGTAAACAAGACTGTGGAAATACCTATAGTTAGGCAGCTAGTAACCAAAATAATTTTGAGTCACTGAAGCACAGTATACACATAAAGACAAATATATTTCTGTCATGGTTTAACCCAGCAGGCAGCCAAACACCATGCAGCTGGTCGCTCATCACCCCATACCACCACCCGCACAGTGGGATGGGGGAGAGAATCAGGGAAAAAAAAATTGTGAGTTGAGATAAAAGCAGTTTAATAGGACAGTAAAGGAAGAGAAAATAGTAACAATAATAGTCATAAAAGACTATACAAAACAAGTGATGCACAATGCAATTGCTCATCACCTGATGATCAATTGCCCCGCCTGTCCCAAGCAGTGATCATGGACTCCTGCACCCTTGCCAACCCCCATTTATATATTGAGGGTGACGTCTATGGTATGGAATGCTCCTTTGGCCAGCTTGTCCTGCCTATGACCCTTCTCAGCTTCTATGGGAAGCTGAAACAGTCCTTGACTTAATATAAGTATTACTTAGCAACAGTTAAAAGAGCATGTGTTATCAACATTATTCTCATACTAAATCTAAAGCACAGCAGCTACTAGGAAGAAAACTAACACTATACCAGCAGAAACCAGGACAAGTTCTAAATTGCAGAAGTTGCTTAACATTCAAATGACCAAATTTGTAACTCTCTTAAACAATAAAAGCGGGTTAAAGGACCTCAGAGTATAACCTGTATGTTAAAACAGATCTGAAGAACAGATCCAGCACTCAGCTCTGGGTAAGCCACCTGTACAATGATACCTGACCAAATAACAAAGTATACAGCTGTGTAGATCTATGAACGACTAAATAATGTGCGTTTGGCTGTACTATTGGTATTAAGTCTAGCAGAAAGAAATGTTTCTAGACAAATGTTTCACCAAAATCATTCGGTCACAAAACTGTTAGGTTTTTCAATGTTGCCACAAATATTTAAATATTTTATTTTGACATAGCAGCAAAGAGAAATGTAGATATTTTGCTCTTTCTAAGTAACTTTCTACATTTTCAGCTCTGTTAAGCATCTGATATTATTTGATCTAACTGCTGCTGAATTTGGTATTTTTGACAGAATTTGGTCAAGGAGCAAACCAACTACACAAGGCAAGGTTCAGTTTACAGAACACAGATGTCTGCTGTCAGCAGCGCTCACAGAAAAGCTCACAGAACTTGGTTTCAAAAGGTATTTAAAATTAACTGTATTCCTACAGTTAATATAGCCTAGGGTTTCTTGCAAGCCTTAATACTGTAAACAACACAGTAACCACAGCAAATTCCAGAATCATCCAGAATTCTGGTATCATTTTAATAGGGAACTTTGAATAACTATGTAATAAAAAATTTTCTTTGTGCAGGCAGTTGCCAATTCTCTATTATTTGCAAAATACGTTTGTACAGCAAGCCCCACATGCTCATGAAATGCCATTTAATCAATAAGAAAACACAGTTTTACATTATGTGTGGTATACACAGGCCCATATCAAAATCCCTAGAATTGTATCTTCCTTTCTTTTATAGGAAAGGCAATTATAGGCAGGGGGGAAGGGAACAGGGCTTTTGACCAACAACAAAAGAAAAAAAAAAAAAGACTGACTCTGTTAAAATGAACTTAAATATGAGGTCCTAGGTATAACTGAGATTCCAAAAGTCCTTGCAGAACATGAAGCTTTTATTGAAAATTATATTTAAAAAAATTTTCCTTTTTCTGATTACTACTTAATGATTAAGATACCTACCACTTTTCCAAGTAGGTTTCCACACTGAAAATACTACTTAATCTTTTCTTGAAACCTGGCAGTTTGCCTAGATCTTCACTTGGTTTTTGACGTTGTCAGTGTCCAGCAGAAAATACCATTACCACAGTGAACCCTGAAGCTCATCTTATCTGTGTAACTTCTTTTACATCATCACAGATGAGCTATTTGCGTTGCTCCTATGTGTAGTTATGGGTAGTGCTGTTGCTTCACAGGGTATAGGCCTTGTTAAAAATATTATAAGCATTCAACAAAACTTCAACGCGTGATCCATGTATCTGTGTACCAGTCTCCATCTTACAGCATGGGAATCAACCGCTTATGCTGAATAATTCATTTTTGCCCATACCTTACAAAGGTTCCTAATATCATTGTAGGAGAAATCTGTCCTTTTACCTTATAAAGGAAGAACACAATCTAAAAGCAAACTATTATTTCAAATTGTAAAACATCTCACTTTCCCTTATCCCTAATTAAATCAATGGGAGTTCTATGAAGCTTTTTATGGAGTCAGTATAATCCTAAATGCAGAATAATATCTTATTTTTCAAATTTCATCTTAGGACTTCTCATTCTTATCCAACTAGTGATTTCCTTCAAAATAGCATTTATAACTTCTGACTTATATGACAAAATCATATATCTCCCAACTCCAAATTCTGCCACTGTTCCCCTCCTCCATGCTCATCCTTATCAGCAAATTATACTCTATCTTATGGTTATTCATACGTCGTATGAAATAATTTTACTGTGATATCAAAGTACAAATACAGCTGCAGAAAGCTAATGTTGCAGTACTTAATCAATTGTGCTATATCTTGCCCAAGCAAGGTTATCAAAGTTTTCCATACTATGAAGCACAATCCAGCAGATCTTTTATTTCAATTGCACAAAATATGTTCATAACAAAAACTTGAATTCAGGATTTATATATTCAACTTCGGAAAACAGAAAAATGCAGAAATTAATTTCTATGTTAAAATATTATAAAGCACTTAATGTCACAAAGCATGAGCCTGACAGCGCGAGCATATTTTAAGTGTTCCTTCAGGTTCTAGAAATCACGGAATCACGGAAT
>RSEF01000003.1:69222651-69237293 GCA_003993805.1 Himantopus leucocephalus | reverse complement strand
TGGTGGGCTTGTCAGTGTTAGGTTCATGATTGGACTAGATGATATTACAGGTTCTTTCCAATATAGAAGATTCTGTGATTCCCATGGGCAGGCAGGTGTTCAGCCATCTCCAGTAAAGCAGGGCTCCATCATGCGTAATGGTTACTTGGGAAGACAAAACACCATTACTCTGAACATTCCCCCTTCTTTCTTCTTCCCAGATTTATATTCTAAGCGTGATGTCAAATGTATGGAATACCCCTTTGGTCAGCTGGGATCAGCTGTCACGGCTGTGTCTCCACCCAACTTTTTGCGCACTCCCAGCCTACTTGCCAGCAGGGCAGTGTGAGGAGCGGAAAAGGCCTTGACTGCTCTGCAGCAACCAAAACCAGTAGTGTGCCATCAACATGACTGTCATCCCAAATCCAAAACACAGCACCACGCCAGCTGCCAGAAAGAAAGCCAACTCCATCCCAGCCGAAACCATGACATAAGGTAAGCAGGAAAAATGGGTGGCTAGCAGAGGATTCTAGGTGTCACTGTTGGGCCAAGTCCCTCAAAGACTGATACAGCAATGACTAATTTAGAGGCACCAATAATTATGCCTTATATATGTACATCGTGCTTGTAGGAAAGTAAACAAAACAAAACCTGTGCAGTCCGTCATCAGGCAAAATAATAACGCAAAATGCAAAGGGGAGAAAAGAATTTTCTGTACCCTTCACGGTATTTTTTCCTATGTGTTTTTAATAGTTTTTGAGGTCCAAAGCACTGCCAAAACTAGTACAGTTACATTGTATGAAGCTACTGCAGTTACATTCATTATTTTTGATTATTGAAAAGAACAACTTTAATCTCAAAACATGTACTGAGTGTGGAGGAAAAATCTAGGGCACAAGAATATTCAGAAAAAGTTTAAGCTACGAGGCAATGACAGTTTCTTCTTCATCTATGAAAGAGGATTTCTTTTCATGTATCCAAGATGATACCATACTGCTCAGCTTTAAAATTCAACAGCTTTTTCTTCTCAAAAAAGAATAAAACTCTCAAATCCTTCCCTAAAATATTAACTAGTAAGTGGACTGTCTTAAGGTTCTCTGAATCATCTCATGGGAGATTCTGTGTCTTTCTAAGCTACACTGCTTCCAAATATATTTGCCAAGTGAAAGGGGAACTGGCATCTGCACTCAGCAGTGGCATTTCATCAAAATTCATCACAGCAGTGGTAAATGTTATCACTGTATTCAAGCCAGTACAACGTAGACATTTCAAAGTTTTAAAATATTAAAAATAGACAATTTTTGAAGATGTTGAATTTTTATTTATTTCCTTAAACTACTTAGAAGTACATTCTATAAACTTTTCCTCTATATCTGTCACCTATTTATGTCTCATACATTAAAGCCATCACTATATCACCTTTCTACTAAACAAAATTATCTGCCATAGATTGTATGAACAAGGACCCTAATTCTGCTGTACTTTCTATGAATTATTTTTTTTCTTCTTCTTCCAGCCCCTGCCATCTTCCTTTCATGATTCCTGCCTGTTAATGACACCAAAATGGTATGCAACACAGAGATAAATTGTCCTCAATGACTGCAATTGCAGATTGTATAGTATTCAGAAGTTAAATCTAAACATTTCTTTTCAGTGTAAAAAAAATTATGCTTAAGGAATGCTGATTATGAATATGTTACTGTTTTAAATTGGGCATGTGGAGAACTGCACCAATTTATCCTTCATCTTTCCTTATGCATGGAAGTCACTGTTGATTTTAAACATGAAACTATTGGTATGGTTTGAGTTTAACTCTATGCTAGAGTAAAAAGATGCTATTCAGCTTACCAAAACTCCTGTTATTTTTATACTGAGGGATATATTTTCTTTTTTTAATTCTTTTTTTTTTGCTTTAATAGTGCTTAGAATTTGCCTTGCAAGTACTATCAAATTCTTTAAAAGACAGAATTAGCACACTCCAAGGATTAAGTTTGAATTTAAATATTTAGCACTTCTTATAAAAGTGACCCAGTTTCAAAAATATTTTCAGTAAAATTCCACATATGGCCACAAAGCTGGCATCACTTTCTATGCGTGATTACTTACATCATGAGCATTTTCAGATCTAATTCAAGAGAATCCATGAGAAAAACTGGAAACTTTTCTCCAAATATAACTTTTAGGAACCAACTTAAGGAATTGCAGAAATGTGTAATCATACAGGAAACCTGTCTTCAAAAAGCCTATGAATTCTGATTGATCCTGGGGACTAAACATCTGTATCTGACTGTAAACCCCATTTTGAATGTGGTTTGTGATCCTTTCAAGGACTTAAATTTCAGAGGATAGTAATACGTGGCTGATGTATCACCGTCATCACTAACCTGGCTAGTGGTTAACCAGGAAGACTCTCATTCCCAAAAAGCCACTTTGATGATGGCCTGGCTGAAGCTAATAAAAAGAATTTTCACTTTGAGTAGCTAGCTTTGGGATTGAAAAATTCTCAAATGACAAGAAATAGAAATCATTGCTTTCTTCTTTAAAAATGAAGATACTGACGAGCATCCCAAAACTGGAGTTTTAGGAAAGTCTGTGTTACAATTACAATGGATTTTGACATGCACTACTGCCAGGGTCTTCAAAGGGGCTTGTCTGGAAAATGTCTGGAACTGCATCACAGAAGACAGGGGAAGAGACAGTGCTACAGCCCTCCCCCTCGAGCAAGCTTTGTTGTGCACAGGTCCAGCAAATGGGGACCCAAAGCCACCAGTCTGGTAAGTGCTGGAAAGGGGAACTCCACTGCTATGGAGGGAACCTCTGAGCCGGCCTACAACAAGTACGCACCGTATGCACACTAGTCACTCCAGCGGGGTTCCTGGAAAAAAATGTTTGAGGATTTGGCCAATCACTATGTTTCCTTAATTAATGCAAAATTGCCTGGAGAGGACAATAATAAGGTGATATGGTATGTTATTGAAAGGACAGGTCTGGATCTCAGTCACACTTTTTCAGGGAGGGAGAAGGCTCTCAATGCACATGAAATAATGACAGACTCTGCAGAGGGTAAAATGAATACACAAAGAGTTGCTTCTGGTGAGCGTCACAGACGAGGATTGGGATGACTTCTTGACAGGGCACTTCGGGACACTTAAGGACGAGGGCGAGCCTGCCACACTTCACACTGCAGAGGGGCTTGTAAGCTGAGAAAAGCGGAGCTAAGAGCCGGAAAGTGACATGCACTGTATCTCTGATAGTTTACTTCCATCTGTTAGGTGTGTATCATTAGTCTCTATATTTTCCAGTTTTATTACTGGTATTCCATAGATCTTTTGTTCTTCTAGACAATACCAGTGGTTTTGTAAGGGTTGATAAATGTTTGCACTATACTTTGGATACTTAAGGTCCTAAAAAATACTAAGTACTAGTATAAATATAAAAGCAGGGAGCAACATTTGCTATTTTAAATTATTTTTCCTTTAACTACGTAAGTCCAGGAAATGAGTTTATGAAGAAAATCCTATATATGATAGCAGTCACAATTTAAAAAACAAAGAAAAGCAAAAAGTTGACAGCCCTGAAGTTATTAATTCACTTTTGAGACTGTTTCAACAGAAAACATAAAGAAAGATGTGAGGAGAAAAATGCAGTTCCTTTAAGACTGTTTCAGAACATTTCCTAGAACAGGATACAAGATGTTTTAGCAAAAAACCAAGTCCTTATAAATACTGACCAGTGGCAAAGATAATACCATTTTGATAAGTGCCTTCTTTCTCCTTGGGAAAAAAAAATAAATCAAGCTTGTGATTCTTTATTCTTCAGATGACAATAGCTCCTTCGGTTATCTTCCCTGCAGTGCTCTTATGTACCTCTGTGCAATTTCCTCAGTGATTTTTAGAAATCTGTTTCTGAGTCAGTTGTGCAGGTAAGTTCCTGTGCTCTTCTTGCTTCCTGTTGTGTTAGTAAGTGAGCTATGGGGTAAAGGAGAGGCGTGTAGAGCAAGACCGGAGAGCTTCTTTCAAGGGAAGAGTCACATTATTTTGTTTTTCTATCTGGTTGAAATCCACAATTCCTACAGAATAGTGCCATCATTTGGAAATGCATTCCTGCTGGTGCATTCTAGTAGCAGTGAGATAAATGAAAGCCACACAGAAAAAGCTCGAATGAGGGTCAAGCTGAAAGTTTACATCCACGAAGATATTGAGAAAGAATGTCATAAAATGTAATTTGTCTGACAGAAATCCATTTTTCAGAGAAATCTTTGAAATGTTGACAGAATTTCAATTAAAAGGAAGGATCCTATCTTACATAAACCATATAATATGCCAATGCTCAGTACAAACTGTTGAGTTTTGAAAGTGGCATCTCTTGATAAGGAAAAGATAGAATATGTGAAAAACCTCTCAGGTAATAAATCACAGCCTTGAACCAACAGAACTACTATGTTTATCAGCTGGGACTAGTGACATTCCTTAGCAAAACAGAAGATCGTGATATGTGTGCATTTATCTCTGCAAATAGTGCTGCGTTGTACTATTTCTTTTACTGACTGCAATGATAGCAGGTTATATTATCCTTAGGACAATCACAGTCTTTAACATACAACTTTACATGTAACAACAATTTGATACTGAAGGACATAACAACTGGTAGATAAAATTCTATGGATACTCAATGCTCAGGACGAACCCACGTACCATAAGGAATATGTGAAATGCTGGCCTTTTGTAAGTACACATTATTTTCTTCCTATTTGGTGTATTTCGATTGCAGAACTTCTCATGCCTCAGGTTTCCGGGGATACAAGAAACAAATCTGGACCATAGAAACAAATGTAATAATTAGCTTCATTTTTCCAAATGCCAGTTTACGTTAGAAAGGCAAGTTTCTTCGAGGAGAAATAGGACAGCAGAAATAACACTACCATTAATGGTCTTGTGTTGTCTGGCTCCGTAGAGGTCTGCTGAATGCTGATGCTCTAGTTGGGAGGCATAGTCCTGATGTCCCAAAATCCATCAGGATCACTAGTCTAAGTGTCATCCGTCAAAGTAGAAGTCAACTTGTACAGTATGTCTTAATTTCATATATTATCCAGGTGTAGTGAGCACTCTGTTTCCACACAGCAACAATATTTGACTAGGCTTATCTACCAGGCAGGTTCCTGGATGAGGTGGTGCTGAGCCACCCCCTTGGTACAACTGGCTTCAAGCTGCCATTTTGTTGTGTATTTGAAATAAACTTTTCCCATAGTTCCACACTGTTATTACCACAGTCCTCCAGTGTGGCGGCTACTCCACAATGACCCAAGTTTTCTTCACAAATTATTCCGATGCCAGTGCCTCATGCTTGTGTGTGCACTGACAGCTCACTGTACAGGATTATGACAAATAAAATATATTTGTGTGTATACAGTGAAACTTCATGCAAAAAAAGCTGTATGGGTCTGCTAATTGCCATCATCATCCAGAGTCATTCTGTTTGCCTCTTGTTTGGTGAACACTGGAAATTGTGCAAAGATGGCTCAATAAAGATGTGACAAGCTATAAGATAATAACACAATGAAGTCATGAGATGATTTTTGAACTCTAGGGCACATAAAATTAAATATCTAACTATAACCCCTCATTCTCACAGTGTTTATTGCCCACAGTTGCCTTCATTAGACATATAAGGAATAAATGGTTCAGATATTTTTTCTTTTTTTTGTTCCCTCCTTTTTTTAAGCAAGATTTTTTAATTAGTAATCACAGCTGAGAACAAAAAGTTACAGTTTCTGTAAGCTAACACCTGGGAATTAAACACTATTCTCTAAAATGTGTTGTAACTTCTTGGGTTGTAACTCCTTAGGTTGTAACCTGCAGAGTTGAAGCCTGTATCTCCCCCATTTCATCATTTCTCAGTATGCTGGGTTTTTTCAGTAAGTCTTTCTTCTTTGAGGATGAAGTTTGCAAAAAACTTCACCTCTTTGTGTAAATCTCTTTTAGAAGGATGTTAATATAAAGAATTTGTAAGTTATGAAAGGGGGAAAGTTACAGCACAGGGATTTTATTCTCATATTAACTGGGTCCTTTTGTTTCCCTCTTTGCTTTGAATTGATGGCTGTTGTCCTGTGAGCAACAGAAAAGAACTTCTCAGGAAAGTTTCTGATACAGATGTACATGTACTGCATATCCTGGCATTGCCTGGGTTTGCCTGGTTTTGTCTGCTGTTTCTGGCTTCCTTAGCTTAGTTTATAACCTCAGAATTATAAATGAAAAATGATAGCAACTGTAACAACCTCAGTAATTACTAAGTAACTTCATTTTAATGCCCCTGAAGGGCACTTCAGTGGTTTTGTATATAATTACTCAGGAAAAAAGCCTCCGTCTCTTCTGCCAACGTATTGAAAGACAGGGATTCTTCCTTCAGATGCCTTAGTACAGGCACGCCCAAGTTATCAGGTAAATCACAAGGGCGGTGGTTGAACACACAGTATTAAACTCATTGCTAAAATTAGAACAGCCATGAAGTTCAAATGAAATCTGTTAATCCAGGTGTGGGAGAGGGTTTAGACAGGCAGAAAAGGATTTGTCATAAATACAATAGAAATGTAAGGCTGCGAGCATCTTAAAGAGGTCATCTAGCCCATCCTCCTGATCAGAGACAGGGTATATACCATCTCTAAGAGATACTTAATCTGTTCTTGAATCACCTCCATTGGCGAATTATGACAAATGCCCTGTATAATCTATTCCAGGTCTTAACTATGCTTAAACAGAAAGTTTTTTTCCTGCAATGTACCCCGCAGTGCTCTTCATGAACACATCCAGCCTGCACTGGCTTCTGCGTCTGCAAGAGCATGTCACCGGCTTGTATTCAGCGTGGCTATGGTATAAACCAGGCGAATTTTCAAAGCACTGTTATTGCATCCTGGAGTAGTACATTTGAATATTCGACTTCTTGTTTGTGAGTCTAACTTTGTCATTATCATGTTTAGTCTTGTTGATGTATTAATTTTTGGGAATTGTAACTTTTGTCCACATGCCCAGTACATCAGCAGGCTGCTTGTGCTAGACCAGCCTGCCCACCAGGCCAGCCCATGCTGCCCAAGTGCCCTCTTTTCAGCACCTGTAAGAAGCTGCGTGGGAAAAAGTTCCTCAAGTTTGGACAAAGCTGCTCTTTGAGGTTACATTTTGAGGTTTTCACAATACTATCTACACTTGCGTGTCTCTTTGAACTGTTCCCTCTTTTCTAACAGCATGTTAAGAAGAAGAAAAAAATGTCACTTTTAAAATGAAACTTGGAAAAGAAATATGTCTTGTGGATGGGGTCTTCAAGGCACTATACAGACTATTGTTATGAGCAAGTCCAAAGGGTATAAAATGAAACTTGCTTATCTTTCACAAGCCTTTCTATCATTTGCCTGAATTTTCATCAATGCTGCACTAAAAACCAGAAATGTAGTTATACCTTTGCCAGAGGAAATAAGAAAAGTAAGAAATTATCTTCCTTAGGGAAGGCTCTCGGACTCAGATGATACTTTACAGCACTCCACAAGTATAGGTCCAGAAGTTTAGTTGCCATAAATTAAGATGAATACATTTCTTTAAGCTGAAAGAAGAGAACAGCCTTAAAGCATTGCATACCCACTATCAGAGCTAAACATAAAAAGCAATTTTCTCCCCAACATACTTTCACTACATGTGTACTACTTGGTACAAGTGTAAAAAGCTTAAATATATTTAAATATATTCCACTAATTGGATCCAAAATATTCTGGTCTCATTTCTTCCTACATGCACGTGATCTAGTGAGCTTGGAAACATTTGAATTCAATTACCAACATTCAGGTGAAAGAACTGTACACCAGATGCGCAGCGTATTGAGGCGTGCTGGTATCTCCAAACTCCTCTCCTTTGCCACCAGCAGCTGTCTCTAACCATAGCCATGCCTTGCCTTTTAGCCAGGTACCACGTCTTCTTTGAAGGTGCCTCAGACCACAGCGCAATATGACAGTTTTTGTGTCTCCAGCTTCAGAGAGACTCAGAGCTCTGGCCACCTGCTCCGAGCAGAAAAGTGCCATTTCACCCCATTTGTATTTTGACCCTGACAGATGTTTGTGCCATGGAATTCATTCCAATGCCACTGATTTCTTAGAAATAGGTAGGATTTCAGTGTTTATCCGTGTCACCTGCCAGACAGAGCCTGGGTTCTTTCAGTGTGTTGCCTTCCTACTCATTGAACATAAAGGAATCCTTGATTTGAAATAAACTTAAAGAACAGTTCAGCTATAACTGTACTGAGGTTAACATGTACTTTGACAGGGAAGTTACTGCAGCAATTTCTTCCAATCATAGCATTTCCTTCTCATTGCTTTGGCAACATAAGAAGCGATAAGACATTTGCCTAGGGACTGAAAGACAGTGGGGTTATTCAATTTTATAAGCTTCACCATTTCTGAAATCCAGCAAAAAGGAACACAATTTGACTATACCCCCTTATTTATTATATAGAAACATAACATATGGGCTAGCTTACAATAGAAGACAGGGCATTAATACCTTTTAGCTTTTCTGGTTGTTACAATAAGTTAATTATAGCATCTGGGAATTTTTTTTTTACTTTAAGGACAAAACATTAGGTTTGCTGTGCTCATAACCCCTAACAGCTCCCTAAATATAAATAGCCTTAGTAATAATGCTTTTAAAAGTCTTTATTATGATAAATGCAAGCAACTTAATTTGTCAAATGCACAACTGATCAGAATAGTCTGCATAAATAATTTGTCTAGTTTCCAAGGTGAATGGATAGGAAATGCAGTCATTTGCAAGGGTATAAAAGCTGATAAACCTTTTCAACTTTTTTTTGGGTCTCTGATATTAATGAAGATAAAAACATGCATGAATCCATTTGCAAGAAAATGTCTTATTTTTTCCAAGGAATCTGTCAAGCAAGAATAAACATTTTTTTTTAATCAAATTACTAGACAACAATTGCATTTTAAGAAAATAATTCTATTTACTATTGACTTTTTTTTACAAAGCAACTTTTACTATCTCTTTTTTTTTAGAAGTTTTGATGCAAGTTTGTTATATGGAAAAACACAGGAAACAAAAATGCACCTGATTGATTGCACCAAGTTCTCTCTTGTAGGAGGGCAGGCATAAACAGTACAGTTTTAATGACTTTGATTAAAGAAAGCTGCCTTGCTATTTTTACTTCATAAAAGTATGCATCGTTATAGTTAGAAACATGCTCCCGGTGCCCAGTCAGGGTACTAGCAGAAGGTTGTCTACTGTCAGAAGTCTGTGCTTGTATTTAGAAGGAAGCTTGGGATTGCTGTATCATCATACCTATCTCAAATGTTTTCTATCTTCCAGGATATGTGGAATCAAATCCACTGTCTTCTTTTAGAATACTTTTTTAGCTAGAATTTAGGTCCTGACTCCCTCATGACTAAGAAACTGCAAAGAGTTCTTTTTGTGGGTTTTTTGTTTTTTTTTTCATCTCTCTCTTGTATGTTGAGGAATGGGCATAATCATGGCTGAGTTCCCTGCCCTCTGGGTGCACTACCAAGCCCAGTGCCTGTTTGGGAGCTGCCATAGTATTACGCAATGTAATTATAGCTAATTACACAGACGTTATACTGGATTTATGAAAGGGCACTAAGAACAAGTGAAATCATGAACAAGCATGTTGACAATCTATATGAATTCAAATTTCAACATTAAAATGTGCTAAAGCATTGTGTATTAAGACAAAAATACCTCAGGTATGACTATCTGGGTTTGCTAACATTGTGTGCTAATGACACAGAAATATATAGAAAACTACAGGATAACTTCTGAGGATAATTAAAGAAAACATTCAGTTTTTACAAGGCAGATTAGCTCCACATGACTTGCTGCAGAAGCCTTGCTGCTGAAAACAGATAGGATGTAACTATTAAATTAAGCTACAAGGCCAGATGCATTCAAGTTAAAATTATTTTCACAGGTAATATGATACCGGATATTTCTTTCTGACAGAAAAGTTACATTGGATAGCAGAAGGATTTAGGAAATGTGTATTTATCACTCAGCTGAATAGCCTGACTAGAACACTTTTACCACAAACCCTCTGAGATTTCCCTTGATGATTTGGAAAGGGGAGAGAAAGCAGAGGAGGATGAAGACTAAATATAAATATCCACAGTAGAGTTGTTCTGGGCTTACCTGTAGGCAGCAAGTGGCTTGGACGGAGATTGAGGTTCATCTGCTTTTGCTCATGTTTTTTTCTGAAGCAGTTTGTTATCTAGCCGGAATTCTGCCTGTGTTTCATACAATCAATAGGAAAGCATAATGAAATATGACCCCAGATACATAGCCACCTCAGGCCAGATGCTCAGCAGGAGCATATGGAATGAATAAGAGAATATGTAATGTATGTGCCAGAGCCATAATGACCACACCACTGCCTACTGCAATAAGCACATCCAGCTTTGTTATTCTTCAGTGCTTCTACCATTTTGTGACATTTGAACTACTATCGGTTTTTTTCTGGACTGTCATTTTAACCCTAGCTGAGTGCTATGACTAATCCAGCCACTGTGCACAAGTAGCTGTGAATATAGGGAGGAGCAAAAGATGTTGTCACCGTGACTACAAATGCAGAGCCGGAGTGAAGGGAAGGCCATGGCAAGAGAGGGAGGTGTGCTTTTCCCTGACTTACTTTGTTTCTCTCATGTCTTCTGCTTTGAAGAGACCAGAATACATTCAAACTGTTCTTCACTTTTTGATTCTTTAACTAGTGTCTAGCAATGCTCCTTTAAAAGCGCAGCTCATTCTGGAATAATAAAGCAATAAGTGAAACAACAATTTTGTTTGTACGCTTGCATTTGCTTTAGGGGCAAATTTGCTCAATAATACTTTTCTCAAATTTTTGACTGACAATCCAAACCAGTGTAAGAGTACAAAAACTGCTACAGGTGGAGTGATGTTCCTCACAACAGCAGAGGTCAGTTGAGCCTCACATTTTCTTACTACCTTTGGCCTGATCATGCACCCTTATGCCAGCTCTGTGCTTGCTGCTAGAAGGATTCTTATAACACAAGATCTTGAATTTCCTTGAGAAGCTGCACAGAAATGAAATGATAAAAGAAAAGTAGCTAGAATTGCAGAAACATACAAACAGATCTCCTTAGCCCTGTTCATGCAGATCAGAGGCTTTTAGAAAACCTGACCTTTTTAGGGAGCATACAGACAAGTGACCAGAAAAGCCACGTTAGAAGTTATCAGAGTGCTGTGGGATGACACTGGTGACCAACAGAGCAATTATAAACTTTTGCTTAAATTTTCTCTGTTAGGAAAACACTGCTGAAGAACAACTTAACACTTCCAATTCTCATAACGGCATGAATATTGGTAGCTGTATTAAGGTGGACATATGACAAGTGTGTTTGAGTTTTACAGCAACAGTTTCGGCACCTGCATTCTCTAATAAAGAGAAAGCTACTCTGCTTAAATATATTTGTTTAAATCAGAAAACCTAACCATCTATGTTGTTTGTAATATATAATCAGTTAATTATAATCCCAAAAGCATTGTTACTCCAATGAGTCATCAGTTCACTTGTTGAAGACAACCAGCAGAATTTGTAGACATTTAATGCAATGGAATCTAGAACACATTTGTGGAAGACAAAAGGTTAGTTATGAAGCTTTTGAGTGTCCAGTTTAAAACATTTTGACTCTCAGATAATGCAGCTATGCAAAGTTATGAATATCATAATAATTTATTATTCAGAGGCAGTTACATGAAAATCAGATTTTCGTATCTAATAAAGCAGTGGGAAATATATCAAAATATTTTATCTCTATCAGTAAGGCGGTTCTCCTCTTTTTATCATGTTCTGATACTATTGTATAGTGCCATTACTCATGAAGTGTTGTGTCCAGCAGGGGGTAGTTTTAAATAGCGATACAATACAGATGAAGAGATGCTTAAAAGGGAAAAAGAGCAGGAAGGCATCTGTGAGACAGCTCGGCTGTTACTGTTTTCACAAAGGCACTGAACTGGACAAGAAAAGACTATCAGTCTAAGTGGGCAACTGGGATCTCAAACTACTTCAGGCGCTTCTTGCATATTTACTGATTCTTAAGTGGAGGAATTCATCTATTATTAATTTTGCAATTTTTTTGTATACTGCAACAGGTTCTTGTGATGATCTCAGACGCTACAGTATTATGGTGGCTCGTTTTTAAAATTGTTTCTATGTAATACATACGTTGATGATTGAAATGTGTGATCTCAGCCCAGCAATGTGCGATCGCAGCCCAGAAAGCCAACCGTATCCTGGGCTGCATCACAAGAAGTGTGGCCAGCAGGGCGAGGGAGGGGATTCTGCCCCTCTACTCTGCTCTGGTGAGACCACACCTGGGGTACTGTGTTCAGCTTTGGAGCCGTCAGCACAAGAATATGCTTAAGCACGTGGTCTCACCACCCTGATCGCAAAACATCTGTTCCTTACATCCAATCTAAACCTACCCGCTTTCAGTTTAAAACCATTGCCCCTTCTGCTATCGCTACAGGCCCTGGTAAAGAGTCCCTCTCCATCTTTCTAACAAGCCTCCTTTAAATACTGAAAGGCCGCTATAAAGTCACACCAGAGCATTCTCTTCTCCAGGCTGAACAACCCCAACTCTCTCAGCCTGTCCTCATAGCAGAGGTGTTCCAGCCCTTGGATCATTTTTGTGGCCCTCCTCTGGACCCTCTCCAACAGGTCCATGTCCTTCTTATGTTGGTGGCTCCAGAGGTGGACGCAGTACTGCATGTGGGGTCTCATGAAAGCGGAGTAGAGGGGCAGAATGCCCTCCCTCGTCCTGCTGGCGGTGCTTCTTCTGATGCAGCCCAGGATACGGTTGGCATTCTGGGCTGCAAGTGCACATTGCTGGCTCATGTTGAGCTTCTCATCAACAAACACCCCCAGGTCCTTCTCTGCAGGGCTGCTCTCTCTATATGTACATACATGTATATATGTCTATACAAAGCCTGTGGGAACTGGCAGCTGTACTTTCTTGACTCTGACTTTGTGCTGTGCTCCAGGTGCTCTCCTGTCGACCTGCGACCCTTCGTGGGGGGATCATACTTGCCGGGTATCTGGGTGATTTCGGCATGCACCCGCCAGAGGCGGCAGGGAGGGGAGGCGAGGCAGGGAAGGTGGCAGGCCGGGTGGGAGGGCGCAGCTCGCCGTGGGCTGGCACGGTGTCAGCGGTCATTGCCTATTACCCACTGATACATGGATTCGGGGATTATTTTTAATAGAGCGGCTTTGCTGGGTGAGAAGAGGCTGTGTGTTCAGGGGTATTTATTGTGACGCCGCTCAAGGTGACCCAGAAGCTGTGCGGGACGGACAATTTTAAACTGGTGGTGGCTTCATCACGTCAGGAACTGCCCTCGGAGGAGAAACCCAAGAGACAATGTTTAATGAAGCAGCTTGCCTGAGGTACAGGAGTCATTATAGGGAAATGAGGAACATGAAGCGTGTCTTGGTTTTTATTTAAGCTGTACTGAGGCATGGGGCAGTCACGAGCCAAAGATGCTGTGGACAGTGTGGCCTTCCTTGGACCCAGGCGCTGCTGGCGGGTTGGGGAGCACGAAGAACGCTTCCGAGCTGCTCTACTTGGCTCACGGGAGCCGTATGCGCAGACATTAGGTAGATAAAGCTATTAACACTTCAGAGCAGCTCAAGTCACCATCTGGTGCCAAACGGGCCCGCGTGTGTGTGTGTTCCTAAGCCGGGGACAGGTCCAAGCAGTGGAGGGCCGCACAGGCGGCCTGCGGTGGGGCCTGCTTCGCCCGCCCCGGGCGAAAGGGGAGGCGGGCAGGACGGCCCGGAGCGGGGCTTTCCGGCGGGGCTCCCGCGGCCCCAGGGCAGCGGGGGCGCCCATCTTGTGCCAGGTGGGCCGAGGTGCCGCCAAGGGCGGCTGTGAGGGAACAGCTGCGGCGAGGAAGGCGGGGGGGCGGTGGTGGTGGTGGGGAGGACGAGGCGGGGCTCCCAGCGCCGGCGGGGTGGGCACACCGGGCGCACCCGTGACGGGAGACCCGGGTGGGGACCCGCCCGGGCCGCGCCCCGCCTTCCGCCAAGGCAGCAGGAGGAGGAGGAGGAGACGGCGGCCAGCTGACGAAGGCCGCGGCGGCGCCCCCGCCTCCCCCGTGAGCCGGCCCTGCCGTGACGCCGCGGCGCGCAGGCGCAGCGGCTGCCATCGCCTGTCGTATCCGGCCGGCGCCTTTTCTCTCTTCCCCCTCCTCCCTCTCCCCTCTCCTTCCCTCCTCCCCTCCCTCCCGTCCTCCCAGAGCCGCCGCGCTCGGTGCCGCCGCCGGTGCCGCCGCCGTNCCCGTCCTCCCAGAGCCGCCGCGCTCGGTGCCGCCGCCGGTGCCGCCGCCGTGCGCGCCCTCCCTCTCCCCCTCCCCGCCCCCTGTGCGCCCGGCCGGCAGCGCCTCCGATCTCCCCGGGCTGCCCCATGAAGCGATGGCAGCGGCCAACTTCGGCAAGATCCAGATAGGGATCTACGTGGAGATCAAGCGCAGCGATGGTCAGTGGGGCCGGGGCGGCGGGAGGGGCCGGGCCGGGCGCCGCCGTCGCCGCCGCCGCCCCGGTGCGCGGCGCGAGGGGCGGGGAGGGGGCTGCGAGGGGGCTGCGCGCGGGGC
>RSEF01000003.1:69204385-69221651 GCA_003993805.1 Himantopus leucocephalus | reverse complement strand
TTAAAAAAAAGTCCTATCTAGGAGGGAAATGAAGGTCCTTTATATCTTCATTTATATTTTTCAGTCTCTCCCAATTACAGGAAAAAATCTGAGGCAGACTTTGAATATCAAACCAAAATTTACACTGGAGTTGTCATAATGCATTACTATATTTGATGTTGAAAAGCCGGTTGCTTTTAAGGGCACTGTGACACATATTACAGCAAATTTTAATGAAGCAAGAACTTGTAAAAACCTTTTGAAGTTCACTCATTAATATATTTGTTCTGTAAAGTATCACAGAAGGTCTACCTGAACATTAGCTTTCACATTTTTGATTCAAGTCTAATGAACTTCTAAAAGGAGTGAATTAAAGAAAGTATTGGATTTCAGGAGTAAAAAGCAGCTGTCAGAATACATTTGGAAACTCAGACTTTTCATAATGTGTTGATGTACTAGAGATCATATATTAGTCATTATAATGAGAACTGTTTGGTTACACAAATGAATGTGACCCAATAGCTTCATTTTCTGTTGTTTTACAGTGACTCTCAGCTAAATGTGTACATATTTTATTTGTATATTTGTAATTCTTATGTTTATCAAAATTCCAAGGCCATCTTTTTGCTTTATGAGATATCAATGTATTTTCAGTCATTTTAATCTTATTTCTGCCAGCAAAGTTTAATTTTATTCTCTGCAATGGTGCTTGAACACATAAGCTAACATTCCTATCCCAAAGGATCAGAGAAATACTTGATGAGCTATAAAACTTTAATTTGGACAAATATTCAGACTTTTTCAGTGTGTGTCATATTTAGTCAGTTGAAGAGGAACCTTCCATCTGGATACCTCTGTAGACTAATTTGTCATCTGTTTGGCACCAGAGAATAGATGATCAATATTATATGTCAAATGCAAGCTGCACTTTTAAGCACACTAAATTTAATGTGCTCATATAAATAACACAGTTGATGTATTGCTACAGTGTGTATGCACCAAATTCTTATTACTTTTCCAGGACATTTTAATGAGATTAGACTTTCCTATTATTATTTAGACATACAGATGCATAATTTACAGAATTGTGTACATCTAATCTGAATTATAATCTGAGTTTGTTTTCATAGATTTAGTTCCTGAAATTTCTCATTTTCTGGCAATCAGTATCTTCCCTGTAAAAGTAAGTTCCTCCTGCATAAATGTGGAAAGAAAAAAGAGAAAATAGTGTGTCAGAGGTCCTACTACTGTGTTCTTATGAAACCACAAGTTTCCTTATCTTCCTGCTAAAGTTTTGGTGATACACTACTGAAGTTCATTTGACCTACTTATGGATGATCTCCTAATCTTTTAACAAATATTACATAAAACAGAGAAATAAATTTGGTAGGGTGTCAACTGGTTAATCAACCAATGATCAATTGACATCATTCTACCAGTGCTTTTCATGTAGAAAATATTGATTTGACCCTTTTAGATTACTGTTTTGAAATTAATTTCAGTATACTTCTTCCTAGGACTTCGCAAGATTTCTAAACCATATTCATAGAAATATATTTACATTCTGTTTTTTATGCCTCCCTCTATTTTGATGCACAATAATTTGTGGTCAATACATTCAATGTTTCTTCAGAAAACTAGTCAAATTTTATTGTTAGAAAATACTTTTTTTTTGGTTTGTTGCTGTTTGAGGTTTTTGGGGGGGAGGGGGATTAGTGCATTTATATATATGTCTTAGTTAAAAATACGGATATATGAAACAGTCATGCACCTGCAAATAAATGGGCAGAATATTGTCCAGCACAACAAGTGGTTAATAAGCTACTGGGACACAAAAAAGAGAAAAAAACCCAAACAAACGAACACTTACGAGCAACATCATAATAAGAAAAAGAAAAGAAAATTATGCAGGTCGTGATGCAGCAAAAGTAAATATGTGCTATTCAGTGGAAGATTGGATTTCAAAGGCAATTTCATAACTTAGGCTCCCATTTATAAAACTAGTTAGAAGGCTGGACAATAAAGTCCACTAAACTGCAACAGAATTGCAAAAATAAATGCTGTATTTTTTCAAAAGCATACTAAAACCACAAACAGCAAGTCCATCAAGAAGTCCTTCTGATTTCTTGAACCAGAGGCTGTAAGCTTTTCTGTATCATAAGCCCAGAATTCACATATTTACTTGAGTCTACTTCTTAATTACAGTGAACCAGTGGATTGGTTGCAATGTTGTCATTTGTTTAGGAGAGCATCTCACAGTTGTCCCTGAGGCTTGAGGCTGGGATGGGGGCTGTTTCAAGGCCTTGGATTCAAATCATAGAGTTATGATCTTATTCTGAAACAGACTGTTTTGCTGTATATGGTAAGGGCCTGAGATTAGCCAGTGACAATGTCTGCAGGTGAGAATGAGCAAGGTGAACATAAAAATTGGTTTTTTTCTGCTCTTTCATAATGTGAGGTTTTAAAGAGGAAAAATGAGACCCACAAAATAGGAATATGGAAGCAATTTATTCTCCACCTCCCAATTATATTAACACAAAACTGTCTTGCCATGGCTTCTTTTGGGAATCATGTAGCTAAGTCTAAGGTTTGGTGAAAAAAAATCAACAAATAACAGACCAAGAAGAATATTAAAGGGTTAAAGTTATTAAAAAATAAAGGTAAAGTAGTCCTCAGTTAGCATCAGAGCAGGAATTAGAAAAACAGACATTTCAATGTATTTACCCTTTCCTTTGGGGATTCACAGAGTAATTTTCTGCCTCCTCACAGTTTTGCTGATGTAATTTATTTATTTTTAGCCTGAATTTTCTGATAGAAGATTGTAAAAATATAAAATGAAGAAGTATCTGTATAGACATCTTGCCTATTTTTTCCCTTATTTCCTAACATTTCCTAACATTCCTAACACTGTTATATTAGTGAGAAAGTACCAAATTAGAAATACCTCTTGCATACAATGATCAGTTTAAACATTTGCACTAGAGTGTATCTAACATTGAATGGTCATAGAAAAGTATTTTCCAATTGATTTCTAAGGTAATATTTACTGTGTTAATATTTATTATTATTACTAATAACAACAATAATAATAAATCTGAATTGCAGTAACAGCAATAATTTTAAAGTGGTTTAATTGGGCTCAGTGTTGTAGGCACGTAACCAGTTCACTCACATGACATTGCAACAGAATGTTACAATCAAGTAAACAAACTTAACTGGATTAAACTAATGAAGTGGCCAACTGAAAAACCAGAAATGCATAATCTCTTGCACAATTCTTTATTTTTTTAGCAGTCTTATTCAGCCAAGATTTAAAAGCAATACTGTCTGACATTACCTTAGACTGAAATGAGAAATTTTATTGGCTTTATCTTGGCTATCTTGGCTTTAACTGTAGTACCATCACTCTCCCCTTCCAAAACATAACCAGTAGAAGTGCCAGATGGGGTGGATCTTCAGTGTTAGAGCTTTCAGCTCATCTGCATGCTTTTTTTACACTGATTTGATGTTACAGTGATGTAGCAAACTGCTACTGCAGGCGTGGGTGAAACAAAGAGAGTAACTGTTCAGTTTACCTGTACATTACTGTCTGTGTGCAGACTGCCATGTGGATTTTGTTAAAGAAGAAGTGACTGAGCAGTAAAGAAGAAAGTTACTGCCTAGCCATAACTGTTGTATTTTAGGTCAATGTAAATCCTCTTTAATTAGGAAGAAAGAGGCGGAAGACTGCTTCCCCATGGAACAGCTGAGCAAAGTCTGGAGAAGGAAGAAGGCAGTAAACACAGACATTCCCAACCTCATCTCTTCTCACTCCCCATTCTGCCCACCCAAAAAGGCCTGCCTAAATTCAGTCCCAAAGGTAATAAAAAGGTCTACAGGAGTTTCAATAAACCTAGGAAGCAAACCTTCTTGAACAGCTCTGTTTTCAAATCTTTTTATTTCAACTGCTTTGCAGTACAGATCTGACTTTCATCTATCCAAAGAGTTACTTTGTTCTAATTTAGTGTTTTATGTTCTATGCAGGATGACTTTAGACAAAGATTCCTTTCATGTTTTGGGGTGTTCTCTCTGAAAGTAAAGGAGAACAGTATTTCAAATCTAAGATGTGGCTAACTTGGGAGCTTGCAACGTGGTTTCTCCAGACTAAAAGCTCTTATTCCAGAACCATTTCTGGCACAGTTTTCCAGTTACTGCAAAATACCACACACCTATTGATTTCACCGAAGCATTACATACCACCTAACATAACTTCCCTTTTGTTTAACTGTACAGCAATAGACTTTAGCACTACTGTAAGCCCCTTTGTCCTGGTGTAAGTAGGTCTGCTCAAACAGGTTGTTGATTTGATTTACAACATTTATTTGTAAACATGCATAGTTAAATGAATAGCAAGGTGCTCAGTGAAAGAATAGAGATAATTTTATCCTACAGAAAGTATGTGTAGGCAAAAATTTCCTTTTCTCCCTAGTTTTACCGCAGAATTCAAACACATAAGTTTCAAGATAAGCAAAACTTCTGCTTAATAATAATTCAAGTCCAGGTGGCCAAGCTACACCACCAGAATACAGTTTGGAAAATACAGTAAGTGAAATGACAAAAATGCTGGAAAGCAAACGGCAAATTATTTCTCAGTGTTTGTCAACATTTAAGAAAGCCTTTCTTGTATACATGGATATTTCTAAAAAGGATCCCAGGAGGAAAATAATTGTCTCTTCCAGGCAAGAAAACAAATACAGTACCATTTGTCATGAGCTAAAATAATCCCCGTAGCTCAACACAACACGAAAGAGAATTTCTAAAGCAGGGTATGTAAGCAGCAACAGATCTCAAGTATACTTGGCTTGATTATGGAAAAAGCATAGGAACTATTAAAAAAATGTTTGATGCTCTCTGATGCAAAGAACATGAACTAGAAGATGTGTGAAGGTTACATGGCAATAAAAGCATAAAACATATAAATGTTAGATAGTTTCTCAGTGAACCAGGAAAACAAGCCCTTAAAATATTGTTTCTGTATGCTTTTTTTTTTCTTTCTTTTTTCTTTTTTTTTTCTCAGTTTAGAAGCTGCACTTGCACTACTAGAAGCTGGTTTGTTCTAAAGACAAAAGCAGGACACTACTGTGGAAGTAAAAGGGACTCAGTTTGCAAGCCACTGAGCTCCAGTCTGTTCTCACACTATGAGCACCTATTCCATCTACACACACACTGAGGTAGATCTCTTTGGAGACTGCACTGTACAAAGCAAAGGGAACTGGGGTTTTTTAGCCTGGAGAAAAGGAGGCTCAGAGGAGACCTTGTCGCTCTCTTTAAGTATCTGAAAGGAGGTTGCAGAGAGGTGGGAGTCGACCTGTTCTGTCAAGTAACAGGTGATAGAACAAGAGGAAATGGCTTCAAGTTGCACCAAGGGAAGTTTAGATTGGATATTAGGAAGAATTTCTTTACTGAAAGGGTCATAGGGCACTGGAATGTGTTACCCAGGGCAGTGGTGGAGTCCCGATCCCTGGAGGTATTTAAGGGTCATGTAGATATAGTGCTTAGGGACGTGGTTTAGTGGTGGGCTTGTCAGTGTTAGGTTAGTGATTGGACTAGATGATCTTACAGGTCTTTTCCAATGTGGGAGATTCAGTGATTCTGTGTTTTAGGGCATCAACAAATAGTGAAATACACAATTTAACAGAATATTTTCAATTAAATATTTTCCAAATTGCGTTGATTCCCATTCACTTTTACATCTCTAATGAAACAGGTCTTCTTTTCATCTCAAGATTTGGTGCTGCTACAGTCAAGCAAGCAGAATTTATGTGAAGATTGTGTCAGTTTTTCCAGTGCTATGGACGCACTGTGCTGCACAGGTTTTAAGTACTGTGCTCAGAGGATGTAGAGAAAAGACAATAAGCTCTGTCTTATGTACCACATCCAGGTTTCCTGCATTGTGCTGTTGAACTGTTTAAAATTTAATTTTAGTAATTTTAATAATTTATTTTTAGTAATTGTTGAGCTAGGGAATTAATCTCGTGGTATCTTATTTTCAATTCATTACCTAATTTTAAATAGTGTGTTGCATTCTCTCATAGATTTTCAAATTGTCTATTTCTTTCATTGATGTCAATGATTTTCTCATCTAGTGGGATGACTTTCACTAGCAGTTTTCCATTATAAGACCTGTTTAACAGCTGAGTAATAATTACAAAAAATCAGCACTGGGAGGCTGATACTGAGCTCTTTGTGGCACAGACAGTGAATCTAAACTGCTCCATTTCAGACTTTAATGTAATGTAATGTAAAATCAGGGCAGTCTTCCCTTCAAGTCAGCAATAAGATGGAAGGGAAGCAATTCTCCTTTTATACAATTTAGAGTATTATACATATTTTGGAAGTAAGGGCAAAGTAAATGGAGAGGGTACGTGAGAAATGGATACATTTGAAATATAGTACCCCTTTTCCACTGAGTTGCCAAAATAGTCCTCATGTTAGTACAATTGTCGATGGATGGTCTAAGAAAAAAGCACATCATAATATGCACACTTTCCTATATGTAAAGATCACAGTGAAACTCGTAGAACAGAAGTATGTTTGAGGTAGAAGGCACTTAAGTACTGATTTACGCCAACTGAAGGAGTTGTGCTTCCAGCTAGAAGGACAGCTGGACTACCCAAGAAAAGGGAAAATAACAATAATTACAAATAAAACATGACTTTGTAAAAATACAGTATGTCTTGAGATGGACTTCTTAGGCTTTCATCCTTCAACACCTGTCCTAAAATGTGACCTACACCAAGCTTTCAATCTTGGTTTCCCCAGGAACCTAACACAGAACTTGGAAGCATTGGGAGTCTGTGCTGTCAACTAGGTTCCTCACTCAGATACTCTGGTCTCCCCAGATAGCTCTGGGGAAGGAAATCCTGTACTTCAGAACACCCCTTAGATAATCCAGGCATTTCCACATTATGGAGTACTGGGTCTGGAGACTGATGAATTTCTGCAAGCCTGATGAACCAGCTGGCTCAAGTTTGGAAAAGCCATGATGAGATTATAGTGGCAGAAATCTCCGAATCTTAGGTCCCAGTAACCATCACTTTTTTTTTTAATGTTCCAAATTAAAACGAAAAGAAAAAAATCAAACTCCTGGTTTTTTTATCTTTTTCCCACAGCTGCAGAACCCATTTCCTAAGCAAAGCTTAAAAACTATTGATGAAACACAGTGTGCAAACACTAACTTTTTTGCTTGTAGTCATTTATGATATTCAGCGTTATTTATTACTTTGTGACACTGCATATTTTTTTTATATGCTGCTTCCAACAACCAGGAGAAGATATCTAAAATAATCTACCTTTTCCTCACACTTGTTTTAAAAGGAAAATTTTCAGCCCAAAAGTTTAGATATAAAATACACGCATAAACCCATCTGGTAAATTCCAGTGTTAAAGACAGGATGGAACCATATGAATTTGTATACAATATATTCATTTACTTTTCATATTTAGTCAGAAATGTTTTAGCAACTGTTAGTTATTAATTATTTCATGAGGAAATCTTTCTGAATAGCAGCTTCTCAAGGATATCCAGGCAGGTTTTATCAACCTAATACATTTGTATCCTATGGGACATCCTCAAAGACAATATTAAAATGTAGCAAATAACATAAGAAAAATGAAATTATGATTACTGCAAGGAGTTTTGAGTCCAGAAGCATTTTGTAGATGTGATCCAGAAACAGAAAATATGGGGGACAAAACCCAGGCCAGAAGAGAAATATTTTTCACTCATGGGTATAAAAGGCAGGTGGAATCCATCTCTCAAGTCTGAATAGGAGGGGGAAAAAAAAGTTTCACTTGAGTGAACTGCTAAGATCACAGCCAAGTGGCTATTTTAGAAGTACAAATCATGTTGTACAAACTTACTCTTCACTGCGTATGACCCTGTGGAACTGCAGTTCAGAAGAACAGATCTGTATTAGGATACCGTACCAAGAATCCACATCAATCAAGGACTCGGAGAACTAATTTCTGGTTACAGGTGAGTGGAGCAATTGTCTGCTTGAAGCTGTTGAAAACTACAGAGCCTGGATTCAGTAAGAGTGTTCTTTTCTCTCCCTTTCTGATTTGGATCAATGCTTTGTACAAACAAAATACTGTGGCACACAAGAACACATAGTCTGAGGACAAGTAACTTTATATTGTGCTTGACATTTGCACGTCTACCAATTCATGCATCTTCCTTGGCAAGCCACAAAATATAATTTTATGCAATTTATTACGTCTCAATTAGAGGTTTAGTGTTTGTACATCAGTTGTTCTTTTTTCCCAGCAAACTCTGAAAGGTCATTTCAAAATGAAGCTGCTGATGTTGCTGTGAAAGTTAGGCTGTTTTTCCCCTTTTTAATAAAATCATAGACAACTCAGTAAACAAACCCCATTATTATGTTAGATATTTATTTCTTTAAAGCTGAAATAAATCCACCTATGTATTCCATTGGAATATTACTTCACTGTTACACATGAAGCTGGGAAATCAGTAAGATTTAATACAGTGAGCTAAGATAAAAGCAATTTCTCAGACTGGAGAGGCGAACACCCCTGAGAGACGAACACTAACTTTTCATTACATTTTGTGAAACTATTAAAGCTTCAATTTGATTCAGATCAGAATAAGAAAAAATGAATTAAGTAATACTTTCCCTTTAAAGGTAAGCATTTCTGATTATCTTCTCTTCCCTCCATCCATCATGTTTTCAGAACATATATTCTCATCAACTCCAGGATTTAGAGATTAATACATTACCTCATGCCTGATATCGATTTTAGATTTAGCTTTAACAGTCTTTCAGTGAGCAACTGCTAAAATCAAAACCATACTAAGGCAGACAGGAATGCAAAAGGCAAAATGATAATCAGGATTATGTGATTTCAGAGATCCCAAACTATCAGAGCTAGAAAGTCTGCTGCCCTCACCAATGGAAAGCTAAAGGTGCTTCCAGCTTTTCAGCTGGTGTATTTCTATTTTTGACCTTACGGTTGCTCACAAAGCACTTACTATATCCAACAGAGCTGGGCAGTGTTTGGTTTACTCAAAAAAACTTATGTCTATTCTACAACAGCCGTTAATTTGCACAACAGGTTCAAAACTGAAATACTTCTAACTTTGTAATATAATATTACCGGCATATGGCAAAATAAACCTACAGTCTGATGTACAGATAGTGAAATAACCTAACTTTTAGAGATTGTTATTTTCTCCTTTGTTCCATTTATCATTGATATGTGGTCAATACATATTAAATAACAGATTATCAAACAGTTTGCACTAACTTAATTCTATTACCTAACACATCAGAGGATACTATCAGAATACAAAAAGCTTAAATTTGCTTTTATGTAGCTAAAATTAACCAATAATCTAGAAGAGCATTAATTGTTCAGTGTGCCAGTCTTTTGCCATGTTAATTAGAATTTCAAGAGCTACTTCAGGAAGTTTAGTACTTTTGTTGTTGTTACAGTGTATAACGTTATTCTTTCAGTTTTAAACTCTCTGATGTTCCACAGTAATTTTCAATAGCATGATTGTACTGGTTTTGGCTCGGATAGAGGTCATTTTGTTTCACAGTAGCTGTGTGGTGCTATGTTTTGGACTTATGATGAAAAGAGTGTTTCTCACTTTTACGCTTCCAATTCTGTTCCCCATCCCACTGGCAGGGATTGAGCAAGAGCCTGTGTGGAGCTGAGCTGCCTACTGGGGTTAAACAACAACACTGTTCTAGAAAAATACTTCCAGGCCACCTAGAATGCTTTGTAATGCAGTTTGCTGTCATTTTTAGTAACCAACTATTAATACCTCTGAAAAGCAGGTGAAGCTTCTTGCTCAGCCTTGGATACTGGAAAAAATACCTGGGAACTACACATCTGCCTGGAGTCCTAAGACTAAACATAGAACTTTCAAAATAAACATAAAGATTTTTCTGGCAAGACTGGCAAGAATGGCAACTGCAAGAATTTCTAAAAAAAAGATCTGAAATGTCTGAAGTAATAGAATTCAGAACAATAATTGCTGGATTAGAAAAAAGGAGGTACCACTCCTCCTTTGACAGGCCTTTTTGTATACCAACTGTTCTTTTCTTCCAGCAAACTCTGAAAGGTCATTTCAGAATGACAGGGTTGGCCAAACACAATGCAGCGGATAGAAAAGGAGAAATAGAGGAGATAAATAATATCTTTAAGAGTCATTGCAAAAANATTGCAAAAAAAAAAAAAAAACCCACACCATTTTAACTGCATCACTGGCGCAACCCAAGAAGAATAGATAGAAGTTGCACCATGAATTTACTATATTCAGGTTTTGGCTCACAAACACAGCTCAAGTAACCCTTTGCCTCCAGACACTATGGGCGCAAACTGTGTCAAGTGGAACCTCTCCCAAGATCTGCTCTTACATAATAAAACACAGTTACTAACAATTCATTTTTAATATGACATGGTACTTTAGGATGGGAAATTTTATTTAAAGTCATCGGCAGGGCTGAATTAAGTTTCATTTTGAGAACTACTTGCACTACTGTAGTATTTATTTTCTATACATTTTTCCCAGTCTGATGAGCAACTGCAATTGTAAAACAACCTTACACAATGTCACTGCTCTGCCACTAACACCACATGATATTTTGGTTCTCTACTACATGATGAAGAAAACAGGAAAGCAGTGAATAAAACAATACTTAAATCATATTTACTGCTACTTTTAAATACACGTTCCCCATCTGCCTTACTAGTATCTGCTTGGCTATACGTAGTCATCTATGAAATTACTTCTTTTTCAAATCATAAATGAAAAATTATTATGGCAGGAAAAAAACAAGGCAGAAATGAACTACCATTCAGCATAGCAGTAGCAGGGCTGATTATTCTTTTGAAAGAAACGCAATCTCAAAACACACTGAAGGGGAGATAAAATCAAAATATTTTCACAAGAACATGTCCTAGGAAAAGGAACACCTGCCCTTTTAGATTGTGGTATCTAATTATTAGCAAAGGTATATTCTGCATTTTAGTGCTGTCTGATCTTTCTTCTTTGAACTATATTTTACCCTGAGTCATACCTCAGATATTTTCTTCTTAACAGTCTCAGTGCTGATGGATTTCAGATTGGAAAATATAATTGCTTTTCTGGGTTTTTACTACATTCATTTGGTAACAAACCTACTAAAAAGTATCACAATGGATGAACTGCAGGTAAATGATCCAAGACAGATTTAATCTAATTTATCTACTAAATCACTTTAATTAGTTTTGGACTGTCAGCTGTTACTTCTAGATTTTTAAAACAAAAAATCTCATTTGAAAAAAAGACTCCTACACACTTTCCTCAAGTCAAATAACCTCCCATAAATTAAAAAACAAATAGAGAAAAAATCCCTGTCATTAGTATACCATTTCCAGTTTATAACTTAGATGATAAGACACAAAATAACTAACAGCTGTCATCTTGAAAAGTGCTCTTTACCTTTATTATCTAATGTCTAGCAGAGTCAGACACTGAGCAGTCTTGTTTAGACTGATTTAAATTCACATTTATTTTAATGAATGCCTATAAAAATTGAAATTTGCCATTTGGTTTGTTTTTCTACATTGCTTATTGATGTCAGATACAGTAGTATAAACCCAAAATAAAGATTCTGTAAACTAAGTATGGTAGCGACTGTTACCACAAAGTACGGGCAGCTGTTATTAATAATATAAATTATTATAAAAATATACTTAATATCTTTTTGTATCTTGGGCCAACAAAATGAAATCTTGTTCATTTTTTTCCTTTTATGCACAGCATGTAAATAAACAATGAATGCTTAAAACCTCATTAAATAGTGAGTGTTCCTTTGTTCCTGAGCAGCAACTGTTGTGAAAGAAGCTTCATATTGATTTTAAAGAACAAACTGTGTGAAATAAAGGCATTATTTCAACAGTAAAACATATTCAAAATTATATCCGAACGTGAAATGAATTTGTAAATCACGTTGCCATTACTAAGAGCACACAGTAGTGGTCTTGCTCAATTACCATGTTGGCTTTGTTAGACTTGTTTAAAAATTTTTCAATGTAGAAGAGGAAACAGAGAGAATATAATAACGTGAACATAGACTGATACGTTCTCCAATCACCTGTCTTACACGCTGACATATTTGCTTCTTAATTTATGGGAAATTTTCATTTATATTAAGAACTGTGTGATGTCCTTTTTTATTCTCTGGCAATAAATTAATATATCTGCTGCTATGACATACAGCTCTGCCATGGAACAGAAACTGTGGCAATTGAACTGATCGTACTGTTGTAAAAATGTACTGCCTGGTCTTTAATTAGATTCACACGTTTGCATAAGGAGGTATCTGGAGACAAAACATGTTGATTCTTCTTTGACTATGATTTGGGGTCAGCAATGTCAAGGTGGTGAGTTTGTTCTCAAGAGCTGACCCTATTAACTAGGACTTCCATCTGGAAGTCCAATATAACCATTATAACTATGCCATTCATTTTTGCTGCTAGAAATAGCCAAATTGTAACACAGGTGAAACTTGCATACAAGCTGAGCTGTTCTACAAGTGAAATCCTGGTGTCATAGGAACATGTGGTCCAACCACAGCCTAGCCCAGAATTCTGCTTATGGTAATGGCTACAAGGGGATGCTGCAGAAGAGGATGGGAACATGACAAGTATATAGTGATGCTTCTGAAAAATACTCTTCCAGCCTCCAACTGGAGTGCAACTCATGGACTTTATGAGCCAAAGATTTTGTCTTCCCATTTAATATCTTTTAATGTATCTTTATCTCATTAATTTATACATGTTGCTTTTTGAACCCACGTAACTTACAGTATCCACAATATCCTACAAAGAAGTCCCACTGCTTAATTACACTACGTGAAGAATACAAGCAGAAGAATCCCCAGTGATTTCAACCAGGCTGAAGATTTCTTTCCCCTCAGAAAATACAGTGCCTTAAAAAAGACAAAATGCCTAAAAGCTGTGGGAAAATACGAATTCCATGAAACAGTTCTTTGGACATTCTGCAAGAAGTTCTGCATTTCCCCAAGAAATTAGTTCCAGAACTCATCCCCCTCACCCCCCGCAAAGGACTTCATATTTACCTTCAAAATCTGAAAACTAAGAAAACCTTTTATAGGTTTCAGCACATTTGCTGGGAATAATGAAAGCAACTGATTCTACTATTGCAGATTACAAATGAAAAAATGTCTTGATGACTAGCAAGTATATAGGCACAACAAAAATGTAACGAACTACCATTCCTAATGGCAAAAGGAATAAAAGATACTACCTTCTGTTAATAAACTAGTTTCTACCAGGATAAGCTTACAGGGAGAGCTCAAGAAGCCCCAAGTCCTCAATTATTTCTCCACACAGTGTGCATTCTGGTGTCACGGGAGAAATTCTTGTTCAAAACCCTCATGTTCGTGCAGGCATGTCTATGCCTCATCTCTCTATCTGTAAAAGTAAATTTAATTCATGCCTGAATTTGTTGGACTTTTTTTCTTCTCCCAAATACTACCATCTAATGAAAGAATTGATGTTTAACTAACTTATCTGAAAAAGAACATCATAGGGCATATGACAGAGAGTAAGAAGAACTTGCTAATTTGAAAATGAAAGCAGGAAAATCTTTCTCTAAATGAGCTACAATTTGGAAATAGGGGAAATGCTGAGACTACACTCATGTTCATTTATGAATTAGGTGTAGTAGCTGCTCATTACTGTGCCCTCAGATAAGATCTTCTAATCATGTGAATCATGAATTCTTTCAGTACATTTCAGTGCACAGTAAAACATGTTAGCTTAAATCATCTTACAAATGAGAGCATTACAGAATCAATTTTTATCACCATGGATTACAATAATATCCTAAATTAGGTGAAAAAATAGACAGTAGACTCACGCTTTACCAAGCCTCTGAAAAAACTCTAAAAATAAGCCTTTCACTTCATGCATTCAACTTTGTGCTTCCAAAAGCTAAATAAGCATTCAGCTTTTTAGAAAACAGAACACTTCACAGTTTTAAAATTTTGTTAGCTCTTACACAAATCATGAAATGAGTAATGCCTCAGGGCAGTCGTGTGGAAAACACAGCTTTCTAAAGCACCAGAACACCCTCGATAGCTTAATTAGCCCAAAATAGTAATAATAAAGCCCCAACACACACTTGGCAGAAGCTTCTATAGTCTTTGTTTCCTGTTCTTATTTAACTCATGTATTCTGCATTAGATTATATTTTATATTAGTATAATACAATGACGATCATTGCTAAACTCAGTTACACTTTTCTCCTGCATATGGTACTTTGTCATGATCTTGTTCAGAATTTTTCATAAAAAATAAATATCTCCCAAATATGAAAAGAGTTTTGTGGTGGTTATATTTCACATAATCAAAATGGTACTACTGTTGCATAAAATAACAGGACCAAATTGCAAAGTTTTTTGTTCAGGATTCTGTGTGTCACTGAGAATTTTTGGCAACATCACCTTGTGTGAAAAAGTTTTTTCATAGTTATGGAACAGCTGACATGGAGTTCCAGCCTCTATAGGGATGGCATTGAATACTGATGTAAAATCACCACTGAAATTTGGTATAATAAAGTTTGTAAAATAACATTTCTATTTCTTTAGCTCTGCTACACATAGAGTAAGGCTAGATATTGTATCATGGTATCAGGGTGGCATTACTTCACATTTCCTTAGAACACAGTTTCAATTGTTTACCACTTGGTTAAATGAAACATATTGAAATTTTGACCACGTAAAGTCTGACTCACATCCAAAAGATGTTACTAGAATGCTAGAATTTAACTGTACAGATTGAAAGGAAAACAAGAAAATTAACATTCACAGACTAAGTCTGGCTAAACTCAATTGACCTTTATATCTCAGAAAAAATGCCCATCATCCACACTTAGATTCATAGAACGGCTGGGGTTGGAAGAGACCTTTAAAGAACATCTAGTCCAACGTTCATCGCTTGAGTGAGAACCGTTAAGGGATGCACAGACAGTGGATATTTCCACACTGTATATGAAGCAGCTGGGAAGTAGCCTGGACAATGTCACACATTCATGCTGCTGGGAGGTAGAGCTCTGGTTACCACACACTGACAGCACCAAGAGCTGCCCAATCTCAAGCTGCTTCTGCACACCAATTACCTGTGTAAAATATGGCACTCGGGCCTCTCTGTGGAGGCGAAGAGATCAATGTGAGGTTGTGAACTTTCAACGATCTACATAAAAAGACTTGGTGGTGCTATCCTATTTCTGATTCAATGTCATTACCTTGCCATAACAAGTTGTAATATGAATAATTTAAAACCCACCAGTTAGCTTGGAGGCAGGTCTGAGATCTAGAGATAAATGCTCTAAATGTGTTGTGGTTTAACCGCAGCCGGCAGCTAGGACCACACAGCTGTTCACTCGCTCCCCCCCGCCCACCAGTAGGGTAGGGAGAAGAGGGAGAAAAAGGAAAAAAAACCCTCGTGGGTTGAGATAAAGACAGTTTGATAGAACAGTGATGGAAGACAACAACAACGGCAGCAACAACAACAAATAATAATAATAATAATCATAATAATAATGGTAAAAGAATAAAAAAAAAAAGACTAGTGCAATATAATTGCTCACCACTTGATGATTGATTGCCCATCCCATCCCGAGCAGCCATCATGGATTCCTGTTCCCCCAGCCAACCCCCATTTATATACTGTACATAACGTCTATGGCATGGAATATTCCTTTGGCCAGCTTGTCCTGTCTATGGTGCCTCTCAGCTTCTATGGGAAACTGAAAAAGTCCTTGACTTAATATAAACATTACTTAGCAACAACTAAAACAATACATGTTACTAACACTATTCTCACACTAAAGAAATCCAAAACACAGCAGCTACTAGGAAGAAAATTAACTCTAGTCCAGCTGAAATCAGGACAAAATGCTACTGTCAGTAATTCAGTGAGGATGCTAGTGCTCTGCTTATTTGGAGAAAAGAAGCAGGGATCTTATGGTTTTGTTGCATGAGACTCTTCAATCCTAAAAAACAGCCTGCGATTGCAAAGGATAAGTAACTTTTAAGGAATGTTCTGTTTCTTAAACACCTCCACAATTTCTTTTCTCTCCATTTTTAAAGAAATATACTAAGTACTGTAATTTTATAATTAACACTGACGCTCATATTTCTGTCGTGTAAGTATACGATGGTGCCAAAGAAGTAGCTGTTGGGACTGGAATTAGCTGTTTAGCTTGCAGACAGACACTGTTAAAGGCTAGTGAAGGCAAATTTAAGACTCTGCTACAACATTTGTAATAGATTTTCTCTTTAATTTTTCTGCTTTTTTGACCAAGATGTTTGGGTCAACTTACATGACAGTTGTATTAAGCTGAATGGTGTCAGCAAAATCAACTGGTTAAAAATAGATGACCTTCATTCCCATCAACAGAACAAGACCTGCATTTGTTCCTGAAGAAGAGTATATATTATTGCATCATTACTGTCTTCAACTTATGGATAGATACCCTGAAATGGAACCTAACACCTAACTACGCAAGTGGTAGAATGTGTGTTAACAGGAATTCTACTTTTCTGTGTACACATTCTACTGCTGATGATCTACTGCAGTATTTTTTTAATAGAAACTCTGACAAAAAAGAAATTACCTACACAGTGACCAAAGTGTACCAAGTTTTGTATCATCAAAACAAGGGAATAGGAATGCATTTGGTGAGAGGACATTAAAAAAGATGACTGTATCACATTCCCAAAAGTATCCAAGCTAAATAATTGCCTGTTCCCAATGTTAATTTGATGGGCCTGAGTCCTAAAACAGTAAGTTGCAATTTTGTCAGAAGCAGCAAGTCTTTCAGCGACGTGATGATATAACCTGATACATTCCACTGGAGATCCCTTCATTAGTGACAGACCTGTATTCTATTCTTCAACCATATATTCCCAACTGTCCAGGACATTTTCTGAAATGTACCTGTCTAGAGTGAAAATTCCCTGCAAACACACAGTATTATGGTCTGTGTTCTCCTTATCTGAAAGTCATTTGTAAATGCTGGCGAGGGGATAGGTTCATTTATGAAGTGACACACAGCTAACTTTGGCATGTATATAAGATGCAATTTAACAGCAACTTTACGAAATAGGGCAGAAGATTCAATTATCAATGCCTGTTATTAATTTCTTTCATGGAGGTGTTGCCACTAGTAATGAAATACAAAATAGCCATAAGTTTGAAAAGT
>RSEF01000003.1:69179852-69204285 GCA_003993805.1 Himantopus leucocephalus | reverse complement strand
AGGTGTGTGATGCTTTATGAAATACCCAAGTCAGCTTTTGTATGTACCAGACATAATCCCGAGGAATTTTCTGAATCATACTTATTTCACTTTGATTTTCTTCCTACAATGAATATGAGATAAAAGAATGCATTACTCTCAGGTAGTTAAATTTGGTTCCCTGGGATATTTTGTGAGCGTGACATGGGTAGAGCAAGTCATGTATTTATCAGTCTCTTGATATCTCTGCTAAACTGACTTTTTGCCTGCTGGGAACACCTCCATTCTCGGTAATATGGAAAAGGTTTGCTGCACTGGTCGGCAAACATTTTATCATCTGTGCTTCTACTATACTCTTTGAGTGATGGAAAAGAAGCACAAACACAGAATCTGTCCCTAAGTTTCAGATCTCTGTCATAGGCTGTTTATCACTGTAATTGAAAAATACAAATTACAAATTCAGAGTTTAAGCCTCTGACTAGCTATTCTGATATCCGTTTCAGTTCAAATCTCTAACGTTTCAACTCAGAACTACTGTATTAGTTTGTTTTTGCCTAAAGAAAACCCTCCAGCAGGCCATTTGGTTCTGATGCACAGATATCAAGAGTGCAAATTGTTCATCTAACTTCAGATATTGTCAGCTAAGCTAATGACCCTTAAGTCCTTTTACAGCAAGCGGAGAGAAAATAGGTGGGTTTACATCGTGATTCATCTGGCCTTTTTAGACATTTATTATAAGGTGAGGAGAATCACATCCTAGGATTACCCATTTCTCTTCATTATTGAAGAGGGCCAAGGACTTTCAATGAACTTATTTACCCTGTAGATTATAGATGGCTTGGTCAGATGTCTGGTCTGATCTGTCCTACCAGAAGACGAATGCATTATTCCCTTTCTAGGGTTTTGTGGCGGGTTTTTTCTGATACTCATCCTTGCTATTAAAAGTGTTACTTATTTCTAATTTGAATTTATTTAGCGATGGCTGGAGCAGTGGATGGGGTTTACTATCTTCAAGATTAAAAGTGTATTTTTAATAGAATTCAATAGAATTATTAATAGAATTTAATAGAATTCAGTAGTAAGCCAAACGTCACAAAAAGCAAACAATGCAAATGGAAAATTAGAGATAGGAGTGGAAACAGACTGATTCCAATTTACTACCAGTGGAAAACTGTATTCTTCCCTTTACTGCTGTTTATTTTCTAGTTAAGACAAAGTCAAATAGGATCATAATAAAAACTTGTTAAAGTTTTCTCAACATTTTCTTGTTATACTGTGTGTTACTATGAAAATTGTAGTCAATAATATCCGAAATAACCTATTTATTTCAGTAGAAAATTCGAGCCTTCAGTTAAACCGTTAAAGTATAATTCCTAGCAATATAGAATCATAGAATAGTTTGGGTTGGAAGGGACCTTTAAAGGCCATCTAGTCCAACCCCCCTGCAATGAGCAGGGACATCTTCAACTACATCAGGTTGCTCAGAGCCCCGTCCAACCTGACCTGGAATGTTTCCAGGGATGGGACATCTACCACCTCTCTGGGCAATCTGTGCCAGTGTTTCAGCACTGTCATTGTAAAAAATTTCTTCCTTATATCTAATATAAATCTGTATGTGCTGTTCAGGGAATCCAAGACCCAACCCTGTAGTCTCTGTTATGATTTTTTGCAGATATTGTATCTTTAATTACTTGCAGTCTCCAAGTATTGGTTTCAAGGTTATTATTTTGTTATTTTTTAGAAAAAGTTTACAGTAACCATAATTTGTGTACTATGTATGCATACTAAAAACATAATTTAAGTTGTCTTTTCACTGTATGCCATTACTAATTATATGTATAAATTGAAAACATTAATATGTTTGAGACAATATTTTTTAATCGTCTGTAGAATGTCACCTTTTTCAGAATCCCATGTCAGGGACTTTTGTATTACTATTTAATGTAGCCTTGTGGAATGAATCTGTAGTTACATGTATAATGTAGCATCTTGACAAGATCTTCACTTAGAATAATGTAGCAGCTTGACAAGATCTTCACTTAGAATGATGGTATTTCTTTTATTTATGGATTTCTTTCAATGCTGATAACAATATTCCACTACCAGAGATCTCCTAACACTCGTATCTTTATGAAATCTCTCAAAGGTTATTACTATGTTCTTCCAAAAATACTGTGAGCATCATTAGGTTGATCTCGATAAGCTTTAGGAAGAGTAACACTGTGTGCGAGGCTGCAGTTTGGGACAGGCAACCATTTGCATTGCATCAGACTATTCCCTGTTATCAAACTGTTCGCTGTTGTTACTGAATTAATTTCAAATTTGGGTTTACAGTTAGCTGTATGTATGAATTCTGTTAAGGATAAAATATTAGATGTGAAAAACGATTCAAAAGTGTGTTTTAGATTCTGCTACTTTTGCCAAATCCAGCAATACTGAAAATGTTTCTTGACAAATATTGAGGGTATTTAAAATGTGTTTCCACTTGCTGATAAGACAAGAATACATAGATTTAGTGGATATTGCTACAGGTCCCCTTGGGATGCTGGGGTTCCTACCTGCTCTTCACTGTCTTGCCATATGCTGGCCTACTTGCTTGACTAATGCCAGTGAGTTTCTAGACTAATGACAATTAGTTTCCTCTCCAGACCTTCTTTTGGAATTGAGTTCTCATTTGTGTATTAATTGGACTTCCTGGAAAGTTGCAGGTTTTTATGGAAGATCTCTCCTTTGAAGGGAACTATCACAGCTAAAGGACTGATGAGGTTGTCCTTCCTTTCAAGATTGCCCAGACATCCTGTGCTCCCTTCCCCTTCTCTCTCTCCTCCCCCTCCCCTTCAGCGAGCTGAAATAAAAACTTCGCAAAATATTATTTTTAACGTAGAAACTAAATTGTGCACAGTTAATCACAAAGTTGAGTAGTTTTTGAAAACTGCCTAATAAAAGACCTTTTAATAGCTTTAGCTGCAAGACATACCACTATATTGTGAGTATTGTACTACATTGAGGTTTCTGAAGGCACTACTCCATTGTATAGTTTTAGTTCATTAAATTAAAAATTTCTTTACAATAATACTACCTAAACTCAGACTGCTTTTCTTGTTACTCATTCCTTATTCATATTCCTGCTGATGAGTTTGGACAGTCTTCAAGGAACATTGCTTAACTAGGGTGCTTAAGGCATCAGAAAGTCATTCTGCCTAACCTCAATTAGTTTTACTCTATTTTTTCTTGCTTCAGTGGTATTATTATCATAGCTACAGGGGAAAAAAAAAAAAAACCAACCCCAAAACATAATGACAAAGGTAATTAATGCAATAAATGTTCAAATGTTAAGCCTTTGTAGTTAAAAATTTTCTCTTGCTATTATTTATTTTCAAGACAGGAGTAGTGTAGTGGAAAAATGTATATACTGCCCAATGGCATCGGCATCATAATTTCAAATGCAGAACATTTAAGTATCCTCAAAATGAAGAAAACCTATGTTTCTTATCTACAACTATAAACCAAAAGTACTTCACAGGAATGTCATAGGACAAAAGTTCTGCATGGACACATCTTTGCAGATGAAACATTGTGACAATCTTTTGAACTTTATTGCATCTTCTAGCAGTAGTCCCTCCTACAATGGTCTTTTCACTTCTGGTAATATGCAGATGCTAGAACATTTTCATTTTCTGCATATTTAACTTGAATGTTTGAAATGAAATACATTTATATGTGGTCTGCAAATAATATAGTTAATTACACTATTCACAGGTATTCAGAACAGATATTTTTAAATGTGCTTTGCTGATTATATCATATTTTATTACTTTATATTGTAACAAATTAATAAAATTAGGTTTTCATTATTCATTTCAGACACAGCCCTGTTTTTTCCATCCTTCACTGGAAATTCTTACTTGGAACTACCTTCTCTGACATATGTATCTGAGACCAGGACTGCATCTGGGCAGGAAACAAGCAATCTGACGACTCTCTACTTGACAGTGAAAACAACTGCTCTAAATGGCACAATTCTTTACAGTGAGTACCAATGATACTTGAAGCTAAGTATCAGTTTTAGCTCCTTCAGGTCCTTATTAACGTTAGTGTACATCAGCTGGCATTTTCTATTCAGCAGCAAAATGAGTCATTAAAATGCAGTAGAAGCCTTTTGGTATTCTAATGCACGATGCATTATAAAATGTGAACCATCATTCTTTCTGTTACTCTGGAAAGTTCTTTAATTTATGACTCATTGAGCAAAACATAACTTACAACTGAAAATGCTGCTTCCTGACAAGGAAGAACATAGTAAGCAGATGACTCCAGTAATAAGTGGTACAGCTCTAAAATACAAACGTTGAAGAAGTTTTGAACAACTTATTACAGGGAAACTGTTTCTCCACACCTGGGTTGAGACTCACTTTTTATTACAATTGTGATCTTGGTTCTAAAGATTTTTTGACTTGCAGAAGTATCTCAGGTTTTGAAAATTTGCTGTATTTCAGAGTATTTACTGTGATTTCACACTTCAGAGGATTCTTTTGTGGTCCCTGGAGAGTATATTTGGACGTATGCTTGTTAATACTACATAAGAATGTTGCTTCTCACCTGCATATTTCATTCCTCAGTATATGGTACGAACTTCTGAGACAGCATGCTTTTCACTAGTCAGCAAGAAAATGGGCTTCTCTGCCAGTTGAATATTTTGCTGTATATTTCAGCTTGTAATTTCTATCCAAAAGGAAAATGTGGAAAGTGAGGTGATTTCTTCCTGAACCCGGAAAGAGCTAGAAATAAATATTTGTGCAATCACCTGTGTGATAGATGTACTCCACAAAGACAAAACCATTAGGAGCATTCTCGGTTCACTGCAGCTTCCCAAGGTTTGTCTACACAAAGAAACCTTGCTGATTTAATATAAATTACTTTGATTAATTTTTGTTATTTTTATATTAATCTGGAAAGAATATAGGTGAGTTCACCTGTGCTATGTAGATATTTATAAGCAGGGTTAAAAGTAGTATAAGCTTTGTGGCATTATTTAATTATGCCTTTTATTATTTTCTGTAAAACACTTACTTTAGATGTAAAACACTGTAGCCCCAAATTGAACTTTTATGTTTACTGCTTTTCAAAATGCTATCTCAAATCCTTGTATGTTATAGCTGGCCTGTTGCTGCAACTGCCTAAGCTACATAGCTGCAGAATTTGATAAGAACCATGGATAAGTGGTGATGTGGCAGTTCTTTATGTTGAAGTGGTTTATACTTGTTAGTTATTTCAATTTCAAGAGGAGTTATTTGTCCATTAAGAAGAATTCAAGGAAGGTCACTGGAAGTACTTTGAATATATTCGACATCTAATGATTTTGTTTGCCTCATCCCTGCAAAATAGCTGGCTTTAAGCCAAAGTTAAAGTACAGGTTACTATTTACCCATAAGCCCTAGTGAGTAAACATGTCTGTTAAAAATAAAAATAATAAAAATATATATAAATAGTAATAATAATACTATATAGAAGTTTCTCTGCTATTCTAGGAGTGCTGTTTTCTGAAAAATCTGGGTAAGTGTACTGTACTCCTGCAACCAGAGACAAATTTGTTTCTATCGCTACTTGTTGGAAAAGGTTTTGATCTGAAAGTGGCGAATTTATGAAGCTGGGAAGTGATGGTGGTTGGAGTGGCTTTGAAACAGAATTTGCAATGCTGGATGCTGTTTGCCTAGTTTACAACTCAACTATTTTACATATAGTGAATTTGGTTATCTTTGCAAACACCAAATGTGCAAAATTTGTAACTGAAAATCAAATTCCAACTTTTTCACTATCTATGCTGTTCCATAATTACAAACAAATATAAGCTACTTACTTCTCCATTGCATTTTATACAGAAATTACACAAAGATGGACAGTATATCCTGTCCTTTTTCTTTCCATCCAGCTACACAAGGCAGTTACAGTCTAAGCTTTAGTTAGTAGCAGGTGTTCTACACTTTCATTCACAATCATCATTTTAAATGAAAGTGCTTTGAAAAGCATATTAAACTTGGTAATTTTTTAGGCAATGTCTCTGCTTTTTCTTTTTAGGTTTCTCCAATTATAAGGTGAGAGCTACCCTGTACTTGGAATTAATGAGCTCCCTTAGAGTAGTGTTGAGAATCAGAGATGAGTATTATCTTGAGCTTTCATGCTATGATATAAATCAGTGCGGGCTGTGGAATTTCTGCTTTGCTACTTCTAAGTTTTCAAACTGTTTTGAAAAACCTAGAAATTATCACATTTGATATGTTTAGTTCTGACCAACTGGTATAAGGTAGGTAATCTGCATGTACTTCTCACAAGTGTGCTTGAGTATTTTGGGTAGACAGTGCTCAGAGATTTAAGTATCTTAGGCAACATGGGATGAAGCGTGCAAACTGCCTCAGCATTACATACTGAGAGTTTAGGCGTAGCTGAAATGATGCTGTGAAAGGAAGAGAGAGTGTGGATGCCTTCTTTGTGTACCAAGGGAGGACACCACAGTGGGCATAACTGATAGTTGTATTACACTCCTTAATTTCATTCTCTGTATCCCAGTGAATCTGCTCCTACCATTGTTTTTATCCAAAAATTTAAAAAAACACAGTACCCTTATGCCTAATTCAGTTATATGGATACAAATACTGGATAATTCTAGGGACATTGTTACTTGTATTGTAACACATAACATACACTTCATCAAGGCTCTAAGGAAATCTGAGGAAGTGGCAGTGGTAGGAGGCCTTCAGTTCCTGCTTACCACACTCCCATAAGTCCTCCCATAGATTTCAATCGAAATTGCTCTTTTGAGTAAGAGTATTTTTAAAAATTAAAGTGGTTTTGATGTTATCATATCCTTTGCTTAGTGAATGACAGAATTTTAAGTATCCTAGGAGGAAAAAACCCTTTGAACTTGCATTAGAAGGGTTTGCATGGAGTGCTCCCACCATAGTTATTCTAGAAGGGGCTATTTTCTGTATGCCAACCATAGTTTTGCCTTCTTTATACAGTTCCAGAGTAAAATGTGTTTAGCCTATGTAAATTTTTTCCCTAGTCTTTATTCAATTTATTGTCCTTTACTTCAATTCTAAACTTCTCCAGTAACATATGTCACTGTAAAAAATTGTTTATGACTCTGTATGGAGATACAATTTCATATCAGTGGTGGATGGAATGATTTTTGCAAGTGTTCACCAGCTGGTAAAAAATTTTTGTCATCCTGTTATTAAAATTATATAAATAGTAGATATACAATGGAAGGAGAAGCAAGAAAATGGGCTTCCTATTAGACCTCTCTTGGGTTCTGGTGAGTGTAAGGATTAAAGTTTTGATCTTAAGATTTTGTGATGGATGCTTTAAAATCAAGTTTTCAATCACAATGTTCCATTTTACTGGAACTTACACCTAAGAAACTGTTGACATTCCCAAGAATATTTCAGCTCCAATAGTTAAGTTAAAAATTGGTACATTTTCATAATGTACAGAAATTATATATGAAAATTTGTCATTTGTATATTAGCCATTAAGCCATTTTCACTTATTGTCCCACATATCTTTGCAAAAAGATTCACTTTTCAGACCAAAAAATGTTTACACAAATGTATCCCCGGAAGCGTTCAAGGCCAGGTTGGATGAGGCTTTGAGGAACCTGGTCTAGTGGAAGGTGTTCCTGCCTGTGGCAGGGGGGTTGGAACCAGATGATCTTTAAGGTCCCTTCCAACCTAAACCATTCTGTGATTCTGTAAATTTGATTCTCTGATGTGGGTAGAACAATTACCTGTGAAGCTAAAAAAGATTCCAAAGAGAAAACATATTTATGTCTTAACTTCTTTTTATTTGCCTCCCAAATGTTTATGCTTACTGTGTATACTTGTCTTGTTTGTTGAACTCCTTCAGGCTGACTAGTGATTGCTGTTGGGTTTGTATAATGTTTCTTTCTAAAATCTGCCGATTTCTATTTCCCTCCATCTGAACCCTTGACTCATGTAGGAAAATACACGTGGCAGGTANATACACATGGCAGGTAAGGCTGGCCATCCGAGGGCAGGTTCTGCTCTTGCAAGAAGGCTAAATCTTAACAGTAACAATAACATATAACAGACTATGAGTGGCAGCAGAACAGAAGTAAAATCAGTATTTAAGGAAAAAATGTAGGCATTCTATACTGTCTGAACAAGCCTTTGGATTTCTGTGGCTTATGTAAAAAAGACTGTAATAAGGAAAGGGAAATGAATGTGTGCCATGAGATTCAGGCAGTAAAAAATGAGTACCACTTTCTTTTGTTATGGAGTGTGGATTTACAAATGCCTTTCAATCCCTTTTTTGAAACGAAACAGGAACATGTCACAGAAGTACATATTCTTTATGGATTTAGAGGAGATAGCTGACTTGTTGCTGGTGGCATTTAATAATAATTATAAAGATGGTGCAATTCTCAGTGAACTTCTGTATTTCTGTTAATGCTGTTAATTGAAGCGTATATCTGAATTTCGGTTAAAAAAAAATTTAATTTTTTTCAATACAGCTAAAAAGCATTGGTTTGTTGTCCTGATTACAAAAGAGACACAGAAGTATAAATCAGTTGACAAAAGGATATAAATGGAAAATATCATGTTTCTGTACTACAGGAGTGTCTACAACTTTGGAGGGTATTAGTTTTTTCTTTACAGGAATTACAGAAACAGTAGAATAAGTGATGGTTTTAATACTACCACTGAATTCTTCTGCAGAATATCTGTCTAGTAGAATCTAAGTTATTCCAGATACTTAAAATTCAATTTTCTTATTAAAGGATGTATATAGAACTGATTTCTTGATTTTCCTGGGTGTGAGAAATAAGGACTCCGTGGAAACATTACACATGGCACTTTGTCATTTTCCCTGGAGTTGCATCCTGCCAACCCTTCATTTGTTTACACTCTCTCCTACTCTGTGTCTGTTTTTTCTGAGTACTTCTCATGTTCCTTCACATTAGGGGAGATTCTGGAGCATATTTCATTGTATCTGAACATAGACTTCTAAAATTATACAAATTAATTCTTCCCTCAAAAAATCTAGAACTGCTGGTAATAGAAACCCCATAGACCAGTTACCTAAGACATAGAAATCTGATCAAAGATGTTTAAAGTTATTAGGTTAGCCCTGCCTGAGAGTTTTGATCTTCATCCACTTTAATTTGTAATGTGATATACTTCCAGGTATATCATAACCATGAAGTTAAATCACAGAAAATAAAAAAAAAAAGAGTAATTTTCAGCTTGTAAAATAATTGAATCAATGCATATATAAATTATAAATATTTAACGTTCACTGTCATAGGATAATTATTACATCCATTTTTACCTAAATTAATTTGATCCTAATTACATAGAATTATTACTCTTCCGTTTTATCTTGAATTTATGTTTCTCTTTAATCTGAATTCTCATACTTTCCCTGCACAGAAGTCCTCTGCATTGTTAGTTAAGAGACTCTAGTTTTTGGCACCTGCAGAAATTCTTTTTTCTGTAAGTTTTCATGGGTTCTATTTCCTCGTACATGTGTGACACCGTATGTGTGTGCCTTAAAAAACTTCTTTGAAGGTTTCCATTTTCTGAGGTAAGAGTATATCACTTTCCATTTCCCACTGACATATACCTTCATCTTGACTTCCATAGAAATATGAAGAAATGTTTGCATTCCAGTTTCACTTTCCAGATTCTTGCAACAAAAATTAAATTAAAAATGATGGGCTGGAAGTTCAGACAGCTGAAATATTTTCTCTGATTTTGATTATCTGACTTGAATTATTATTCTCATCATAGAAGGTATTTTCTAGATACTGCACTCATCCTGCATCTAACCTAACAGCTGTTCAGCTATCATTTCATACTTTCTGTGGAAAATTGTTAATACAATATTTTTGAGGTGTTTACAGGTATTTTGTTACAGCAGTATTTGCGGACTTCATATTCTTTAGAACATTTACCTTTGCACTTTCTGGAAAGAAAAAGTGGTATTAGTGGAGAACTATGTATTTGTTTGCTTTCCAGTTGTCCATATCTGAGACTTCCATGGACTGTGTCACAGCTCCCTTCTTGTCCCTTCATGCACCCAGAGAGAGGGAAGAAGGGCAGGTCAGGATGCAATGGTGTGAGTTCGGTTCTCACCCTGACACTGAGCTGGGACAGCTCCAGGAATTTGGGTAATTTGTACATGATTTCTAGCAGTCATTTTACTTGCTTTTTCTTCATTGGTTCCCAGTAACACATCATACTTGCATTCCCATTAGCGTTGTTGCCCCTAAAATGGGGCTTTACCTGACTTGCAAGATTCCACTCTTTTAGTGATCAGTATGTTTTCTTCTAAGGTTAGATTTCTGCTAACATAACAAAAAAAAAATTTGGATCTCTTCCTGGCTGTTGAACACAGACGCAGAAAGTGCTGAAGGACTACATATCTTGTAGAACTCTGATACTGTATATAATGTTAATTACATCTTTGCTTTACACTTCTACTTAGTCTTCCTGAGGCTCTTTCCCCTTTCTGTAGCACCAGTTTCTTTCTCTTATATTTGCTCTTTCTTTTTTGTTCTCTCTCTGGTAATTAGGTTCCTTTTCAAATAATACAAATGTTTGCTATGATTGTCCATATCAATATCCTTAGTTAGTTTTACATAAATGTAAAATACAATATTATATCATAGAATCATAGAACCATCGAATGGTTTAGGTTGGAAGGGACCTTAAAGATCATTTAGTTCCAACCCCCTGCCATGGGCAAGGACACCTTCCACTAGACCAGGTTGCCCGAAGCCCCATCCAGCCTGGCCTTAAACACCTGCAGGGATGGGGCATCCACAACTTCCCTGGGCAACCTGTTCCAGTGCCTCACCACCCTCATACTGAAAAATTTCTACCTAATACCTATTCTAAATCTCCCCTCTTCCAGTTTGAGGCCATTACCCCATGTCCTGTCACTACATGCCCTTGTAAAAAATATACATTTCTAAAATAAAAGTCTCTCCAGTGTTTTGTGCATGAATACTATGTGCATATACAGATTATCCAGAATTTTTTAATTTATTATTTCTGTATGCAGCCACCAAGCTCTTCTGTCAGATAAACATAATATCCTTCATGAGTTCATATGCTCCCTCTGTTCTTCCTTCATCACTGTTTTTTGCTCCTTGCTCTTTCATTTTCCCCTCCTACTGACTTCAAAAGAGAAGCTGCTGTTGTCAGCTGTGCTCTTTTTAATAGTGTAACTTCTGCTTCTGCTGCTGCTCTTTTGAAGCTGTGCTACTATCAAACAGCTGAGAAATGAACTGTCAGCAGAAAGTCGTCTTGAGGCTAGTGCACTCACTAGGTACAAGAACTTCAGAATTACAAAAAAGGGTTAATATTCCTGAAATTTTCATATTCTGTTAATATACTGATGTTAGCAATAACTCCATAATTAAGGTTGCAATAAGTTTCACACATTGACAAGGCAAAAATGCTCTGTCATTGTCAAAAACATTTTTAAAAATAAGAAGAAAATCACAGTGATCTGCTCATTTCAGGTGTATTTTACTAGAAAATAATTACACCTTTTGATTTTTTTTTTAATTAGTCCACTTTCAGATCATTCATTTTGCAAACACACCTGATTTTACCAGGTGGTGATGAGGTTAAGTCTTTTTCTCTGGCTGATAATTAGTAAACATTTAATTACATTGAGAAATCTTAGACAAGATGCTTTTGGTATAAAAATGGATTTGAATCAGAAAGTATGCATAAGAAGAATATTCAACTCAGAATCTTAGGAGAAAACATAAAAGGATTAAAACATTTATCTGTCTTTCCCAAGTACACCAGCCAGTGAGGATCCAAAAAGATCTGTGCCTTCTTCACTTGTTTATATTCATGCATCTTAAAATAAAAAGAAGTGAACACTTAAAAGTACCAATGCATTCTTGTAATACCTTTCAGCAGTTAATGTAAATACATACATAAAAATATAGATAAGAAAAATAAAATATGTATATGCATAAAACAAGCCTACTTATAGGCTAACTAATAGGCAGAATATGAGAATCAGTAACTGTGCTGGACATGTCACTTTACTAAATTGCACCATGCTGTTGTTGAAATGCGTTTTCCTATTTAATGCCTTTATTAGAAAGGATTTTATCAATGGTTGGTTGAGTGTAACAAATACTAAGGACTAACTTTTTCGTAGATGCTCCCAAAAAATAGATTGTCTGTTAAAAACATGGGAAAAGAGATAGGATATAAGTGATTTATAGAAAATTACTACATATGTTAGAGGCAAAGAAACTAGTCCAAGAACAACTGGTTTGCACATCATTTTAATAGATTATAAACCATCATTTGTTTTAATGCAAAGACAAATGTACTTCCCTTCTTAATAATGATATTTTCCCTAATTATTTTCAGTATGTGTTTATGAATCATACACATGGTAACAGTCGATGGACTATAAATGTCTGGACTTTTTGCAGTTACTTTAAATTATTCGCAGAATGTGAGGAGATTTCTCTTTAAATATGTCAGAAGAAAAAGTTTGAAAATATACACAATTATTACATTTGTGCCAATAAATATTAACCATCATTTAAGAAATATTTCTTTGTTGCATACAGTATGCATTCTTACAATTTTTTATTCTATTCCTTACTGATTTTACTTGTTTACGTGATTTAATTTCATCAAAATGTCAAAGCAAATTTTGATATTTAGCCACAAAGCAAAATAAATTGCAAGTGGTCATAAAAAACTGATACAGTTATAAAGTTTTACTTCATCATTTTCTCTTTTAAGAGAGTCAGCATAATGCTGTTCACAATCCCTTCAAGGACATATTGTTTAATTTCTACTATATATGTTAGTCTATAACTTCTGCCAATTGGATTTCAGATATCACAGCCCATGTTTATAGCATTCCTTATGGACACGGGCTCCTTTTTCATAAGTTGTGCTCATAAATAATTTTCCTGTGCTCTCAGAAGCTGTGTTACTCAGATCTACCCATATTGTACTTACCGTCCTAAAACTAAAAATGGGCCTTTCAGGCAATTCAGTCATAGTCTATTTGTCAGTTGTTTCAGCTGGCATTCTCAAGCAGAGCATTTCACAGTATCTTTCCTCTGTGAAAAAATATGTTTTTGCCTAATAAAGCTTCATCCCGTTGTTTAATGGGAATTTAAATCTGTCTTTTCTAGATACGCAGTCATTTGAGCCCAGTGGCCACTTGCTTGCCATCATGCTGATGTACAAAAGTAGCCTTACAGCTTGCAGTTTCCTGTGAAAGAATGATTGCTGAGATCTGGTTTCTTTGACCTGATCCCCTCTGTCGTGGTTTAGGCCAAATCGGCCACTGGGGATGTTGGGGACCCCAGATAGGAGCGACAGATGCTCCCCTNTCCTAGGAAGGCAACCTCCCACCATATATGCTCTTTTACATTGCCAGAACAAAATTATTCAGAGGGACAGTCTACCTCCTCATGTGCACTGTAGAAAGATTTAAAAGACTGTCCTTTCAAAGCATCTCATACCATTTAGCAGATAATATGAAGAATGCTTTTATTCACCTGTGTGATTTGGAAGCACTCCCTAGACTGAAGTTCAAGCAGTAACACTCGCTGAGGTTTCAAGGAGTAATGCTGCCTTTGGGGGAGCTGTCCCAAATTTTTTGCTTTACAAGTAACAATGAGGACCTTCTTCCAAATTTTTACCAGTGGGCAATGTGAATGGACAGACAGAGTCACTGGAAGAAAAGAAATAAGCTATTCAACTGTAACTTCCCTTCTTTAAGACATGCTGTCTGCATATACATTCACAATGCTCCCCCACTTCATTCACTCCGAATTCAATGTAACTTACAGATTTACTTATCGATAGAAACTGGAAATGCCTGGAACAGCATGCGTAGGGAGGGGAGAAGAAGATAAGAAAACAAATGATGCAATGTGTGCATATATCAGTTATGCTAGGGTTAAAAAGCAGTGACTTTTTTAACAGTGATAGTGCAATACATTTTGAAAGACAATTATCAGATTATTGTAGAAGGAAATCATAAAAGCCAAAGGCATAAAATACAGTCAATTTAAAATAGCTTTGGAGTTAATTAGGTATTCAAAATACAAAATATGTCTAAGCATAAAAGACTTTCAGTAGGTCATCAGGATTTGTAACAGACTGAAGAAACTCTGTGTTGACTAGAAAGCTGCTCTCAAGGAGGGAGTTTACATTGCGAACTGTTTCTGCTATGAACTATACAAAAGCAAATGATCATGAAGTTGCAAGCACCTGTTGCGTCTCTCTATCTGCTAAAATATATTACCTTTTTCCTTCTGTTTTGTCCTCCAAATTAAAGTTGATCATTTTCTCTTTACAAATTAGAAGATTTTCCAGCAAGGAGCTGCCCCAAGTACACCTACATTCTTTTTACCTTCCTGAATAAAAATGTTAAGGGATGTTCTAAGCTGTGGCTACCTCCAACAGTTGCAGGCCTGGGACTCCCTCCTGCCCAGCTGCTGGGACACAGCTCAGAGACTCGGGGGTCTCCATCCCAGGCTGCTGCTTTCCCATTTGCAGGTTAAACCATGCAAAGTTAAGTATGTATCCCAGAGACACACAGACATGCACGCATGCAGACACACACAGAACATGACACGGCTGGCTACACAGGCTGCCACAGGCAAAGCACTGCCTTCAACAGCACATGCCTTGAGGACTCACGTAAAACATGACTGTAGAAAGCCAAGTCCTCTCCTCCTCTCTGGCTGGTAGACATAGTTCACTAGTGAAGGCACACGCATGACACTTGCTAGATTCACAAATGCATGCACACAAGTGCCAGCACAGGCCCCTGTGTCCACCCCTGTCCAGATCCCAGGTCTTCTTATCCACCCCACATGTCTTCTACTCGCTAGCTCATGGACAGATGTATGCAGTTACACTCCCATCCCCCAGGCACTCCACACTCGAGGGTACCCCAGATACCAGGATGGACTCTCTACCTGTCTGATACCCATGCCTGGACCTGGGGCCTCCTGCTCGCAGGAAGTACATCTTGAAGTTTGCTCATGAATACACTCACCTACCCCCAGAAGCTGGCACCAGGCACACAGGCTGGGAGCGGTGATCCCACTCCAGCCACTGGCACTGAGTCCCTTGCTCACTTTACTTACACCAGTCACTCCCAGTGACTGGCAGCTGAGACTTTCGCCCACACCAGCAGCTGGTACTGGACCTTCACTGGATGCAGTTGCTGGCACCACAGGCCCGGGGGTGCCTACACCCTTGGTCTGGCTCCAGTTGCTGGCCCCAGATCCACTCGCACCTCTCTCATCAATTACTGTCACCTAGTCCTTGCAGCCCCCCGCGCACACACCCCCACACAAACACACATCCTGGTCTCTGCCAGTAGCTGGTTTTTGGGATGCATAACATTAGTACCCCAGTAGTTCGTGGCTGAGACCCCCCATATACTCCAGTCCCTGGCACTGAGACTCCCACTGGGTCCATTAGCCACCACAGGCCAGGGTGCCTACACCCCCAGCCTGACTCCAGTAGCTGGCACCAAACCCACTCACATTGGTCACCCCAGCAGCTGGTGCTTAATCCTTGCAGCACTCTAACATGTGGGATAGAGAGTGAGATTACAGAGAGAGATAGTTAAGAAAGGATTTCATAAGAAGGCAGGACAGACTGTGGTGATCAGACGCAGAGCTCAGTCAGACAAGCATGCTGACCATTTTACGTGCAGCCCTCCTCTTTTATACCCCTTCAGGTCTGTTTCTGCTTTGTTCCTCCCCAATTCCCTGTTTGTACACGTTGCCACATTGGTTGGCATAGTTCTACCAACACAGCCCTCCCCCAGTATCCCAGACCCTCAGGTTTGCACCATTCTCAGTTGCAAAGTCCAGGTTGGCACTCTTTGAAGTCATGCCTGAAGTTTCTTGATAGCCCATCCATTAGTGTGACTGACAAGATTGGTTTCTTGTCATTGTTTCTGTTACTGTTTGTTTGTTCTGTGTTTTGCTTATTGCCTTCCCCTTTTTCTTATCATCCCGTCCTGTTTCGACGGGGTCCTCAATCAGATAATCTTACTGAAATAAGTATTCCCACACTCTGCATGTCCATACCAGTTAGTGTAACCGACCAGGTTTGATTCTTGTTACTATCTCCATTTGTTGGTCAGGTTTGTGGCTCTGCATGTTTTGGTTTCCCCCTTTTCCTTGTCATCCCATTTGACAAGGCTGATGATCAGATAACCTTAAGGAAGCAAATGCTCTCACCTACCATGCACCCTTATAAAAAGTTTATTTTACAGTCTATGTGTTGTGTGTTTTTTCCCAACTCAGTTACGGACAATGGATAGATGTGCTCCAGGCAAGCTGGGAATTGCATACAGATATGACACTGGAACTCAAGGTTCTGGGTTTCCAAACATTATGATTCTGGAAGTTAAGAACATAGCAATCTTATGTTCAAATACTGCTGAACAAATATAGGCAGTAAATTCAATTTCATGACCTAGCTATTCAGTCTTTTTTACTTCAGTTAAATACAGTAAAATATAGTGCAAAAAACAGATTAACATTTTAACAGTTTATCTTAAAGTGGAATAAAAATCCTAAACAGGAACTGTGTCTTACCTTGTATGGGAGGTAAATACAGTGAAATTCAAAGGGCAAATTCATTAAAAAATACCTGTCCAAAATAATTTGCAAGTGTAGGTGTCAGTTCTTTTTTTAGTAGACGAAGTATGTGCTATCCATCATTTAAGTAGAAATATTTTGCTGTCATATTTATAATATACTATTTAGTGGAAGTGAACAAAGATTGAAAGATTTTTTTAAAATATCTTTTTATTCTTAGTTTGAACTGTGCAAGTAACAGTATGTCTGACGTTTTGGAGCTAAAAATCTTCTCATCAAGTCTGAAATGTATCATTAATTGGGAATGGTAGATTTTTCATAATCTTTACAGAAATTATAAGAAAGAGGACATGTTCTCATAATTTTTGTTTTCTATAATATGGTTGAAAAGCTGAATGAAATAGTAAATTATGATACAGTATTTTCGTGATTTGTTTTTACCTTTACCTTTGTCGCCTTAAAGATACTGCTGGACGTAGAGAAAAGTTCATCTTAAATTAATGTAAAGATCTCCACAGGGTTTATGCAACTGGAGTGGTATAAAAGTAAATTTTGTCTTTTGGTTATTTCCTTTTACTTTGACCTGTTATCACCTGTTGATACAGACTTTAATTTTATTCTCACATTCACTCAAGCAGAGTCCTGTATATTGATAGAAGACTCCTCAATGTCACATAGGCATATGACTGGCAATGGTGTTCCAGTAGCGTAGAATGTTTTTGGAAGGTCCTACACTTTCAAAAGTGTGACTGTCTCCATTTTTGTTTTCAAAGCTAGTGAAAGGAATTTTGGAGACCAGTTTCTTCACTTGTATCTTGTGGAGGGAAGACCAACAGTTCGATTCAGCTGTGGAAACTCTCAGAACATTCTGACTGTATCCGTCAATCAATCCATTAGCAAGGGTATACTCATCCCTATCACAATAAGGTAAGAACTTACCACTATGTTACACTGAAGAGTTTCAGTCATATATTTTAAGCTACAGTGTGACTTCACTTTTTTTGACAATAAAAAGACAAATCATATTGGAAAGCAAAACTGTATGCATATTTGGAAACATTTTTCATAAGGTAGTGTCCTTGACTGAAAATACATTTTAGTTCACACAGATTAGTTCAGTCCTTTGGAGAACATTTGAATCGTTCAAACTCCAGACACTTTTATAGATACAGCTGAAGTCAGCTTGAGAACTGAAACAATTTAAACATAGCGTTGGAGGTTACAAATGGGTAGCTTTTGTTTATGCTTATTAATTTACACATTGAATAAATTAGATATGTCATCAGAATTCTAGTGCTAAATATAGCAGTAATTTATTGTTTAATTTTAAGATGAAAAATTAAAAACGGGCATGCTAATAACATCTCGCAATGCAGTAAGATGTCATGTTTACCTATGCAACTGTACTGTCAGCAGTATACAATGGTGGCTGACCAGTACTGTCATTTTTCATCTGGTATACACAGTAGTTCACCGAATAGTTAACATAATTTTGGAAAATGTATTAGTATCATGCCTTGGTAATGGATTAACTCTTTTCCAATCATGGAATTTCATATGTGCAAGTTAGGAAAAAGGTAAGAATGAAATAATATAGATGTTGTGTTATATTAGTAACATTAAAATAATGGTAAAGTGTTTAATATTTACTCTAAAAATATTTTAGAAATTACTGTGATGCCCATATAAAATTTCAAGTTACTGTGATTAAGGTGTTATTTTATTTATTACATAGGTAAAGTATCAGAGTTAATTGCTGCATCTGAACTGTAAGCATTTGGGATGTGTGGGAACTTACTGGACAAGTTATTAAATTAAAGGTAGTTTTAACTAGGACCATTTTGGCTGTTAGAAGATGGTATATGAAGAAGACTGCAAAAGTTTCTCTGAAACATGCACATCAGAGTTCTCAAAAATACCTTCTTACTACCAAAAAAGGAAAATAAAAGCATCGTTTGAAGATTTTTGTATTTGCCTTCTGAACTGTTTCTGTGTGATGTAAATGTTGTGAAATTCTAAAATGCTGCTCATGCCAGGAGGTTTTATGATCTCAGTATGTAGAGTAGATTGGTATGGGGAGAAGAGGCTGTTTATGCTTTTTTTGGTTAGATTTTATGCTCACCCCATAGGCTTTATCATATTCTTTTAGAAACACACTTGTTAGAATATGAATATGTGACCTCTTTTCAATATATAGAAAGATGAAAGGATCTACCATTTAAGAATCTATTTATCTTACATCTTCTATTTCTTCTTAGCCACAGGTCTGTACAGTTCTCTTATGCTCCATTTCAAACAGTTATTTTTCCCTTTTATTCTATATTAGTATTAATGCCTAATATTAATGGAGCAAAGTCACATAGCATACATTCAAATCTAGTTACTTGTTATCTGACTGTGTATTAATCTATTTTAGGATTTTTGTACAAATTATAAATTTATGTAAAATTTCAAAGAAAATTCTATCCCTTCCTCTCCTTATGACCCAGCAGATAAAGATTTTTTTTCTCTTAGAAGATATTTCATAGAAGTATACATTTCAATGATAACAAAAGATTCTAAATTTTTTTTTTCGTCTCAGAGACTACTCTTCTGTGAGACATTGGTCAGCTAATTGCAATGTATTGGCTGTGGTAGCATTATTGCTGCTTCATAAGATTAAGACATTAAAATGCTATACAGATTTCAAAGCCTAATAATATACTAGCAACAAATGCAGCTAAACAACATTTAAAAGATTGATTCTAGTTATAGACTTCAAGTTCACAATGAAAAATAAATTTATTTCCCTCTTTTTTTACCTTAAAATTAACACCTGTATATTTATGGCTTCATTCTCGATGTTGTTATACCAAAAATAATGTCAGTTCAATTTACACGTTACTTTTGTTTACCAGAATTTATACTCTATCTTTAAAACAGTGGCATACTAAACTTGCAAGGTGTGATTGTAGGCTGTGACTGGCGGGGATTTACATGCATCTGAGTTTATGGGCTTGGCCTTCAAAATGACTACTGATTATTCCTGTGAGTCCTTCTAAAATGTAGAGAGAGCAGTATATCCTTCACCAAGCAGCAATAAAATTGTAATCCTTCAGCAATCATCCTTAACCTCTGCCAAAGAAAAAAGCAAACCTGACAAGGCATTTGTGCCCCCCCAGGATCTTGTATCATAGGCTATGAAATATGAATCCATGACAAAACTGTTGATTTGTGTTCTCTTAGTGGCTGTTGAAGGTAGATAACTCTACCTGTATGTTTTACCTGCAAAATTAATAAGGTTTTTTCCCTGTAATCCAGGAAAAGAGACAGACTAGAATAAATAACTATTTTTGTTACTGTTTGAAAATGCTCAAACTAGGAGACAATATTTCTGTTAAATTAGATTTGAATAAGGTTATAAGATTGTATTTGACAGATATCCCAGTTCTGGATGCTAATAAGGCTCCAGTGGATAAACAGCATAATTAACTCAGCCAATAACATCTATATCATCTTCTCAAACATTTCTTTCTAGATCTACCATATACAAGAAGCTAAGATATCCCCATAGTTTACAGCTATTACTTTCTCTTAACTATATGATTAGTTTCCTTAGATATGGCCATTTCTTTCAAACCTGATGAAGATTAAATGAGTTTTAAATGTTCAGTCATTGTCATTATGGTTCTTGTGAAATGACAGCTTTATAGAAAAAAAACCCAAACTTTCATTGCTTATGTTTTTTACCTTGCCTAAAGAAACTAGAGACCTGTTTTGATCCAGTTTTATTCACTGTTTCCATTTCTGTTTATTTTAGAATTATTTGATTGCTAGGTTTGAAAATGTGCATTTTGGGGGGGTTAATTTTTTGTGATTTCATAATTGAGATTGTATTGATCTTTTCAGTTAAAGCTTTGAGCACATACTTGAGATGTAGTTTGGATTGTTTTATGGATTTGTTCTTTAAAATTATTCAAAGAACATTAGTTCAAACAAATTTCATTCCATGTGTGGGTTCTGAAATGTTGCCTGATGCAAAATTTACTGTATGTTATTTGTGGTTGAAGTGATGTGACTGTCACTGGGACCAGATGGTGTTTCTTCAATTCAGCGGTTGAAGGAAAGAAACTTTAACAAGCAAGAGATTGAGATAATCAAGTCACCAGGATTTTGATTTTTCTAGATAGGGGATCTAGATGGGTTTTAGCTTTTGGAGTAAGAATACTGGGGGTTTTTTAGATATCTTACAGTTTTCATCTCTAAACGATTTTTGTTTAATTATATTTCCTTAAAAAGTTTAGATTGTTTGTTCTAGCCAGTGGTAGGGGGCACCAGATTTTCTTCTGTTTGGAAGATTCTAGGCAAGCATAGATTAAAATCTCACCTGTATAGGATACTGTCACTGTTTTCCATCTTATTTACGTGCAGAATTGTCAGAATTTTGTTCTGGAATTTAATGAACATAGTTCCCATCCCCACAGAGCTTTATCATTGTATTATATACATTAATATTTCAATTATCTTCCAAGTGAACATATTGAATGTAGTCATTTCCAGTTTTCTGTCACACTGTAATTAGTGGTATGGACGTAATCATTTACTCATGGCTAAGAAGGGCACCTTTAGCTGTCCATGAAAGCATTTATTTGTTAAATAAATTATTCAGTTAATGTTGTTTGGCCAACTCTAGCCTAGACCATGGAGTTCTACAGAAGCTGCTGAAGTTTATTATTTCGTCTTCACGCTTCAAAGGCAGATGGCTCGTTCTGAACTGTGAAAGTCCTAAACATGTTTTTGTACCTCCACATGGAAACTTTGGCAAGATATAATGTACTGAGTGCAAACTAGATGATTATGTTATCAGTATCTATGTTTTTACCTACACTTCCACTTCCTCCTTTTTCACAGAAGTGGTAGTTGTTTGAATTGATCTTACAGTTTTTTATTGCACGTGCATTCTGCAAATGTGCTTTTAAAAAGATTACGCAAATCACCATCCGTACAATTTGTTCACTCATTTTGAGCCATGGGATTTACCTATACCATTTCATCATTCCAGAGTTATGTATGTTTTCCTATCAGTGCATACTTTTAAGTCATCATTTTATTAGTGTTTACAGGTGCCAGGTGCTCTGCGTAGTGTGCAAGTATTACTGAAAATTGTATTAAATCAGTTACAAAAAAATTACTCATTTTCTGATGTTTTACTATTGTTTCCAACATTGCCAGTTACCTAGGAAAAGAGGATTTTTTTTTTGGTTAATGAATTGGAAACATATGAGCAGCTATTTGTAAACATTAGTGGCTTTGTATCTGAACAGGAGTATAGTGCAGCCCCTGTTCGTGATGTGTGGAAGACATTTTGCTGTCTTCAAGTACTCCTAAGCTTCATGCTTGCAATATGGACTTCCTACATAATCGATTATGTAATGAATGAGAAATGGAAAGGTGTTTCAGTAGACAACTTGAGCCAACTTGATACAGTATCGCCATCATCTTATCACACCTCCCCTTTTCAAAATTCTTTGAAGGTTAACAGTGAAAGCAGGCTGGAAGAGATTTAAGAATTTATATTCTGTCATATTAATTTAAAATTGATAAAGAAAAACACATCTAGATATGGTTTTGAAATGGAATGTCTTACTTTATATTTTAATTTTGTATTTTAAGTCAGCATATACATGAATCATACCCATGAGGATGTTGTGTTGCATAAAACTGGAAATGCTGCAGGACATTAAGTAGCTCTAATAATTTTTTAATTTAATTCAGAATTAATTTTANTAGGACTTTAAGTAGATCTAATAATTTTTTAATTTAATTCAGAATTAATTTTAGAAGGACTGTATATACAACTATATGTATTTATATTTACTGCATTTTCTNCAGGACATTAAGTAGCTCTAATAATTTTTTAATTTAATTCAGAATTAATTTTAGAACGACTGTATATACAACTATATGTATTTATATTTACTGCATTTTCTATAGAAATTGCAAATCATAATAACTCAGCATAAGTCTTAGTGGGACAAAACCTAAAAATGGTTTTCATAGAGATGATTTTCCACTGAAATTATCTGCAGTTAATGATGATTAATCAGGCCTTCTAAAATCAGTAGTGGACAGAGTTCAGTTTGTAATGTATATCTATTTCATAAAATCTTCATCACATTTGCCACTATAAGGTAGGAAAGTTTGTGCAATGTATGCCTATATAATGCTTGTTCTCTGAAAACCTTAATCCCAGTTCCATCAATTCAGCTATTACAGTTTTACATAGGTAAATCACTACATCTGTTATTCAGTCTCAAAAATAGTCCCATAATACATGCATTACATCAAACTAATGCATATAAATTCTTGTATATGCGATTAAAATTGACCATTTGATGGAACATTAGAATCAATCAGTTAAATTATTCTGTGTGGCCTGCTAGTTGCAATAATTCAAATAAGAGAATGGATTCTCATAAAGAGTATAGAAAAGATTAGTTTTTGGTTTCATTTCAGTTTCAAGTTTTGTGTTTGAACAGAACTTTCAGTATGTTTAGAAACATACGTCACTTTCTGAAACGCTTTTTTTTGCTTTCATTCAGCAACAGTATTCAGTATTTCACCAGTGATCTGTCAAAGCCAACAAAACATGCTGCTATGGCTATTCAAGTTCATTAGCTACTGACTTGAAGAGCAGATGTTTGAATTCGTGTACCCTTCATGCTCTGGCTTGGACTAGGTCTTCTTAAATTAATTGACCTTACAGGAATATCTTAAGAACACAGACACACAGAATCACATGATTGTTTAGGTTGGAAGGGACCTCTTGAGATCGTTCTGTCCAACACTCCTGCTCAAGCAGGGTCACTTAGACCATGTAGGTCAATGTCCAGTCAGGTTTTGAATATCTGAAAGAGGCTCCAGTCCCTTACTCATCTATATGGCCTTTTGCTGAACTCGCTCCGGTAAGTCCATATATTTCTTATACTGGGGAGCCCAGAACTGGATACATCACTCCAGATGTGGTCTCACCAGTGTAGAAGAGTGGGGGGAAACTGCCACCTTTGACCTGAAGGACAGTCTTGCCAGTAAAGGCTGAGGTAAAGAAGGCACTGAGTATCTCAACCTTTTCAAGGTCCTATGTGAACAGATCACCTTCCCCATTCAGCAGTGAGCCCACATCTTCATAAGTCTTCCTTTTGCTGCTGATGTTCCTGTAGAATCCTTTCTTGTTGTCCTGCATGTCATTTGCCATAGTCAAGTACAAGTCAGCCTTGACTTTCCTAACCCTGTCCCTGCAAGATCAGAGAGCAATGCTATGCTCCTCCTGGATCACCTGCCTATGCTTCCATTCCTTATGCACTTTGTTTTTATGTCTGAGTTCAATTAGAAGCTCCTGGTTCACCCATGCAGGCCTCCTAGCTGCATTTGCTTAATTTCCCACTTGTTGGGATGGACCTTTCTTGAGCTTGTAGGAGGTGGTATTTGAATATCTACCAGGTCTCCTGGACCACTCTTCTCTTCCAGGGCCATATCTCATAGGGTTTTTTCCAAGCAGATCCCTGAAGAGACCAAAGTCTGTTCTCTGATGTCCAGGGTTGTGGTCCTGCCTTTTGCTTTGCTCCCTCCTCTTAGCACTCTGGATTCTACCATCTCACAGTCACTATAGACAAGGCTGCTTCTGACTTTCACACCTCCAAACAGTTCTTCCTCTTCTTGTAAGTATCAGCTCACCAATGAAAGTGAGCCTATTGGTGACATCAAGATTGGAAGCAGCCTGGGCTGGGTGATCATGCACTGGTGGAGTTCGCAGTCCTGAGG
>RSEF01000003.1:69155043-69179752 GCA_003993805.1 Himantopus leucocephalus | reverse complement strand
CCCCACGTCCCCAGTGGCCAATTTGGCCTAAACCACGACAGATATCTTTGACTCGGTGAAGTCTTGTACTTTTGTAGAGTATTCTTTTTGTAAAGTTAGTGTTCAGCTGCTCCATGCAATCAATTTAGGCTTCAATTTATTCATTGTTTAGCAGAAGTCTCCGAACTCACCCTTCATCAACATAATATTGCATTGTTGCATTTGATTACTATTCTGACTTTTTCTAAATTAACAAAATCACCTAATTTAGTTCCCCTAGAGAGAACCATAAATTTTGTTGTAGCTTCAAAATTCTGCATAAATGTAAATGCTAATTCTTCCAGTATCCTTGTGCTATTCCCATTTTTGCACGTGTGAAATGGAGATGTCACAGACTATCAGTTTCTTGTCACAGTGCACTGAAGTATTGTGTTTATACCAGTGCAGTCCCTGTGAAGCAGAATTTACACTTTCCTGTTAGGAGCCAGTCTGAGGACAGATATCTTTAAAGTCATGATTCATAAAATATATAAGTTGAAGAAAAGCATTCAATTGAAGTAAATGATCATTGGGTGCATGCTGCCTGTAGTATGTTCAGTGATATATGTAACAGAAAGAGTCCCATTAAGCATTCTACTAAAGGATCATATACTTGACTGTCGGACTGGCAGAGGTGTAGTAAGGAAGGCATAAAGCAAGCTAAGTAGAACCTAGCATAAGCAGTATCTGTTTCACCTAAAGCAGATATTACTATTTTCAGCAATATATGTTTATACACAAACATGAATTTCTGGGGTTTTTTTAGATTCTATATAATATGTGAAAAACTGTATGCCAACATTAAGAAAAAAAATTGTGTCTGCTATGCAAAGTAGGCAATATTAGGCAAGATAAAGTGTATTTGTTCTCCTTATGCTATCCAGTTCTGCTAGTATCTCTTCTGCAAAAGAGAAAAGATACAGTTTGAAGGTGAACAAAAGCATTTTCCTTTCTTCCCTTTTATTCAGCACTCTCTAGAAAGACATTTTTTCTTAAGTAGGTAACTTTAGATTTGTGTATAATAGAATCTACTCCTGTATGAATTCGGAGACACTGATTGTTGCGGTCACTTCTATTGTAGTCTTGTTGTTTGTCTATTATGAGACCTGTTCCAGCCTTTCTTTACCTTGTAGATGGGCTCCATTATCTGAAAGACTGGAAATGTCATATTAATTTTCAGATGACTTTTTACCAAATCTGAGACAATTTTTTCAATGTTAACATTCCGTCACTAAATCGTACGTAATTCTTCTAGTAGAAATGTTAGAATTATAGAATTGTAGGGCTACAAAACATCTTAGGTGATCATCTAGTCTACACCACTGCCTTAATAGGGCACACATGCCATATTCGTCATACCTGTAAATTAAATGCTTACGCCATTTCTTACGGATGTTTGTCTAACCTGCCCTTAAAAGTCTTCAGTGGGGGAGCCTGTACAAACCCGTGTAAGCTACCTCAGTATTCGTACTATTAGAGAGATTTTTTGTTATGTTTGACATGGAAATAAAGGAAAGATTGCTTATTTCTTGTTTGTAGCAGCCTTCTACATGTTTGGAGATTATATGGTGCGTCTGATTTGGCTTGTCTTCTTCAGCTCTTTTGATTCTGCCTAAGTGATGTATGGTATTATCAACATCAGATATCTGCTGCAAGAATGCTAACAACTAAAGGATATATCCTGGATTTGATGAAACCTGGATTTAAACTTACTTTGCAGTTCACTTTTCCAGATCTCCAGAGGTTCTTGAAGCATTTTTGTAGTCTTGATTCTCTTGGCTCATGTATTCTTCAATGCGATGCACCTTTTGAAGGCTATTAGCATACCTTGTGTAGCAGCAACAATAGAAATGAGGGAATGCGGGTATCAAATATGTTGATGATAGTAAGAGAACAAAAGATCAGAGATTAGTGAAAATGGATTTAGTACAACTCCTGCTGACTAATAAAGTGGGTCATTAAAAATATGACATCATTCATTGTCCTTACCTTGGAAGAAAGCAAAATAATGCTTTACGTGTCCACTGTCTCTATACTTATCTATAGACCCCATTATCGTCCTTACTTTTTCTGTAACAGGGTGACATTGTTGACTTATTTTCAGCTTGTCATCTACTCTCAAGGATTTTTACTGTGGAATTGTTGTCAGCTGTGTAACTGTTTCCAAGTCCTAGGAGCTTTCAAAATCCACTGTGAAGAATGTTTTGCATATAATTATTATGCAATATTAAATACTCTGTTTGTTATGTTAATAATAGATTAATTATGACTAGATTATGTGAAGGGACATGACAACAAGCCTAGGAAAACACCCCCTTAAAAGCTAACTGGAAGAAAGCTGATGATTTGCCAATTTCTTGTGAATTTTTATTATAGTAGTTTATCTCTAAATCAAAGATAATGTCATGGGAATGAAAGAGTAGAATAAATAAGCATTTTTTTTTTTTAAATACCTTGCAACATAAAAAAAATTATTCTGGCCAACAAAATAATGGCAAAAAATCAGTGTCAGACTGACTAATCTTTTCATACTAAAACCGGGTCATACAGAAGCACACGTGGTAAACATGTTCAAAATTTAGGGGGTTGACTTTGACAGTATTTGAAATATATTCTCACAGCAATAATGGAAATCCAAGAAGTGTTGTTTTCTTATGGATACTTCTTTACTTATCGGTTGATAAGTACTGGAGAAGGCTCAGAAACTTCAATATCAGAGCCATGTAAGGACGCTGTTATTCTTCCTGGATTAATCTGAACTGAGGAAGGGCTGGCCATATTTTTCTGGTTTGTGTTAAGCGATTCCATTGACATGCATTACACTGTGGTAGAATTTGACCTCTTCTCAGAAAACCCAGCAAGTACCGCGAAGTCAAAATCAGAATTTTGACAAATGGCATTCTCCAAATGTACAGCAGATTATGCTAGTTGAAAGTCTACTAAGAAACAAAAGGCAAATAGTACCTTTTTAATGTCAAACTCCATATTATCTTTACAGGAAAGTGTATAAAATGTCTGTAAGAAAGATTTGAAGTGGTCACAACACCAGTTTTATTAATACTGTAAGATTTTTGTTAAGAAAATTATGATCTCCTGGAATACACAAAGTCACATTGGGAAGAGCTATAAGGTTTTTCTGTTTCTTGTTGCTTCTCTCATTCATACATGTAAATTTGAAGATTTTTTAAAACACACGTGTGGAAAAATGGGGGAAAAGGAGGCATTTAGTACAAAAATTCTGGTAGTACTGTGCAAATCACTCTGTGTTACATACAAGTTCTAGTGTAAATATTGTGTACAGTTCAGTTCAAACTTCCTCATATGTTTTGAAGTGTTGACTGAAATGTTTGTTATTTCCCACAGAGAAATCCAAAAGTCTGGCAAAAAATCAAGTGTGTTCTGTGGATAAAACAACCCTGTCAATAAATCTATAATCAAATGCAAATAAGAAACATTTAATTTAAAAGGAAATTGATGTTGAAAGTGGTGCCTAAGACTGGTATTTCCATAAAATTGTGTATCTGTGTTCAAACAACAGCTAGATAGTTCCTTTTTATGTTTTCTTGGTTGCAACCACAAAGAAGCAAGAGAAAATGGAGTGTTTGGAAGACTTTCAAAGTCAAAGTATAACGTAACTGGATTGATGCTCTAAAAACTCTGTTTTCAGGGTGTTTTAGGTGGTCCTTTTTGCAACTCTTTTCATTGAAAACAATAAGTAGTATTTTGCAATAATGCAAAATGGAGCCCTCGGGAACAAACTGAGCTGAAGACAGACCGCTATGTATAATAGCAGGAAAAAACTCCAGTTCAGTTTGAATTATTTTTCCTTTTCTACAGTAGCCAGTAACAGGACCTCTAATATCCTTTTGAATCAAGAAGAATCAGTGCAGTGTTGAAAGCCCCCCTATGTCTTACAAACACACCAAGCTATATAAGTCATAGAGATAGACGAGCAAGATCATTTGTATCCTAGCTGTAGTACCCTTATTATTAGGTATATATTCATAAGGCAGGCTAGACCCCCCAAAATATTCGTGTGCATTACTATGTCCACTCTTATGTATGCTAATTGGCTGTCATTAAGGGGTCACTCTCTCAAATTTGTTCAACTCTGTGTATTTTTCTAAGTTCTTTTCTTACATATTCTAGTAAAACCGATTAAGGAATAAGGGACAAAATTAAATACAGATAGCAGAATTTATTTTTTTAGCATCGTTAGGAGGAGCAGCCCTCAATGTGTGGATATGAGGAAGATGTCACCGATAACAGGGAATGTAATGTTCAGTGTAACGCTGCCAAAGACTGTTAACTGTTTTTCTTCACGTAGTGAGGAACAACTCTTGAATCTTACACAAATACCAGATGCTTTAAGGCCCAATTACGAAAACACTGAAAATAAACCATCAGCAAAATTGTCGGGTTTTCTGCCAGCTCAGAAGAGCCTTTAATAGCAAGGGTTTCTTTTCTCCTCCAAACCCAGACCTCTGACAACTAATCATAGAATCGTAGACTCATAGAATATCTCAAGTTGGAAGAGATACATAAGGATCATCGAGTCCACCCCCCTGCTCCTCACAGGACTACCTAAAACTAAACTGTATGACTAAGAGTGTCATCCAGACACTCCTTGAACTCTGACAGGCTTGGTGCTGTGACTGCTTTCCCTGGGGAGCCTGTTCCAGTGGCCGACCACCTTCTCAGTGAAGAACCATTTCCTAACGTCCGATCTGAACTTCCCCTGATTCAGCTTCATTTCATTTCCTCGTGTCCTATCACTGGTCACCAGAGAGAGGAGATCAGCACCTCGCCCTCCTCTGCCTCCCTTGAGGAAGTTGTAGACTGCGATGAGGTCCCCCCTCAGCCTTCTTTTCTCCAAGCTGAACAAACCAAGAGGCCTCAGTTGCTCCTCATAAGTTTTGCCCTCAAGACCTTTCATCATCTTGGTTGCCCTCCTCTGGATACACTCTAATGTGTTTGATGTCCTTCTTATATTGAGGTGCCCAAAACTGCACACAGTACTCAAGGTGGGGCCACCCCATTGTGGTGTGGAGAGGAATAATCACCTGGCTTGACTGGCTAGCTATGCTGTGCTTGATGCATCCCAGGACATGGTTGGCCCTTTTAGTTGCCAGGGCACACTGTTGACTCATATTCAACTTGCCAACAACCCAGCCCCTCAAATCTCTTTCCACAGGGCTTCCCTCCAGCCTCTTGTCCCACGATTTCTATGTATAACCAGGATTGCCCCATCCCAAGTAGAGAATCTGGCACTTCCTCTTGTTAAATTTCATATGTTTAGTGACTGTCCAGCTCTTTAGTCTATCTAGATCTCTCTCTAAGGCCTGTCTACCCTCAAAGTAGTCCACAGGTCCTCCTAGTTTAGTATCGTCAACAAACTTACTTACTGTACATTCAATTATTGCGTCCAGATCATTTCTAAAAGCATCAAAGAGAAGTGGCCCTAAAATTGAGCCCTGGGGAACCCCACTGGTGACTGGCTGGCAGCCTGATGTAACCCCAAACAATTCTTTGAGCCTGACCTGTCAGCCAATTGCTCACCCAATGTATTATGGACTTGTCTAGCTGTATGCTGGAAATTGTATCCAGAAGGATACTGGGAGAGACAGTTTCAAAAGCTTTGCCAAAATCCAAAACCAACATATCTACTGGCTTCCCTTGGTCACCTATATGGGTGACCTTGTCATAAGAGGTAATTAGGTTGGTTAAGCAGGACTTTCCCCTCATGAACCTGTGCTAGCTATGACCAATGACTGTGTTGTCTCACAACTGTGTTTCAGTAACTCCCAAAATAATCTTCTCCATAATTTTACCAGGCACTGAAGTGACACTGACAGGCCTGTAATTACCAGGGTCTTCCTCCTTTCCCTTCTTGAATACTGGGACAGCATGTGCCAGCTTGCAGTCAACTGGGACCTCTCCAGACTCCCAGGACCATTGAAAAGTAATGGAGAGAGGTCTCACGGAGACATCAGCCAGCTCTTTCAGTACCCTGGGATGAATCCCATCAGGCCCCATAGATTTATGCACATCCAGCTAGAGCTGCAAGTCTCAAACAAGTTCAGGGTCAGCTGAAAGTTTATCATCCCCTAATGCATTCCAAAAGTTCACACATGTTTTTGTTTGTTTTTTTTAAAAAAAAGGGGGATCAAGAGATTACTGCAAGACACTATTATGGGTCAAAGTCGTTTAGGATTTTTCATATTCCATGCTTTCGTCTACCTCCTTCCCTTGTCTGTCTTTCTCTCTCCCCTGCTCCCCTACTGGTACGCTTTTACTGTTCAATCAGCTCATCGCAACTAGAAAACCTGAAATTTGGTGTTGAATGGCTGGAGGTTACAACAGATGTTTCATTGATTTCAAATAAAATGTCAGACATAACACAAAGCATGCATTTTTATAATTATCACTTCTTAGTGTTGTAGTTGAAAGTGGTAAGAAATACCAAAATTTGACCTTGTTGGAATGGAAGAGGGTAAAGAGACTGTGAACATTTCCATGGAAGCAGTATGTTGAAGTTAATTTTGGGAAGAGAAGGAATGTTTCAAATAATGATATTTTTTAAATATATTTTTTAAGAAAACATAAATAGTAAGTGCAGGAATTTTGGAAAGAAGTACCAAGAGATTATTAAAACTGTAAGATGCAGTACAGATTTTCACACTTGTGAATTGAATGTGCTCAGTCAAAAGTAAAATCACCGTTCTTGAAAAATCTCCTGTATTGCTTGACAGCTGGTTAGATGTTCCCTTGACAACTGCACTGGTTAATCAAGGGTGTAAATGAAGCCGCTGTTTCAGTGTTTTGCAGGAGTCATTTTAGATTGTGTCTTTAATATCAACACTTTTTCAGTAAAGAGGATACGGGGCAGGGGGGAGGGTGTCCTACGATGTGCTGTTAAGTTGGGCTATTGTTTGTCAGCTTGTAGGGAGGAAAATAGCAAACAGTTCTAAATGTAATCCTCCAATTGTAGCATTAGAAAATGGGCAGTAGTATAACTACTTTGCAATTATTTTTCAGAAGACCAGAAACCCTGGTCTGCTAGAAGTGTGAGATCTTTGTTCAGAAAATATTTCCATGGTAGTTTATCTTGGATAAGAACAGAGGCCGGTTCTTTTTATAATGCTTAGGATTTTTTTATACCTGATTATCTGACATTTTAATTTTGTTATGCCTCTCCTTAATCTGTTAGAAATACGGCTGCATCTTCAGCACTATATAGAAAGCATAATTGCTATAAACTAAATTTTCTTAAGTATGTTTACACAACCGTGAATGCACCATTTCTACATGATTACATTAGGTAATTATAATGCACGAATGCAGTTAAGTGTCTTCCAGAAGTTCCAGTCTCCGGACCTATTCTCATCCGTATTGTCAAATATGTAATCAGTTTAAGATACTTTACTGTGTTTCCCTTGATATAAACTGGAAGCTGAAGCAATCATGCTATCAATTAGGGCATAAGTCAGTCTTTCCAATGATTAGCAGAGACATTAGTATGAATTTTGCATTCATGCTTTCTACTGTGCTCCTCTAGTGCCACCTGGTGACTAACTTGAAAGGGAAAAAAAAAAGTATGATTGCATTTCTTACTTGGAGAAGTAGCTGTGATAATTTAAGCTAAAAAATTTGCTTAAGCAAGATTATACCAGGTGACATTTGATTTAGAAGTGCCTCAATGTTAGCTCATTTAAGAGTATTTCTTTCAGTATCATTTCCAATCCTAAATTAATCCAATACTTAATGTCCACAATTGTGTCATAGCTATGAGCATTAGGTAAACATTTCACTTTGTTAGAAATTCAGTGTTTAAGCACATAATTAATCAAGATTTAACTAGTAATGGCATTAATCACTGTATATAACTTCTGTTTTGCATCTGTTGAGGTCCATGAGTCTTTCGTAAAGAAATAACCCCTGTAGTAAAACATTTATTAATCCTTGTCCTTAAAAAGCTTGTATTAAATCCACAGCAGCTATGAAAAAATCATGTTATTTGAAGCCAAACACAGAAAGGAGGCTGAATCTCTCCTTATTTCAAATCTGTGGAAAGAAATATTTGACTACATCGGGTCTGTATCTTAGCATCTACCGGAACAGGTTGGGCTCCACATGGCTCCAGACCTATTTAGATTATTGTGCATAACATTCCGATACATCCTCCACACACTCATTTCCCATATGTACTCCCCACACACCCAATTGTCTACTGCTCTGTGCATCCTTTTTATATCATTATGAGTGTGATGTGCGTGAATCACAGTTTTGGTGCCTGACAAAATAATCCTGCAATAGGAATCATATTGCATTCTCTCCTGTCACTGTCTCTGGAGGGAGAAATACGCTGGCTTTGAGTGCAACTGAAATATGCCACTGAGATGCGAGGCAGATGGACTGAAATGCCTTCAGCATCTAAACGAGTGAAAAAGCACAACTGAACTAAAAATACTTCAAAATTTAAAGGTGTCAGTGATTAGCCACTTTTATCTCAGGTATTCTTAATGTGAGGTCAGTATCTCATAATATGAGGTTAATTAGAAAAATAAAGAAAAAATGTCAAGAGAATAAATCATCAGTTCCATTTTAACTTTTCTAATGTGGATAATGGATTTCAATCTTCTATGAGATGAGTGCAGTAATACAACTGCATTTATCAGTTGCAAGATTAAAACAGATTTAATCTTAGATTATAAGAAAAATATTATCAAATTATAGAGCTACATGAAGTGGTATTTTAGTTCAGGTCATTTCTACCACAGTATATTTTAAACATATTCTTTTTTCCATCATTGTTTTTAAAAACTAATATAATTATGTCTTGCATGTGTCCATACTGTAGCACTTTGTGGTTTTAAATGTTATAGTGAAAATAGAGACAGCATTTCTGTTTTAATTGCCATTCTTCATTATTTCCATAATTTTCTCAGAAAACTGTCTTTTGGGCTGTAATTTTCCATGCTCTGTCTCTTCCTAAAAGCTATTCTAAGCATATTTGAGTAATCTAACAAATTCAAACAGTCCTAATTTTGTGGTAATGTAAGCATGAAAAATATTCTTTTTGTTCATATTTCAAATGACAGTTTTTCCTTTCTGTGACATAATACAGAGAGAAATTTCAAGTATTATGTGCATGGAAATCCTTGCAGAGAAAGGAGCAAATGCTGAAGAAAGTAGTAGTAGCATTCCTAATGTGCGCTCCAGAATACAGGACAGTAGGTTGCTGCTCTAGCCTGTGTTTTTTTTTCTCACAACTCAGATGTTAATCTACTGTCTGTCATCAAACAAACCAGTTCTTTTCTTTGAGATTTCATTGCTGAATCCTAAAAAAAAAAGTAGTTTTATGTCCTTTGTGAAGTTGAGACCTAATGATCTAAATAACTATATAATAGCTGCTGTTTATAGATACTGGGTTTTTTTCTTTTGAATTTATTTTTTCATTTTTTCTGACACATTTCTTTAAAGATATAGAACGGATCACCAGATATGCCTGCGTAGGCATGACTGTGTTATTATCTATTTGAATTTAGGATACCTGGGCTTGTCTACATAAATATACCACAATAAAGACCACGTCAGCATCAAGTAATCTTTATGACGTATTTTAATTGCACTTATTTTTAATCTTCCACTTTTTTTCCCCCTAGCAAATAATCAAACCAAGACAAATTAAATAACAGTGAGAATGTGTGAATACCAAACATTTGCAACGAAAGTTTACAATGCTGAATTTTGGCTTGGATGGCTAATTGCTTGAAGATGATCAAACTGAAATAGACCATATTGTTCTTTTCCTTCCCGTTAGATGAACCTTATTCTTTATTGACTTTGCCACATCGCTTAAACTTTTGTCCTTTGTGGGCTGGACTATTATAATATGTCATATAAGGGGTTAAACCTTGAACTGATTTAGAAACTGCAGCAGATACGGACTTCAGAAATCTTCCTGAAAAGCAGGGACAAGGCAGGGGCAGAGGGTAGGCTTTGCTATGAGTACGTTATGTCTGTACTACAGTATCCACTCAGAGTAGAAAGCATCAAGGGAAAGTTACGAGTTCATTTTCCCAATGAGCTGATTTTCTTTTACCTGAGAAAGTTATCTTTATACACTGTGATTTACCTGGATGATTCTCAGCAGCTGAAATATGAGTAGGAATAATAAATAAAATTCAAAATATATTTTATATATCAAGAATTGGTTGGAAATCACAGTAGATGGAAGTACTTTCTCCAAAATTGTCCTTATTCCAAGTATCTAAAAAGGAGATCATAAAACTGTCTGTCAATATACCCATTATTTATTAAGAAGGAACTTCTGTTTACTCAATTCACATTTTATAATGAAATCATGAAAATTAGCTGATCTTCAGAACAGCAGGCATTGTTTCTGGCTCCCTACATCCAAAATCAAAATGTTATACTAACTTTAGACTACATAAGCAAGAACTGAAGTTAAAATATACTTAAAAACAACATGATTTTTTTAACCTAAAATAAGAAAGANTAATTTTTTAACCTAAAATAAGAAAGAAAATAAAGTTTTTTCAAACCCATTTAAATAGTCTATGAGTCTAGATCACATTTCAAAAGGTGATAACAGAAGATGCCGTTCAAGTATCTCAGTATTTTTTAAAAGAATTAAAACGTTGTTTCTGAAAAATAGGAAAGGTGTTACATACTTACAAAGGTGAAATAATTTAGCACATTTCAACCCCGTGCAGCAAAGCACAGTGAAAAGTCAATGAGTTAGTATTGACTGAATCAGGTCTGAAACCAGAAGCAATATAACCAGTGGAAAGGTAGGATTTATTAATATGGATGCATCACCTGCTGATATAGATATACTGCCTATGAGACTCGTGTTAGTGGATGCACTGGTTTTTTGCTGCTCACTCAGAAATCACTGCACTGCAGTGAATGTTATAAATATTCATTAGGGGCCTAATACTATATCCATTTATGTCAATACAACGTTTCCAGTAACTTCAGAGGTGAAAACTGAGACTCTAAATTTCATACCGAATCTACAGACAAAAGGATAAAATAATAAGCTTGTAAACACTGGAGTAAAAAAGCAAAACTCAAGGCATAATGTGGGATGTCATACCATGGCAGCTGCACACAACCAGCCAGGTGGTGATATATGAAAAGGTAAACATTTGAGAGCATGGTAGGTCTTGATGTGGTTCATCCAGGAGTAAATTTGTCCTTGTCAGTGCTGAGGTCATTTATAAGATTATTAATATATGCTTCTAGTGTTCAGGACATAACAGGCTTTAAAATACGTTAACTACTTCATATGCCTATGGCCTAAAACAAAAATTCATCTGTCCCAACACAAAATAGTTTATGAGATTCCTGCCATTGTCCTTTAGCATTTGTTCAGGTAAAAAATGGAAAAGTCCATATAAATGTATAATTTTTTTCAGAATGTTTTCTGAATTCTGTTGTGTAATATTTCTGAAATATTACACAAAAATGAAGCATTCTTGTTAAAGGCCTATACTCTGGAAACCTAATTATATGTATTTGACTGAATAGAGCTTCACATGCAGAGTGCATGTAGTCGGTAAATCTTAACATGCTTCCCAAAAGGAGGCCCATCACATTCTCTTTTAAAGCATGTGAAAATTGAAACTAAGGCAAAGTGGAATTGGGAAGCACTTCTACAGAAATAGCAGAGCTCAGTTTTAAAGAATCTATTGACTACTGTTCTCCTATTCTGCCATTGCTGTGATAATGTTTATGCAAATTTCCTTTCGAAATACAAAACCAGTGTATTTGAAAATCACTTTGTTAGCTTCAATTCTTATTGCTGATATTAATAGCATTTCATCGGATCTCATCATAGAAAGAACCTGAAGAATTCTCAGTGTTTTGTTGAATGTTCACTAGTATTTACTTTATAAATTCCCTTAACCTTATATTCTTCTTTATCTCTGAAGCTCAGTACCAGAGTTTACATTAACAGCACGCTTCCCAAGTAGCGATAACTATATCAGAGTGTAATCTTGCTGCTCAGAGGTATGCAGCCTTTCATTTCTTATTCCATTTCTGTTTCTCCCGTAGGGCAGGAAAAGGAAATTTCCACCTAGGGAGTTCAGCATCATTCAACATTGATGTTACTTGTCCAACAATCCTTTATACTAGGGAGACCATGTCAGCCACAGTTACCACTTACAGTTTATCAATATCCACTTATGCATATAAAGATCTCTTTCTTCTTTGTCTCTGTATACATTTCAAACACTAGAGCCAAGAACAGTAGGAAAGCAAATAGAAGACGGACATTAGCAGAAGAAGCTTACATCTTTTGTCTCCTGGGTAGTCCAAGCAGTCATGAAACTGGAATTATTAGTGTCCAAAGATTGTCATCCTTTATGGAGACAGAAGCATCTTTTTCACCTTGCCTTTGCTGTGTGGCGTTTGAATACTCTGCTGTCAACAGCATAAACAATAATGAGTTCTTCTGTTTCCTTCCAGCTATATGTTGCCTGTGAGTACTCCTGAAGGTTACTGTATGATTGAAATGGCTGCAGATGGAAATCCTCCTGTACAACACAGACTTTCTCTGTCATATCGAGCATCTCAGGTGAGCCTGCAAAACATCAAAAAATAACTATTTGTTTTGAACATTTCATGAGCACCTGCACTTTATTTATTCTTAAAGGAGAATAGGCATTCTGACTTTTTCTAAAGGAGGAAGTGTAGTCATTAGATGTACTTAACTTCTCTTTAACATGTCTTTTCACATCAAGCATCCATAGTATTTCCATTAATTTCTTCAGTTTACCTGACTCGGAAACTTCTATTTCAACTGCCTAAAGTCCATGAAAAGGACACTGATACTGCAAAAGGGAAAATAATATATTAGCAATATCATTCAACTAGGCCATGTAATGCAGGTGTTGTTAAGCAGTAATTCTTGTTACTTTTTATTTCAAGACACACTGTCTAGTGGAGGGCAGTTATGAATCATCAATGACTTAACCTGGTGTCAGTATTGTTGCTAGGACTTCACTTCTGAATAGTATTGTAAAAATGACTGTCTCCATTTTGAAACCGATATCAGAAGACTCATTCTAAATGGGCAATAGGCCAGCTTTCCCAAATCTTGAGTTTTTCTGTTATTCTCTGTCTCCATGTTATCGCCTTTGTTATGCATTCACTTATCACAAGATTATTTCTGCAAGACACATTTTAAATATTTTTAGACTTGAGAATTTGAACTGTGATTGACAGCTCACTTTATTAGTTTGTTCACTGGAAAGCAGGACAGTTAGCTGTAGAGATGCTAATCATGATGTGTGTATCACTGCCAGTTAGTAACAGAATTTCTTCCCTGTTTCTTCCCTGAGTCAGTATCTAGATGTTTGTTCAGTTTGATATAAAGAATTAACTTGTATTAGATATTACTATTAGCCTGATCAGTTGTCTGTTCATAGCTTCCAGATGATCAACCTGACATTCAGCTGCAGAAGTTTCCTTTGTCTCTCCCTTTATGTCTCAAGTTCATAACTCTGGCAGAATGTATAGCTGACAGTATTGGCAGCTTCTGCATAGACAATCTGAGGAAAGAACTTACCCATCAGTATCTAATTATATAGAGAAGCCAGCAATACCTTACTCATAGAAAAACTTACAGGTATCCACCTTTGATGTCGTGAACCAAGATCGTACATCAGAATATTTCTGCCCCTAACTCTAAGAGGAGTGTTAAGAACCCTTTTCTTAATCACAGACACTTTACATTCCAGTCCAATGCTTTACTTAATTCTTTTAACAAGTTCGCAAGCAGAGAGAAAATGTCTGTCTGCAAACATTACTTACAAATCTTGTCCACAGCTACACTGGTTTATAGCTTTGTTTGAAAAGGGATAGAGTCAAGTGATATGAAATTAATTCAACAAGTTCTGAGCTGATGTCTTTCAATTCCTTCCACATGAAAAATCTGATTTAATTTTATCCATGCTCTAAAAGAAGTAGGTGGTTTTTTTCTTTCACTTCTAAATGAAATACTTTATAAGTAAAGGAATATCTGGAGGCATTCATGTTCGTTGTATCTCCAAATTTCACTTGAAATTGTCAGCAACAGAGCTCCAGGATGGATAAAAGCAAGACAGGAAATAGCAAAGCAAAATCGTATGGATGTGTGAATTCCAGACAAGTCAATGTCATGTTTTCCTCCTGTTCCTAGTTCTTTGTAATTGATGTCTAAATATGATAGTGAAGGGCCCCTTCATTATAAATTATCTCCTCATATAAATTATCTCTTTGTTTTACACATGCTGTTGTATATTTTTTATTCCACTGGTTTATCCCTACTTGACTTGAATTGGCTAGGTTTCACCCCCTTTCTGGATTGATAGTACTGTACAAATAAATGTATCACAGTGTGATACACTTATGAAAAAATTATGGTTTTTTCAATTCTTAGTGACAGGCATTTAGCAAAGGAACTTAGGAATGGCGAAAAACCATGTCAGAACTCCAGAAACTCAGACATCAGCTTGAGGAGTGGAATTGACAGTGCTAAATGAGTCACAGATCCATTATATGTGATGGTCAAAGGTTTGACTCCTAGGTATGGTAGCACAGGAAATACCATACTGACACTAATATGATTTGGTCAGTCCCAGTATGAAATAGTTGTGGGTGTTTCTTTTGCACCTTTATAAGGAAATTCTAGGCATTTGTGGTTCTAGAATTTACTACTTTCTCTTTTCCCCTTGGCTTCATTATAGTGGTCTGTTTTCTGTCACTCATCCAAAAAAAGTAAAATCTAAAGTAAGATCCTAAAGAAAGGATTTATCTTCAAGTCTACAGCTTCTCCTGTGTTCTTGCAGCAACTCTCAACCATGAATGTACAACTCATAATATAGAAATGAGGGAAGCAATGAGAGAACCTTACCATGATTACTGTGATTAAGGCTGGGAATTCCAGTTTGTGTTTCATGGAATGTACGTTGTCTTATATATTTGAAGATATGCAAACACATTAAACCACTCTCTTTGTATTTTTTTTTAAATAGAACCACGTTAAAAAAAAAAAATCCTTTTAGCAAGTATCATAGGTTTTGGCCAGCTTCAAGTAATGGCTATTTCTTTTATCTGTTATTATTATTTTATTCATTGCTTACAGTAACATCACAAATCACATTCTTTTCTGATTGTTCTCTCATTGTTTCTGCAGATCACCTTTGGATCAATATTCCTTGGAAATGTTCCTGTTCATGAAGAGGTTCATCGATGTGCTGGGCAGATATATGGCTATAAAGGATGCATTAGGGATTTTCAAGTTAACAACAAAGAGTTGTTCATCATAGATGAGGCTCTTGGAGGGCAGAATGTTGAGAACTGCAATGTTCCAATATGTGATTATCATCCATGTCACAATGGTGGGACCTGCACTAGGTAAGACTTACCTCTTTAAATCATTTTATCATCTATTTATGCTCTGTGGCTGGTAGGTTCATCCTTAATGAGAAATTACTATAATTTTCTGTGTAATGAAGTAATCACCGATTTTTTGTCCTGATAATATTAAATAGAAAATGTGACATTGTCATGTCTAACCATGGAGGTTTTATACCTTATTTGCCTACATGAAAAGAAATATAAAATGTAATTACATTGCCCACACTGCATACATATTGGGTTGCTGCCAGAATTCCTTTTCAATCAACTAGATCAGCTTTCCTACAAGGCTCGGTGACACTATCAGACTCTTTGTATAGACAGTTTGGACAGAAATATATAAGGTTGCATTCTTCTCTCTAACAACCCTTTATCTTACTAGGCCTTGTACCCTCACCCATCTTCATGGTGTGCTCCTGGGTACACAGCATAGGCCTTCTTCATCATGTCATAAAAACAGTAACAAGTAAGTCAACACCTTCAGCATGTGTGAAGAAGTATTGTCAAAGAACCTTTGAAAGTTGAACTGCATCATGCTGAAAGAGGAAATGGGGTTCAAAAGAGACATGGGCTAAAAGCACAGAGGATGGTGGTTCAGTTGAATGATGGTTTGATAGGAGCACAGTAACTGTTTAAGCCATAGTAACTTGATCATTGTCTAAGGCACTCAGCATTTAGGAACCACATTTCTGTTTAAAATTGATAGAACATGTAAAGTAGCTGCCATGTCATTTTAAAAAAGGTACTTCTGCTTCAAGGCAAATGCTGAACAGAACATAATCTAAAGTTCTTTTAAAGCTCTGGACCACTGTGTGTTTCTTAGGTTGAGGAGACCTTGAATCAAAGTTTTGAGCTGCTTCTCAGGGCAAGAAAACTGGTGAAGGGTCTGGGGGACAAGCCTTATGAGGAGCGGCTGAGGGAACATGAGCTGTTTAGCCTGGAGAAGAGGAGGCTGAGGGGAGACCTTATCACTCTCTACAATTACCTGAAAGGAGGTTGTAGAGAGATGGGGACTGACCTCTTCTCCCTAGTGACAAGTGATAGGACAAGAGGTAATGGGTTAAAGTTAAGCCAGGCAAGGTTTAGGTTGAATATTAGGAAAAATTTTTTCACTGAAGGGGTTATCCAACATTGAAATAGGATGCCCAGGGAGGTGGTGGATTCACCATCCCTGGAGGTGTTTAAAAAAAGGGTAGACGTGGTACTTGGGGATATGGTTTAGATGTGGTTTTGTCAGGTGAGGTTAATGGTTGGACTAGATGATCTGAAAGGTCCCTTCCAACCTTAACAATTCTATGATTCTATGATTCTCTGCCTCTCTTGCTTGATGTGAGCACACGAAGAGCACCAAACAGGTTTTTGATCTCTAAGCCTTGTTTGACTACAGCACAAATGAGAACAAGGCAACTTTATGAAAACATACACAATTTGCCTACCAGACTCATAAAACTGAGTGTGTACTTGGGAGTAATGATTCTGTTTTTCCTCTGTTGTTCCTTGCTATATCTCTGTCATTCTACTGATTGGCCTGTCATCTACCACTATGGAATACCGTTTCATTTAAAGCTTGGGTCCTGAATAATTCATGACCATTGGATTTGTTTCCTGCCTTTCCGCTTTCCAACTTCTGGCCTCAGCTCTTTTCAGAAATGCTTTTGTTCTGAAATGGGCCACTGCTCTTCTGTCCAGAGGAGTCATGGAAGACTCTGCATGTGCAAACCAGGGATAAGCAGCTCTATAGTTTTCATTATTTTCTACAGCAGCCAACTGATTTTCAGGGATCACCTCCTCCAAGCCCAAGAATGATCCATTCCAATGAGCAGGAAATCAAGTGGCAGGAAGCCAGTATGGATGAACAAGATGGTCCTGACAAAACTCAAACATCAAAAGGAAGCATACAAGGCATGGCCAGGTGACCTGGGAGGAATATAGAGAAAATGTCCAAATATGCAGATATTGGGTTACGAAAGCCAAAGTCCATCTGGAGATTAATCTGACAGGGGACATGCAGGGCAAAACCAAATGCTTTTACAAGTACATCAGCGGCAAAAGGAAGACTTGGGAAAATGTGGGTTTGCTGCTGAATGGGGCAGGTGTTCAGATCCAGAAAAGACTGAAATACTCACTGCTTTCTTTGCCTCAGTCTTTATTGACAAGACTGACCTTCAGGAATCCTATTCCTCTTAGACCTGTGGGACAAAGTCTGGAGCAAGGAAGACTTACCCTTTATGGAGGGGGATCAGATTAGGGAACATGTAAAACAACTTGACAGGTATATGTCCAGGGGACCAGATAGGATTCACACAAGTGCTGAGGGAGCTATCTGATATCATAGCAAGATCAATCCTAGTAACCTCTGAAAGATCAAGGTGATTAGGAGAGGTTCCTGAGGACTAGAAGACTGCCTTCAGGAAGGGCAAGAAGGAGTATCTGAGGAACAGCAGGATGGTTAGCCTCACCTTGATCTGTGGGAAGCTGATGGAGCAAATTGTTCTGGAAACTGTTTCCAAACACATGAAGGACAAGGAAGTGGTTGGGACTGGTCACCATGGATTTATGAAGGGGAAATCAAGCTTAACCAACCTGATAGTCTTCCACAATGAGATGACTGGCTTGATGGATGAGGGGAGAGTGCTGGATGTTGTTTACTTGACTTTAGTAAGGCTTCAACACTGCTGCCCATAACATCTTTAGGGACAAACAGATTAAGTACTGGCTAGGTAAGCATACAGTGAGGTGAACTGAAAACTGGCTGAAGGGCAGGCTCAAAAGCACAAAGGATCAGCGACATAAATTCCAGATGGAGGCCGATCACTAGCAGCATACCCCAAGTCTCAATACCGGATCCAATACAGTTTATATTCATTAATGACCTATAAGATGGGACAGGGTGCACCCCAGAAACAAGAGTTAAATATGAAGCAAGGAGGAGTGACTGATGCATTAGATAGGTCTGCTGCCTTTCAGAGGGACCTCGACAGGCTGGAGAAATCGGCCAACAGGGATCTCTTATTGTTCAACAAAAGGAAATGCAGTCTTGCAGCGGGGGCAGAATAACCCCAGGCACCAGTATAGACTGGGGACTGACTGGCTGAAAAGCAGCTTTACAGAAAAAGATTTGACGGTTCTGGTGGACAACTAGTTGACCATGAGTCAGCAGCGTGCACTAATGACAAAGAAAGCCAACAGCATCCTGTGTTCCACTAGAAAGAGAGAATGGGTCAAGGTAGGTCATTCTTTCCCTCTTTTCTCACCTGGTTTGCTGGTTTTCCTATGCATGTACATACATTCTCCAGTCAGTTGACAAACTGTCCATATTCAGTAAGCTTCACCTTGCTAGGAAGATCTAGATGCCATGTTTCATATCCGAGTTCTGAAGCTCTGTTTTCATACTGTTCAGTTTGCAGAATAGAATTTGCTTTTTCAGAGACTGATCATTCCTCTTAGCTGTCAAGACTGCCAACAAAAATTACCACAACAGATTACCTCTCAGGATTTGGAGGTCTCACTTGCATAGGTTACTAGGTAGTGGTCTTCAGAGGAGCAATTTCTGCATTCCAAAGTCCTGAAGCTTCATTTTGTCCATAGCGTGTGCAACTTTCTCTCTCCTGGAGAGTTAAACATGTATGTGAGAACAGACTGCTCCATCACTGTATAACATGTAATCAACCAAATCACTTCTGCTTTGAGAAGAAGTGTGACAGATCTAAAAGATTCACTTCTTAATAAGTCATCTACCTATCTGCACCAATTTCTTTGTAGAGGATGTAAACAGGGTGACAAGTTGGGGTGTAAATTCGCCTGTGCTATCAGCCATTTTTCAGGAATACTGGCAGGTGTTTTACACAGACTCTGCCTGACAGCATGCCAGGGTCAGAAACCCCTTTGGAGAATGCATCAGTTTGCTGTATACCAATTGCATTTTCCACAAGTTTTAGCAGATTGAGGAGATAGGAGAAAACAATGACTGGTATACCTCCTGATCAGCCTTGGCAGGTCTGGCTCTAGAAACTCTTTCATCTGGACCTGAACACTCTGAAAGTTTGTTCTTCTGAATCTCTTGTCTTAAGACCTAAGTCATGTGCTTCAGTGGGTGAAGCATCTCCTAAAAGGAATTAGGAGAAATTCTGTCCTATAGATTCTCCCTATACTTTTTTCCAGTTAGTGCTTGCTAATACTAGGAATCTACTTAGTAAATGTGCATACTGTAACAAGCTATATTCAGTAATTGGACCATTTTTAAGTGTGTTGGGCTTGTTTCACCTTCTTCCTTCAGAGCTTTGTTGACAAACATCCTTTGGTACCTCTTGTAGCTGGAAGAAAGGAGTTTCTTCCCTCAGTCCACTTTATTAGTTGCTTTATCCTAGCAATTACTTGGTCCTCAACCTGTCACATCAGCTTGGTTCACACCATGTCATGTGTGGAACAGGAGAACCGAAAAGTCAGAGGTGGACATTTTGTGTATAGTTTATGGGGAAAAATTTCCAGGCTTCAGTCCCAGTGTTCAAGTGGTGCACGTGGACTATACTGTGTTACCTTCAGATAATGAGTTTATATTCATAAGACTGCAGCCAATGAGAGCCATATATAATCTACAGTGTTAAAAATATTTCCATCCACACCATTAATTGTCCATTTGTGTGTTTATTACTGTAAAAAAGCTTAGCTGTATTTAAAAAAAAATCCGATGAAACAAGTAACAATCTGACGATTCATATAAAACTATTATAGACTTTAAGATTTTTGCTTGTTGTTTCAATTACACTGTTTAGTGGCAAAACAAAGATTTTTCATTGCATGTTATTCCTCAGGTGCTTGGCAGCTAATTAGAGCTTTTGCTTCTGAAAGACCATGAAGTATTACATAGCAAATATCTCAGCCATGTTTTATAATGAACACTGGAGCTTGTCAACACATACTGCTGGGCATAGGCAGGTGTGTTTCAATAGAAACATTTTTTACAGTCGTTCGTAAAGGAATGTTACTTGCCTTTTCTCATCACAAGAGTACAAAAATACTACTGTAGTGTTCATCCTATTAATTACAATAATTATGCAGAAGAAAATTATTTGACTGAAAAAATGTTTTCTTTGTATTTTTGGTAGCAAGAGTTAGGGATTATTATGCACCTAGTTTTCAGATACAAAATTTTCAAGATGCAGCGGGGGCCAGCACCTCCATGTCGTTTGGTCACTGGTTGCATCAGGGGTTCCCCAGGGGTCCATCAGGGCAGAGCCTGGCAGCAAGGGCCCATCCCATCGCCCCGGCCAGGAGCAGGGCAGTCAGGGGCACCGGGGCAGCCCCAGGCATTGGGAACTACCCTGGGGATAGCGGTGGGCTGAGACACATTGGTCCACTGGTGGGGAATCAGGATCAAGCCCAGTGAAGGGAACCAGGGTCAGACACAGCCTGAGATGGCCAGGCAGGGCCATGGTGATGGGGACAAGCTGCACAATCACCATTTTGCTGTGAAACTACTGAATGCATCACACTGTGGAATTGGAAATCTCTAGTTATCTTCATTCTTTTAAGTTAAGATTGGCTCCGCTTTCATTTAAAAAAATGTGTTATCTACATTCCATTTACATTTTGACGAAAAAATGTGTCTGTTTATAGGTGTCATGGTTTAATCCCAGCTGACAACTAAGCACCACACAGCCACTCACTTGCTTCCCCCTAGTTGGGATGGGGGAGAGAATCGGAAGGGTAAAAGTGTGAAAGCTTGTAGGTTGAGATAAAGACAGCTTAATAGGTAAAGCAAAAGCTGTATGCACAAGGAAAGCAAAATAAGAGATTCATTCACTTCCCATTGGCAGGCAGGTGTTCAGCCGTCTCCAGGAAAGCAGGGCTCCATCAAGAGTAACAGTTACTTGGGAAGACAAATGCCATAACTCTGAACGTCCCCCGTTTCTTCTTCTTCCCCCATCTTATTACGGAGCATGACATCATATGGGATGGAATATTCCTTTGGTCAGCTGGGGTCAGCTGTCCTGTCTGTGTCCCCTCCCAACTTTTTGTGCACCCCCAGCCTAGTCACTGGTGGTGTGGTGCGAGGAGCAGAAAAGGCCTTGACTGCTCAGCAATAATGACAACATTCCTGTAATATCAACACTGTTTTCAGCACAAATCCAAAACATAGCCCCATACTAGCTACTATGAAGAAAATTAACTCTATTCCAGCTAAAACCAGCACAATAGGACAAAAGCCATTCTGTTTCAAGAGTATTTAAACACATGCTATTTCAGATGAGTAGTTCAGTAACAATCTAAATTTCTAATTCTTTACATAGCCATTATTTGATTATTTTTTTTAATAAAAAAAAAAGTCTTTTTCTTCCTATGTAAATGCTCTATTGCTTTTAGAAACACTTTTGCAAGTTCACTAGCTCTTTTACCGCACTTTTAATCCATGCTAATGTAGAATCCAAGACTGGCTAATTTCAGAGAAAAAAAAGTACAACTATTCAGTAAATTTAGGGTTTGAGTGTCATATAGTTCTATGACTAATTTTGTGAATTCAAAGCTCATTGGGTTTGAAAGTATGTGTTTGAAAAGGGCATGGAAAGATTAACCTAGGAAGCTCTTAATATTCTGTGTGGCCCACTGATCATGTGAGCCAGATGTTGCAAACCAAGCTTAGTGTTAATTACAGAGACACATCTGTGTGGGGGAAATAAACTCATAAAATTACTTCACCAATGATTTGACAATTTTGTCAGCCACTACACTAGTAGTAGTTGATTGACACATTTGTTTTAAATTGCATAAAGATTCAAGAAAATGTAAACATATACAAGTTTAGGTTTTATAGTGCAGAGTACAATCTCAAAGTTAATTGCTCCCACAAACAATCATGTTTCCAGTGTCTCAAACTATTCTCACAGTGATTATTCTTACTGTTGTTGTTCTCCATGTATTGGTGCAGCAGATGGGTCCATTAATGTTAATCAATTAACCAAAACTGAAAAATCAAACTCAATTAGCAATAAATTTCAATAGAGAGACACATCCTCAGATTTCAACCGCCATGAATGCTGTAATCACCAAAAATACACAAGGGATGTAATTTTTCAATTTTCATCCCCTGATAATGTAAGAAATACCTTCCTACATATGTAGATCTCATTTGAATGGGACCTTTTCAGCTATAAATAGAAAAGACGTATCTTAAATCATATTTCAGAAACTGTTTTCTGCATGCTGGGGAGTCACACAATTCTTCTTTATCCTTAAAGAACTGATCACCAAATGAAAAATTCCATCCAAACTGCTTCCTAAAGTTCATCTGATAAAGTTTTGAATGCCTTTTTTTTAAAGTTATAAAACAAGTTCTAGGTTAGCTTTCTTGTAAGTTAAAGGAGATTTTGTAGTTGAACTTGGTTAAGTGATAGAATTCCATATGTTGCAGGTACTGAGGAGGTGAAGTGACTTAACAACTTTTGTGGTCTCTTTTTGGTATATGTCCTGAGTATTAATTAAAATAAACAGTAGAAAATGTCATTACGAATATAAATAGTTTTAGAAAAACTGTAGACTTTGGAGACATTAAAAAGTTCTTTTCAACTTTTTTTATGTCTAATTTTTGATTCCTAAGGGCAGTCATGGTGAACTTTTCCCAGATCATGTGCCAGAAATACTTCTTGTCCTTCCTTGAGCCCATAAGCCAAAAATGCATGTTTAAGTCAGGTTTTGGCTAAAGTTATTCATCTAAGGATAGGCTTTTGTCATTATTAATGCTTTTCTCACATTTCTAGCGCAGAGCTATAGTTTGCGTCTAGCTCACAAAATCTGATTTGTGTGTTTGTTGAACTAAAGATACTAAAGATAAAATTGTTACATGAGAATGAGTAAGTGCTCATTTTCAAGCCAAGGAGCACTGAAGCACTTCCGAAAACTGCTAACAGCATTGCAGGCCAAATTTTTAGAATTGTTCACGGATTTCCTATCACTTCTTTAGATGTAGGTGTTTCTGGGTAAGAAAGGAACCAGCTAGTCAGAAATAGCAGAACTTATCATATAGATCTGTTTTATATAGATCTGTTTTATAGACTAAGAGACTCAGACCAACATATCTAGAACACCCATTTGTTGGGGTTTTTACAAATCTAAATCCTCGTTACCTTCATTAAGATCCATATTAAGTCCAGAACTAATGTTTTAAGTTCCACTGTATTCAACTCTTGCAGAAAGAGAAACCAAACAATGGGATTAAATTTCACTTTAATTGATGTGCGAAGGACGAAGATTTGCAGATGGGAGTTGTGTATTCTCACACCTTTTCAGAATTTGTGCCTTACGCATTTATGTAATACTGATTTATATGAAAAAGATAACCTGCTTCCTTTTAAAGGGATGGTTTTGGGGTAGATATGTCAATACTAAAGATGCTTCATTACTCAAGATGCTTATGTGTTTTATAACTCCAGAAACTGCTGGTATTATTATTCTGAATCATGATTAGACACACACCATTATTTAGCAAGACTAGTCTGTAGGACTGAATTTTTTGGATCCTGTACTTTTAATGAGATTAGGTATGAAAGAGATTCACATTTGGAAATCCATTGTTTTTTCTAATGCTTACTTCAAATTTGGCTGTGGTGAAGAAAACAATTAATTTAAATTTACTTCAAAAGTGTTACATCCAAATATGATGCATGTCCAACAGGATTTTGGTCATTCTGAGAAGCTCAATGGCATTGTCTTTCATAGTCCTCAAAAATGAAGTTATTTCCAAACTTACATCATATATTCACAGGCAATTCCAGTAAGCAAAAGAGAAAATTTCATCTCCAATTTTCCTAACACTAGGTATTAACAGGTAGACAATTCATTTACCCAGGTTGATCTTTCTGGTAAAAGGAATTGCATTTGGCTTAAGCCCCATATAAAAGCTCTGCACACTTTTTTCTGAACTAAATCTGCATTTCTCCTACCTTAGATTTCCTTAAAGCAAAACCAGAAAACTGAGATTTTAACCCCAGCTTCTTGCCCCTGAAGTTTAGATAGTAAATTTCTCTAATCCACAGTTGTGTTAGAATACCTATTTCAAGACTGAATTAGTTGAACTAGGTGTGTCTCACTCTTGGCATCAGAAACAGATTCCCATTTTATCGTACTTCATTTCTTAGGCATCATATTCCTCAGATTACAGTAGTATGGAGAAGAGATTTGACAAAGAAATCAAAGCTGTATTCCATTAAGCTGGCAGTGTTCATAGAATCATAGAATGGTTTAGGATGGAAGGGACCTTGAA